>OY744537.1:56029673-56142173 GCA_963556195.1 Sepiola atlantica | reverse complement strand
TAAATATATATATGTGTATGTACACATTGTATTAAGGTTGAAACTAATTCATTTGTTCCACCATTATATGTCTTATTTGCTCCAGCTTGTGTCTATCCGTCACACCTCTGCATTGTATTGCCTTCTAAATATCACATTTCTATATACCAATAAACAATGCTTCAAGCAAACTACATAAACCTCTTATATATATATATATATATATATATATATATATATATATATATATATATATATATATATTGCTCTACTATACTAGGCAAATCCTTTATATTTGCTCAAGTTAATGCTGTAATGATTAATAATATGTGAATAGTACGTGAAAGGATAAATAATAGTGGAGGGAACGAGACACCTACTAAGAGTGGATATCATTGTGATATATTAATATTTACTGAATTTGGAAACTCGATTCTGCTCTTTCTCGAATTAGGTATTTATTCATTGTATATGAAGCTTGTTAACATTCCGACTGATGTTATGGAACTGACTGGGTGCTAGAGCTGTGATACACCGAAACAGTCTGTCTATCTGTTGATGACTATATATACGCTCCCCTTCCCATGTTAGTGTTCAGCATTTTTCTTTATGATATTCCCTGCTACCATTTAGCTTAATGAACATCTCTTCGTAAATAGAGCACTGTAGAGTAGCAGTCAAGGTTTATATAAAACCATTGTAGATATCATTTATGAACAGCACCTGTCGCTAGAGATTCTGACTACCGACTAGATTAGTAGAGGTTCGATGCATGGGGTCCATAGTAAAAGTGGTGCTTTGGAACCGAGAGGATTCGAACTTGAACTTCAAGCTGCCAGCTCACGTCAGTATCCACATCCTCACGCCACCACTCCGTTCCGACCATACACCTTCAGACCAACTTCATCGCGCGTCATCCCGTACCTCAATAGTAACCGTATCCCTATTAACCGCTTACATAATAAGCACGCTAGCTACTGGAACAGGCGTAGGTGGAAGGTTTTGAGATGCTTCCTATCAACGCGGTGTTAATATTAAATGAATCACTGGGGTTTGAATCCAAAGCAGACACGCCCGGTTCAAGTCTCGCCTCTCTGAATCTAATTACATATTTATGAAAAGGAAGAAGCCATAAAAATATCCAAAAAGGTTAAGGGAAAAATAATAGATTCGATGCAGGCAAGCGGCATCTGTAACCCATTAGAATTGCATCGAATTGTTGATGAATAATAAAGTCTCAACCGAATTAAAACCCAGAACTAATGGCGTCGAGTGACCCATTAGCATTTGTATATGTTAATATAAAAATATGTATAAAACATTATCGCAGAGTTAATTGAGTCCTGGCCGCTATATTGGCAGACTCTTCTGGGTTCAAGTTTAATCATGTACGAGATGATTTTTATTATTAACTTGATTTAATGTGTCATTTAATTTGAAAATGATTATCCGGAGTGTCAACTGTAAAATATATACGCACTGCATAAAACTCATGATCATTACCCGATGTTGCGCAAAACATGTTAATCATGGCAGCCGCTTCGAAACCGTGGCAAAGTCATAATAATACCACCACCAGGGCTTTTGATCACTCTTGGTTTAGGTCGACCTTATTGGTGACTGCGGGTTTAGTGGTTTTGCCAATAGTCACTATGCTAGGCACTGCGGGTTGGCGACGCTGTTTGCCAATACAGCGCCTGCTATTCCCAAATGGTCACCCATCTAGTACTGACCAGACTCAACGTCGCTTAACTTCATTGATCTAACAAGAACCGGTGTATCAACATGATTGTGCCATATGGCAATACATAATAGTAATTGGAGTTAAACTCTACAATTTCCTTAGCTCCAATATTAAAACTCCCACACCGCATTCACTTCAGAGTCATACCAAAGACGCAGAATTGGCATAAGAACTATTCGGATGTCCTGTGTAAAATAATGGATCATATACTACTACTACTATTACTACTACTGCAAGTAATATTACTACTACAGCTAATACTACTACTGCTATTATTATTATTATTATTATTAATACTAATCACAATAATAACATAGAGCTTCCAAGAATATTGGACAGAATTGCCCAAAATTTAGCATGAAGAGCCTTGTGAGTGTCTGATGTGTCATAGCGCGTCCAAATTAAATACATAAAACTAAAGCACCAAAACGATTCGAATAAACTGCACTAAATTCGGCATAAAAATGAATTATGCCGCCTGCAGTAATAGAATGAAGAATACCAATCATGATGCTTAAAAGCCGCCCAAATGGTGTGTTTCTCGTTTATTTTACATTTTCTTTATACATTTATTAAATCAGAATACATGAGAATATTGGTGACTGGTTTTACACGGAAAGCTTTTTCTGTTTTCTTCATTAGGTAAAATCGCATAGTCGTATAAAAATGTAATTATTTAGGAAAAATGTCAATGAAATGTGTTTCAAATCTGTTTTTATATATTAAGACGTCAAAAATCTATTACAACACTGAGAAAGTCTGTGAAGCGAAATACGTTTTGTGTTGGGCGGGTGGGGTATGTACCCAACGGATACAATTATTTATCATATGTATAAGTAGTTGAGCCGCGTTTTGTGTTTAAATGCACAAAATAAAGTCACTTGGCAATTATAAACGAATAGACCGGTTTTTTCCACTTCATGTTCGTGGCTCAAAATGAAAAAGATATATTATGATGGTGGCTCAAAATGATGATGGCTCAAAATGAAAAAGATGGTGATTTAAATTGAAAAAGATGGTGACACAAAATGAAAAAGGTCGTGGCTCAAAATGAAAAAGATACTTCATGATGAGTGCTCAAAATAGTGGTGGTTCAAAATAAAAAAAAGATGGTGGTTCAAAATGTAAAAAGATGGTGGTTAAAAATGAAAAAGATGGCGGCTAAAAATTAAAAAGATACTTTATGATAGTGGCTCGAAATGATGGTTGCTGAAAATGAAAAAGATGGTGACCTCATTCTTCTAATTGTTGGGCTTTTGAATTGAATTGAATTCTCTACTTATTCTTGTATTTTTTGTTTCTTAGTATTATTATTTACTAATTAGGATTATCTCCCACACAGGTAATTATCCTTGGTTGTTCACTATCAATATCAGGTGGTGTTCCCTGAAGTCTAAGAGACACTCTTCAGGTTTACAGCAATTTCCGCTTCTTCATAACGATTGCGTTATCGAAACAGCCGTTTACCATTGATGTCTCGCTGATAAACAGTTTGCTTTATCTGTCATTTGAGTGGCATTAAGGTTAGAAGCCAACATTTGTTGTAGATATATTACAAGAAGAACCAAGAAATTGGAGCTCAGTCGAGCACCTTCTATGGAAATAACGATAGAGTATTTATTTACCTCCTCTCCAGGAAGTTAGGCACAATACCCGATAGAGTAGAGAAGGACTAGCAATCTGGGTAAGAGACTGTCGAGAACAGAATATATCATTCCCCTACTAGATTCTGAAGATAATTATGTAAGTTATTTCCCAGATATGATAGCATTACTCCATCTTGTTTCTGGTTTTATGCTACAATTTTTCTTCTAATTCTTGGGCTTTTGAATTGAATTGATTTTTCTTCTAATTCTTCTTTTTGTTCTTGTTTTTTTTTGTATTATTACTTACTCATTACGATTATCCTCCCACATGAATAATTATCATTGATTGTTCACTGTCAGTAACATTTGCTGCTGTTCCCTGGAGTCTGAGAGACACTCCTCAAATTTACAGAACTCTCCGCTTTTGATAACCATTGCGCTATCGCAACAGCCGTTTACCATTGAGTTCTCGCTGATAACGGCAGTTGGCTTTATCTGTCATTTGAGTGGCATTAAGCCTCTCCCTGATTCCAATACTCTTCTTGTCTTGTGTGTAAATGGTGCTCTCCATCCACGTTATTTTGATCCTCCTTGACCATATGTGACACCGACCGATACTGGTGCCACCCACCACGTGTTGCTTATCTACCCGAACAATGTTTGTTTCTTTTGCTTTGTGTAATTTTCTTTTTATGTTTCGAGTTGCCTTCATGCATTGTTATTCTATTTCAGTTTATTTATGAATAGTAGCTATCATTTATGGTTGGTTTACGCGCTCAGGGATTTTTTTCAATGCCGTGCATTGTAATATGTCAATTCACCCCTTTTATTCAAATTACTCGTAGTCCTTTTCCAGATTATTCGGAACGATTTATATTATTGTATTGCAATGGTTTCATTAATAGTCTATATTCCATTTTGTTCGTTGGCAAACTGCGTGTATTTGCTTAGTTTTTCTGGTTCTTTGATTTTAACCACCTGAACTGCTGGGACGGATAAATTTAATATGTGACAGATGGTTTCCTTCATGTTGACTATTACCACGGTCGATCTTTTGCGTGGATGACTTCTCTGTTTATATTTCCCTACCACAGAGGATTTTATACCTTTTCTTTTTTTTTTCAATACTGGTTTGTACTTGTGTCATTTGCACAGTTCCATGTGGAATACCTTTTCGTCTCAGTCATGTATTTTACTATATTCTTTTTAGGCTAGTTTGAGGAATTATCTTATGATTTGGTTAACCGTTTCGCTTCTTTATCCATATAGTAAGTATGTTTTTTCTAAGTCTTGTCCACATTGTTTTTTATCTAGTTGCTTTAACCGCTTTGTCTTCTGCAGCTGTAAGTAGCGATTTCGTTTTTCTGTTCAAGTTTTCTTTTCCGCAATCATGTCCATGTGTATTTTGTTTTCGGTTTGTCTCTGTTTTTTTACGCGTCTCATTATCAATTATTGCTCACGGGAAGAATGAAGTCGTCTTTCCTAGAGTCGGAGTGACAACATGTCTACTCAGATATTATTATTATTATTATTATTATTATTATTATTATTATTATTATTATTATTATTATTATTATTATTATTGTTGTTGTTGTTGTTGTTGTCGTCGTCGTCGTCGTCGTCGTCGTCGTCGTCGTCGTCGTCGTCGTCGTCGTCGTCGTCATCATCATCATCATCATTATTATTGCTACTACTAATACTACTATTATTATTGTTATTATTTCATAGTAGTCTCCACTTTTGGATGTTTTTAGTTGTAGTTTTCTTTTCTGAGCATCAAGCCAATTGCTTTGACTTTAGACATTCAAGCTGTAGCTTAAACCTTTTTTTAATATTGAATATGCTTGAAAATAAGTAAAATCAATCACAAAATGCCTTTCGTTTAACTCTATAGAAAAAAGTTCAAATATATTTTTCATTTCAGGCCTTAGTAACATTTTATTCACCGGTTTTTGATCCATTTTCGTAATTTTAATATATTTAAACACAACATTACTCTATTCGTCTAGTCGAGTTCTATAAAATAGGCTTTATTAAAATCTAGTTATCTTTCACAATTAGAAAACTTATGTGACTCTTTTACTTATTTTATCGCAATTCTTAAAAGTTAAGCAACGTTGAGCCTGGCCAGTATTAGATGGGTGACCATCTGGGAATATCAGGTACAGTATGTAGAAGAACGTCGAAACCTCCCCGCAAGAGCTTCAAACACTTAACGTCTTCATCTTCCCTAACCGAGACATAAATGCGATTAGAGACCGCTTGTGAAACTTTTTTCCCTTCGGACAAAGCCGGTTCAATCCGCTCAGAGTGAATTCCGTACCAGGTCGGATATGTTTAATTAAAATAAAGTTTTACTTTAAAATAATAATTTTGAGTGAAAGACAATGTGAGGTGTTATTCTCCACGTTCGCGCATTACATATTGTTGTTAGCACAACATTTTTTTAGTAAGGAAAATGTCAATAATTTGATCCCAAAATTTAAATTAGGCTGTTCTAATCGAACCGGAATGAATTAATGACAAAGACTAAATGTTGACAATGCGAATATTATACACGTACTATGTTTATGAAACATAGTCTCTTATGGAATTATTACATACACTCTCAACTTTTCGAGAGATGAGTGCTCTTGTAAGGGATATTTCGATTAGCAATAATGTATAGCTGTTCGTAAGAGAATAGTACACTCTTAGCAGTTGATAATACGTAAATAGGCATCATTATTGCACTTGTTCGTAGCTTTGCTGATGGCGTTGTGAGTAATGACAATGACTGTTGAGAAAACGGTCGAGTTTCGATCACAGTTAATAGCACTCGCTCGTATACCCACACTAGATATGTGATACAGCGAAACAGTCTGTAAATATCATGTATATATATATATATATATATATATATATATATATATATATATATATATATATATATATATATAGTTAAATCGCTTAGAAATTTCTACTTTCAGATACCATTAATTACCAAAGTGTCTGAGTCATGTTAGATGAATGTTGTTCTTAGATTTGTTTATTGTTCTTTTAAAGATCGTCCTTTTAAAATGTTTAAGGTTTCGCCAATCCTGTAAGTCGGGGGCATTATCGCGTTCGCAATGAAGGTAATAAAATTAAAAATCTAAGAAAATCACGAAGGGCAGCCATTTTAGGAAGAGGTGGAAAGCTCGAACTCTTGAAGAATGGGCGGATGTGGCTAGTTATTGTGCGTGTCCCCTTCCTCCACACGAGTCCGCACAAAACGAATCGCTTCCTCTTTATTCATGCCGCCCCCCCCCCCCGCCTTTCGGGATTCTTATGAATTTTAACCAGACAAATAATGAGTCACCCAGACACTTAACGTTCTTCTTTTTTTAATCGTAGTTGCATAATAATGACGAAAGCATCTTATTCTTTTGGGTTTTCACCATCGCTTTCTACAAAAGAAAAAAGAAGCCACGAAAAAGCCGATATTTCTTTCTTTCTTTTTCTATTTCGTTTGTATCGCTAGCAGATACATCCGCACGATTTTATTAATCACTTCCTGTCGGTCAGTCGATCGGTCACACTCAAGTTTTTTTCATAATTCTTCATTTTATGTTTTATCAATATCGTTGTGTCTATTGTGAGTAAAGCACTGAAAATGTCCCCCAAATCCTTGGTTCAACAGTCTTGAAAATATTAATTTTGTCTGTCACGCTTAAGTTTGAAATAGCATTGTTATCATTAAATGCGCTGATTAGATGGACGCACCTTATTTAAATTGGCGAAAACATCTATAGAAGAAACGTTGTGTGTGTGTCAGTCGGTCTGTTTGAAATAGCATTTGCTTTAATATGGAAGGCTTAATATTGACATCGCAATTTCGTCGGTCTGTCACGCTTATGTTTGAAATAACATAACGTGTTTGTTCTTCTGCCACACTTAAATTTGACATTTCGTCAGTCTGCCGTGCTTTGTTGCAAATCACATGTTCTTTGGTCTGTCACGCTTAAGTCTGAAATTTCATGTTTATCGATGAATGCGCCTCTGATTTTAGACGTGATCAAGTATCTCTATAGAAGGCTGTTACACCGGATGGTCTGTCAAGCTTAAGTTTGAAATTGCATTTCTTTTGGTCTGTCACGCTTAATTATGAAATACTACTTGCTTTCATATATTATGCTTTCGTTTGAAACAGTATTTTCTGTCACACTTAATTTGAAAATAGAATTTTAGTTCGTGTGTTACACTAAAATGTTGAACAGTATTTTCTGTCACACTTAATTTTAAAATAGAATTTTAGTTCGTGTGTTACACTAAAATGTTGAATAGTATTTTCGTTAGTCTGTCATGTTTACTCTTGAAAAATATTTTTTAATCGCCAAACACGTAAACTGAATGGAAACATATTCGGATTTTTGCTTTTTTGTCATTTAGTTTTTTATCTCCTTTGTCTCATTCTTTCATATTTTTTCTTTTTGTTTCATTTTTCCGATATGCCGAGTTCGAACCCTGTAGGATCTACTGTATCCAATTACGCATTGATGGGAAGTTATGAACCCCTTCCCCCCACAGGCATGGATAAAATAGCAACGCGTGTTCAATTAATTGTATAAGATAATTTGTCGGCATTAACAAACCCGAAAACAACTGCCGTAAAACAACCGAAACCCCCGTTTCTAGTGATCGAAAATAAAGATACGTAACTAAAACTGTCGTCGTTATAAACGTCATAGCCACAGCGAACCTCCGACTAGAAGCTGATTCTACGTGCGTACTAATAGATTTTCTTTTGAACGTTTAATGACAACGGATATTGCCCTTGTCATGTGTTCTCTCTCTCTCTCTATCTCTCTCTCCCTCTATCTCTCTCTTTTCTTTTTTTTCCTTCCTTTCTAGTTATTTTCCTTATCACATTATTGGAACCATCAGTTTTAATTAACGAAAGTTGACGTTGCAATCAAGATAGACACGAATAAATTGGCTATAACGAGTACAAGCCAAACAATCGCCATATTAACATTGATCGGACTTCTCTCTAATCCATCGTTCAATGATGAATATGCTGACGTCATCTTAGCCGTCTCCTGTTCAATCCTGTGTTTGTCTGGCAGGATGAAAATCGCATCCCTTATACACCCAATAATCGTGTCTCTTTTATTTTTCAACTAGTAAACATACCCAGCGTGTCTGGGGGATGAATGGGGACCCTATATACTTCTGCTCTATCCATCGAACCCCACATTACCATTTTGATCCTTATTTTGTTTAATCTTTATCATTTCCAATCATCAAGTGAGAGATAAAATAAAATAAAGTGAAATAAATGAAAGTAAAACGTCGTATTTGCTCTTTATGTGTGTCCGGCGCGAATACAGACTCCACAATATTTTTTATCAAAAATCCTAATGCAAAATGAATATCTTCATTGCATTTATCGGAAAACTTTACTTGAGAGAAGTCGTATTTGACATTGATATAATGTTTGTTTGAAATTGCATCTCTGAGAAATAGATAGAACGGCTGGACGACAGACAGCAAGACATTCGACCCTTATATTATCGATCATATATTTTATTATTGTCAATACAATAGAACAAAATAATATTGACGACTCCAGTATATATAAGCAGGTGCGTATTACCTTCACCATATTCGTATATATCTTCTCACTGCGTGCTTGACCCCCCCCCCCTCTACAGTACACCCTCCTCTCGTTGTCTACATCTTTGTATGTGTCCGTGTGATCTTTATGGCTGCAGTTGAACATTTTTGGTCACATACGTTCGAAGACTGAAAACGAAATATAGTAAACACAATTACGAAATGTATTCCCAATGACGTATGCCACCTCTTCAGAAATACAACATATGACATGGAAGCCCTGCTTTCCTCGCCCTCAACAACATTGCCAAGTTTGATGAGAGTAAGTCACATTTTCTGTCCGACATTTTATTACCCAATACAAGAGCAGCCCGCGGATTGGTGGAGGTTAATCGTGTCATCGTCTTCATTTATTCGAATAAGTAATTCCTAAAAATAATTAAAATGATGATGGTGGTGGTGGTGACCACCACCACCATGATGATGATGATGATTATGATGATGATGATGATGATGATGATGATGGTGGTGGTGGTGGTGGTGGTGGTGGTGGTGGTGGTGGTGGTGGTGGTGATGATGATGATGATGATGATGATGATGATGATGATGATGATGATGATGATGATGATGATGATGATGATGATGTTTAGTATGAAGAGATCTTGTGATATCGGTGTCACAATTAAAAATTTTAATACTACTTATAAAACTATAACTGCTAATAAAAACCTACGGACTCGAAAGTTATTTGAAATATTTGCACTAAATTTAACATAAAACATACTCTTTGGATTTCGGGGGTGTAAATATTAATCATACTTATTTTACTTTAATTTATAAAAATATTTGATAATTAAATATTTAAAAATTCTACTAATAATTATACTTATTTTATTTCTACAACTCACAGATAAACATGCCTGAGACGACTCAGGAATTCTTGCGGAGGCCCACCTTCAAGCGAGTGGTGAAAAAACTAGAGACTATTTTCGAAAGTCCCCTCGTCTCCCATGTAAAACCTCCGCCAATCCCATCGTATCTTCGATGAATGTCATGCAACATTCAGGAGCGAAGAAAATAGATGGAAAAGAACGGATAGTTTTAGATGGATCCACTACATCTATGTGTTTAGCCGAAGAACCCAAATTGCATTTTAACTTTATAGACGTCAAGACGAGTTTTGCCAAATTTTAAGGCCCTATGAAATATGTTAGCAGCAATTGGACTTTATAGCAAAATCATAAACATTATTTAAAATTTATACAAAGACGCAGAATGTGCAGTTGCTTTTAACGAACATATCACAAATTGGATTGACGTCACTGTTGTTTTTTTTTCTCCTGCTTTCTTTAAAGTTTCCATGGAATTTGTGATGAAAGAACAAGAAATTCTGCGAGCAACACTATTGTTTTGCAGTGAGAGTTCTACTAATGCTAATGATGTCACAATCGTTGCCGTTGTTTTCTGGTAGTTCAAGCTCTCTACTGAGCTTGGAGCCTTTTGTGAGAAATAGGGGATGAACGTGAATCCAAGCAACTGCAAAATCCTTTCCTTTTCTGGAGATTATATATTAATAGACAAAAACAAACAGTTGAAAAACAAAGATTTTGTGTTTTTACTGCTCAGTGGTTCAAGGATTCTCATCTGACATCAGAAGAAGAATCGGAATAGCAACATCTGAATTTGAACGTCTAAATATGGAGCTGAAAGGGAATGTCAACGCCTCTGTTATAACGGTCTAATATAGTGATAGTTTCGATTGCTGTATTTGCAAGTGAGATATAGACGATACTAGCAGAGTATGGAGGGGATTTCTTTAAATAAAATGTTTAAGAACTGCCATTGTGGTAACTTTGCGAGATAGACTATGAAATACAGATATCAGAAAGAGGCTTAATATTAACAGATCCATCAATAACATTATTATAGAAAAAGAGATCATAGTTGTTTCAATATGTTCTCCCGTTACCACGCTCCGACTACAGAAATGAGCTGAAAAAATCATATAAAAAATATTTCATTCAAAGAGATGAGTTGGCCAATTAAGGTTTGAGACTGGCATACCGCTCTTGACAGCTGAAAGACTGTCCAAAGACTGTGATAAGTGGCGGATTTAGTTTTCAAGAATGTGGCGAAGCACTCTGAAATATGCAAATAAGTCAAGTCATGGCAAATTAAATGATTTAAATGTCATTTTACACTGAAACAGAACAAACCGACCGATAGACACAAGAACTTATATAAATACGAGGATTCACCTAAAAGGCTAAAAAAAAAAAAAAAAGAAGAAATAAATGAAACATTATCGTCTCAGAAAGATTCCATTTTAAGAATCCTGTCTTTTTGTGTAAATAACTCTGAGCCTATTTATATGCGCGTTTTTTTAATATAATTTCATGCGGACAACAACAACAACAACTCATTATTGAGACAGTTGGCAAAATGTGAAGGAGATTGATGAGTAACAGTTTGTCTGGAAATCCGTTCTCTTCTTCTTATCAATTTATTAAATTTCGAAGCAAATACTTAAGATTAGTCGTAGCATTAACTTTAATCATATTATGAATCAATCATTTCAGTATTTGCTGAATATCAAACCACCAGAGAAAAAAATCAGACATGTGCGCAGTGTATAGATGTAAACCCTGATAAGATGGACGTAGTTTGGGGAAAATAATCACGCTATAGCCCCCAGTCTATCCAAAGTTTGCTTCCGCTAATCTGAGACACAAAAGGTCCAGTTAAAAGCAATGACGAATAGCATTAGCACAGCGACATCTGTGAAATATTGTGATATTGCAGTCAGCTTCAGGAGGTTGGAGGGTGGTGTAGCCGTTGGCTGATGCAGCACCGTCGAAATACTAATCTGCTCTTCTGAGTGTCTAAAGCGTTCTATCTTTGTAAAATGCCATTTAGTTTTGTGGCTTCTTGTTTTCTAGGTAGAGTTTTCTCCCAAATAAGATCAAGCCCAGTCACTCGTTACGCTTGTAGTGAAAAGCTGAAAATAACGGTAAATCTCTATATCATGATGGATTAAGTAAAGTAAAATTATTTGCTTTACTTTTTTCATAGATTTTACTGCTGGATTATTCAAATGTAAATAGAAAATATCACATACATAAAAATAACGCTATAACAGTGTTGTTATTTTCATATCGTATTATGAATTCCAAAATCTTATAGGACTTTGGGGAATGTAATGTACTGTGTATTTGCTTCATTATAATAATAAACATGAGATTGTATAACTTAAAGAACATTTGTCAGCGGATTTCACCCGCGGGCAACGACGGATAAATCGATTAAAGTGATATATTTCTTTCCCTCTTGCACTATGCTTTTTATTATTATTGTCTATGAATAGATTTAAAGTTCGACTCAGTTCAAATGGATAAACGTCAATGATCAAGTCCTTTTTGTTTAAAAAAACTCTAAAGAAATGACGGATCAGAAGTTAATGTATGTTTGTCGGAGTTGATATGTTTCATTTATATGTTTTTTTCCAACTAAACGTGAAACAACTAAAGAGAGCTGAGGCTTAATGAAATATCAATAACATTAAATATTAGATTATTAGCGTTTACTATCATGTAAGGAACTGTAATAAAATGAAAGCAATCTGAAAAGGGTTAGAGATACGACGACACAAATGTTCGATAATTGGTAGGAAAATTGTTCTATTTTCATCTTAAACATTAAGGAAAATGTGCAATTTTATTAACTGGACTATATACATTCTATCATAATTTGTTTTCATGGAAATCGCCCCAGACAAGGCATGAAACAACTAGATGTAAGGAGATAAAAAGAATACTATTTCAAGGTCAAAAACAAGCACAAAAGCGTTAGATGGATAGATTCCGACTCAGAAAACAGCAATTATTCCTCCTCTGTCAGAAAAATTGCTCATCGAATGTGAGGACTAAATGTTAAAATAAGGGAAGTGGGAGTTACAATACTGCCAAAAGTAAATCCAAGGTCGACTTTGGTGGGGCCTGATTGTTTAATTTCGATCGAAGTCTTCCCCTCCATTCTTGTCTTTGGTGAAGCCAAACGGAATTCATATCCATGGCTTTTCCTTTGTGTGTAAAAGATTTTATGGGCACAGTTTTTAAGTTTAAAAACATATATATATATATATATATATATATATATATATATATATATAGTGAAGATAGTACTATCCGTCATGTAGGACAGAAAAAACACAATGTAGTCATAGAAACAACATAAAACTAAATTGATTACAAAAATGGTTAAAAGGGGGGAAAATAAAATATATAAAAGTACACAAAAATACTTTTAGAGCCCTCGTAGTATTAATTAGTTAGAGAAGTGAAGGCTCGTCAGATGACAACCAGAGAAACTGTTTCGGGAATTTAAAGACAATACAGTCATAATGCTTTTGATCCCCAAGCAGAACTAGCCAAGTTCTATTGTCCATACTTTGAAATCTTTCAAATATATACATATATATTAGAACAGATTTACATGGAAATGAAAGCACTAAAGTACCTTTCGTACCATCAAAAGAAAGTTTAGGAACAAGGATATCTCGACAATGCAAAAACTAAACTCAGGCATATATAGTGAAGATAGTACTATCTGTTATGTCATTATATATATATATATATATATATATATATATATATATATATATATATATATATTCTACATTGGTGTGGTAATCGTTTAAAGAAATAGTGCATAAATAACAAATATTAATAGAAGTTTATTTTTTATTGTATTAATAATACAAGTTAGGTATGAACTATTTTGATGACTATTTTCTCTATAATATAACAAGTAAAATGATTTGTTCATAATGTAGATTCCCAAATCGACCCAATCTTGTATGTATACACAGTGGGCGAGCATGAATCATGTGTATGAGTAGATTGTAATGTACGTATTGCCGTTTACACGAATGTTTATCGTTATGTATGTGACCACCCACGCTTGTGTGACATAACTGAATTTTTCGTACGTGGTGTAATACTATGCTCTGCGAGAATGGCACACTTGTTTGCAGTGAGGATGGGGAGCAAAGTGAGAAAGCAGGCAGGAATGACTAAGGGAAATATTGTCTTCTATTCCAATATTAGTAATAAAATCGGAAATGGAAAACAATCACATAAACCATAATAGAAACAGCGTCTATTGCATCTTTTTGCATCGATAAATTGATGAAAGCCAAAACGAATTACAAACCAGGCAACTGAGCAGTTGACTTAAGAGAGCATGGAAAAATGGATTTTTGAAAAGAAATATGTTAGTAAAAAAAATCGTTAACTAGTGTCCAATTTTAAATTATTTTCTTGAGTATGATTTTAGTGAAGTGTGTGATGTGAGAGAGGCCCATTTGTTGTTTGATCATAAATAATTTATTTAGTTTTAATCATCAGCTGTTGATAAAAAATAAACGTTTTATTACATGGTAAAATTATTTGTTTATACATAGATAAAAACATTGTGATCAGTAGTTCTTAAACTGAAACATAATCGATCGTAATCTGTCAGCGATAGCAATAAAAATCTATCACTATTTGATTCTGGCTAGACAATGTTTTTAATTTTTTCCACTGGTTAACAGTTTTTACACAAAAAATGTATTTCTACTTTACTTTCTTTCAAATAATTTTTAGTTTGGTTCGGAACCATTTTAACATTAAGACATTTTTCATTAATCACTTTTCGACATCCAACTTGAATAAAAATCTAAAATGATCTAGATTTCATAGCTTTACAATATACATAACAAATCTGCTTTTTAAAAACTTTTATTCGCCCAAATAATATATATTGCCACTGATGCTTAAGGGAGTACTATGAGTTTGTCAGAAAGGTGTTTGTTCACATTATATTTAAATTTCTGCATGATTATACTGTCTGAAAAACGGAGTTAAAAAGGAATTTCAAAGGTAAGCGATCCGAAGAAATAAGTTATCAGAGTAGACAATCTTTCAGTAACTAAGGATCTCTACACTAAATGGGGCATAATTAAGGAGCTAGTCGATTGGATCGGGAATATTTTCTTCTAGGGGTACAAGTGGGGTATGTTTATCTGAGTACGTTCCGTTGAAGTACTTATAAAACACGCACAGGTATGCAATTCGGCGGCGATGAAACATGGCTGGAGCTTTGCAGAGGTACCCGACCTACTAGGTTAGAAATTCTTTTTTTGCAAATTGTCTAAGAGGAAGAGGTTAGTGATTGATGCACCAACCTATACGTGGTAACAGTACTGTGTCAGCAGCCGAATGGTAGTTTTGTAAAGATATAGAATATGGCAGTTGTTAGAAATTTTCTATGTCAGTAGAAGGAGCTTACTTTTTGCAGTAACCTTGGCAGCATCTTCTATGTACTTATTCTAATTCATGTTGTCTGAAAATGTCAGACAGAGACGCGTGAACGTTGGACTCTCAATGAGGCTGCTATCGGACATGGTGATCGGTGATCGAAAAGGTTTCTTGTTGTTGTTAAAGGAAAGGAGCGTTAGTATAAGTAGCAGCACATGATATCAAGTTTGGGCTCACTGCTACTACAGACTAAAACTCATTTTCTAAGGATTCGGCCATTGCATTGGATACGTAGACATTCAATTTGCTGTCATACCGGTTTTAAAGAAAACGTAAACTATTCATATTGACAACTACTCCGATATCATACATTTTAATTAAACGACTTAATTTCGAAAACCTACTCCGATTTTATTCTAAAGGAAATACAATCAGTTGCTTTCAGTGTAAAGTTGTACATAAAGAGAAAGTCGGATGCTTCTACTTCTTTTCTACTATAAATCATCCTCGTTATTTTTCTTACCCCAAAAATATATGATAACAATCTTAATATATACATTTTCTCTTTTAATTAATAATAATAATAATAATAATAATAATAATAATAATAATAATAATAATAATAATAATAATAATAATAATAATAAGAATAAGAATAAGAATAAGAATAATAAATAAAATGAAAGCGAAAAACAATTCAACAGTTAACCGATTTATACGTAATGCGTTCTTTTGGGACGCTGAACCCGTACACAAAATGGTTATTCCTTTTTTAGGTCATCATTCTAAAAGTGAAAAGGGGAAATAAATACCTAATAATATCGAGAGACTTACCACTAATACCATAACCTTGAAGTTTGTGTAGAAGATCAGAATGCCATACTTTGAAATGTCAAGCGTAATGGCCCTAACTTCTCCTGAATTATCAATAAACCGACAGATCCGCTCAGTTACAACGGTGTAAAGATCAACAGTTGAGCGAAAACCACAATGAATACCATTAACGAAATCTAAACATTCCAGAAATGTAACAAGTTTGCCGTTGACCAACCTTTCAAAAACCTAACAGAGCTGAGACTAAAAGGACGATACTTAGTTGGCTTACACTGGAGCATTATTAAAGGTAATGACAACAGAGGACACTTTCCAACAAGACGCGAAGAGAGATTGAAGAAAGTTCAATAAAACAACTCATACACTTCCCCACCAAGACCGTTTAGGTACAACGTATTAATAATAAAAATGTCCCAGGAGAAATTAAATCATTGTAATTACACAGAATGAAAATATTAATTCTCCCCATAATTAGAAAATTTAGCGGTGGTGTTACAGCTTTTCAATATCCACCCCAGTTTTATAAATTAGTAAACCAAATGGAAATAATCACTTGAAATGTATTTTATATATTATCTATGTAATAAAGTAAAGTCGATTTTCTCCTGTCGCTTTGCCTCTTATAGGTTTAGAAACAAAAGCTTCGTATGCTAATCTGTTCCGCCAGTCACTTAGGCCAAGTTTCGAAGCGTGTTTACAGAAAATATTCACTGATTTCGTTTTTATTTTAATTCTTGTACATTTTCTCCTAACTAAAACTTTCGAAGTTCAAACGTTCACTCGTATCATAATATCTACTCCATTGCCCCCAGTATCAGTTGGTACAAATTGTTCGTAGCATAATAAGGCCATAAACATGATTTATATTTTATTTTTCACGCTACTCTTTTTCTCTGTTCTTCTTGGCCTTTTGGCTAGGATCAAAGTGTAGTATCTGTTCCGATGGATACTGCACCCCATAGACTGGTATTGTCTTGGCCTTCGGGGCTGGATTTACGCCGGTCTATGGGTCTGTCCTGTGCAGTTCTAGGAGGTCCACCCTCCCAGGCTTCGCCTCCCCTCTTTGGGGAGGAGTAAGTTTATTGCTTACTGCCTGAGGCGCCCCTACCGGGGAATGCCGACGGGACTGCCCAGGCAATTTTTAAACCCCACTTTCCCGATCCGACCTTGGGTCACATCTTACTTGTGAGAGTAAGATAAAAACTAGCCTTGTGCCTAACTCCTGGACAGGAGTAAATCAATAGTCTTTTTCTCTGTTACCTACTATACATTTTTGATCAACATAATGACTGCTCCATTCTTCCTCCTACATTCAAGAATATTAACATACCCACTTTATTATTAATACTTATATATATTGACTTTACCTTTGTACGTTCATTTAGTGTTTAAAAATACTAAATGAACGTACAAAAATTAAAATGAATACGATTTATGTAACAACAATAAAATGACATTACCGGGGTAGTCCAGAGAAATCAAGCTAATTAAAGTTACTTATTTAGAACGCAGATTTTATTCGAGAATCACAGAATACGCATCAGATTCGTGTTCCGAAAAGTTCACATTCGCTTTTCTGCAAAAACAATAAATGTTTGCTAAGACTTTAGACGTCTGTTTCGGTACGATTTTTGTTTATTTTGTTGTTACAGTGACTTTACTTTACTTTATTTATGATTTGTATTATCGTTATTTATATGGTTCTCCTTCTCCTTCTCCTTCTCCTTCTCCTTCTCCTTCTCCTTCTTCTTCTTCTTCTTCTTATTATTATTATTACTATTATTATTATTATTTTAGTACTAATGTTGCATTAACCGTTCTTTCGGAGTACTCGGTAGGATCAAAGAAGAATGACAAAGAACAGAACGTATATGGAAAAACTTTGGTTTTCTTTATTTTCCATCACCGGATGGTTTATGCCGGCTACGCACACACATATACAAAACATCTGTTGACATACTTTTGTCTCATGAAACTTTTTTTCTTCTTGAGGTCACAGACTTGGTTTCCACTAGAAACTCATTCATATATACATCCGATTGGGAAGCAATTTGCTCTACATTGTCTCTCCGAGCGTGAACTGAAGCAATTGTTCCACAAGCACTTCCAATTGTCTGTTTGATGAAATACAAGTTAGGGGATTCCTTTACAGTACCAATGTGCTTATCAATCGCATTTTTAGTCAGCGGACGCGAAAGCCTAACAGCAATACGGGATTGGGTACCATAGCCAATAAAGCTTCATCGGTGCCATAAACATCGGTAAATTCCCATTTTTCCGGTACTTCGATATTCCGATCACCAAGCGCTCCAGCTCTTCACGTTTCATAAACCGCCGCCTTTCAAGTCTCACTTGCACTGCGGAACCTTCTTCTTTTTAACAGTTATCAAGTCGCTTTCTTTCTTTCTCGACGTCCTACCCACAATGGACTCGTCCACGATTCAGTTTGCCCCTCTTCATTATCTTACACTAGTAGTAGGCACTATTGATACATAGTTTTTTTTATTGGGGAAAGAATAAGCCCCTATTTAAAATTATAGTACGACGAGCTCTGTTCCACAAATCTTAGATCGATCTGTTTTATATGCGGAAAGACAATAAATACTTATGTAAAATATATTTTTAAGTACTGGGGTCATGGAAGTCATGGGGTAGCTATTATTTACAACCATAGGAGGCTTAGATAGACCACTTTTATTTACTTATTTACAAAAATATTTTATTACAATTAGTCTTGCATCTCTATATAGAAAACATTGTAAAATTTTATTTTAATTACCTAAATTGCTGACAGTGAAATGGTTTATTTTCTTACCTTTTTTATACTGTAATATTTTTTTTAATTTAATTTAATTTTAATCGAAATACGAGTACTAATATTATTATTATATTTTGATGCATGAAAAAAACTTTACAAAATAAATAACATGAATATATTTTTATTTTAGAAAATAGTGACAAAATAACTGATAAAAACATAAATTGTTTTTTTTTTTAAATGATTGGAAATTAAATGTCAAGATTCATTAATATATCAAACAATTTTATTGGAAAATATATTAAAGTGTAATAAGACAGAATATAGTGATATATCTATATACTGTCCGAATCTTTGCTCGGATATGGTGGTAACCAATACGATACCCTCTCGTAGGCTGTCACAGGGAGCAGAAACACGGAGAGAAATGATGTATTTTTCGGTTGAGACTAAGGCGACAATGCTACATTTTCTGCGGGTGTCCGCGACTAGGTGGTCAGTGGAAACATACTCTGAAGGTAGATTTATATTTCCGTTGATAGTGCTGTATGCTAGGATTAGGTTCCTCTGTATTCTTCGCTGCTCAAGTGAGGACAGGTTTAGTCTTTGAATCCGATCTTTGTAGGTAAGCATGGAGAATCCCGTCACTTTCCTTATTATCCACCGTTGAACAGGTTTTAGGTGTATGATTTCTTTTAGAAGCTAGGGAAATGTTCCTTGAATGGCAGACTCAAGAATAGACCGCACCAGGGTTATGTATAGGGGCAGAACACATCTGCTGCTAGGCTTAGAAAAGATCTCCAAATCAGGTAGAGAATCTGCCTGGCTTTGTTTCTATTTCGATACGGTGGCATATGAGGTTGAAGGAAGTTTACTAATGCCATTTAAATTAGTGATGATGTTTAGTAGATGAAGCAGGAAACGGATAGTCAAGCGGGTAATAGGCAGAAAATCGATACAAAGATGACTGCAAAAACGAAATTTCACATAAATGTTATATTTAAGAAGTGTACTTGGTAAAATTAACAAATTAGTCAATAGGCAACTACTGAAAATTGACCAATTTTCTGTCATATATTGAGTGTCGTATATGTCAACTGGTTTCAGATTATTTGTAGCTTCTCTTTTGTCACTTATTAAGTGTTATGTGAATGAATAACATGGCAGAGAAAAAGAATACGCGTCATACGAGCTTGGGGTTATAAAAGTTTGTGCCCTTGAATGGCCGATATTAAATAAGACAATACGGTCGTATATTTCCAAGTGTGTGCGTTTACGGAAGTACGGAATAGTATGTTTAAGAAACATTAAGTCCGAGATTGACTACAGGGAATTTACCAATCTTCTGTAATATATAGTTTCAGATGATTTTTATTTTTTCTTTTGTCAGTTATTCAGTGTTAGTTGAATGAATTAAACGAGAGAGCAAAAGAATACATGGCCAGACGAGTTTTGAGGTTATTAAAACGCCGATATTAAATAAGGCAACATGGTGGTAGATTTACACGAGTGTATATTAACAGGAGGACAAAATAGTATGTTACAGAAATACTGCGTCTTCGTCGTAACTATATACAATAGTGTCCGGAAGAGTCCATATATTTCCAAAATAGGGTAGATTATCATAACATCATAACATTTTTAGTTTTACTCCGTATGAAATCAATTTTTTTTTCTTTTGTGGCTTATTTCAATGACGTCCATAATCTTACCCTTTCTTATTGATGTAAGGATATTTGTTTATTTTTCAAACGCCTCCTGACATTGTGTCATCCAGACCAAATTTCTTTCTTTTTTTACTTTTTTTTAATATCTCATTGTAAGACGGTCGTAAATATTGCATGTTTCAAATAAACACAGTGTAATAGTTCGAAAAATTAAGAAGACTTGGATTAGGTTCCTCTGTATTCTTCCCAAACTCAGAGCTGGCAAAGTTTTATTGCGCTCGCTCTGGGTCTGATCTTCTACCATATTTTTCTATAATTCGACCAAGATATTTTTTCGTAGATTGTAGGCGAAGCCCACTTGCTGTATTTTTATCTTCAATACATTCATTGTTTTAGAGTCTATTAACTTTATCGTCCATTTTATCAAATGACGCGAATAGAACATTTATTTTCTTTTAAAAAATGGTTGAATATTTAAATCTAATTCAAACTGTGCATTTATTCTTGAACATCTACAACAGAACAAACTTCCGAAAAAGTTTCTATTAATTCTTTCATAAGTCTCTCTGCTTTAACATTTAAGCTGTTTATATTTTGACAAACGAATTTAGAGGTATATCCAACAATTAAAACCTTTCTACCCAGTTCGTGCCCCAAAAGGTTGTTCATCACAAAATTTTCAAGTTTAAAGTTTTTCTTTTGATATAACTTTTATTTGTTTTCCAGTGACGCCTTTGACTATTTTAGTAGTTCTCATCGGAGATTTTTTACACGTAGGAAAATGTATGATCGAAAAATCTGAGCCGGAAGTTGTATTTTATGATGTTTCTTCATTATTTACACAAATTTATAATATTTTCCACTTCGTTACTTTTAGCAATTTAAATAAAGATTGTTTAATTGTTGACTCTGCAGTGCGATTGTAGTTAAAACATTTTTTTCATTTCATACGGACAATCTTTGTAGCAATGCACGAAACAAAGTTCATGAATTAGATTAACTCTCTTTTGTTTATCAAATTTTGTTTGTGCATTAATTTTCTTTTTATTACGGATTGTCTTAATATGTGACTAATTTAGCTAAGAATTGTATCGTTTTAACGGATGTAAGATCGCTGGCAATATATTAATGAATGTGTTTTGTACGCAATTTTCTTAATAGCAAACGAACTTTTTTTTTAAATCTGTACAATTTGTACAGTCTGTATTATAAATCTCATTGTATCGTCGAAAATATGAAACAAACACAATTTCGTTTTAAGAGTGTTAATTAAAATTATCAAAAGTGCTCCAAATATTGTTTAGTTAAAATGCACTTTCATCCTCACTATTTTGACCCCCATTCGATACTTCGTGTAATTTGTTCCTGTTCCTGTTGAGTATGATCAGCTATTTCCTTAAATCTTGTAATTTGTTCCAGCTGTCTTTTTGAAATTTTAACTTCTGTTCTTTGAGTTTTCTATTTTATTCGAAATTTTTTTATTTCGATTTAATTCTGATATTCCATTAATTCCCTCTGTAATTTCAGTTGCTATTATTGTTGGTGCCTGATAATTTCTAAAACAGCGTCCCTTAAAATAGGCTGAATGTTTTGTGTATATAGTTTTTTCTTTTTGATATTTGTACGGTCGTAGATTTTCGCACTGGAAAATAAGATTTAACCTCTTAGCGAAAGAAAAAAACATGCTCGTTGAAACTTATTTTCGTGTTCCTGATTAAACAAAACGAAAAAGAAAAATCGACAAATCTTTTAATTGTTTTTTCGTATTTCCTCCGCGGTCAAACGACTGAAATGTTAAAACCCTGATTTGAAATCTTTTTCCTCTACTAAAGGACGAAAACTTTTTACATTTTTTCCAATCCTACTTCCAGACGCTGGAGTGTTTTTATTCTTCGCAGATATTGCACGCTTTGTATGTTAAAAATCCAGTAAAGTTATAACTTCTCGTTATATTGTTATAAATAACAATTTTACAGAGCATACCCCCACTTTTTTTTCCAAATTCCAACATTCCAGTTGTAGAAATGGTTATATTGTATCTGACATAAGTTCGAGTTTTCTGTGTGCAACATAAATCCTGGTTATGTTGTGTCCGAATTATTCCGAATTCCTCGTCGCCAGTGTTGTGACCTTGAAGAGCAGATAATAAATAAGACAACACGGTGGTAGATTTAAAAGAGTGTGTATTTACAGAAGTACAGAATAATATGTTACAAAACGTTGCGTCCGAGACATGATTTACACAAGATCGAAGGGTGGGGATAATCAAACCAGCGCCACTACAGAAAGAGTACTTTAGCATATTAAAAGTTTTCTGGATAGCCATGTCGGCATTCCCCAGTCAGGGCGCCTCAGAAAGTTATCAATAAACTATCTCCTCTCAGAAGACGGAAAGCAATGACTGGGAGGATGAACCCAGGACCAATACCACAGCTCGACAGAAAAAGGTCACCGAAATGGCCCAGTTCCCGTTGGAGTGATTGTTAACAAGGAATCATCATGTATGTCTCACGAGTCTCCGAGCAACATGCGTTGCGTTCCGAACCTGTCTCTATCACTGCGACATATCGTTGTAACTCTACACATAGTGTCAGAAGAGATCCTTATATTTCCCAAATAGGGTATCACCATCACACCATTGTTGTAAGATCGATGCACGGGATTATACAGAAGGGCAATGGAAAATGTATTCAGAAAGTTTGAGAATACATCGTATGAGAAAAAGATCGTTTCATTTGGGATTTGTGACGACTACAGTTCGAGAGAATAAAACCGTCGACAGAGACAGACTTTTATTAAAATTCACAATCGTAGTTGCTGAACTGTCACGTGTTGACTGAAGTCACGGCTCACCAAGAACACGGTTCTATCGTCAGCTTAACTAATAGTATAAATAGTTATAGTTTTTTTTTTAATAAATATATTTATATAAACATACAATCCAGCTACTGGTAAGACATAACGTATCACATATATTATTATATCGTCCATATATAAAGACTAAGAGACTAACATGTAAAGAAGACTTTTAATAAAATAAAGATGCCCAAAATCTTTAAAGACTGATCGAGTGGTCTCTCATATGCTGGTGGCGGTAAATATACAAAACTCGCCATAATTCTGAATGTATACCGAGTTGAAAATATTATCTATTGTTCTATTCTTCATTTCATATCATTATTAAAAAAAACTTGTCTATTAGAAAATGCATTATTTAAAATAATAAATTACTTTTTAAATGTTTCTATAAAACTTGTGTTAGCATCAATGATCGGTATTTTGTTTACATTGTGTTGCTACACTCAGCCGCCAGTTTGTTGTATGTTTTAACACACAACCATTGATTGTTGAGCTTACAGAATGGTATTATAAATAGTATACATGATCCATGGTCTTAATTTATCTATGCAGTTAGCCATTCGGAAAAATAACATTTACGGTTGCGATCCCGGGTCGTTTCACACGTGGAGTTATTTATATATATATATATATAGCCAATATGACGATTAGAAAAGGACACTCAACAGAGATATGAGAGAAATGTACATTATTTTAAAATACTTCAACCGCCCCCTCTTTCCCATCTGCCCCTATTCTATGTATGTCTGTCTTTCTGTATGCCCGTCTGTCTGTCTGTCTGTCTGTCTGTCTCTGTCTCTCTCTCTCTTTCTCTGTCGATGTAACTAGTTTTTTCTACATGAGAGCCATCTTATGTTGAAATAAAAGTAGAATTCTTGTTTGGCTCAGTGTTCACCAGGTTTCCATTCTTTACACTTAAAACGATAAAAAATTTGTCTAAAACGTGGGAATATTTCCGAATCCCACGAGGAAACTGTATACAAACTTCTTTTTCATTCGAGGACCACACCTAAGCAGATGCTAATGAGACTCAAGAGCTCAAAATTAAAGGTTTGTAAGATTAGTGATACGATAACTTAAGTCGACTAATCTAGATTTAAGACCTGAATACTATAGTAATATATATATATATATATATATATATATATATATATATATATATATATACATATATATATATTACGTATGTATGCATGTTTCATATATATATATATATATATATATATATATATATATATATATATATATATATATTATAAAATAATATATTACGTACACATTGTTTGTATCAATTTTTATTTCCACATTGCTCAATACATCAATAGAACTGGGGAGTAGTATAAAATATACGTATTGCAAGTAAGCTACACAGACACTATTGTGTGTTATACCCAAAGAGAAAATATGAAGCTTAATGCATGAATTTCCATTCTAGGATCGTTTCTATAGTTAATCAGTGCCTACTCAAACTTCTAACTGACCAGAGTCGTTGGTTTTATAACCTCTTCACTACATATTCGTTTCTTTCAACACATGACATTTCCTCGCTTTCTGTGAAAAAAGTTGTTTGCGATCTTCACTTCGAAGTGAGTCAAACAGAGAAAAAGTGGCGGCCCAAAAGTAATGAGTCACATTTTTCTTTTTTTCTTTATCGACATTTAAAATCTTAGTATGGAATCTACATACTAACATATGAGATATAAGATTCATATGATTGTCACAATAGAAGCTCTCGATTTTTCTCTTCCGTTGTTTGATCATTTTTTTTTAATATTAGAATTTTTATTTAAGATTTTTTTTATAAAATGTGCGTTAGTTTTTTTATTAGTATCCTGAGAAAAGTTTATTGAGACTATTTCACTTGTATGATTAAGTTTGTGTGGTATCAGCCAAGGCTAGTGCAAAGTCATTATTTTGAGGGGGGGGGGGGCAGTTTATTAATTTTTTTAGTTTCTGTTCCCAGGTTCATGTGATAGTGTTCTTCGTGTAGTTTTTTTCTTATTATTATTGTAACTACCATGTGACTGGTTACTGTTCGTAGCTTATGCGGGTTTGTTTCGGCATACGAGGATTTTATTATTATTATTATTATTATTATTATTATTATTATTATTATTATTATTAATATTAGTATTATCATCATTATTATTAATAAAATTATTATTATTATTATTATTATTATTATTATTATTATTATTATTATTATCATCATCATTATTATTATTATTATTATTAGCAGGTGTTTTCACACAAGGCATTATTAGTGACTGCTCACTGGCAATTACAAGTGGTGTCTCCTGGAGGCCAAGTTTCTGCAGATTACCAGAACGCTCTACCTCTTTCGAGAACAGTTGCAAATCATTTTGCGCTATTGTCACATCTGTTTACCATTTATTTCTCGCTTGAAATGCTAGTTGTTTTCTATGAAATGTCGTGGCAATATGCCTCCCCAAGCTGTAAGTACTCTCCGTACCCTTCAATTGGAGGTCTGGTTGGTGCTCTCTCTCATCGGTCTTTCCATTCTCGTTGACATTTCACGAGTTTTGTGAGGTACCAGCAGACGCTTATATATTGTGTAATATGTTTCCTATGTTTTTTTATTTATTTAAAATTATCTATTACGGGTTAGCATTCGTTGATTGTGCAGGTTTGTCTCCGCATTTGAATACGTGGTTTTGGAGTTCGGCTATTCTAATCATTGCAGTGCATTATGTGGTCCAAGCCTTCCCTTTGATTCCAATTTCTGGTAGTTATTTATTGGCTTTTCGGAAATATTCCAACAATTTCTGCATTATAATGATGCTCTTTATGTTCCAGATCTCTTTACGTTCTCTGGTAGGGTCCGTGCAGTTGCTTTGGTTTTCTGCGTCTTTTATCTTTAACTGCTGAGACGGAGAAATCTTCGATTTAACAGGTTTTATTCTTCTTGTTGACTATTATCACGTTCGGTTTTCTAGCTTGTCTGATAGTACCGCGATGTTTCGAGAGGAGTTTGCACTTTTTATTTCTGCATTGTTTCCCCCGACATTTGCCTATACCATGTGTCTGCATATTTATCGTAAAGACATTTGCACAGTCCCAGGCGTGTACGTTTTGGTATTCGGATTGGACTAGTTTGCTGCATTCACTTATGTGATTTACCGTTTCGTCTCTTTGGCCACATAGTCTACATTTAATGTTTTACTGTGCTTTGTCTATTTTGGTTGTGATATAATTTGTTCTCGTAGCGTTGTTATGTGAAGATGTCAGTAATGACCGTGTTCAAGTGTCTTTGTTCAGGTGTTTTCGTGTGTTTTGTATTGTTAATCTGATGAATCATCGAGGTAGCTACTTCTCTCCAAATCATTTTGCCTTTTCATTCGTTTTCAGTCTCATCTATATACCAGTCTTTTTTCCTTTTCTCGCTGTTATTACGTAGAGTCGTTCACTATCATCTTTCGGATTGTGCATCGTCAATGGTTATTAGTTTCCTAGTCCTCTGGTCCAGATGTCTGAGTTCTTCTTTTGTCCAGCTTTTGTAGGGTCCAGGATATCTTACTAGTGATACTACCCAGGTACTATTTTTAATTTCAGTTAATTGGTGTCCCTCCGCTGACAGTTTCAGTCCCCGTGCTTTCATTGATTTCCTTATATTGCATGTTCTTTTTTGTTGCTTTTTTGCAAATTGCTTCACGTCGTCCACACACATGAGGTGGCTTATTTATTATTCTATGTAAATGTGTAAGATTATTGTTGAATTGCATTATGGTTATGATAAACAGTAACAGTGGTAAATGGCATCCTTGTAAGGTGCTTCTCTGTAACCTATCTCAGCCAGGCTGTCCTCCAACTCTCAATTCAAGTCTCCATGTTCTCATTGCTTACTTAATAATATTAATAATTTTGTCGGATATTTTGTACATCTTTCAGTATTATATTATCTATGCGAGAAAGAGTATGTGGTAGGCTTTCTCGTAGTCGATGCATGCTATGGGTATGCTAATTCTTTTATTGATTTTTGTTTACCTCTTTCAGGATTTTTTGACTTTTATATATACTAGATCACGTGTTCCTTCTGTTGCCTTTTGTTATATATTTTGTTCCACGATGAGTATATGGGTGTATAGGGGCCCTGATGAGAGGTAGTACCTTTGGCGTTCGTCATGCTGCTCCCTAGCTGTATGGGTGGACAGGTGTAACTGGTCCTCACTCATCCCTAAATCTCTCACGTGCTGGCTCCAAGTGTCATACCCCGGTAAACCGCTTCAGCTGGCGGGCTAAACGACGTGAGGGGGTGATGTCGATACAACATCAATGGGCGGATGAACCACTTTGAGGTCAACGGCCAGGGCGGAAGAGACTCATCGCGAGTCCAACGACCATATATCCGGGGCCAGGGCGAACCCTCATATCACGAGTGACTTCGACCGGGGCTAGCAGTCTGGAGAGGGATGGGCGCCGCTAGACTACATTTGCCCAAGACACACTGCATGGAAAAAATGAACATAATACAAAAGTCCATACCGGCTCGGCCGTCGCACGGGTTAACAAGGGTCGCGCCCCCCGTCTCGCATCAGGGCGAGGGTGAAAAGTGTGCTACTGATGCAACAACGAGAACAACGAGAACAACGAAAATAAGAGGAAGAGACAATGTCAGTATAGCCACATGGAATGTCAGAACGCTTGCCCAAACAGGAAAGCTGCAAGAACTCATAAATGGACTGAAGGGTTACACATGGCATGTTGTCGGACTATGCGAAGCCAGATGGAAGAATATCGGTGAACACCTTACAGATGATCACCACATGCTGTACTACAGCGGTGAAGTGGATAATCACATGAACTGAGTAGGCTTTCTCGTCAATAAAGCCGTCAAAGACTCAGTACTCGGGTGCCATCCAATATCCAGCAGGCTCATCGCCATTCGCCTTGGAGCAACACCATTCAACATCACAATAGTACAAGCCTACGCACCGACAACTGAGTACAGCGACGACCAGGTGGAGGAATTCTACGCTCAACTACAGGAAACCATCGACAAGGTGGATAAGAATGACATTCTCATCATTCGGGGAGACTGGAACGCCAAAGTGGGTGTAGATGCACTCGAAGATTGAAAAACTACTGCGGCCCATCCTGCAACGCAACAACCAACGAGCGCGGTTTGCGCCTACTGGAATTCGCTAGCTACATGGTGCTGGCAAACACTCTTGGTGAGCACAAGGCTTTAAGACGATGGACGTGGCATGCCCCCAACGGATCACATCACCAGCTTGATTATATCATGGTACAGAGACGGTTCAGATCGGGAATCAACAGAGCCAGGTCAAGAGCATTTCCAGGAGCGGATATGGGACGTGATCATGGCCTAGTGATACTGAACTTCAAGGTACGACTAAAGAAGCTCAATAGGCCAAAGAACACTAGATTAAAGTTCAATTTAGGCAGACTGAAATATCCCGACATACTCGAAACCTTTCAAGCAACAATTTGCGGTAAATTTGCTGCTCTCCTCAAGCTTGAAGAAGATACGCAAGCACTGACCACCAAATTCAACAAAGTGATGACCGAAACAGTGAACGAAGTCTTGGGGAAACAGCGCCGGAAAACTCAACCATGGGTCACAGACGAAATCCTCGATATGTGCGACTCTAGGAGAAATCTCAAGAAAACCAAGAACTCTGAAGAAGGAGTGATAGCATACAGAAAGATCAACAAGCAAATCCGGAAAGGAATGAGAGAGGCAAAGGAAGACTGGATAGACAAACAATGCATTTCAGTCGAAGAGAACCTAAACAACAACAATAGCAAGAAGGCTTTCCAAATAGTGAAAGACCTGACGAAGCAGAAACCATCAAGAGCCAACACTATCCACGACAAAGAGGGCCGATGCCTAACAGAAAATCAATGCATCCTGAACAGGTGGACAGAATACTGCTCAGAGCTGTACAACCACCAGAACAACGGTGATATCAGTGTTCTAACCAGTCAGGAGTCAACGAACAGTGATGACCACCCAATCCTACGGGAAGAAGTAGTACATGCTATTAAATCGTTGAAAACGGGAAAAGCAGCAGGAGTAGACAACATCCCAGCCGAAATGATTAAGAAGGAGGAACAACAGTAACCGATATCCTAACACAAATCTGCAACAAAATCTGGCAGACTGGAGAGTCGCCATCAACTTGGACACAGTCACTCATCATCACGCTTCCCAAGAAAGGTAACCTACAGCTGTGTCAAAATTACAGGACCATTAGTCTTATCAGCCATGCCAGCAAGGTAATGTTGAGGGTCATTTTGAACAGACAAGCAGAAGAGATCATCGCTGAAGAACAAGCTGGATTCCCTAGGGGTAGAAGCACCACAGAACAAATCTTCAATCTACGAGTTCTGAGCGAGAAGTACAAACAAGAACAACAAGAATTATATCATGTATTTGTTGATTTCAGGAAAGCCTTCGACAGGGTCTGGCATGACGCACTGTGGTCAACAATGAAGAAATACAACATGGGTCAAAAAATGATCAAAATAATACAGGAGTGCAGTTCTCGTTCAGGGTTCAGTGGGGGATTGGTTTCACACTGCGGTTGGTGTTCGCCAGGGCTGTCTGTTGTCGCCAACACTCTTCAACATCCTCCTTGAACGAATCATTTCAGATGCCCTCGATGATCACGTTGGCACAGTCAGCATTGGTGGACGAACCATCACAAACCTCAGATTCGCCGATGACATTGATGGATTGCCGGAAATCAAACAGAACTTTCTAATCTAGTGAGTCGCCTCGACAGAACATCCACGAGGTACGGAATGGAGATCAATGCTGAAAAAAACGAAGCTGATGACGATAGTGGACAACCATTATCAACAACGATAACAGCCAACGGCCAAGAACTGGAAACCGTAAACTAGTTCAAATACCTTGGCGCTATACTCAGCAACAAAGGATCTAAAGCTGAAATCCTGGCAAGAGCAGCACAAACGACAGCAGCACTTGCAAAACTGAAATCAATCTGGAAAGACGGAAACATTAGTCTCCGTTGCAAACTGAAGCTGCTGCATACACTAGTATTATCCATCTTTTTGTATGCATACGAGTCATGGACCTTGACAGCCGAGCTCCAAAGAAAAATCCAAACGGTAGAAATAAGATGCTACAGAAGAGTGCTTGGCATCTCGTACTCAGACGAAGAAGTTCGCGCGCTCATCAACGCAAATCTGAACAACTACGAAGATTTGCTGACAACTGTAAGAAAAAGAAAGCTTGGATGGTATGGTCACATGACAAGGGGCAGTGGTCTCTCCAAAACCATCCTGCAGGGAGCAGTGCAAGGCAAGAGAAGGAGAGGTAGACAACACAAAAGATGGACGGACAACATCAAAGAGTGGACGGGCTACAACTTCGCTACAACCCAGTCTATTGCCCATGACCGTCAGAAGTGGAGACAGCTGGTGTGGAGTTCATTGGTGCAGCGCCCCTACGACCCAGGAGGGGGTTAAGGGACCAAGTCAAGTCAAGTCAAGAGTAGGTAGACCACAATCATTAAGGACGCGGTAGATATGTTTTCAAAGTTTGCAGTAAATAGTTTCTATATTGTTGGTAAGTAAGTCATTGGTGTGTAGTTACTAGAGGTAGCTCTTTTCTCGCGGTCCTTTTGTATTAATGAAAGTTTTTCTTAAGTCATCCATTCTGGTATGTCTTTTTTGTGTCTACATCTTCTCAATCTTTGCATAAGCCTTTCATTATGTAATAACGTTTTTATTTTCATAAATCTTAAAATGTACTTTTCCCAACCAAAGGAAAGCGCTATTGTTTCTGTACTAAAATAATTTGTATTATAAAACTAGACCAGTGCTCAGAAAAGTGGAAGAAATGTATACTATAATAGATTATTGTTATGGCTTGTGATAAGTAAAAATGCCTTATTTGCATAAATACATTAATACATTATTATGGAATGAAATACCCGAAATGATTTTATTTTGTAATTATATACAACTGTTGATATTTATCATGATGATTCAAGTTAAAAAAGCACATTTCTACTACGTGTCATCTACACAATGAGACTACAACGGCTTACTTGATGAGCTGCTGTCTATATGATCCTATTAATGTATTTATGCAAATAAGGCATTTTTACTTAACAAAAGGCTATAAAAACAATCTATTATAGTATACATTTCTTCAACTTTTCTGAGCACAAGTTTAGTTTGATAATGCCAAAAACCAGTGACAAGGAGTAAAACTACGTGGACGAATTCTTTTATCTTATCAGATTGTATGAATGACGGCTCATCAAGTAAGCAGTTGTAGTCTCTTTGTGTAGATGGCAGGTAGCAGCAATTTGTTGCATCTCTTCTTTTTCTTTGCTATTTTGACGTGATGCATGGTGATTAATAGCAACGGTAGTAGTATATAATTACAGCATAAAATCATTTCGGATTAAACAACGCTTTCGGATATTTCATTTTTCTTGATCAGTATACAGTATATCTACATAATAACAACCAATCCACCATAGGTTATAGTTATGGTTATGGTTAGGACTAGGGTAAGAGTTAGGGTTAGGGTTAGGGTTAGGGTATAAAGAGTTGTCACCGAACCGACTATTCTATCTCGCGGTTTAGAAAAAAGAGAAAAAGTTGATCAGCTTATCCGCTATGTCTCTGAGGAATTCCTGTCTATGACGCGATATCATGACACGTATACCTTCCACTAGTCTTTTACAATTCTAATAGAATATCCTACGTTCTTTTTATGTGGAAAATATCGTTTTAATCTGATTATTACACAGGTACATCAAAATAGTACTACACATAACATACACGTAAACTCGCAAGGTCCTACCCTTGAGGTTTTGAACTAGTCCATTTTCGCACTGAGTTCGAATCTCTCATACATTTGCTACATCTATTCACAGTGATTAATCAGCTCTCTGTAGATGGCTATATTTTATATACATACGTATGCTTTTTAATTGCAGCTGAGACCTCTAGCGGTTTTGACTTCGCGTAAAGCAATAATATTATCTAAAGAATATCTTTCTTTAGGTAGCGTGGTAAAAATGTATGCAAGAAAAAAGTACATATAGCGTAAAATTTATTCTAGTATATTGTAATTGCTTTGTTGGGCAGTCACTTAACTACTGATCACATTTGAATATGACAGGCTGTTCAGGTTTCCAACATTGGGCTGGATACACTTGCTCCGTTTTGCGAGACTGAGTCGTTGATGATCAAACAGCTGTTTTTGTTTGACTATATATATATATATATATATATATATATATATATATATATATATATATATATATATATATATAAACGTTTAATTAATCAAAGCATTACTTTTACTGTTCCAAGAATAGTAACATCAAGTCTATTATGGCGTACGATCGTTTCCAAAATAGTTTGGAAATACTTTATTTTATTTTATTTTATAAATTTATAAAGTTGGTCCAAAACGTCGCTACATCAGCGCCTATAGCTACACGCATTATACAAAATCAAAAAAAACTTTGTCTTATAGAAACATCTGCTGACAGAAAGAATCACAGGTGGATATGTTGGTAGCATAGGAGAAACAAAACACAATGATACTTATAAACTTATATATATATATATATATATATATATATATATATATATATATATTGGTCGTAGAAGTTGAACGCGAAAAACATCGAAGAAAAATGCAGACAAATCAATATAATTCGAACATGAATACCGAACATTTTTTTCTAATAGCCGGAAAATTGTTTAATAACTCAACGTATTTTAAAGCGATGTTCAGTCTGGTCAGTACGAAATGCGTGACTATTTGGAAATACCAAATGCTGAATGTTCTCTTCCGCTTATCTCTGTATTGTTTCCAGTCGCCCTGGATTTCTCCTTGACCCTGGAACCAAGCAGTTACGATTCAGGAGATGTGTGGTTGAGATTGCACAACCCTTGCTTGACAATTACACGCGCACCTACTCTTACAAGGGTTTCCATTGTCTCTGAAGGCTGAACGAAGTCTAATCATTCAGCAAAAAGTAATGAGATCTGAATAATGCTAAGGACCTACATTGCTCACCAATATTCACTGCTTGATATTCCGGTCTATTCATTTTTGATAACAGGTTGTATACATGAAGAAAATAAATGTGTATTCTGTGACGTTTTCATTGGTTGAGAGAATTGTGTGTTTGCGAGTTGATTTCCAAATAAAGATAGACAGGAAAATAGAGTTGGGGAGTAGAAGTACAAGCGAATCAGCAAGAAAAATGGCGGTACCGTTCTGATCACATATGAATTAATTAAAGGGTCAAGGATGAACCCTTTAATTTGATTACACGTTATGTTAGATAATCGCAGGAGAATGAAATATTTCATCTGTTTAAAGTGAAGTAAGGTTCAATTTTTAGTAATGTTTCAGTTCTGTGCACAGGTTATCCGCTATGTTTCTGAGAACTTCTTGTCTATGACGCATTATCCTGGGAGGGGAACTACTAATCTAATTATTAAACATGTACATCTAAACAGCACTACAAATATTTACCAATAGGCCATCTGACACAGACACGTGCAGTATTTAAGAATATGTAACATGTTGTATTTTTGCCAGATTGACTAAAACGTTCCACTTTATATTCCGCAATATTGAGAAACAAAATACATCGTGGAAACTCATGGGATTGTATTATCTTACGATCACTTCAGAGTATTCGGTTTAAAATGTCTTTAACATGAATTATAGTTAAGCAACGCCCATGTTTTAAAGTGTTAATAATTTGATGCGTAATAGAGTCGCATTTCTTTAACAATGTCTCAGATGAACGCATCCGGCACAAATGTTTACTTTCTTTCACACACATATATAGAAGAGAAGAGAGTTTAAATTAACTACAAGACACCACCCTCGGGTGTTTATGGTCTCTCTGTAGAAGGGTTTGTTAGGACAACCTGACATGATGATACTTTACCATACAAGTAAACTCTTACCAACTATTCGAAATAGCATAGTATTCGAAGCCCAAATAAGATATACTCGACACAGATATACACTCATTCATACGAGTAATGGTGCACCTTCACCAAGTAATCTTTCTTCAAGTTACAGCACTTAGCTAGATACTCCACCAGACTAGATGGATTTTTGTACTGGAATCCGTTATGACCATTAGTCCACAAGAAAGATATACAATAACATTGTTAACTGGTCAATTAGGGAAATTAAAATTTAAATTTAAATTAATGTTCTTAACTTCTTTACTAACTCAACGTTTGAGAAATGAAAGAAAACTTTAATACAATATTCGAATATTAATGTATCTCATATAGAGATCAAGTGTTAGCCCCAGAAAAGGGGTTCCTTAATATCTGAGAACTCTGACTGAAGTAAAATGAAACACAAAAAAAGAGAGAGAACTTAAATCCATACTAGACCCTATCCTCTATCGTCTAAGGTCTCCCTATACAAGGGTTTGTCAGAACAACCTGGTATGACGATACTTCCTCCTACATGTAAACCTTTGCCAGATTATCAATATAACAGTATTTGCAGCACAAATATAATCCCATCGGTATAGTTAAATAACAGTGACTTATACGAGGAATGGTGTACCTTCTACAAGTGCTGTTGCCTAGCGCTAAAGCATTAAGCTGGAGGCTCCACCAGACTAGATGAATTCTAATCCTGGAATCTGATAAGACCAAGAGACTACAAAGAAAAGTTACTATAAAGTTACAATTGGGGATAGGAAAATTAATGTGCTGAACTTCTTTACAAACTCATTGTTTGACAGATAAAGGAGAACTCTAATTGAATATTCGAATATATATGTATCTCATATAGTGATCATGTGTTAGCCCCAAGAAGGGCCCATTGATTTCTGAAAACTTTGACTGAAGTAAAATGAAACAAATATATATATATATATATATATATATATATATATATATATATATATATATATATATATATATATGCACGATTTTATATATACATATATATTTATATGTACAGGATAATGTCCTGAACAAATGAACAGACCATAATGAATTTTGTAATATATATTCGAGGCGACATGGTGAGTAACATGAGCACATTATTTTTGTGTAAATTTTACCATTCATGATGTACATCCACCAAAACTCGCACTCGCGCCAAAAATTGTTTTAAATAACTAAGATACCAACAAATTAACTGGGAAAAGAATTGACTTATATCAAATTTTGAGTTATATTAAGTAATTCTTTTTAAAAGGATCAGTGCACGCGTGTAACCGTCAGTAATATGTATGTGCTTAGTAAAATCCTAAATTATTGTACTCATTATTATGTATGATGGAATATATATACTAGGCAACAGGGTATGTAACGTGGGCACCTTATTTGTTTTTTGTAAACTTTACCATTTAAGGGATTCCACCGAAATCGTATCATTCCCCACAAAGAAGAATGCAACGTTAAAATTAAAAACTAATGCTATATGTATTGCTTATACTCGGCTTAGGACGGATATTCATTTAGTATATATATATATATATATATATATATATATATAGAGAGAGAGAGAGAGAGAGAGAGAGAGAGAGAGAGAGAGAAAGAGAGAGAGAGAGGGGGGAGGGAGAATGATACTAGAAAAAGACCTGTCACAGGATGAGTAATTCTCCGAAAAAAACCGTTTGCGCCACCCCGATGTCTCCTAACGAAACCCTAAATCAGGATAGAATCATATTAAACCTAATGTCCAGAATCCATATTCCAAGTTTGATCAAACTTGAACTATCAACATTATGGGTTCAAATTCTAGTATATATTAAATTGTTTTTGACGCCAATACGTAGTTAAAGCAAAATAAATAATTCTGGAATATCAACATCATTTCCAACGCTATTAATAATGTTTAATCATTTATTTTATTTTTTTATTATCATGGATCTATAACTTAACGCCAAAGCTATAATTATTTTGTTAAGATAATTTTAAGATCTATTTATAAGAAATTCCAAATACGTAGAATTTGGTATATTTGGACTACTGTTCTCATCTTCGGTGTTTTTATCACAACGTTTCGGCCGATGTAACCTCCGACGTTCTTCAGGTGTACGTTGTCGAACTCTGGAATCTTTCTGTCGTACTCGGGAATCTGGATAGAATTTCGAACGGAACCCTTTATTCAATCCACGGGGATAGCATGCTCTCGTTCCATCTGCCGTGACTGGGAATCACCTTTTTTATGTTATTTAACAAGAACAGATACTCAATGCGATCTACGTGGAATATTGTTTGGCGATGAAAATAATATATACATCTTAAACTTGATAGAACAATTAAAATCGCCCGTTTCAAATAAAATTCGAAAATCTAACTGAAATTATAGATTCATATTCAGGATTATTATCATAATCTACAAACCACTGTCCATAAACATTGCGGTGTAGCTCTAAAATATTACGATTTAAGTATAACTGACCGACCGACCGGAAAACATTTGGTAGATATACAATGGCTATCTTGAAAGCGGAAAACTAATCAAATCATCCTGTTCGTTCATTTTGTTTATTTTACCCATAAAAATATTTGCAAAAACATTTCTTTGATCATTTCTAATGTAGCATTCAACAACATATAATGTAATCAATTTCAAGGAATTATATAATATTCTAGTTAAATAGTCTTATAATATTGTATATATATATATATATATATATATATATATATATATATATACTGACTTAGTCGAATCATGTTGAAGAAGTAGACAAAATTGATTCGACGATTTAACAGCAGCCATTAATAATTGTTGGTCCGTTTTTACGTTCTTTCAGTTCGGTCAAAGTAGAACTGTTAAATATGTCTAATATCAAACTGCGTTCTTGAAATCTCGGAAACTCGAACTCTTTATCTCTGTACCTCAAGGGTAAAAGCTCCTTTCAATTGAATCGATCCATTTTTATATATAAGATTAGACTGAGTGCAAATTGTGCATGCACTAATCAAAGAATATTACGAGAGAAAGCGTTTTAGATGATTGCGTGCCAAAACTGATTAATTAGTAAAAGTAGCGTGGTTTGTGATTGTGTGTGTTTAGCTGCAGGTCTTCTGTTCACGTGTTTCGATAAACGTGTATTGACTCAAACCTGATGTATGGTCATAAATAACAATGTAATTCTATACAGCGAGGACAAAATGTATTCATTTCTTGCAACGTATTGCATCGCATGATATTGCATGATGCAAATATCCATTACCAACACAAGATAATGAGACATGCAGTTATTTCCCTTGCCAATGTAGGAGACCTTTTGATAAGAAAGTGAAAAAAAAGAGCAAAAATTATTCTAATTTTAGAGACAGAAAATTGCAGCTCTACACATTGAAGGTATTCTCATCGCGTAATCGGCGTCATGTGCGCTATCCCATGATAATTGTACCACTGCTATTGCTCATAACAACAGCAGCCTTTTAAACTACAACACCTTGCTGAATAAAAATCAAGTGATTACGATTACCATTTGATTTAGCATTGGTTCAATCTTATCAAACATTTCCCTGTTTTATTCATCTAAGTTATAAAGTTCAGGCCCCAAATAATGTTTCAAGATGTATTTTATCTTTCTTTAGAAGATAAAGTATTTTTTCATAATATATTTATTTGAATGCCGACATCAGCATCTAGGCCTTTAACCAATAATTTCGTTTAAACTTTTAATAAGATTAATATACAAACTCAAATGAAAGTATTTCTATAGACATATACACAGATATATACAGAAAGTATACATCTTAATGAATGTACTGACATCAAATACTTTGACGAACAGGAAAAATACAAATATCTTGGCATAGAAGAAAACGATTCAATTCAACATGCCAAGATGAGAGAATAAATTAGAAGAGAATATGTACACTGCGTCAGAATAATTTGCAAAACACAATTGACAAACAAAAACAACGTAACTACTATTAACCAACTAACCATGCCAGTGATAACACACAGCTTTGTCATTATTAATTGGGCAAAAAGGACATCAACAGACTAGACACTAAAACGAGAAAAATGTTGACAGTTTACAAAGTAAGCAGTGCCTTACAAGGCTGTATCTGCCAAGAGCAGCAGGAGGTATGGGTCTCTCAGAAATTGACCATCAACATCGAGCCACTGTTGTGAGCTCTGCCCAATATCTGCTGAGCTCCCAGAACCCAAACCTTATGATGCTACGCCAACACCAAGAAACAAGAGTCAGTAAAACAACCTCTATCACAAAACTGGCCAAACATTTTAGACAGGAAGGGGAAAACAAGCCTGCCACAGAAATAGCCCAGAAGATCCGCCATAAATGAAGCAAGACTTTCTATTGCAAGAAAGTGGGAGAACGGGCCAACCAAATACGTGCTAAATATTTTATGGATGAATTATCTCAGGAATATATAGATAATGAACGATCAAATGTGGATCGCCCTACTATGATCAGGAGAGGATGATAATGGCTGCCCCAAATCAAGGCTTGATGGCCAATGCCTTTAAAAAGATGAGTGGTCTCAGCAACGACAACACGTGCAAGTTTTGCCACAGAGAAGTGGAGAGTGTAAGCCACCTGACATCTAGTTGTAAGGTTCTTCTAGGGGACAAATACTATACAATGCGACACAATGGAGTATGCAAATATGTTCACTGGACCATCTGTAAAAAAATTCAGTGTAGCAGCAAGTCCCGGGAACATATATCAGAAAGAACAGTTGGAAATAAGTCATACACAATCCACTTTTATTATGCAATCCCTACAGCTACATATTTAGAAAACGGAGCTGTTAAACCTGACATGATTATATGGGAAAATGGGAGAAAGTAGAAACCCTAGTTGAAGTCAGTGTCTCTAATGATGCTGGCTTGAACAGAGTTGAAAGGGAAAATATTAAAAAATCCCAAGGCCTAAGGTACAACATCAAAAGAAACTGGTATCTCATGAAAAATATCCATTATTTTAGTAATAATAGGAACAACCAGACTCATGAAAAAACTACCTGACAAATATACTCGGTGAACCAAGTGCAATGGAAATACAAACAATTACACTTGAAGTGACAGTTGAAATATTTAAGAAATCTCTCGGCTTGAGTGTTTAAAACAGCGGGTGAATGTTCGGCATCTGGTAGGATACTCTATCCCCAGCAAAATCAAAAAGATAAGAAAATTGTAAAGAAAACATAATTATTAAATTATACTTAGGGTAAGTAAGCTGCACCGAATATTCAAGTAATTAGCTTGATGATTCTGTTCTGGAATTAAATATAAGTATTTCTGTGTAGTTTACATCCCATAAGTATATTTTTATAATACTGCAAAGTTCTACTGATATACGTAAGCTATTACCTCCATTAAGGAGGTTGTGATTTCGTTGTTTATTTGTCTGTCACTATATTTGTTTCTCTACAGTCTTCTTCGCTTCACCAATCTCTACCAGACTTGGTAAAAAAACAGTCATAGTCAGTTTTAATTTGGGAATAGCTTGGTCAATGGTCAAATGTCAAGTTCACAGAAAAAAGTTATAGTAAGACATTTGATGATAACTTCGGTTCTCCTTATCGGAGATGATCGTTACTAGGCATATGGTGTAGGCAATTAAGTCCAGCATTTTATATTTTGATGGAATTTCATCTACACATTTTCTAAATATTATTTATGCATCTTTTATAATCGGCATGAAAAACTTCAACATGATACGATAAATATGTTTTGTTTTATCAACGTTTTCTATGGAAGAAATTCGAGAACACTTTATAAATATACACACACACACGCACACACACACACATATATATATATATATATATATATATATATATATATATATATAAACATATCTTTATATATATATATATGTTCTTTCATTAAAAAGTCGTACGCTCTATGACGTCAAGCCGCCGCATAAAGTGTTAAAATTATCATCGTTTATTCGCTGTTTAACATTAGCCGAGTGGTTAAGGCGTCGGATTTGAGTTGCAAAATACTCGTAATCCCGGGTTTCGAATCGCATGACCGGTAGTGAATAGTCATATCTCTATGCTGATGAGTCCCGATTATTAAGAACGACACGTATACGTACATAGATAATAAACAATAACAAATATTTATATATTTATATATATATATATATATATTAAAGATATAATAGTCTTAAAAGTAGAGCACTATTTGAAATTGAAAATGTTCTTGTCCCCTGTGCTCGAGTATTAAACACAGCAATGACACTTTTCCCGCCTCCCGGGTACGTGTATTTCAATTTCAACTACTGTCTGTGTCGATTTCTCTAAAAGTTTGTCTCGTGATTCTAGCCCATGCGACCGCTTGCAGCCGCCACTCCCACACTAATGAGTGTAAGAGAGCCTGAAACGACAGCGTTGGTATGTGAAAAACACTAAAATATTAAACAAATATTTAAAGTTAAAACGCCGTAATAATTCTAAAAGTAAAGAATCTGTTTGAAATAGAAAACTTTGTTGTCATCTGCGATAAGCTAGTTTTGCTCGAGCGTTGAACATTGTGGACATCAATGACACTTTTCCCGCCTCTTCTGTAAGTGTATTTTAATTTCAACTACTCTCTGTGTCGATTCCTCGTGGCCGCGTGGTACGTTTGTCTCGTGATTCTAGCCTTAATTTACGAACGGCATTCAAGCGTATGCGACCGCTTACAACCGCTACTCCTGCACTGATAAGGATAAGAGAGCCCGAAACGACGCCGGCTGTAGGTGAAAAATACTTTAATACTAAATTAATATGTATATTCTAGTTCTATGAGGTCCACCCTCGAAGGATTTGCCTTCTTACCTTTTGAAAAAGGGTTAGTTTATTGCTAATCGCCTGAGGCGATCCTACCAGGGGAATGCCGACGGAGCTGCCCATGCATTTTTTGTAGGCCAGAGCGCTCTTCATTATCTAGGGCGCTGGCTTTTCAAATCCCATTTTCCCGACCTTGTGTCACATCTTACCGCTGTGAGAGGAAGATAAATACCATCATTATAGGCAAATAAATATAGTCCAGTATACATTCACCATTTTCGTCTCTTCTTCAATGATATACCATCTTTTTAATCCTCTCCTTGTGCTTTTTCGTCGTTGATAATCTCATAATCCTTATCCTCGAGTGGCTTGTAGCATTGGTGAGTGGTGACCTATTAGTATAAACCGCATTTCCAGAAAGATCAAGAGAACAACTTCAGATATGACCCGTAAGATTCAAAATATAAAATAACGAAGTTTTACAAATATTAGAAAATTTTAGCATTGATATCTGGAATACTTAAAATATTAATATGTTACATTATTTGATTAGTTTTTTTGTTTTTTTTACAGCATATCAACCCTTTTCGGGTTGTTTAATGCCGAATCCGTTCATTGTGCTAAAAGCTTTCATGTTTCAAGTTGTTTATATCTTCAAATATTTATTCATAGTGTTTGGTTTGGTTATTTTGTAGAAGAAAATTGTTGTTTTTGTTTTTAGCTTTGCAGAACATGATTGTGTTTTGCAAAGAGAATGAAATAAACAGCAACAGCAATGTTTGGTGCAGTTTAAGTCAGGAAGTCAGTATATTTAGATAGCACTAGTTGCATTATTTGAGATGTTGTGTTAATGTTAAGTTAATAAGATGTAACATATTGTTCTTTTTTGATGGCGGTGACATCGATAAAGTATGTGCTTTTATACACTCAATAGTATTATCATGCGAACTAGCGACAGGACTACACGGGTACCAGCACGTCATATAGGCTAAATATTAGCTTATAGCAATGAAGAATTGACTACAACTTTTTCGATTTTGGTACGGATTACTACTACAACTACTAGTACTACTGCTACTACCACAGATGACTTAAACTTTAAAGAGACTCCTTATGTAATAACTAGTATTGGTTCTCTTTAAATAAAATATATATTACATATAAAAGATGGCGACTTGTTAGTGTATCACAATTCAACAAACTAAATATATTTTCTTCCTTTTTTACTTACGAAATTGAAACGCTGAAATGACGTGCAAAGAAAGGAAATTTAAATCTAAAAACAATTGAGGAAATATTTTTCGTTTTACAAAAAGGCAAAAGGAAAGAAACCTTGGGGATTTCACGTGGAAACTGATAACGAGGTTAATTTGAATTTAAGATATATGTTAAATCGTTATAATCCCATTGGGTACGTTGGATAGCGAGAACCATTTACATTTAATCGTCCAAATTCCAATATTAGTATTTGTATATGCAGGATATACTAATGCTTAAGACGCGGTTGAAAAACAAAAGACTGAAGTATTCGGATATCAAAATAACATCTAAAATATTAACTTTTCATTTTGGGTTGTTCGCCATCAGATCAAAATATTATTGCATCTCCTAAATCGATATTTTATTCTGCCTAGCGAATTGATTATAACATTCAAGGAATTCAAATATATTTAATCGACTATATATTCTATCCGACCCGATGCTTTTTTGAATGGCATAAGCTACTGAAAATTCACTATTAATTTTCATTGGAGAATAAACAGACACGATTAATCAATAATGTTGAATTATTATGTTCTTATTTGTTATTTAACCGTCGCGCCGTTTCTGATGACAAAAACCTGAGCCACGAACGCCAATAATCACATCGATCTACACTACCAATATTTATAAAAACATCCGATTTTGTTAGCGTCAACGTTTATGTGAAGGATGTGTGTCTTTATATTTCTTCTTTTTTATTACATTTGGACGATTACAGTTTTTCTCTGTTTCGCTTTTTTAATCAACAAATAGTATTATTACTACGTGCTTGTGTCGACGGTTTGATACATAAACTCGCTGACAAATTTAAATATTTTCACCCTAAGCTTTGACTATCATAACGCTAATGTTTTAGAATGTTTTAGAATTACAGACAGCTACTTTTACATTTACATGTATCACATTAAAATGTGCATTTAAGGCTCACATGGTGAATAGCTGTCATAATTGTTTGCTACATTTCTTCTTGCAGATATAGTCTTAGTATAGTCTGTGAACATTTATGCGGATCTTCAAACGCCCTAAAAAACAAATAAATGTAGTTATTATATCCCCCCCGACTTGAAAATTAGATTTGTACGTATTAATGCTTGATCATTTTAGTGTTTACTGCCTGAACAATACACAAACACACACTAACACACACTGAAAATTGAGTTACAACAAATGTAATCCTTTTAAAGAAATAGTTACATGTCTTTAAAAACAGCTCGGAAGTGGGCAATCATTTTACGATGCATTTATATACGAAAGTGTGCCAACACTTTTAATTCTTAAATAGTTTTCCTCTTTTTTCTTTAATCGCATATTTTTCAGGTTGTTTACATGCAATCTCATTTTATTGAGAGTAGGTAAATAGCATTAGGTGAAGGACTCTACCTATACTTTTATTCTTTGCCTACCCGTTCAACTACCACAAAACAAAAAAATAATTCTCAATTAACTGTTAATTATTATCACCACCGTAATTGGCATTATTATAAATATCTCCCACAAACTACACATACAATACAACTTTTCAATTAGACACTTTTTTCTTTTTGGGGTTTATTTTTTGGTTTAGTCCTTCTTTTATTATCGACGATGCTAATTCAGTACTCAACAGTAAAGACATTTTTTAAAATACTTTAATTACGAAATTATAGTCAACCATAATGCATTTTAATTTATGTATTTTTAACATTAATCGAGTGGGTTATGCGGTCGTGGTAATTGGCAATTTAGTATTTTTCTTTTTTCTTTTTCAGCACCGATCGCCAATACCCCAAAAGTAAGTAGTATATTTTTTTTTGGGGGGGGGGGGTATTTACACTATTATTTAAATTACCACCTACCCTCACACATAATAACAAATAACAATAAGGTCCTTTCTTTTTTTTTTTCGTTGTCCTTTCTCAATTAAGGCCGGCACTCACGAAATTAATAAATAGTTTTCATTACAAAGTTTTTGTTCACGATATTGTATATCTTTTGTTAGTGTTGTGTGCTTGAAGAGTCGATAATAAATAAGACAACACGACGGTACCTTTTTGACATAGTTCACCCCTAACAAAGCAGGCCGCCACTGTAGACGTAAGGGGCTACTGAGAAAAAGGGTAAAAGTTTGGCGAGGTCAACCTAAATTGAGAGCTGCGCAGCGAGGTGTCTGTTTACATTAGTTTTAAATTTCTGCATGTCAGTACCGTCAAGAAAACATGGAGCAGGGAGGGAGTTCCAGAGTCCAGCAGCACGAGGAAAGAAGCTTTTGGAGTAGAAAGGTCTTTGGCATCTGGGGGCCTCCAAAGTGAATGAATGGGATTTAGCAGATTGTCGGGTTGGTCTAGTGAATTTACATCGTGGGAGTACTAGAGCAGCAAGCTCATCATAGCACAATCCATTGAAGTACTTGTAAAACAGGCACAAGGAAGCAACATTGCGGCGATGGGACAGGGGCTGAAGCACGGTGGATAGTTGAGGGCCCTATCAAGTGTGCGACTCTTTTTTGGACCTTGTCTAAGAGGGCGAGACTATCGGATGATGCACCAGCCCAGATGTGGCAACAATACTCCATGCATGGGCGAATATTATAGGATAATGGCAGGTGTGAGAAGTTTACTGGTACGGTAGATGGAGCCCACCTTCTTTGCAGCAGCAATGACATATTTATAAGACTATGTATTTACAGAAGTATAGAATGTTATGTTACAGTAAGACTGTTCGTCCGTCATTGTAGGCTCTTCTATGCATAATATCTAGAAGAGTCCATATAGTAACGAAATAAGGTAGATAACCCTAACACCATAACAGTCAGAATACAGTTTCATTTTATTTTTCCTTTTATGGTTTATCGTTAGCATCGTTGGGTCTGCTTTCACGCCGGGCATATAGGCATATTTTTGGTAAAAATGACTCAACAGACTTTAACAAATAATTCAAATAAAATATTGAAGTATAAATACGCCAGAGCAGCGTCGTGTCGGAACAGCTAGTTGAATATAAAAATAGTTGAATATAAAAATAAAACAACATCAATGAAACGGAAATGTGCGAAAAATGGAATAAATGACGAACTTCTATGTAAATGCCTTCTATCAGTTTTTCTGTCACATTTAAATTCGTAATAACATGTTGTAAGGTTGAAATATGGTTTGCATGGCTAAATATGCAGATTGAATGGACGTATCTCAAGAATAAGCTAAACGTCGCTCGTACACGCGTCTGCTCCATAAATATGCTGTGCACAGCTGTCCTCGATTTCGCTAATAGAGGTAACATTCTAGCAATTCAGATCAACCTACTCTGTTGTATAAGTTCTCATTCGGCGAATCATCAAACGATGCTTTTATTAAAAGAAAGCCCTGATGTACACACGTGCATATCATTATTATGCAGGTGTGTGACTTCATTTCTGCCCCCCCCCCCCGTGAGAGCTATGTTCGTTTTGTGTGTTCAAGAAAACTTAAACATGTGTGCGCAAGTAAATACTTACACATGTACAAGCTGATACGCAGTTACTTAATTATATTACAATGTAGAAACATGTAGAACAATCTTTATCATAAAAACTCTCGCCCTCCAAATGTGTGTGTCTCTCTCTTTTAATATATATATATATATATATATATATATATATATAGTAAGTTATTTTCATAATTACTACCTGGCTCTACTTACGTATCGAGCACTGTTGAAGTAAATACTTCTTCTTCTTTCGTATGAATCAGATGATTCTGGTGTTGGCATTAGTTTCCCCGATGTTTTTTTCTAGTTAGCAATCTTTCTAGAAAGACCACAAGAAGGTTGCCAACATCCCCAAGTCAAAGTGGTACTGTGGATCCGACTGGATTCGAACTTGGAACACTCAGGTCTTCAGTCCGTGTCGATATCCACTTAACAACCGTCAGTTCCCGAAGTAAATACTGAAAAGTGATATATCAACAATTATATCTCCTTATAAATTTTTTTATGTGAATACAGGAAATAGTAACGTATATATATATATATATATATATATATATATATATATATATATATATATATATATATATATATATATATATATATATATATATATATATATATATATATATATATTAATGTTAGAAGTATAGATTTTAATATATCTTTTATTTATTTTCTATATTTTGAGAAGTAGGAATATCAATTGCCCTTTATATAAAAAATATAAAAAAGCAAATAAATATAAAACATTTTTAAAAGGATAAACAATGGTTTTGGCCGCGATCATTGGGCATTTGTCAGTGTAATGATGGATTTTAATATATATATATATATATATATATATATATATATATATATATATATATATATATATATATATATATTGAAAGAACGTTTACTTTATTTTCATACGAATAAATACACACACACACACACATATATATATATATATATATATATATATATATATATATATATATATATATATATATATATATATATATATATTTTTTTTTGATTTTATTCCATTAGTTGCGACAAAACAAGTTTTGTTTCATTGGTGCGAATAGCGACCAACTCATCGGGCCGGCGAAAGGAATTCAAATGGCATAAAATTTCAACTTCACTCTAACGGGAGATTGAAAATTGAAAATACATTGGAGGGGGAGGGGGATAGAGTCGGGGCTTTGTCTATAACGGCGACATGGGACATGAGAGGGGAGGGGGGAGGACCCCAACAAGTCGTGTTTCAAATTATTACGTGGGAGGTTTTTCACGTGTCAGTGCTGTGACAATCTCAATCTCGGCCGGGGTGGGAGGAGGGAGATGGGGCGACGGCCAGAGTGAGTTAAATTTAAAATGAGAATAAAATTATGATTACAACCGTCATTCTTATTTTATTTTAATTCTAATAAGTAATTATCATGTGGATAAAAATGTTTGATAATTTTAATTTAGGGTATTAATTGCTACTTTTGCATTTTATTTATTTTAATTTAATGTTTTGTTTATTATTTGTAGTGAATTTTGTTGTGATTATATTTTTTTAAATTGTGATTATATTATACCGAGATCAATACTAGTGGAATCATTTTATAAGAGAAGTTTTCTGGTGTTACCAGTCTTATCATTAACAAAACCGATTATGATAATGGTAACGCCTGCCAATCATACCTACGATAGTCGCAGTGATAACAGCCTTATATAAAAGCCTTAATAAAAATAAAAATAAAAATAAAGATAAATATAAATAAAATTAGAATAAAAATAGAAATAGAAATAACAAGTTTGTAAGAATATTAATGATAATAACAATAATAATAATAATAATAATAATAGTATTAAAAAATAATAATAATAATAATAATAATAATAATACTAATAATAGTAATAATAGTAATACTGATAAATATCACCATCATTACCATCTTGCTACTTGTGAAGTCATTGGGCGAAATAAGTCGACAAGTGATGGTAGGCTTTTTTAATTCCACTACCAATGACAAGGACTAAGTACCAGTTAATAATTAAGTGTTCAAGGTAGTGATCGAGGGGTTAAGTAATTGAGATTAGATTAGTCTAAGTGATATCAGTGTTGATAGCTGTCCCAGTTATGGGTTTATGTTAGAATTGGTAGTATGGCTGAGAGGTTATTGAGGCTGTGCATTATAGGTAGTACGTAGAGATTTGATATTATTGGTAGTTTAGAGGGGTGGTTATATATTTATAGATTCATCATGACTTGAACAAACCAAAAAAATAATATCCAAAGAAATGAAACGAATAGGCCTAAAGGCTGAAATAACATCAAATGTTAAACAGGTCAATTTCCTCGATATTACCTTCAACCTCAATAGAGATACTTATGAGCCCTATGCTAAAGATAATTCCTACCCCCTTTATGTCAACCCACTATCTAACCACCCTAGATCTGTAAGTAAACACATCCCAGAATCAATTAGTAGAAGGATTAGCAACAACTCCTCCAATATAGATATCTTCAATAAACATAAGAACTTTTATAATAAAGCACTAAAGGAGAGTGGATACAAAAATACCAAAATAGAGTATATTCCAACTACACAAAATAACCCTAATAGGAACAAAATAGAAATAGGAAAATTATCTGGTATACACCTCCATTTAACAACTCAACTAAAACCAAAATAGGGAATAAATTCCTGAACTTAATAAACACTCATTTCCCCAATAACAGCATACTCCATAAAATTTTCAATAAGAATACACTAAAACTCAGCTATTGTTGTGGTGACAACTTAGAAAAAATCATAAAAAAGCACAACATGAAAATACTAAACACCCCAGTAACCTCAAATTCTAAAAGAACATGCAACTGTAATAACAAATCAAACTGCCCCCTAAATCAAAAGTGCCTATTAACCCAAGTGGTCTATGAGGCATCTATCTCCTCAACTGAAAACCCATCCCAGACTAACTATTATATTGGTCTGGCAGGCAACAACTTCAAGGAAAGATTCTACAACCATAAACTCTCCTTCAACAACCCAGACCATCCTGGCCAAACCGGACTTTCACTACACTACCACAAAATGAAAACCAAAAAAGAAACTTCCATAATAAAGTAGAAAATCTTGAAAAAATCCAGCACCTGCAAATCAATAAACTCTCCATGTAGATTATGCTTAAATGAAAAACTGGAAATTATCCGCTTTAAGGACAAAAACAAACTCTTAAATAGAAAACAAGAGACATCTATCAACTGTAAACATAGTAGACTCTACCTCCTTAGCAACCCACATACCCCACCTTAACCCCACACCAACCCTACTTAACTTCAAAATAAAATTAACAGTTTTTTTGTTTTTTTACAAAAATGAATGATAACATTAAACCCCCACTATACACTACCCCAAAACACACTATAACCCCCTACCCACCCACCCAAATTTACAACCCAATCCCACCCCAACAACTCATGATGAATCTATAAATATATAACCACCCCTCTAAACTACCAATAATATCAAATCTCTACGTACTACCTATAATGCACAGCCTCAATAACCTCTAAGCCATACTACCAATTCTAACATAAACCCATAACTGGGACAGCTATCAACACTGATATCACTTAGACTAATCTAATCTCAATTACTTAACCCCTCGATCACTACCTTGAACACTTAATTATTAACTGGTACTTAGTCCTTGTCATTGGTAGTGGAATTAAAAAAGCCTACCATCACTTGTCGACTTATTTCGCCCAATGACTTCACAAGTAGCAAGATGGTAATGATGGTGATATTTATCAGTATTACTATTATTACTATTATTAGTATTATTATTATTATTATTATTATTATTATTTTTTAATACTATTATTATTATTATTATTATTATTATTGTTATTATCATTAATATTCTTACAAACTTGTTATTTCTATTTCTATTTTTATTCTAATTTTATTTATATTTATCTTTATTTTTATTTTTATTTTTATTAAGGCTTTTATATAAGGCTGTTATCACTGCGACTATCGTAGGTATGATTGGCAGGCGTTACCATTATCATAATCGGTTTTGTTAATGATAAGACTGGTAACACCAGAAAACTTCTCTTATAAAATGATTCCACTAGTATTGATCTCGGTATAATATAATCACAATTTAAAAAAATATAATCACAACAAAATTCACTACAAATAATAAACAAAACATTAAATTAAAATAAATAAAATGCAAAAGTAGCAATTAATACCCTAAATTAAAATTATCAAACATTTTTATCCACATGATAATTACTTATTAGAATTAAAATAAAATAAGAATGACGGTTGTAATCATAATTTTATTCTCATTTTAAATTTAACTCACTCTGGCCGTCGCCCCATCTCCCTCCTCCCACCCCGGCTGAGATTGAGATTGTCACAGCACTGACACGTGAAAAACCTCCCACGTAATAATTTGAAACACGACTTGTTGGGGTCCTCCCCCCTCCCCTCTCATGTCCCATGTCGCCGTTATAGACAAAGCCCCGACTCTATCCCCCTCCCCCTCCAATGTATTTTCAATTTTCAATCTCCCGTTAGAGTGAAGTTGAAATTTTATGCCATTTGAATTCCTTTCGCCGGCCCGATGAGTTGGTCGCTATTCGCACCAATGAAACAAAACTTGTTTTGTCGCAACTAATGGAATAAAATCAAAAAATATATATTTTGCTCTGAATTTTCATTGAGCACTCTCATAAACCCGGTTTCAACTTCCTTCGGATTCATACCCCCTGGATATTTGTAACAAGTTAATTATATATATATATATATATATATATATATATATATATATATATATATATATATATATACGGATAATATATTTAGAGAAATTTATTAAGTTAGCATACTTCACAAGTTTAACTCATACAGTGTGCAAGTAAAGTATACAAATACCAAATTTTTTTTTCAAGAATATACTATATATATATATATATATATATATATATATATATATATATATATATATATATATATATTTCTACGGTAAATATTAAATTTGTTCACATGAAATCGCATGATAGATAGTATAGTTTATTAAAATATATATTATTTGATGAAATTTAAATTATCATAAAAACGCTAGGAAACACATGAGTCTTAAATGTGTTTTGTTGTATTAACGTAGTCGAAAGCGTCGAACTTCTGCCCAAATAACTGGAAGTCACAAATTTATATATTTGTCGGTTTTGCTTTTAAACTGAGGTTCAACAAGGTACTTAGATATGTATACATTCATATATATATATAGAGAGAGAGAGAGATTATGTATATATATATACATCTATATATATAACTATACATATATATATATATATATATATATATATACATATATATACATACACATATATATATATACATACATATATATACATATATATAAATATATATATATATATATAAATATATACATGCATATATAAATATATATATATATATATATATATATATATATATAAATATATATATACTTATTTACTCTAGACGTGTATATTTTTACTTCCATATTTACATCCGTACAATGTCTCCTAAAACCCTTCTTGGTCAGCCTTAAATAAATATTCGAACAAAAAATTGTCCAAAAATACACTTGGCCTTATCTCAAGATGCCATTGATAATGGCTGATTTTTTCTACCCCCAAAAATCACTGCCAGGCACGTTTTCTCACGTTCCTTTTCTTTCTCTCTCTTACTCTCTCTTTCTTACTCTCTCTTTCTTAGTCATACACATACATACATACACGCACAATATATATATATATATATATATATGATATATATATACATACATATACATATATATATGTGTATATAGTATACATACATATATATATATACACACACACACACACACATATATATATATATATATATATATATGTAAATATATATATATATATATATATATATATATATATATATATATATAACGTAAAATATAATAACACGAAATTACATGATTGTCGATGCAATAATTTATTTCAACCTTGCGGTTTTATTCAAGCATCCAACTTAACAATTACATTTTTGATACTGATAGAAAATTGAATTATCCTCGGCACTTCAAATACAATCAGAGGGAGTGGTGGTAGCAGCCGGTTTGAGCACCCAACATAGAGTGAGTAGGAATTAACATCTTATATTTAACTAAATTAATCTAAGGAGATCTTATGTTTTTTTTTGTTTATTTTTATTAAATAATAACGTCTGGGTTAAGCGCACATATTCTTTCTACATAACCGACCTGGTGACATACGCCTCCATACATACGCACACATATACCTATTCTTAACATCACACACACACAATTTTTGGCTAGCCCGAAATTCAGCTTACCAAGGCGACCGAGATTTTTTACCCGGCAAACGAAACGAGAGCGTCTCGTCTCATCGGCCAGTTGACACTTCTCGTGCCCTAATTTTCTCTAGATTCGCGCGTCAAAATTAATTTGAAAATTAAAAATACTCTGATTTTCACAAATTCATCTTACATTAGTTTATAATCTATGGAAGCCTATAATTAATTCTAATCTAATATTGTCTAGTGATAATATTATACACTTAATTATACACTTAATTTAATTCGCTATCTTCTTTTAAGTAAATAACATCTGCATATATCCCTATATATATACACATCTATCTCTACACGCACACACATGTATACATACATATACACACACATACATATATACTTACATCTACACACACATATATATATACACACATACACACATATACATATATATATATACACCTACATACATACGCACCCACACATACATACATATATACCCCCGTACCTACTACCTAGAATTAAAAATTTTTTAAGACATCGAAGATAAATGTGTTTCGTCTTTAAGTATTCATTAAAGAACATCCCTACTAAATGAATGCATACCTACACACACACACACACAAACATATGCACATACACACACATACACACATATACCTATACATACCTATATACGCACATGCACACATAGCCACAGATGTGCAAAATAGAGATACATATATATGTATACATAGACATACACAAATGCACACCTGTACACATACCTATATACATACTCAGTCATACGCATACGTACACACATACCTATACTCATATACTCGCACATGCTCATACATGCACACATACACCTGCACCCATGTATACACATATATACCTATATACACATATACATATATACAAAATAATATATACGGCCTGGAAAGTTTTAAATTGCATATACATACCCATAAGTAAAATAATACATACGGCCTGGAAAGTTTTAATAACCGGGGTAAGAGTTTAATTAAATATACGCACACATTGATAAGGCAAATATGCAGTACATACATATACACACACACATACACACACCCACATACATGCTAGCACATACACAGACACAAGCATGCATGTACACATATATATACATACAAAAACAAATGTACTTATATATACGTTCCTAATTTTTATCATACATACATATACACTAATGCCCACATACACGCGCATCCGCACGCGCATGCATACATAGCAAATATAATGCTATCTTATTTCGAATAAGTACACTGAATACACGAATATCTTAATGTACACTCGTATATGCATACATCCGAAAAACAACTATAACTAATGTCATCAGGTCAGTAATTACATGTTCATAACAGATATTAATGTAAATATTTATGGGGGTTTACCGTAACTGATCTATTTGGTATCTAACTGTTACAAGTCTAGAGGTCTATCAGATTGTTAGATATTGGTAATTTTAAATTTGCATTTATGTCTGCATTTCGCCATCAATTCATCACGTTTGTTTAAAAGATTATTGCGGTCGTATTTTAGGATTCTTATTTTCTCCTCTAAACATAAATTGCATCTCTGCCTAAATCCATGGTATCCAAAATACATAAAAAAATAATAAGAGCCTTCAAATACCTAGGATTTAAAATAGACATAACCCCAAATTGTAAAGAAGTTAACTATCTAGACATTACACTAGACTTAAAAAAGGGGACTTACAAACCCTTCAACAAAGATAATCACACACCATCATATATCAATATTAGATCTAATCACCCGAACTGCATAATCAAACAAGTACCTAAAACGATTAATACTAGAATCAATAAACTTTCGGCTAACAAGGAAATTTTTGAAACAAACAAACATTTATACAATAGAGCGCTAGAAAAAAGTGGATATAGCGATAAACTCAAATATATCAAGAAAGAAAATAAAAATAAATCCAGGAATAGAGGCCGTAAAATAACATGGTTCAATCCTCCATACTGCCAACTATCTAACATCAACATCGGGAAAGTATTCTTGAACCTAGTAGATAAGCATTTTAGCATGAATAATCCACTCAGAAAGATATTTAATAGAAAAACCATAAAAATTAGTTACTCTTGTACCAAAAACATGGATAAAATAATCAGCACCCATAATCGTAAATAACTAAACAATTCTAGTAAAAATAAGGTTACAGTAGATAAATGTAATTGCCAAGTTAAAGAGAACTGCCCACTGGACGGTAACTGTAAAGTTGAGTGTGTGGTGTATAAGGCCACGATTCATCCGGAAGATAATAACAGGGACAATAAAGTCTACATCGGCATCTCCGCGGGTAACTGGAAACAACGCTTTTATGACCACAAACACTCTTTTAACAACCCAGATCTCAAGAACAAAACAGAATTAGCGAAACAATGGTGGCTTCTGAAAAATGAGAACCGGTCCCCGGTGGTTTCGTGGTCAATACTATGCTTTTCTGATATCCCAAATGGATTTAGGCAGAGATGCAATTTATGTTTAGAGGAGAAAATAAGAATCCTAAAATACGACCGCAATAATCTTTTAAACAAACGTGATGAATTGATGGCGAAATGCAGACATAAATGCAAATTTAAAATTACCAATATCTAACAATCTGATAGACCTCTAGACTTGTAACAGTTAGATACCAAATAGATCAGTTACGGTAAACCCCCATAAATATTTACATTAATATCTGTTATGAACATGTAATTACTGACCTGATGACATTAGTTATAGTTGTTTTTCGGATGTATGCATATACGAGTGTACATTAAGATATTCGTGTATTCAGTGTACTTATTCGAAATAAGATAGCATTATATTTGCTATGTATGCATGCGCGTGCGGATGCGCGTGTATGTGGGCATTAGTGTATATGTATGTATGATAAAAATTAGGAACGTATATATAAGTACATTTGTTTTTGTATGTATATATATGTGTACATGCATGCTTGTGTCTGTGTATGTACTAGCATGTATGTGGGTGTGTGTATGTGTGTGTGTATATGTATGTACTGCATTTTTGCCTTATCAATGTGTGCGTATATTTAATTAAACTCTTACCCCGGTTATTAAAACTTTCCAGGCCGTATGTATTATTTTACTTATGGGTATGTATATGCAATTTAAAACTTTCCAGGCCGTATATATTATTTTGTATATATGTATATGTGTATATAGGTATATATGTGTATACATGGGTGCAGGTGTATGTGTGCATGTATGAGCATGTGCGAGTATATGAGTATAGGTATGTGTGTACGTATGCGTATGACTGAGTATGTATATAGGTATGTGTACAGGTGTGCATTTGTGTATGTCTATGTATACATATATATGTATCTCTATTTTGCACATCTGTGGCTATGTGTGCATGTGCTTATATAGGTATGTATAGGTATATGTGTGTATGTGTGTGTATGTGCATATGTTTGTGTGTGTGTGTGTAGGTATGCATTCATTTAGTAGGGATGTTCTTTAATGAATACTTAAAGACGAAACACATTTATCTTCGATGTCTTAAAAAATTTTTAATTCTAGGTAGTAGGTACGGGGGTATATATGTATGTATGTGTGGGTGCGTATGTATGTAGGTGTATATATATATGTATATGTGTGTATGTGTGTATATATATATGTGTGTGTAGATGTAAGTATATATGTATGTGTGTGTATATGTATGTATACATGTGTGTGCGTGTAGAGATAGATGTGTATATATATAGGGATATATGCAGATGTTATTTACTTAAAAGAAGATAGCGAATTAAATTAAGTGTATAATTAAGTGTATAATATTATCACTAGACAATATTAGATCAGAATTAATTATAGGCTTCCATAGATTATAAACTAATGTAAGATGAATTTGTGAAAATCAGAGTATTTTTAATTTTCAAATTAATTTTGACGCGCGAATCTAGAGAAAATTAGGGCACGAGAAGTGTCAACTGGCCGATGACACGAGACGCTCTCGTTTCGTTTGCCGGGTAAAAAATCTCGGTCGCCTTGGTAAGCTGAATTTCGGGCTAGCCAAAAATTGTGTGTGTGTGATGTTAAGAATAGGTATATGTGTGCGTATGTATGGAGGCGTATGTCACCAGGTCGGTTATGTAGAAAGAATATGTGCGCTTAACCCAGACGTTATTATTTAATAAAAATAAACAAAAAAAACCATAAGATCTCCTTAGATTAATTTAGTTAAATATAAGATGTTAATTCCTACTCACTCTATGTTGGGTGCTCAAACCGGCTGCTACCACCACTCCCTCTGATTGTATTTGAAGTGCCGAGGATAATTCAATTTTCTATCAGTATCAAAAATGTAATTGTTAAGTTGGATGCTTGAATAAAACCGCAAGGTTGAAATAAATTATTGCATCGACAATCATGTAATTTCGTGTTATTATATTTTACGTTATTATTACTCTGTTTACCACATTGAGCTCTCTTACCCGGATTTCTTCCTGGAATTATTCCATTATAACACTATATATATATATATATATATATATATATATATATATATATATATACCATTGGGGATGTTATAAGACAACACAGAACTGTTGAGATTTGTCTGGATCCTGAAGAAAAACATGTTTCTCTCACATACAAGAATACACACTAATATATATATATATATATATATATATATATATATATATATATATATATATATATAATTTAGTATCTATATGCACATATAATGTTACAAGGTAATATGATATATTGTGTAAATATATTTTGCATATTTACTTCAACATTGCTCAATACGTGAATAGAGCTTATTAGTAGTACTAAATATATCCATGGCAAGTAAGTTTAAGTGAAAAGGTCATGCCTTTATTCTCGAAGGAAAGCATCAGAGTAAATACCTGATTATATGTATATTTTTCCATCTTTTTCCGTATTTAAATTTTTCGTGAATGGAGAATTTGTCAACAGACAATTTCCAAACTTGATAAACTCTATATTTTGATAACCTTTTTATGCACACACATTTACTTTCCTAATTTTTTCAAATTTTAGAATTTTTGTTACTCCCGTGCCAACGTATTTATCTATGTAATTTCTCTGATGATAGGATTTTTGTCTTTCACCCCCCTCCTCTAACGTAGTGCCTTTTAATCGTTTTTTTTAACGAAATCATTCAATTCCCTTTTTTTAATCGCTCCATCGTTAATTTTGGGACATTTAATTCCCTGTTTGCTCTTTCATTCGACGATATAATTGATTAAAAAAACTATCGATTTTCTCGTGACGAGATGATAGTCGAATGCGCCTTTGAGAGATTTCCGCGCATCACTTTTAAATGCATATATATATATATATATATATATATATATATATACATAAATTTTCGAAAGTCTATTTATTTAAGCATCTTTAAGATTTTAAACATAAAGATAGAGGCAAAATGCCTTCATAAAAAAACGTGTGTTAGATGCACATATTTTTTTTTATTAAAACTAAAAAAAAAATAAAATCATTTTTTTCTTCTTCATCATTTTACTTTTTAATCTAATATTTCGCTTGATATAATAAGCCTCGACAGACACATCGGACGCCACTTCTACAAGAGCAGGAAGGATAATTACGAAAAAAAAGTCAGTAAATTTTATTTGTCTGAAGCTCTGACGAGGCTTGTTATATCAAGCGAAATATTAAATAGAATAAATCAAGGAGAGGAAGAACAAATTTTTTTTAAATTTTTGATTTTGATTGTAATAAATCAATAGTTGCATCTAACACATGTTTTTTATGAAGGCGGTTTTCCTCTATCTTTATGTTGATATATATATATATATATATATATATATATATATATATATACAGGGTGTTTCAAAAGTCTTGGGAACATAACGATTTTTAATAACTCAAAAACTATTAGGAGTTGAAAAATGAAATTGGTACCGTTGGAAAGGTTAAAGTTTCAAGTTTTGTGGCGAATCTTCAAAGTTACTCAATATGAGCACCATTCGTCACACGGCAGACATCTAGTCGATAGTCCATTTCCAGCCAAACGCGTTCCAGCATCTTGACGTCAATGGTTCCCACAACTGCCGTTACTCGAGCCTTTAGTTCGTCAATATCTCTTGGAAGGGGCGGCACATAGACTTGTTGCTTGACAAAGCCACAAAGGAAAAAGTCACACGGGGTAAGATCTGGAGACCTAGGAGGCCAGGGCATGAGAACGTCATCACCTCGCCCAGATCTCCCAATCCATCTACCAGGCAGCCTTGTGTTAAGAAACTGCCTTACTCTAAGACTCCAGTGTGGTGGTGCACCATCCTGTTGAAAAATGAAGTCATCAGATTCTGCTTGTTCCAACTGAGCCATTAACCAGTCTTCCAGCATGTTGAGATAGGATTCACCAGTGATAGTTGCCTCTTCAAAGAAGAACGGTCCATAGACACCTTTCTTGGAAATTGCACAATACACGTTCACTTTTGGTGAATCTCGCTCGTGCTCAAGAAGTTCATGAGGATTCTCAGTACCCCATATGCGAGTGTTATGCTTGTTAACTTTGCCATTCAGATGGAAGGTCGCCTCATCGCTAAAAACAAGCCGGTCATCAAAGCCGTTATCTTCCAACTTCTCTTGCATTGCAATGCAAAAGTCACGGCGAAGTGGCTTATCAGTGTCCTTCAACTTTTGGACCAACTTGAGCTTGTAAGGTACCATTTGCAGTCGTTTCCTTAAGACACGCCAGACAGTTGCTGGAGCAAGCTGAAGTTCCCTGCTGGCTCTTCTCACTGATTTACGGGGGCTCCGCTGAAAGGCTGTCCGAACTTGCTCAACTGCATCTTCTGAAGTTGAAGGGCGACCTGTTCGCTTACTTGGGCACAAACACCCATCTTTCACGAATTTAGCATGCCATCTGACAATCGATTTCCTTTCAGGGGCTTCTTTTTTAAATTTCCAGCGAAATGCACGCTGAACACATGTCCACGATTCAGTCTTTGCAAATTGGAGGACGCAAAATGCCTTGTCTTGTTTAGAGAACGCCATCACTGCACCTGGAAAGATAACACAAAAATCATTAGTATAACCAAAAACTTGATTAAGCAAGCTTTAAAATGGCACCAGTTTCATTTTTCTACCTGGAATAGTTCATGAGATATACGCATTTGTAATGTTCCCAAGACTTTTGAAACACCCTGTATATATATATATATATATATATATATATATATATATATATATTTATATACATATATATGTATATATAAATATATACACATATACATATCTCTCTCTATATATATACAGAATGAAAGAGAGAGAGAGAGAGAGAGAGAGAGAGACACACACACACACACATATATATATATATATATATATATATATATATATATATATATATATATATATATATATATATATATATATATATGGCAGCAGATTGTTGTAGATTCATATTTTATAAAAACTAAATATTTTTTCCTTAATTTTTAAATCAGTATAGTTATGCTTTTAAAGAAGCTAGACAGACCAAATGACATGCAATTTAAAACTTAATTGTGACAAACCATATAAAATGCTATTGAAAAGTTAATTGTGACAGATAAAATAAAATGCTATTTAAAACTAAATTGTCACAGATCATAGAAAATGCAATTTAAAACTTTATTGTGACGGAGCAAATCAAATTTTATTTAAAACTTTATTTAAACAGACTAAATATATTACTATTAAAAACTAATTGGGAAAGACCAAATAATATGCTATTTAAAAGATAATTGTAACCGATCAAATTAAATGCTATCAAAAACTTAATTGTGACAGACCAAATAAAATACTATTAAAAACTAAATTGTGACAGACAATATAAAATGCTATTTTAAACTTCATTGTGACAGACCAAATAAAATGCTATTTAAAACGTACTTTTGACAAAACAAATAAAATGATATTTTAGACTAAATTGTTACAGAACAAATAAAATGCAATTAAATACTTAATTTTGACAGAACAATAAAAATGCCATTTAAAACTTAATTGTGACAGACAAACTGAAATGATATTTAAAAGTTAATTGTGACAGAAAAAATAAAATGCTATTAAAAACTTAATTTTGACAAAACAAATCAAATGATATTTAAAACTTAATTTTGACAGAAAAATAAAATGATATTTAAAGCTTAATTGTGACAGACCAAATCAAATGATATAAAAAACTTAATTTTGACAGACCAAATAAAATGATATGTAAAAGTTCATGTTGACATATTAAATACAATCCTATTAAAAATAATTTTGACAAACCGAATGAAATAATATTTACCACTTAATTTTGACAGATAAAATAAAATGCTATAAAAAACTTAATTGTGACCGACCAAATAATATGCTATTAAAAACTTAATTTTGACAGACAAAATAAAATGCTATTTAAAACTTAATTGTTACTAAACATATAAAATTCTATTAAATACTTAATTTTGACAGAACAATTACAATGCCATTAAAAACGTAATTGTGACAAACCAAATGAAATGATATTTAAAGGTCAATTGTGACAGAAAAAATAAAATGCTATTTAAAACTAAATTTTTACACAACAAATACAATGATATTTAAACCTTAATTTATAAAAAACAAATGAAATGCTATTTAAAACTTAATTTTGACAGACCAAATAAAATTATATTTAAAGCTTAATTGCGACAGACCAAATAAAACGATGTTAAAAACTTAATTGTGACAGATCAAATAAAATGCTATTAAAAACTTAATTTTGACAGACCGAATGAAATGATAATTAAAACTTAATTTTGACAGATTAAATAAAATGCTATTTAAAACTTTATTGTGACAGACACAATAAAATGCTATTTTACACTAAATTTTGACAGACAAAATAAATTGCTACTTAAAACTCAATTTAGACAAAAAAATACAATGCTATTTAAAACTTAATTTTGACAGACCAAATAAAATGCTATTTTAAATTAATTGTGACAGATCAAATAAAATGCTATATAAAACTTAATTTTGACGGACCTAATAAATTGCTATTTATAACTTAATTTTGAAAGAACAAATAAAATGCTATTTAAAACTTAATTCTGACAGAACAAATAAAATGATATTTAAAGCTTGATTTTGACATACAAAATAAAATGATATTTAAAAGTTAATTGTGAGTAACCAAATAAAATGGTTTTAAAAACTTTATTTTGACAGACGAAATAAAATGCTATTAAAAACTTAATTGTTACAGAACAAATTAAATACTATTAGATAATTAATTTTGATAGAACAATTAAAATGCAATTTAAAACTTTATTGTGACAGACCAAATAAAATGATATTTTAAACTTAATTGTGACAGAACAACAAAAATGCTATTAAAAACTTATATTGTGACGGACCTAACAAAATGATGTTTAACACTTAATTTTGACAGACCAAAATGAATTCTATTTGAAACTTAAATTTGACAGACAAAATAAATGCTATTCAAAACTTAATTTCGACAGACAAAACAAAATGCTATTTAAAACAAAATTCTGACAGACCAAATTAAATGCTTTTTAAAAATTAATTTGAACGACAAAATTAAGTGCTATTAAAAACTTAATTGTGACAGACAAAATGAAATGATATTTAAAAGTTAATTGTGACAAAAAAATGAAATTCTATTTAAAACTTAATTTTGACAAAACAAATCAAATGATATTTTGAACTTTATTTTGACAGAAAAAATAAAGTGATATTTATAGCTTAATTGTGACAGACAGAGTCAAATGATATAAATAAAATTTAATTTTGACAGAAAAATAAAATGATATGTAAAACTTCATTGTGACAGATCAAATAAAATGCTATTAAAAAATAATTTTGACAAACCGAATGAAATGATATTTACCACTTAATTTTGACAGATCAAATCAAATGCGATTATAAACATTATTTTGACAAACTGAATGAAATGATATTTACCACTTAATTATTACAGATCAAATAAAATGCTATTAAAAACTTAATTGTGACCGACCAAACAAAATGCTATTCAAAACTTAATTTTGACAGACAAAATAAAATGCTATTTAAAACTTAATTGTCACAGAACAAATAAATGCTATTAAATACTTAATTTTGACAGAACAATTTAAATGCCATTAAAAACTTGATTGTGACAAACAAAATGAAATGATATTTAAAAGTTAATTGTGACAGAAAAAATAAAATGTTATTTTAAACTAAATTTTTACACAACTAATACAATGATATTTAAACCTTAATTTTGACAAAACAAATGAAATGCTATTTAAAACTTAATTTTGACAAAACAAATAAAATTATATTTAAAGCTAAATTGCGATACACCAAAAAAAACGATGTTAAAAACTTAATTGTGACAGACCAAATAAAATGATATTTAAAAGTTTATTGTGACAGATCAAATACAATGCAATTAAAAACTTAATTCTGACAGACCGAATGAAATGATAATTAAAACTTAATTTTGACAGATTAAATAAATTGCTATTTAAAACTTAATTTTGACAAACCAAATACAATGCCATTTAAAACTTAATTTTGACAGTCAAATAAAATGCTATTTTAAAATTAATTGTGACAGATCAAATAAAATGCTATTTAAAACTTTATTTTGATAGAGCAAAAAAATGCTATTTAAAACTTAATTTTGACGGACCTAATAAATTGCTATTTATAACTTAATTTTGAAAGAACAAATAAAATGCTATTTAAAACTTAATTCTGACAGAACAAATAAAATGATATTTGAAACTGAATTTTGAAAAAACAAATTAAATGCTATTGAAAACTTAATTCTGACAGAACAAGTAAAATGATATTTAAAGCTTGATTTTGACATACCAAATAAAATGATATTTAAAAGTTAATTGTGAGAGACCAAATAAAATGGTTTTAAAAACTTTATTTTGACAGACGAAATAAAATGCTATTAAAAACTTAATTGTGAGAGAACAAATTAAATACTATTAGATAATTAATTTTGATAGAACAATTAAAATGCAATTTAAAACTTTATTGTGACAGACCAAATAAAATGATATTTAAAATTTAATTGTGACAGAACAACAAAAATGCTATTAAAAACTTATATTGTGACGGACCTAACAAAATGATGTTTAACACTTAATTTTGACAGACCAAAATGAATTCTATTTGAAACTTAAATTTGACAGACAAAATAAATTCTATTCAAAACTTAATTTCGACAGACAAAACAAAATGCTATTTAAAACAAAATTCTGACAGACCAAATTAAATGCTTTTTAAAAATTAATTTGAACGACAAAATTAAGTGCTATTAAAAACTTAATTGTGACAGACAAAATGAAATGATATTTAAAAGTTAATTGTGACAAAAAAATGAAATTCTATTTAAAACTTAATTTTGACAAAACAAATCAAATGATATTTTGAACTTTATTTTGACAGAAAAAATAAAGTGATATTTATAGCTTAATTGTGACAGACAGAGTCAAATGATATAAATAAAATTTAATTTTGACAGAAAAATAAAATGATATGTAAAACTTCATTGTGACAGATCAAATAAAATGCTATTAAAAAATAATTTTGACAAACCGAATGAAATGATATTTACCACTTAATTTTGACAGATCAAATCAAATGCGATTATAAACATTATTTTGACAAACTGAATGAAATGATATTTACCACTTCATTTTTACAGATCAAATAAAATGCTATTAAAAACTAAATTGTGACCGACCAAACAAAATGCTATTCAAAACATAATTTTGACAGACAAAATAAAATGCTATTTAAAACTTAATTGTTACAGAACAAATAAATGCTATTAAATACTTAATTTTGACAGAACAATTAAAATGCCATTAAAAACTTGATTGTGACAAACAAAATGAAATGATATTTAAAAGTTAATTGTGACAGAAAAAATAAAATGCTATTTTAAACTAAATTTTTACACAACTAATACAATGATATTTAAACCTTAATTTTGACAAAACAAATGAAATGCTATTTAAAACTTAATTTTGACAAAACAAATAAAATTATATTTAAAGCTAAATTGCGATACACCAAAAAAAACGATGTTAAAAACTTAATTGTGACAGACCAAATAAAATGATATTTAAAAGTTTATTGTGACAGATCAAATACAATGCAATTAAAAACTTAATTCTGACAGACCGAATGAAATGATAATTAAAACTTAATTTTGACAGATTAAATAAATTGCTATTTAAAACTTAATTTTGACAAACCAAATACAATGCCATTTAAAACTTAATTTTGACAGTCAAATAAAATGCTATTTTAAAATTAATTGTGACAGATCAAATAAAATGCTATTTAAAACTTTATTTTGATAGAGCAAAAAAATGCTATTTAAAACTTAATTTTGACGGACCTAATAAATTGCTATTTATAACTTAATTTTGAAAGAACAAATAAAATGCTATTTAAAACTTAATTCTGACAGAACAAATAAAAGTATATTTGAAACTGAATTTTGAAAAAACAAATTAAATGCTATTGAAAACTTAATTCTGACAGAACAAGTAAAATGATATTTAAAGCTTGATTTTGACATACCAAATAAAATGATATTTAAAAGTTAATTGTGAGAGACCAAATAAAATGGTTTTAAAAACTTTATTTTGACAGACGAAATAAAATGCTATTAAAAACTTAATTGTTACAGAACAAATTAAATACTATTAGATAATTAATTTTGATAGAACAATTAAAATGCAATTTAAAACTTTATTGTGACAGACCAAATAAAATGATATTTAAAACTTAATTGTGACAGAACAACAAAAATGCTATTAAAAACTTATATTGTGACGGACCTAACAAAATGATGTTTAACACTTAATTTTGACAGACCAAAATGAATTCTATTTGAAACTTAAATTTGACAGACAAAATAAATGCTATTCAAAACTTAATTTCGACAGACAAAACAAAATGCTATTTAAAACAAAATTCTGACAGACCAAATTAAATGCTTTTTAAAAATTAATTTGAACGACAAAATTAAGTGCTATTAAAAACTTAATTGTGACAGACAAAATGAAATGATATTTAAAAGTTAATTGTGACAAAAAAATGAAATTCTATTTAAAACTTAATTTTGACAAAACAAATCAAATGATATTTTGAACTTTATTTTGACAGAAAAAATAAAGTGATATTTATAGCTTAATTGTGACAGACAGAGTCAAATGATATAAAAAAACTTAATTTTGACAGAAAAATAAAATGATATGTAAAACTTCATTGTGACAGATCAAATAAAATGCTATTAAAAAAATAATTTTGACAAACCGAATGAAATGATATTTACCACTTAATTTTGACAGATCAAATCAAATGCTATTATAAACATTATTTTGACAAACTGAATGAAATGATATTTACCACTTCATTTTTACAGATCAAATAAAATGCTATTAAAAACTAAATTGTGACCGACCAAACAAAATGCTATTCAAAACATAATTTTGACAGACAAAATAAAATGCTATTTAAAACTTAATTGTTACAGAACAAATAAATGCTATTAAATACTTAATTTTGAAAGAACAATTAAAATGCCATTAAAAACTTGATTGTGACAAACAAAATGAAATGATATTTAAAAGTTAATTGTGACAGAAAAAATAAAATGCTATTTTAACTAAATTTTTACACAACAAATACAATGATATTTAAACCTTAATTTTGACAAAACAAATGAAATGCTATTTAAAACTTAATTTTGACAAAACAAATAAAATTATATTTAAAGCTAAATTGCGACAGACCAAAAAAAACGATGTTAAAAACTTAATTGTGACAGACCAAATAAAATGATATTTAAAAGTTTATTGTGACAGATCAAATACAATGCTATTAAAAACTTAATTCTGACAGACCGAATGAAATGATAATTAAAACTTAATTTTGACAGATTAAATAAATTGCTATTTAAAACTTAATTTTGACAAACCTAATACAATGCTATTTAAAACTTAATTTTGACAGTCAAATAAAATGCTATTTTAAAATTAATTGTGACAGATCAAATAAAATGCTATTTAAAACTTTATTTTGATAGAGCAAAAAAATGCTATTTAAAACTTAATTTTGACGGACCTAATAAATTGCTATTTATAACTTAATTTTGAAAGAACAAATAAAATGCTATTTAAAACTTAATTCTGACAGAACAAATAAAATGATATTTGAAACTGAATTTTGAAAAAACAAATTAAATGCTATTGAAAACTTAATTCTGACAGAACAAGTAAAATGATATTTAAAGCTTGATTTTGACATACCAAATAAAATGATATTTAAAAGTTAATTGTGAGAGACCAAATAAAACGGTTTTAAAAACTTAATTTTGACAGACCGAATGTAAAAAATATTAAAAACTTAATTTTCACAGATAAATAAAATGTTATTTAAAACTTAATTGTGACAGACACAATAAAATGCTATTTTACACTTAATTTTGGCAGAACAAAGAAATTGCTATTTAAAACTTAAATTTGAGAAAACAAATAAAATGCTATTTTAAAATTAATTGTCACAGATCAAATAAAATGCTATTTAAAACTTAATTTGGACAGACCAAAAACAATGCTATTTAATACTTAATTTTGACAGACCAAATAAATTGCTATTTAAAACAAAATTTTGACAGAACAAATAAAATGCTATTTAAAACTTAATTCTGACAGAACAAATAAAATGATATTTAAAACTTAATTTTGACAAAACAAATAAAATGCTATTTAAAACTTAATTCTGACAGAACAAATAAAATGATATTAAAAGCTTAATTTTGACATACCAAATAAAATGATATTTAAAGGTTTATTGTGACAGACCAAATAAAATGGTTTAAAAAACTTAATTTTTACAAATCGAATGAAATGATGTTTAAAACTTTATTTCGACAGATCTAATAAAATGATATTTAAAACAAAATTGTTACCGACCAAATAATATGTTATTTAAAACATTATTTTGACAGACAAAATAAAATGCCATTTAAAACTAAATTGTGACAGACCAAATAAATTGATATTTAAAACTTAATTGTGACAGAACAAGAACATGCTATTAAAAACTTATATTGTGACGGACACAAACAAAATGATGTTTAACACTTAATTTTGACAGACCAAAATGAATGCTATTTAATACTTAACTTTGACAGACAAAATAAATGCTATTTAAAACTTTATTTTGACAGACAAAACAAAATGCTATTTAAAACTTTATTTTGTACAGAATAAATACAATGCTATTTAAAACAAAATTTTGAAAGACCAAGTTAAATTCTATTTAAAAATAAATTTGTCAGACAAAATAAAGTGCTATTAAAAACTTAATTGTGACAGACAAACTGAAATGATATTTAAAAGTTAATTGTGACAGAAAAAATTAAATGCTATTAAAAACTTTATTTTGACAAAACCAATCAAATGATATTTAAAACTTTATTTTGACAGAAATATAAAATGATATTTAAAGCTTAATTGTGACAGACCAAATCAAATGATATAAAAAAAATTAATTTGGACAAACAAAATTAAATGATATGTAAAAGTTCATTGTGACAGATCAAATAAAATGCTATTACAAAAATAATTTTGACAAACCGAATGAAATGATATTTACCACTTAATTTTGACAGATAAAATAAAATGCTATAAAAAACTTAATTGTGACGGACCAAATAAAATGCTATTCAAAACTTAATTTTGACAGAAAAAATAAAATGCTATTTAAAACTTGATTGTTACAGAACAATTAAAATGCCAATAACAACTTAATTATGAAAAACCAAATGAAACTATATTTAAAAGTTAATTATGACAGAATAAAATAAAATGCTATTTAAAACTTAATTGTAACAGACCAAATAAATTGATATTTAAAAGTTAATTGTTACAGATAAAATAAAATGCTATTAAAAACTTAATTTTGACACTGCGAATGAAATGATAATAAAAACTTAATTTTGACAGATGAAATAAAATGCTATTTTAAACTTTATTGTGACCGACACAATAAAATGCTATTTTACACTTAATTTTGACAGACAAAATAAATTAATATTTTAAACTTAATTTTTACAATACAAATACAATGCTATTCAAAACTTAATTTTGACAGACCAAATAAAATGCTATTTTAAAATCAATTGTGACAGATCAAATAAAATACTATTTAAAACTTTATTTTGAGAGTAAACAAAATGCTATTTAATACTAAATTTTGACAGACCAAATAAATTGCTATTTATAGCTTAATTTTGAAAGAACAAATAAAATGCTATTTAAAACTTTATTGTGACAGAACAAATAAAATGATATTTAAAGCTTGATTTTGACATACAAAATAAAATGATATTTAAAAGTATATTGTGACAGACCAAATACAATGGTTTAAAAAACTTAATTTTGACAGACGAATTAAATGCTATTTAAAACTTAATTTTGACAGATAAATAAAATGTCATTAAAACTTTATTGTGACAGACGCAATAAAATGCTATTTTACACTTAATTTTGACAGACAAAATAAATTGCTATTTAAAACTTACTTTTGAGAAAACAAATCAAATGATATTTTAAAATTAATTTTGACAGATCAAATAAAATGCTATTAAAACCTTAATTTTGACAGACCAAATAAATTTCTATTTAAAACAAAATTTTGACAGAACAAATTAAATGCTATTTAAAACTTAATTCTGACAGAACAAATAAAATGATATTAAAAGCTTAATTTTGACAGACCAAATAAAATGATATTTAAAAGTTTATTGTGATAGACAAAATAAAATGGTTTAAAAAACTTAATTTTGACAAACCAAATGAAGTGATGTTTAAAACTTTATTTCGACAGATCTAATAAAATGATATTTAAAACAAAATTGTGACCGACCAAATTAAATGTTATTTAAAACTTTATTTTGACAGAAAAAATTAAATGCTATTAAAAACTTAATTGTTACAGAACAAATAAAATGATATTAGATAATTAATTTTGACAGAACAATTAAAATGCCATTTTAAACTAAATTGTGACAGACCAAATAAAATGATATTTAAAACGGTATTGTGACAGAACAACAAAAATGCTATAAAAAACTTATATTGTGACGGACCAAACAAAAATATGTTTAACACCTTATTTTTACAGACCAAAATGAATGCTATTAAAAACTTTACTTTGACAGCCAAAATAAATGCTATTCAAAACTTAATTTTGACAGACAAAACAAAATGCTATTTAAAACTTTATTTTGTACAGAACAAATACAATGCTATTTAAAACAAAATTTTGACAGACCAAATTAAATGCTATTTAAAAATAAATTTGACTGACAAAATAAAGTGCTATTAAAAACTTTATTTTGACGGACCAAATAAAATGCTATGTAAAACTTAATTGTTTCTAACCATATAAAATGCTATTGAAAACTTAATTGTGACAGATGAAATAAAAGTCTATTTAAAACTTAATTGTCACAAATTATAGAAAATACTATTTAAAATTTTATTGTGACGAATCAAATCAAATGCTATTTGAAACTTATTGTAATAGACTAAATGAAATGCTATTTAAAACTTATTGTGACAGACAAAATAATATGCTATTTAAAAGATAATTGTGACCGATCAAATAAAATGCTATCTAAACTTAATTGTGACAGACCAAATAAAACGATATTAAAAACTTAATTGTGACAGAAAATATAAAATACTATTTTAAACTTCATTGTGACAGACCAAATGAAATGCTATTTAAAACTTAATGTTTAAAAAACAAATAAAATGCTATTGAACAGAACAAATAAAATGCTATTTAAAACTTTATTGTCACAGAACAAAGAAAATGCTATTAAAAACTTAATTTTGACAAAACAAATAAAATGCTATTTTAAACTTTGTTGTGACAGACCAAATAAAAGTCTATTTAAAACTTAATTTTGACAGTAAAAATAAATTGATTTTTTAAACCGCTTTTTGACAGATAAAATAATATGCTATTTAAATCTAAATTTTGACACACAAAATAATATGCTATTTTAAACTTTATTTTGACAGACAAAACTAAATGCTATTTAAAACTTAATTTTGTACAGAACAAATAAAATGCTATTTAAAACTTGATGGAAACAGACCTAATAAAATGCTATTTTACACTTAATTTGGACAGACAAAATTAATTGCTATTTAAAACTAAATTTTGACTGAACAAATACAATGCTATCTAAAATTTAATTTTGACAGACTAATAAAAATGCTATTTGAAAATTAATTGTGCCAGACCAAAAAACTGCTATTAAAATTTTTAATTGTGACAGAAAAAAGAAAATGCTATTTAAAACTTAATTTAGAAAGACCAAATAAAATGTTATTTAAAACCTAATTTTGACAGATCAAATAAAATAATATGTAAAACTGAATTTAAACAGAATAAATCAAATTATATTTAAAACTTGATTCTGACAGAACAAATAAAATGTTATTTAAAACTAAATTGTGAGAGACTAAATGAAATGATATTAAAAATTTAATTTTGACAGACACCATTAAGTGCTCCTTAAAACTTTATTTTGACAGTACAAATAAAATTCTATTTAAAACTTCATTGTGACAGACCAAAACAAATGCTATTTTAAACTTAATTTTGACAGATACAATTTACTGCTGCTTAAAACTTTATTGTCACAGAACAAATAATATGCTATTTAAACTTTTAACCAAATGAAATGCTATTGAAAACTTAATTACAACAGACCAATTAAATTGCTATTAAAAACTTAATTTTGACAGATAAGATACAATTCTATTTCAAACTTAATTTTGACAGACAAAATAAAATGCTATTGGAAACTTAATTTTGACAGACAAAATAAATTGCTATGTAAAACTTAATTTTGACAGACCAAATAAAATGCTATTTTAAACTTAATTTTGACAGACTAGTTAAAATGCATTTTTAAAATTAATTTGATAGATCAAATAAAATGCTGTTAAAAACTTAATTTTGACAGACTAAAAAACGCTATTTAAAACTTAATTTTGAAAGACCAAATAAAATGTTATTTAAAACTTAATTTTGACAGAACAAATAAAATGCTATTTTGAACTTAATTGTTACATACCAAATACAATGCTATTAAATACCTAATTTGGAAAGAACAATTAAAATGCCATTTAAAACTTAATTGTGACAGACCAAATTAACTGATATTTAAAAGTTAATTGTGACATAACAAATAAAATACTATTAAAAACTTAATTGTCACACACCAAATAAAATGATATGTGATACTACATTTTGACAGACACCATAAAGTGCCTCTTAAAACTTGATTCTGACAGAACAAATAAAATGCTATTTAAAACTTAATTCGTACAGAACACATTAAATGCTATATTAAACTTTATTGTGACTGACCAATAAAATGCTTTTTGTGAATTGATTTTCACAGACAAAATTAAATCCTATTAAAAACTTAATTTGGACAGAACAAATCAAATGCTATTTAAAACTTAATGTTGACAGTACAAATAAAATGCTATTTGAAAATTAATTTTCACAGACCAAATAAAATGATATATTAAACTTAATTATGACAGACCAAACAAATGTCTATTTGAAACTTAATTGATACAGAACAAATAAAATTCTATTTAAATCTAAATTTTGACAGACAAAATAAAATACTATTTAAAAATTAATTTTGACAGACAAAATAAAATGTTATCTAGAACTTTATTTTGACAGACCAAATAAAATACTCTTTAAAACTTAATTGTGACAGAACAAATAAAATTCTATTTTAAACTTAATTTTTACAGACTAAATGAAATGTTATTTAATACGTAATTTTGACAGAACAATTAAAATGCCATCTAAAACTTAATTGTGACAGACCAAATGAAATGATATTTAAAAGTAAATTGTGACAGACCAAATAAAATGCTGTTTAAAACCTTATTTTGACACGCACCATTATGTGCTCCTTAAAACTTTATTTTGACAGAACAAATAAAATGCTATTTAAAACGTGATTGCCACTGAACAAATACTATGCTATTTAAAACTTTATTTGGACAAACCAAATGAAATGATATTGAAAACTTAATTTCAACAGACCAAATAAATTGCTATTGAAGAATTAATTTTGACAGAACAAATTAAATGCTATTTCAAACATAATTTTGACAGACAAAACAAAATGCCATTTAAAACTTAATTTTTACAGAACAAATTAAATGTTAGTTAAAACCTAATTTTGGCAGACTTTTTAAAATGCATTTTTAAAATTAATTCTGACTGATCAAATAAAATTCTATACAAAACTTAATTTTAAAAGACCAAATAAATTTTATTTAAAACTTAATTTTGACAGAACAAATAAAATGCTATTTAAAACTTAGATTTGACAGAACAAATACAATTATATATAAAACTTAATTTTGACAGAACAAATTAATGCTATTTAAAACTTAATTTTTACCGATCAAATTAAATGCAATTTAAAACTAAATTGTGATAGACGATTAAATGTTATTTAAAACTTAATTATTACACACAAAATAAAATGCTATTTTGAACTTAATTGTTAGAGAAGAAATACAATGTTATTGAATACTTAATTTTGACAGAACATTTAAAATGCCATTTAATAGTTAACTTTGACAGACCAAATGAAATGATATTTAATAGTTTATTGTGACAGAACAAATAAAATGCTATTTGAAAATTAATTTTGACATACCAAATAAAATGCTATTTCAAACTTAATTTTGACAGACCAAACAAAAGTCTATTCCAAACTTAATTGTGACAGAACAAATAATATCCTATTTAAATCTTAATTTTGACAGACCAAATAAAATGCTATTTCAAACTTAATTTTGACAGACCAAACAAAAGTCTATTTCAAACTTAATTGTGACAGAACAAATATTATTCTATTTAAATCTTAATTTTGACAGACAAAATAAAATGCTATTTGAAAATTAATTTTGACAGACCAAATAAAATGCTATTTCAAACTTAATTTTGACAGACCAAATAAAATGCTATTTCAAACTTAATTTAAGCAGAACAAATAAAATGCTATAAAAAAATTAATTCTGACAGAAGAAATGAAATGATATTGAAAACTTAATTCTGACAGATCAAATAAAATGCTATTTAAAACTAAATTGTGACAGATCATAAAATACTATTTAAAACTTATTTGTGACAGAACAAATTAAATGATATTTAAAACTTAATTGTTACAGACCAAATAAAATTCTATTCAAACTTTATTTTGACAGACCAAATGAAATGCTATTAAAACTTAATTGTGACAGACCAAATGAAATGCTATTTAAAACTTAATTTTGACAGACGAAATAAAATGTTTTTTTAAACTTAATAGTGACAGTACAAAGAACATGCTAGTTGAAACTTAATTTTGACAGAACAAATAAAATGCCATTTGAAACTTAATTGTGACAGACTTAATGAAATGTTATTTAAAACTTATTTGTGACAGACCAAATAAAATGATATTTAAAAGTTAATTGTTACAGAATAAGTAAAATGATATTTAAAACCTTATTGTGACAGAACAAATGAAATGATATTGAAAAGTTTATAGTGACAGATGAAATAAATAACATTAAAAACTTAATTGTGACAGAACAAATAAAATGCTATTTAAAACTTAATTGTGACAGAACCAATTAAATGCTATTTAAAACTTAATTGTGACAGACAAAATAAAATGCTATTAAAAATTTTATTGTCACAGACCAAATAAAATCATATTTTAAACTTAATTGGGACAGATCTAATAAAATGCTATTACAAACGGCATATAAAATAAAACGTTTATTCAAACTGAAGCCCGCCAGAAAAACTGGTCGACATATGGATTATAGATCATTTAAACGCCAACTAATATTTACCAAACTTATGGATTATAGATCATTTAAACGCCAACTAATCTTTACCAAACTTTTAAATCTCAACCATCTTGTCGGAAACATCATAAAAACTTGCTGTGGTCATTTAAGTTCCGGTTTATTCAAAATTGACCTCATTCAATTTCGCGAGATACGATCTTATATTTTAAATTTCTATGTTTTTTTTTTCGTTTTAGCGTTGCAATTAGTACTGAAATTTCTAATCAACAAGTTTCATAGTTTTCCTTTATTTTTTGCTAATCACAGTTTGACAGCAATTTTAGGCCAGTCCATGTCTTATAATTACCACATACATTGCAAGAGATTCACATCGTATTTATCGCTGGGCGAAGCTCACTGGTAAACGTTGATGAATTCGTCGTTAGCTAAAATATTACTAGTATTCTTCAAATCTACGCGATAGATCCCACACCTGTCCAGCGTTCTTCAATTAATTTACCATCATTTCGACAGACCGTTAATGTTGGTAACATTGAGCATCCCTGCCAACAGTAGTAAAGAGTTAGGGTTATGACTTAGGTTTAGGGTTAAGCTTATGGTTATGGTAAGGGTTAGGGTTAGGGTTATGTAATAAATCCAAATAATAAGTGTTGAGGTCTTCACGAATTAACTTTTGTGGGCTTGATATATAGACAAATGCAGATAACTAGAAAACATTTCTTCAAACAAATTAAACGAAAATCTTTATTTTCACATGAGATACGTAATATATCAAGTGGCTTACTGTTAAATACCGGGTTTATCGTTCGTTGCTGAATCGTTTTTACACACTTTAAAAGACGTGCCTACGTCTTCCTTTAACTTGCGCCATTTGCGCGTTATTCTTTAACTTGGTCCCATACACTGTTCTCGGCTAGTTTACCTCTCGTACGTAATTTCCCTTGTAAAGTCTTCGAAAGGCGAACGGTTAAAACGTTTTTACTATGTTTGTTAAGTAGTAAAAAGCATTTAAACTGCCAATACGCTCTTTTCGCGTCTACGAGATCAACCGTGATACAGTTCTTTTAAACGTTTTGTAATGTTCTTATGTCTCTTGTGTTGTAGTAACTTTCAGTATGATTTTTCGTTTACGCTGTACAAAAGTCTCTTCAAAAGTAAGAGAGAATATATTTGTGTACTTTTTCTCGTCGTTTCCGAGGATTCATTGTGGTTCATCGATTGATCGTCTTCGTCTCTTACCGTTTGTGCTGTAGTTTTTGTTCTCTGATCGTCTAGTGTGGAATATCTGTGTTCTCGGAATAAACTTGTTATATATAACAAAAGAAAAAGCTGGATAGCAGATGTTGAGACAGGTTCAGAAGTTTTATTAATCTTTCTGTGGTAATGCCAGACAGATAAATTGCCGTTTTCTAGATTAATTGGTCTATTCCTTACAGTTTGTGACTTAGAAAATTCCTTACAATTCTTGATTTGGGCGAATGGGGTTATGGTTGGCTCATTCTCGTCTCATTCGAGACTTAACTTAAAGCGTTCGGACCATGTTTCTGGGACGTCCGTCTCGCGTCGATTCCATTCACGAATTCTCAGCGTACGTTATTACTAGAAGAATATTTAATATAATCCGATTCATTTTTGCTAAAAAAAATGGTCAGGTCATTCTTGATGTCTGTACACCTGAACAACATCACATTAATGCGGGTTTTACCTAGAAGTCTATACTCGGACCTTTATAATTTCTGGTCTTCATAAATTATCTTCCTGGTTAAAACTGAGATTGGTATATTTGCTGATGATACAATGCTCTATTATCGACGTGCGGACAAATTGAACAAACACCTATCAAAGGCAATGACCTTAGAAAATCATCTCTACTTATAGGATAATGGGACAATACATTGATAGTTACATTTAATGCAACCAAAATAAAACTATGCAGTTCCAAAGAGTTCAACATTCACATATAACATGAATTAGAATGAATACATAGACAATACATAGGCAATGTCTGCAAATAAGGTAGTCCCCACTTACCGGGCTAGAAAACTTCTCTTATCTACCATTATACTCTATTTCTATAAAGTCACTATTCACTGATGCATGGAATATTAGTGTAACATCTGGGATGTTGCACCAACTACTAATCCTTTCCTTTTTGACAAAGTTCAAACAAGTATCTAACTGAATAGGTCCCCCACTGTCTGCAAAGCTCTAGCCCATGTCACATCGCCGCAGTGTTCCATCTCTGTGATGGTACTTTAACGGAATGGGTCTCCGACGAAGTTATAGCCATCGTATTCCCGTGCAGTAAATACCATATTTCTGGTGATTGGCGGCTTTCTTTTTGCATAATAATAGCAATATCCATCGTACTGCATAGAAAGTTCCAATATTTCAACATAATGATAGTTGTGCTTATCATTAGGCAGAGTTATATGTTTTACGCAATTCTAAATTCTAATAGTTTAGCATAATTCGACATGATTATATTTTATGTAAAAAAAATCATGATACCATTTTGATATAATTCGACATGATTATATTTGTATACAGTTCGGAATATTGTGGTAGAACTTTTCATGATATGTTTATACAGTTAGACATATTTTGGTACAATTTGACATGATAATATTTTTATGCAATTCGACATATATTGGTACAATTCAACATGATAATATTTGGTAAGAATTTGATATAATATTCTGGTATTCTCGAGATGATAATATTTTTGACAATTCATCATGATAATATTTTAATACAATTCGATATAACATTTTGGCACAATTCCACACGATAATATTTTCGTAAAATTCCAAATAATAATATTTTGTCATACTTCGTCAATTTTTTTCTGTTTCATCACGTTCTTGGAAGTGGTTAACAACACTGGACTGTAAGCTGTCGAGCTTGCCTGATATCTTACGAATTCTACTCGCCAGATTTGCTTGTACGCCTTGGAGCACAGCAATGTAATCCGCGATTGTATACCTCTTAAACCTTACATAATTTTCGGAGTTCTAGCAACCAGACCGCAAGTTCTTCAGTCATTTAGCAACTACACTGCAATCAACTTTATCTTCATATTTCACGCAACAAATCTGATCCAGTTCGAAGTCGTAAACGATGCGTGCACGAATTGGACGAGGTGAGAACGTCCATCTGTGCGGCTTCAAAATAACAGACGCCGTGAATCAATATGCAAGGTAACTGCGTGCACCAATTAGCACGATACTACAAACGGCAGAGCGCGTATTTTCGAACCTTGAACCGGTTTCAATCATATACGCATTGGAAACTAATACGTAGTTAAATATCACCGAGAATTCAACATACTTTTACATCTTTCTATAGTATTTATATGTTTGCATATATAATGAGTGTCGGGTCGTTCGTACTACACTTTCTTGTATCAACGTATCTGTTTGTGGTTTTAAGTGCATGATATTTTGCTAAATGGGTATGAACCTTCAATCGATCATTGAAACTGGAGTCTTTCAGACAATAGGGTCTGTGTTTGCAAGATCAGACTCTCGAGAAAACATATATTCCATGTTATAAGTAGGCCTATTTATTTTTTTCAACATTTTTAGAGATCATAATACTCAGGAAGGTCTTTCTGAAGAATACGTTCTTGGTCGCCTAGTTCTAGAAAATGTTTGGTAAAGAGCACTCTTATTTCTGTTAAGCATCAATGACAATCACATATACTCCGTAAAAATAACACGGACGTAATTAAAGAATGTAGACTGTTCTGCTTCATTTCTCATATTTTCTTGACTTCTGCCTTACAGACATTAATTTGTTTAAGTGTCTTGCAACAGACAGACAGACAGGGTTATAAAAAACAACCAAGCAAGCAAACAAACAAGCAAACAAAGAAACAAAAACAACAACCAAGCAAGCAAACAAACAAGCAGACAAACAAACAAGCAAGCAAGCAAGCAAGCAAGCAAACAAACAAACAAAAACACAAGCAAGCAAACAAACAGGCAAGCATGAAAATAAACAAGCAAGAAACAAGCAAACAAACAAGCAAGCAAACAAGCAAACAAGCAAACAAACAAGCATGAAAATAAGCAAACAAGTAAGCACACAAGCAAGCAAGCGGGATTATGATGACGTTTTCGTTGGTCTGGTACGCTTAAGTTTGAATTTGAAGGGTGCTAGGTCTGTCAAGTTTTAAATACAGTTCTTATCAGTTTAAAACATATATAGTTTTTCTATTGGTCTGTCATGTGTTTTGTCAGTTTGATATATCATGTTTATGAGTGTCGCATGTAAGTTTAAAGTTTTTATGGAAGTCGCTCTAGACAAGACTTAAAGCCACTTGATGTAAAAAGCTAAAAAGGACGAAAGATGATTCACACACAGACATAATATGTCTATTGGCTTTAGTTTTGAAAGAACGAAGGCAACGGTAATAAAGGAAAACAGTCAACAGAAAGAGAGTTCCAAAAGCCTGTTGTTCTAGGAAATAGACTTCTGGGATATTTCAAGTTTGTAGATCTAATTGCCTTAAACTTGATATGGAACAAAAGAACAGACAGATACACACGCCTCTCATATTAGTATATATGTATACCACCGGTTATTATTTAACATTGTCTCAAAATTAGAAAAGAATCTCAATGAAAGTAAATGCATGTTTTTACGTACGGCAATATTTTATCGCAAATTTCTATTTTGGGCGTGAACGTTTCACTATATAGTTATTTTAATATGGAAGCCTCTTGGCAACCGTTTAAACGGTGATGTGTGTACTTTTGCTGGTTACAAGCCTCTTAAGCTATTTGTTCGATTAAAAATGTTTCCTTTACTATAATTTAGATTCTGTTCGTAACAAAAAAATATAGATACTATTTAAAACTATTAAATAACGCAGGATCATTATATGCCAATGTAGTAAAGAGTTATTATATTTATGTACCACTGTAGTTATATTTGGTACATCTGTTTCAAATATATGCACATAATACCCCATTTATAATTAGATGTTTATCACTGTATATAGAGATTGGTCGTATCGCCAAGGTGTGGAGCGTAATTGTTGAGATCTGCGCATATGGCTAATGGACTTGGAACTCAAGTAATTTTCTCACATTTTTTGGTAAGTGGTGGTCAGGGGAGATACACCTAACATTACTTGATCTACTTGAATCGAAAATAGAAAAGTGTAACTTGATATCATTCCTTCTCAAAATTAATTATCAATTCTTTTCAACTGTAACAGCTGTTACGTTGGATATATTTCTCTGATATTTCTCCCGATGACTTCATAATATTTCAAAGACTTGCAAGACTTTTAAAGAAAGTTGCACTATGTTACTCGTTTTTTGTCGCGCTATGAAAAGTGTTTTGTATTGGTTGGGCATGTCTTTGTGGAGTTTGGTAAATAGCAAGGCAAGAGGGAAAATGTGCGAACAGCTGCAATGGCGGTAGCGGTGTGGATGGCGGTGTTGGATTGAAGAGACAAAAACAGAAAACGAACGATGTCTGTAAGGAATACATTTTCATTGTAACGTAAAAAAAGAGAAAAAAATGAATGCAAAAAGAAAAGAAGAAATAAGGAAAAAAGAAGAGAAATGATGAGAAGAAAACAATGGAAAGATAAAGAGAAAGATCATTGGAATAATTTAGAGTACGAAAAGAAGGATGAAAGATATAAGAAACCAAAGAATACGAAAGAAATAGAGAGATAATGAATGAAAGAGAGAAAGAAACATATAGGAAGACAAGAATAAATAAGCGATAAAATTGACCGATTGGTTAGATTGATAAAGTGGCATCGAAAAGTTTCCAAATAAAGTACAGTTACTGCCAGAATGTTTGCTAAAGTAGACCTTATGTACGGGAATTGAACTCCGTAATTAAGATAGATAAGATATAAGTTAAGTTAAAATATCCAGCATCTTTAATTAAAGAATATACAAGCGGATAGAATACAGAGAACGAAACAAAATAACAGCTTCAAAACTGGCCAACGAAAAGCGGAAACATTCCCCGTCTATAACACTATGACATGATATATAATAGTCTATCAATCCTTGGTAATATAGTCAACTATACGTAACTAGTCATGTTGTGATTGAACAGCCTTAACCAAATATGACATTTCATTGTTCACACTCTCCACATGATTCGGCCTCCTGATTTTACCATTAAAACTCAATAGCGAACTAATTACGTACTCGGAAATGAAGCTTAATTAATAACGTGGAATCCAAGATAAATAGGATCCAAAATGACCAAGTGAAACACTTACAGAACCTCCATGACAAGGATATAGTTGATTTCATCAGTCTATGTGACATTGACAGGGATTATCACTTCGGTTGAAAGTTGACCTGAAAGTTATGGATACTAAAACGCGATTCCTTCCACGCTTTCAAAGTTAAAAAAATAATGGTATTATCACCGATTAGACTAAACAATAGAATATGGACCAATAACTACAAGATAAGTATACGCTGATATTCAACATGTACGAAAGTTGCATCCTCAAAAAAAATAATACAAAACAATCAGCAGATTTCGAAATAGCAACGAGTCCTGTATTGCGCAGGTTCGAATCCTATTAACTCTACATTTCTTCGAGGTAATTTTCTCGAGTTTATTTTTCAGCCTGCAGGTTGTATACACGATATATATATATATATATATATATATATATATATATATATATATATATATATATAATCACTCTCTTATATCTTGCGACTATTTCAACCAAATAAAATCTATTTTTTCTCGATTATGGACAATCAGAAAGTAAAAATCATTAGGCAATTTCTATCATACGATTTTTAATCTCTGCTCGTTCATCATAATTCTCCTTCGCTTTTGTATGCGCCTTCTTGTTTTCCATTTAGGGGTGCTGGAGTAAGCAGTCTGGATTACCTGTGTTTACTTTTGACTTCTCTAGAAACATGTGTAAAAGTCATTATGTACTGAAACTGTTATTTAATCATAGAAATATATATTCTCTAATTTAATACTTTATTCATTTTAATCTCTATTTACTATTAAAATATTAAGGATTTAGCTGTGTTTTTGCTTTTGGAAATTGGATCATATTCGAATCAATCTGAAGTATATAAAGTTGTTTTTATATTATACATATGTATATACATATATGTGTGTGCGCGCACGCGCGCGCGCGCGCGCGCGCGTGTGTGTGTGTGTGTGTGTGTGTGTGTGTGTGTGTGTGTGTGTGTGTGTGTGTGTGTGTGTGTGTGTGTGTGTGAAAAACGACAAAAAAAAAACAAATCAGATACAGGAAAACATCATCACAAAACGAGAGATTTGACCGGTTTCATTCAGATCAACGAACGTCTTCACAAAAAGTGATGATTTTAAAATTCATTGAAAAACGGTAAAACAGAAAAAAACGAAGATCGAAGATGTTTCTGACATGAATTTATGCGACAAGTGCAGCAAAGACATTGAAATCAGAACAAAGGGAGGGGGAGAAAAAGAAAAAATCTGAAAAAGAGAAAATGGATGAAAAACATGGATGTAAAAGCAGTGGAAATTAATAGTTACTTTAACCGTGTTCGGAGTTTGTAATGCAGCGGCGATATATATTGCATTGTTTCAGTTCGGTTTTTGCAAGATGTTTACTTAGAGAAAAAGATCCGAGCCTGAGGTTTTCCTATGTTTGTCCGTTTTTCAATGAATTCTCAAATCTGAACTTTTCCTGGAGACGTTCGTTGATCCGAACGAAATCGGTAAAATCTCTCGTTTTTTCATGATTTGTCTTTTTCAGGCACCCTGTCTTCACAGCATTTTATTTTTATGACCTATCGTGCATTGTATCTTCATATACATATATATATATATATATATATATATATATATATATATATATATATCCAAAAATTGTTAAAAATAACAGAATTCATCTGTTTAATTATACTTTTAATTTTTTTTTCAATGATGGTCTTTTTTGTCTTAAAATAAATATAAAAAATAAATGTTCCATAGGTTTCACATGTTTCACGAACGTTTTCGATTCTTCGTCAAATAATGTCAGCTGTCAAATGCAAATGAACAAAAAAAGCTGGAGAAAAAAAAGAATTTTAAAAAGACGGTTGAGAAATGTGCAGAGAACGTTTTCCGCCTTGTTCCAGGAAGTCGTTGGCGATTTTAAATTCAACGTTGCTGAACGTCATAAGAGCGTTCAACTTAATTAAAGAAACGATGCCTTTATATCTAGCGACGTTATGTTGTGTTAATACTACACTTACAGTGCCCATCTAGGGTTTTTTCTAGGGGCTACACATAATAAATTGTTGTTTTGTTTATTATCTATGTACGTATACCTTTCGTCTTTTTTAATCGGGACTCATCAACATAGAGATATAATTATTTCACTACTGGTCGCGCGATTCGAAACCCCGGCCTTCGAGTATTTACACAACTCAAATCTCGACATCCAGAACTTCACATCCACTGCTTAATAGCCAAATAAACAGTGATCATTTTAACACTTATTTCTGCGGCTAACGTCGTAAGAGCGTCAACCTATGTAAAAAAACGATACATTTATAGCTAGCGACTTCATGCTGTGATAACATTACACTTACAGTGCCCATCTAACGGTTTTCCTAGGGGCAAAAAATACTAAATATTTGTTTTTTTAATTATTTATGTACGTGTAAGTTTCGTTTTTTTTAAATTAGGGACTCATCATATATATATATATATATATATATATATAAGTATACATTTTTATTTATACAAACATTATTGGTTACATATGTGCATACATGTTTCGGTTGCACTTTTCCAAGAAAGTCAACCTCATCAGACCAAGAATCTGTCAGGAAAGATGTTTGGTCTGATGAGGTTGACTTTCTTTGAAAAGTGCAACCGAAACATGTATGCACATATGTAACCAATAATGTTTGTATAAATAAAAATTTATACTTATAAACAGCTCTACTTGGTATTGAGCACTTTTTATAAACACTTGAGTTTCTACGGATTTACATTTACAGAAACTAATACAATACATGTACGATATATATATACATATATATATATATATATATATATGTGTGTGTGTGTGTGTGTGTACTATCAACTTACCGAGTTATTTGACAATAAATCTCTTTTTTCTTTGTTATATTGAACATTATTCTGATAAATTCCGTTATTACCAGATACAATTCTTTTTGAAAATCGTTTATTTTTCATTGTATGATACGAAATAAACATTGCATATCAAAACATTTGTAATACCTCTCTGTATATTCTTTATTTGCAATTTAAGAATTATTTAAATTGTCATATATATATATATATATATATATATATATATATATATATATATATATATATATATATATATATATATATATATGAAAGATAATGAAAAGTGGCAAAAATGAATCGTGGACGGGTCCATTGTGGGTGGGCGTCGAGAAAGAAAGAAAGCGACTTGATAACTGTTAAAAATGAGAAGGTTCTGCAGTGCAAGCGAGACTTGAAAGGCGACGGTTTCAGAAACGCGAAGAGCCGGAGCGCTTGATGATCGGAGTATCGAAGCACCGGAATAATGGGAGTTTACCGATGTTTATGGCACCGATGAAGCTTTATTGGCTATGGTACCCAATATTGTCTTGCTGTTAGGCTTTCGTGTCCGCTGACTAAAGATGCGACTGATAAGCAAGTTGATACTGGGGAGGAATCCCCTTAATTTTATTTCATCAAACAGACAATTGGAAGTGCTTGTGAAACAATGGCTTCAGTTCACACTCGGAGTGACAATGCAGAGCAAATTGTTTTCCAATCGGATGTATACATGAACGAGTTTCTAGCGGAAACCAAGTCTGTGACCTCAAGAAGAAAAATATTTTCATGAGACAAAAGTGTGTCAAAAGATTTGTTTATATGTGTGATCGTAGCGTAAACCATCCAGGGATGAGAAATAAAGAAAACCAAAGTTTTTTTCCATATACGTTCTGTTCTTTGTCATTCTTGTTGAGTCTACCGGGTACCCCAAAAGGCCGGGTAATGAAACATATATATATTAGCGCTATCCATCAAGCGTTACCTGGTATCAGGTAAAGTTATTTTGGTTTATAATTTGTATTTGTTTGAATTTGTTTTAACTAATACGATTATAGTTTTCAATGAAAAGATGATTTGCTCCCTATAATGATTTTTATTTTTCTGGTATTAGTTGAAAATATTTTATATTATTCTTTTTTAACGTCTGATAAATAATCTTATGAAGAAAATCATGCGCAGTCAGTTATTACAAGGTGCAACAATAACAAATGACAAATTTTTTTTTTCAGAAGCAAAGTTTGATCTGCCGGAAGATTAGACACTAATTATGTCTGACTTTGAAAATTCGATAAGATTACTTTATATATATATATATATATATATATATATATATATATATATATATATATATATATATATGTATATATATATATGTATATATATGTATATATATACATATATATATATACAGAGAGATAGAGAGAGATATGTATATTTAGAGATATAGATAAGTAGATAGATAGATAGATTGATACATAGGCATATATATATGCATATATATATATATATATATATATATATATATATATATATATATATATATATAATAATCCAGGTAAAACATCCACAGGGTAGTAATCCAAAGAATTTTAACCGGGTTTATAAAAGGTGCTCAATATCCAATAGAGCTTTTATATATAATTATTTTTATTTACACAGACATGTACAAAATCTGCGACACTGGCATGTCGATGTTATATCGATAAACAGCTATTACAAACTGAGATTTCATCAGGCAGAGTTAGTATCTGATCTTAACCCTAGATCATATTGAGAAGAATGAAATGGAGAAAGAAAGAAAAAGAAAAAGAAAAGAAATTTAAATTTAAAAATTTAGGGAGTCACGTGGTTGGGACCGTTAAGAATCAAAATATTAAAATCCAAAACCAAAATAAAAATTAAAAATTAAAAATTAAAAAAAATATTAATATAAAATATAAAATATAAAATATAAAATAAAGTAGAATAGAAAGGTAGAATTAAAAAGGATAGATAGATAGATAGATAGATAGATAGATAGATAGATAGATAGATAGATATAAAGAAAGACTTCATTTGCGGTCCAGACGGAGAGTAGGGGAGGGAGGTACATACAACTGAATGTGTAAAAAAAACTCGAAAAGTTTGTTTTCCTCATCGGCCAAAAACAACATAAATTCAAATCAGCAGCAGCGCGTTCGTGCGTTAACAAATTTGGCCGCTAATGCAGTATCAATCTCTAATCGTTTCACTTTCTCTTAAACTTATCAAGTTATCATTAATCAATTAATAAATCAAACAAAATTAATTTGGTTTACACGGCTAGTTTTAATAATAATAATGATAATAATAACAATTATAATAATAATTGAAATGATAGTAATAATAATAATAATAATAATAATAATAATAATTATTTTTATTATTATTATTATTATTATTATAAAAATAATGATAATATCGGTAATAATTTAGACATGCTGAGTACTACTATTAGCAAGCATTATTAATAATAATAATAATAATAATAATAATAATAATAATAATAATAATTAAAATAATAAAAATAATTAAAATAATTAAAATACTAATACTAATAATAATAATTGTAATCAATTATAATAATAATAATTAATGATAAAAATTATGATGAGTAAAAACATTGATATTAATAATAAAATAATGATAATAATTATAATAATAATCTTGATAATAGTGCAGAAATGGCAAATAATAACATTTAAAAATATTTAAAAATAGTGATAATAATAATAATCATAATAATCAATAATAATTCATAATACTAAGCAATAGTTGGATAAAAATAATTAGGGAAAATTAGAAAATAAAGAAAAATAAAGAAGGCAGCAATTAACACTAATCATAGTAGTTGCAAATATGAATACTAAAATAAATAATCATATAATAGAGAAATTATTTGTTGTAATAATATTAATAATATTTCTAATAGTAAAAATATTAATGATAGCTATAATAATGATAACAATGGTAACCAAAATAATCATAATACTTATAATAATGGTGACAATAATAAGAATAATAGTAGTATTAATAATGGTAATATTAGTAATAATAATATCAATTTATAAAACTAATGATAATAGTAAAGGTGGTTATAGTAATAATTGATATAATAGTGGCCATAAGTATTAGTTATAGTAAAAAAAAAATAATTACAATAATTACAATAATACTAATAATAAAATATACAAATATACATGCATACACATAACATATATACACATACATATATCTATATACACAAAAACACACAAACACACATACATATATACATACATATACATATATATACATATATATATATATACATACATTCCTATGCTACTGGTGATAATGGTTTCAATGGCAATAGTTAGTAATGGACTCTAATTAAATGTATTTAGTATTGTACAGAATATGGTATGAAAAGATAATTATGTTGTCAGATTACCATCAGTGGATAAGTAAAGCTTCTTTTTTTATGAAGTAATATTAGCTTGAGGTGTTATATATGAATTACTAAGAAGGTGTGATCTATTGTGCCTACAGTTAATTGAGGTGTCTTGTTTTTTGTTTAGGAGTTTGCCTCGATCACTAAATTTAATTATTTCAAATTTTTCGGTTAAGCAAAGGTAACATGGTGAGGTCAGGGAACTACAGGTGCTGGTTCTTCTAATGGTCTTCCAAATCACTGTTGGTGATTGATCATTGTGGATTAATTCCCAATAATATATAGAGAATGGTAATCTGACAACATAATTACCAAATTTCATTGTTACTGCTATGAGAACTACACTTCTGGCCCATTCTTATACTTCCTTATCAATTGTTTCACTTCCTGAGTGCTAAAAATGCAGAAAATCCCATTAATAGACTCTCTTAACTTTAGCAGACGTATTTTTCGTTAAAATATATATATATATATATATATATATATATATATATATATATAGAGAGAGAGAGAGAGAGAGAGAGAGAGAGATAGAGAGAGAGAAAGAGTGAGAAGAAGAGAGAGAGGATGGAGAGAGAGATTAACGAAAGATATATAAGAAGAGAAACAAAATTGATAAAGCAGAATAACAAAAGTAAGAAACCTTGCAATCACCAGTAAAAACAATTTCAAAAAATACATTAAACATATTTAGGTAATAAAAACTTAACGACGCCAGACTGTTGAAATCAACATCAAAGGTTCGATCCTTGTCTACGTTAGCCATGCTGAGGACGGCTGTAAGCCAGAAACACGCGTCCATGGATTACTTTTATGTACGTATGAATATATATATATATATATATATATATATATATATATATATATATATATATATATATATATATTAACGAAAAATACGTCCGATAAACTTAAAGGCGACTAATAATGCAATTGTCTGCATCTTTATCACGTAGGAAGTGAAAGAATTGATAAATCAGTATAACAAATAAACAAACGCTGTAATCACTAATAAAAACAATTACAATAAAATACATTATATATATATAAATATATATATATATAGAGAGAGAGAGAGAGAGAGAGAGACTAACAGAAAGACAGAGAGTGAGAGAGAGAGTGAGAGAGAGAGAGTGAGAGAAAGAGAAAGAGATCAGACTTTTTCTGCCTGAATAGATCTTAGTTTCAAATAACTATTGATCGATAACATGTCCGTATTAATTTTAAAAAACTGGCGATGAGGTACACTAAAGTATTCTTGAGAGTCTTACAATGGACGCCATAACTGGCGACGAGGTACAGTAAGGAATTATTGAGACACTTAAAATGGACGCCACAACTTGCGACGAGGTACAGTAAGGAATTATTGAGAAACTTAAAATCGACGCCACAATTGGCGACGAAGTATATTAAGTTTTATTTAGAACCTTAAGAAAGGACAAATGTGGAGAAACCAATAGCAAATTAATCCGATAACGTTCTAGTTTTAAAACTGGCTTTACTGACGTACCATAAAGAAAAAATAACACGTAAAATACTAACTTATTTTCTCTTAAAAAAGAAAGGTCAGTGTTTTTGGGTTTTGATAGAAAACCGGAAAGTTACATGCGTGACGTAAGCATGACGTTTGTAAAACAAATTCTATAAAAACGAACGAAACTAGACGAAAGACGTACGCCGTTCCGAATATTTCCGAATCCCCTCTACTTTTATTTAAGCAGACAACTTATAAGAAAAGAAAGATAATTTTATTGTATTTTTTCGAGTTTTGAATTTTTTAATACAAGCAATTTGGGTTTTTTTCTGTTAGAGAATATTTCGTGGTGGGGGGGAGTTTTAGGGTTAAGGAAGTAAGGTTAGGTTAGTACAGGAATTAGGGGAAGGGTTAGGGAATTAGAGTTAGTGTCGAATTAGGGGTAGGATTAGGGAATTAGGGTTAGTGCTGGAATTAGGGTTAGTGTTAGGGTTGGAATTGGGGCTAGGGTTCGGAATTTTCTTTTGTGGGAGGTGGATCCGTGTTGTTTTTTTATACAAGGAACCTAAACCACACGGGGTTGCTCATGAAATATTGACAACAGCTATTTCCAATCCGTGTACGCTTTCCGTAAAGTAATGAGACACCCACGTCGTATGTCTTTGTAGCTAGCATTTCGGAGGAACAACTAATACAGAAACGTTAGTATCTGCTCCAGTTTTAACTTCGACCTTTGCGAAAAGATGCCGTTTTGTATTGACATACACTCCCTGCACTGAGGACATCTCCACGTGAAACCGTCAGCGACGCGTGCATTTAAACGCCATGCGCATGCCAGATTACTTGAACAATGTGAACAGATTAAGTCTTCCCGTAGAAGGTATTTTTCTTTGCAGAATAAAATACTACTTTCGACTGAGTTTGACATCGCATGTAGAGTTGCCAAATTCATTTTTTCGGCTCGAAGAAAAAAGAGATTAGTACACTTATGCGGTGCAACCGTTTCGAATCTGACAAACTTCGTTTTACCATCGAAGGGTAACTAATTAAACTTGCCATGACAAAAAAAAAGAGAGAAACAGTTTTTACGAGGTGAAGGGGTTCGGAAACTTTCGGAACGGCATTCCTTCTTTGGTCTAGTTCCGTTCGTTTTCGTTGCACATTGTACATACGTCATGCTTGCGTCACGCTTACAAAACACCTGTAAATATTTGGTCGTCTATCACAAAACTGTACTAATGTTTATTTCTATTCCGGCACTGTGTTAATTTTTAGCAGGAAGTGGATACATGATATTGTCTTTTCTCTCCAAAAGAGCAGTCCTCCCGCCGAAGACAAAAATTTAAAACCATTTTTATTCTGTTGACTAAATGCTGACCGTAAATTCTACGGTCACATGAAAAGCGCAATGAAAAGAGTGATTGTTTCGGTCGGAGAAAGGGAAAAGAAAGCCGTAGTCTATAAAGACACACTTATAACGTGGCAGATGTTAAACCAACTATCACAGAACTTGTAAAATTCCAAATGCAACAGCAACAGATAGTTGACGAATGATTTCAAAATCAAATACCTCTAGAATAAAAATGGAGCCGACGAAAAACTACTAGAATAAAAAAATAAGAAGCGACGAAAAGCTACGAAAAAACAGAAGAAAGAATTTTGGAACAATAAAGGAAGCTACAGAAACAGCTCTGGAACTAAAAACAGAAGCTGTAGAAAAGCTTCTGGAAAAAACATCGACGGTTTACTGCAAACAATGTTGAACGGAACAGAATGCTGTTTGAAGTGCAATTGACAATTTAATTTATTCCGCAGACGAGCATAAAACATTTGCTTCATATTGAGGAGGTTATGATGCTCCCTACAAAATAGATTGTGAAAATGTGGCAGACTCTAAAAAAGTTCGCCTACTGCTCCGAAAACAAGGCACCACCCAGCATAGCAAATTCGTAGACTTTATTTTACCCCGAAAAAGTAGCGACTTTTTGTGAAGCCGTTAAACTTTAAGCAGAATTATTCAGCCTAAAAACTTATCTGTTCCACGAACGGTGGAAGTGTTTAAATTGAGTCAATCAATATGGCTAAGACTATGCAACGTTCGCGTAAGTAATTAATAAATGCTGTGAAGGACTTTTAAGAGAAAAAATTCAGAAATTAGATCTAGGAGTTTTAACAAGTTCGAAAGTAAAGAAAGTTTAACATTACTGAAATTTGTAAATATTAAACAAGATTCGGAAGACATTGAAGAGTCGAACATAAAAAAGATACGTCAAAAATCACAAAAACAAGCCAGTCCAATAAAAACAATATAACGTACCGTCTAGTTCCTGTTTCCAGTGTGGATACCTTTTTGGTAACGGAGTGTACATACCGTAATAACGTCGGACACAGGAGTTCACATTGCAGAACGAATAGAGGAAAATCCTCGGGTTAAATCCACGAAAGCGAACGAACAGGACGGCAGGATTATTAGAAAACATATGCAGGGTAAAATCCCGAATAAAAGTTTAAATTATCATTGAATTTTAGTTCAGACGTGTCGATTATCAACATGCTTACATAGATAATGTTGGATAATCCGACCATGCTAAGAAGCAACAAAATAGCCAGAACGGTGACTGGTGTAAAAAATCGAAGCTGAAGTAATTCCCGATATTATTTTAAACATAACTACCAAAAAAGAAAAATGTTCGTATTAAAAAACACCACAAATTCATTTCAGACACACTTAATGCAGCTGTTCAACCTATGGGGGTTACCAACCAACATTTTTGGCCATAAAATAAAAGATATGACGACCGAGTCAGAAAAACTTGAAAAGGAAATTGTTTCAACCATTAAAATCGTATGAAAGGGACTCAAAATAAATTATTATGGTACCTTACTTATAACGGACTACTAGAACTCTTCCACTCACAATAAATACGGGGAGCGGATGCTTCTCATTGTTGAAACAACACTAGTCTGCTCTGGTAGTCCAGACTGACGCACAACCACTCATGTTCTATGTTGTATTATACTTTTTTCAGCATACTTGTTTTCTCTAAAATCCGAGTCCGTGTTTTCCTTCCGGCCCCTTTACAGGCCAACAACAATTATGTTTGACAAAGATTCCGTAACATGATTTACAAAAAATACGTAACAATATCCACACATAAGGAAACGATAATTTAATTGACATATCATTTTTTCCTTTTACCTTTATTTTTACGTCTTATTTTCTATGTATTTACTTTATAAAGACTAGAAGTTTTTCATAACGCGATGCATTCTGATTATTAGTCACTGCTGTTATAATCCTATATAACTTGTGTAGTAATTTGATTAAATCACTATTTTTTACTAATTATTGTTATTACTGTAATTCTATACTATTACGTCAGCAAATAGTATTATTAAAATAAATAATTATAATTTATTTACAACCATAAATAAACCTCGTAACATAATATTCGTTCAATCACTACATTCGGTTATAATTAGATTACCCTAGATTATATTATGATTTGTAACTTATATTTCAATCTAATAATAATCAATTTCAATCTAGAAATAATTATTCTTAGCACAATTAATATAAATTTCCAATTCAGTTAAGGATTTTTTGTACTGATCTTATGAGTTATTAAAATATCCGATTAGTCATAAGGTCTCATTAACTAATCCCTACCTTATAGTCATAATTAAAATAGTATTATTTCAATTATATATATATAGATATATAATCAAGAATAGTATTTTGCTCGAGGTATTGCTGGGAATCGTAATAAATGTATTGAAAAGGCTGAAGGCAATGCAGAGAGCCGGATTGATGTGAATATATATTTGATAGGTTAGTGGGTTTTACTAGATATGGATTTCCAGCTCATCAATCGTGATTTCTGAATTGCGGCAATGCAGAAAGCACGATTGATGAACTGGAAATCAATATCTAGTAAGTTTTCGGAATACATTTATCTCTCTCTCTCTCTCTCTATATATATATATATATATATATATATATATATATATATATATATATATATATATATATATATATATCCCTAGAAGATTAGATTCGGTACTAAATGAGATTAGTGAAATATTAATTAATAATGATTACCGTGAGGACCTTATTAATGACTGCTTTAACAAAATCCTCCTAAATATTTTGCCCTTCAAAATTCAAAATACTCTATTTATTTGAAACATCCTTGGATAGAGGGGAGATAATAATAAAAAAGAAAGTGGCAAGAAGATTGTTGGAAGTATTTTAATGGCTTCTACTTTGTTATCTTACGTTTCGTGCATTCTACAAGACCTCTTTTGCTTCCTTTCGCAATGGTTATTGTGCCCTATACCAATTATTGTCATGTTGTTTACAAATGTAAATGCAAGTGTATGTTGGCTATATAAGGCGTACTTCCTTCCATTTGAAAACCCGCATAAACCAGCACGTTCCATCTAGAATTCGACTTTGGGCTCTCTTATTAACCAGTATTGGGTTGAAAATCCATGCTGTGACAGTAGCTATAAAATAGAGTATTTTGAAGTATTGCATAGAGCAGATTCCAAAAAACATTTGACAATTTTAGAATATGTCTCTATCGCTATTCTTAAACCTTGTGCCGGCAGAAGGAATTCTTTAAAACATTGAATCCTTTTGGCGAACTTTGACCCCCCCTTTATATATATATATATATATATATATATATATATATATATATATAACTTACTTTTTAATATGGTGAGAAAAATCCCAACAGAGTGCTCGATTAATTGAGAATCAAAATTAAGAGCGTAATTTTTATTTAGTTTTGGGTACAGAAAAAAATAGTACAACAGTAGGCCCATCAGTTTCAAGCTCTGAAGGAATTAATCCACCGGCTTTCTTCAGCTTATGTTGTCACCTGTTGCAGAAATGTGAATTCACGTATAACTCTCGTTTGAATACGTTATTTGCTTTAGAGTGTCATCTATATGTGTTTAAAATGTGTGTTAGGGAGGCAAATGTGAGACTATGAAGTTTAATAAGGTTCGAAAAAAGGGGGTGGAATGTAACAGTTAAGATTTTAAATTGGAAATGTTTTTTTAAATATCTCTATACAAGTCCTGTGATTCAATGTTTATTAGGAGTGCATATTTGGCCGTTTAATGTTTTGAAGGTTAACTTTGTGTCGTTTAAGAAGGGGCTAAGGAGAGAATATTGGTTTAAGGATTAATCTTCCGAAAGAATGAAAAGGTTCCATTTTAATAACTTCATAACTCTATAGCTCACTGTAAGATAGGTCCATGAATTTATGGATTTTGGCTTAATGTTTTAACTGTGCAGTATTGTAATATGGCTGTCATTTGTTTTGGTTTTGGGAGTGTGTGCTTGTGTAGGCATTGTGAAGGTATGGAATGTGATTGTGTATGTTACTATTTGAGAAAAGGGGTTGATGGGAGATGGGGGCTCATGTGCGAATTTACTTACTGCAGTTAACACGTGGCATAGTTGTGTGTGTATGATTGTGGCTTCTTAGTGTGGGTTACAGTTATTTATTCATGCTTTAGAGTTAACTAATAAACAGTGGGTAACGCTATGTTAGCATGCCCATGCGAGCATGCTCAGCTGTTCTTGTTAAAGCGGTTATTAACTGTGGAAGACTAATATTTGTTTTGATCTGGTTCTCTATTCGAGTGGCTCTTCTCTGCGGCCATGTTTTGAAGATTTCTAAGTTATGGATAAGATAAGCCTCAGATGTTCGGGTGATTGCTTTTGCGATTCTCATCTTTTCGGCGATACATATATTACATTTCTTTTATTCTGTGATTTATGTGTATTCCTGTTAATCAAAAAATACCTGCATATTGATATAATATATTGTATGCTCTTATTCACTCAATTGAGAACCCTGCCATTAAATGTACACTATGTGCATATATTAATAAATGTAATCGTACCAACTTCTAGATCCATAGTGATACTGCTTAATATGTGTGATAGATATGTATATGCAGGTTTGTTTATATGTAGTCAACTAGCTGTCTGAAAAATGTCAAAATGGTAACTAATAGTCACTATATGCTGTTGAGTACATATATACACATCTGGATCTATTTATAGATGAACGGATGTAATTTTGAACGTTATTCTTTTACCCAACGTAGGCCGATATTTTAACTAGTCTTTGTTATTATGAACATTCACACAATGTTTTGCTGCGTCTTACTTGTCCAATCAGCAGGATTCAATTTGTTGTGGTTCTTTCAGAGTTTCTTCTATCTTATAAACACCTCCCCGACACTTGTTTGTAGAAACTGCGTCATCTCCACAAACTTAAATAATCCTATGTTCATTTTGCGCACCATTTCCATTGAAATTAACCGTATAGAATAAACACTGTCAAAAAAGTTCCAGACAATGTCTCACAGATGGAAGTAATGCACATCACACCCGGAATTTTTGACTGCCCGCTGACTATTCCAGTCAATCATGTGGTGATAAATCTAAGGAACAAATGAGTAATGAGGAACAAATACGGCGGCAAAGTCGAAGTTGGCACAAAGCTTAATAAACATTTTTAAAAATAGCTTTAAAATTTAAACATTCAGCGATACAAATGAGTCATTGCAAAAATTAGAATGCGACTATTACTAATTCACCGCCATTATCTACAATCATTTATTTGTGAAAATCAGACTGTTATAGTTACGGATGCCCCTAATAACCTTAATTTTTCTTAATCTCTCCTATACACTCGTTTCATCTAATAATAACGCTCACAAGCATAGATTTATGAAAATAAGACTTTATAATAAGTTATAGCTCACATAAGTTTTCTCCATTTCTCATGACGATTATCCCATTTTGTAATAATTGCATCGTTATGCCCACTTGTCCGCCTTGTATTTAGACATTAATATGGTTCTTCTTCTACTTCATGTTCCAGTTTTTCTAAAATTATGAATCAAATGTGTTCACCGGAAAATAACGGTTAAGAAAGTCTCGACTCCCTTTAAAATGTTTATGATTTGTATATACAAATAGCATTACATAGAAAAACATCTAACGCAATGTCCGAATTTTTAGAAAATTAACCCCAATCTGTCGTGGAACGAGGACGTAAATCGATAGTAATATTTAATGCTAATAAGACAAAGCTCTTTTTCTGTAATCAATTATTAGAAATTTCTTCAACCATCGATCGACAGGGCGAATGGTAACGAACTTGAGAGTTCATCATTACAAACTCCTCAGCCTAACATTCACAGGTAACATGAATTGGAACAAATACATAGAAGACATTGCCAAAACTGCTGCAAATTAAGTGGGCCCTGTTCATCGTGCTACAAAACATCTAACACCTGCCAGTATCCTATATGTCTAGAAAAACATAATTCTTCCATGCATGGAGTATTGTTGCCACATCTTGACTGGAGCATAAACATCTCTCGCTATTAGACAGTGTCTGAAAAAAAAGTATCATACCTTACAAGCATTTAATTATCAACCAAGTTCCTACCCACGTCTCAATGTTGCATCCCTGCGATTGTTTTACAAGTACATCACTGGAATGTGCTCCGATCAACTCACGGCACTAGTGCCCTCTCGACGTAAATACCCCCGACGAACCTGACAAGCAACAACATCCCAGTTCTTCATTGTAGAAGTCCCCAGATGCCGGAAAGATTTCTACTCTAATATTTTCTTCCTTCAAACTACTAGCTTTTGGAATTCCCTCCTGTTCCCTGTTTCCCTGACTGTACTAACTAGCAAAACTTTAAATGTAATGTGAACAGACACCTCTCTGGTACACTTCCTACTTAAGATGTCCCTGTAGGTATGGTTAGGGCTACCTGATTAATCTCATTCTCCTGAAGATGGACCCGGATGGGTCTGAAAGTACTTGAGACACAAATCTAAACTATGGCAAATTCATCAGCCAATCCCCCCCCCCGAAACTAAGATCCTGATTCGAACTATTGAAAGGATCTACCAAAGGATATCTAGACATGAGTTGTCTCTTATATTAAACAATACTTGCCTGCAAGAGAAGATGCTGCCTATATATATATATATATATATATATATATATATATATATATATATATATATATATATATATATATATGTGTGTGTGTGTGCCATGTAAGCAGGGATTCTCGGCACGATGTTTCTCATGATAACAACTAATTACGCAAGAGATAAACGTTAGCAATCATAGGTATGCACAAACGGTTTCCTGTACATATCTGCAAGGCATCTTCAAAAGTTAAATCTGGGCTGCTGAGCCATTTGCGTGCCCAGAATTCGACATTGTAATACCATGGACATGGCCTGTTTGATAAAATAAAATGGCAATAATAATACATATATTTACAGTGATGAAGTCGAAGATAAAGATAGAGAGAGAGACAGAGGGGAAGAGAGAAAGAGAGGATGAAAAAGTGATTGAAAGAGTGAGAAAAAGCTTACGTATGTAGACTTTCGTATATAAACTTTTTTTTAATCCTTTGCTTGCTGATTTTTCGAGGCTTACGAAATTATGGATTGACCTTTCTCACGTTTCACGTCATTTGCTTCAATTTGAAATTTGTGAATGTGAAGATAAAAGTCGTCCTATCTCGTTTGATGAAATATAACATGATATAATGCGTAACCTAACTTGTTAGAAACGGCTTTCAGATCAACGCAGAAGTTTTTAAGGGTAAGACAAATGGAATGAAAAGAAATCATTCTACTTTTCAGCAGAAAGAGAAAAAACACCAAAGAAATGCTGTGCGTAAGAGTGAGTTTCTAGTTTCTTTGCCTTTCGACACAGCTGTTATTTGTTACTTTGACATGTACTGTTTCGTCGTTCTATTCGGCTGATAACGACACGTCGTTGAGATAAAGAGCTATAATTTAGACGCGCCCACGCATCTCTAGATAGGCGTTGTCTGTCTGTCAGTATACAAGATCAGTCTGACGAGCTGTCACGCTTGACGTTGAACTAACATTTTCATCTCTTAAGTCGCTGATTGATTTGACGCATTTTTTTTTCAATTGCGTCCAATAATCATTATACGGGCCTCTGGTTATCAGACTCTGAATTACGCGTAATTACGCGTAACTTTCAACTAGCATATTCATCGCTAAACGCGTAGATTGAATGGACGTATTTAATTTCAGATGTGTCGAAATGTAAATTGTTCTTTTAGTTTTTGAGACTAGCAAGCTTATGTTTAAAACAATATTATGTTTGGTCTGTCACACTTAAGTTAGAAATTGGATTTTAATCGCTAAACGCACAATTTAAAGTTCACATTTTCGCTATTCTTATCTTATATTCTATTCAAACGCATTTATATGTCCGAGTTTTAAAAAATCTGTTTTATTTCACAATCACTTATCTGAATGTCTAATCTTGAAATATTCATTGCTACGACTGACAACAACAATCTTATTAGCAATTAAATTTGACCTATAAGTACGTTTTATTGTATCTTTCTTTATTACCATATGATTCAGATCGAACAACCCTCTTTAGTTCATAGTATGTTTTTAATTTGTTTGACGCAAATTTCTCCGATGCATAATTTTCCCACTGATATCTAGTCAAAATAACGCTGGTTTATTATGCAGGTCTAGCAAGTAAATAAGTATACCTTTATCTTTACAAAGTAAAACCCCTTCTAAAAATTGAACTTCTTCTTTTGAAAATATACTATGAATGGACAACTTTTTAGCAATAAAAGTACAGGCTGAAATACATCGTCTATTCCCGTTTCATGAAAAACGCATTTCTCTGGCTCAAAGTAGAACACACGCTTTAGTGTTATTCTGTGGATTATTGTATTCAACAACGTTAGAAAAAGGTTTTATTTAATATAGTTGCCTTTTGACGTCTCGTGACTTGCCACTGATACGAGTAATTCTCTAACTGTTAAGTTGATAAAACCTTTCAGGTATCACTTGTTCATTTACGCATTAATAGAGTTAAGAAATATAACAACCACAAGTTCAGTCAGATATCGTGTTCAACTAATCGTCGTTTCAATTCCTGTTTAATATTACGTTTAACGTAAAATAATAGTTTTTCATTTGTGATTTCCTTATTCTATCAGAACATTTGCATTTCTCTAGAAGATTACTAGAAAAGGCAAAAAACACAAAACAAACATTTTAAAGATAATATTACGTTTGGAATCAAATATATTTACCTTACATCCCGACTTAGGTGAGCGTGTTCGACTTTTGACAAAAAACTATCAACAAATCCATAGACACAAAATAAGTATCTTATTAAATAAAATATACTTAAATAGACAACACTATAGTAAGTTGGCACATATATATATATATATATATATATATATATATATATATATATATATATATATATATATATATATATATATATAGTAAGTTATAAAATTATATTTGTGGCAATTAAGCTACACAGAGCCTTGCGCGTTTGATCATCATAAGGATGATTATTAAAAAAAATTATTTATAATCATTTATAATCATTTATTTAATAAATGATTTTTTAATAATAATCCGAACAACACACAAACAGCTAACACCACACTTGCTGTTATGTAAGATTTTAAGAAAAAATAAATAGTAAGTCACATTACGTATTCGATTTATTACTTTTGTTCCTTCCAGCTTACATCCTACCCTGAATTTGCATTGCCCACAGCCGTTTAAAAACATACTACTATTATTCCCAGCAATGCTTCAATCAAACTACCATTCTCTCTCTCTCTCTCTCTCTCTCTCTCTCTCTCTCTCTATATATATATATATATATATATATATATATATATATATATATATATATATAATTAACTTGTTACAAATATCCAGGGGGTATGAATCCGAAGGAAGTTGAAACCGGGTTTATGAGAGTGCTCAATGAAAATTCAGAGAAAAAAATATATTTTTTGATTTTATTCCATTAGTTGCGACAAAACAGGTTTTGTTACATTGGTGCGAATAGCTACCAATTCATCGGGCCAGCGAAAGGAATTCAAATGGCATAAAATTTTAAGTTCACTTTAACGGGAGATTGTAAATTGAAAATACATTGGAGGGGGAGGGGGATAGAGTTGGGGCTTTGTCTATAACGGCGACATGGGACATGAGAGGGGAGGGGGGAGGACCCCAACAAGTCGTGTTTCAAATTATTACGTGGGAGGTTTTGCACGTGTCAGTGCTGCGACGATCTCAATCTCGGCCGGGGCGGGAGGAGGGAGATGGGGCGACGGCCAGAGTGAGTCAAATTCAAAATGAGAATAAAACCATGATTACAACCGTCATTCTTATTTTATTTTAATTCTAATAAGTAATTATCATGTGGATAAAAATGTTTGATAATTTTAATTTAGGGTATTAATTGCTACTTTTGCATTTTATTTATTTTATTTTAATGTTTTGTTTATTATTTGTAGTGAATTTTGTTGAGATTATATTTTTTTTAAATTGTGATTATATTATACCGAGATCAATACTAGTGGAATCTTTTATAAAAGAAGTTTTCTGGTGTTACCAGTCTTATCACCAACAAGACCGATTATGACAATGGCAACGCCCGCCAACCATACCCACGACAGTCGCAGCGACAACAGCCTTATGTAAAAGCCTTAATAAAAATAAAAATAAAAATAAAATAAAAATAAAGATGAATATAAATAAAATTAGAATAAAAATAGAAATAGAAATAACTATACAACCTAACAAAAGATCTTGAAGTCGATTCAATCGGCCTCTACAGAGATGATGGCCTAATGTACGTTAAAAACACAAACGGACAAAAATGTGAACAAACCAAAAAAATAATATCCAAAGAAATGAAACGAATAGGCCTAAAGGCTGAAATAACATCAAATGTTAAACAGGTCAATTTCCTCGATATTACCTTCAACCTCAATAGAGATACTTATGAGCCCTATGCTAAAGATAATTCCTACCCCCTTTATGTCAACCCACTATCTAACCACCCTAGATCTGTAAGTAAACACATCCCAGAATCAATTAGTAGAAGGATTAGCAACAACTCCTCCAATATAGATATCTTCAATAAACATAAGAACTTTTATAATAAAGCACTAAAGGAGAGTGGATACAAAAATACCAAAATAGAGTATATTCCAACTACACAAAATAACCCTAATAGGAACAAAATAGAAATAGGAAAATTATCTGGTATACACCTCCATTTAACAACTCAACTAAAACCAAAATAGGGAATAAATTCCTGAACTTAATAAACACTCATTTCCCCAATAACAGCATACTCCATAAAATTTTCAATAAGAATACACTAAAACTCAGCTATTGTTGTGGCGACAACTTAGAAAAAATCATAAAAAAGCACAACATGAAAATACTAAACACCCCAGTAACCTCAAATTCTAAAAGAACATGCAACTGTAATAACAAATCAAACTGCCCCCTAAATCAAAAGTGCCTATCAACCCAAGTGGTCTATGAGGCATCTATCTCCTCAACTGAAAACCCATCCCAGACTAACTATTATATTGGTCTGGCAGGCAACAACTTCAAGGAAAGATTCTACAACCATAAACTCTCCTTCAACAACCCAGACCATCCTGGACAAACTGGACTTTCACTACACTACTACAAAATAAAAACCAAAAAAGAAACTCCCATAATAAAGTGGAAAATCTTGAAAAAATCCAGCACCTGCAAATCAATAAACTCTCCATGTAGATTATGCTTAAATGAAAAACTGGAAATTATCCGCTTTAAGGACAAAAACAAACTCTTAAATAGAAAACAAGAGACATCTATCAACTGTAAACATAGTAGACTCTACCTCCTTAGCAACCCACATACCCCACCTTAACCCCACACCAACCCTACTTAACTTCAACATAAAATTAACAGTTTTTTTGTTTTTGTTTTTTACAAAAATGAATGATAACATTTAACCCCCACTATACACTACCCCAAAACACACTATAACCCCCTACCCATCCACCCAAATTTACAACCCAATCCCACCCCCACCCTAACAAGTCATGATGAATCTATAAATATATAACAACCCCTCTAAACTACCAATAATATCAAATCTTTACGTACTACCTATAATGCACAGCCTCAATAACCTCTCAGCCATACTACCAATTCTAACATAAACCCATAACTGGGACAGCTATCAACACTGATATCACTTAGACTAATCTCAATTACTTAACCCCTCGATCACTACCTTGAACACTTAATTATTAACTGGTACTTAGTCCTTGTCATTGGCAGTGGAATTAAAAAAGCCTACCATCACTTGTCGACTTATTTCGCCCAATGACTTCACAAGTAGCAAGATGGTAATGATGGTGATATTTATCAGTATTACTATTATTATTATTAGTAGTATTATTATTATTATTATTATTATTATTATTATCATTATTATTATTATTATTATTATTATTATTATTTTTAATACTATTATTATTATTATTATTGTTATTATCATTAATATTCTTACAAACTTGTTATTTCTATTTCTATTTTTATTCTAATTTTATTTATATTTATCTTTATTTTTATTTTATTTTTATTTTTATTTTTATTAAGGCTTTTACATAAGGCTGTTGTCGCTGCGACTGTCGTGGGTATGGTTGGCGGGCGTTGCCATTGTCATAATCGGTTTTGTTGGTGATAAGACTGGTAACACCAGAAAACTTCTTTTATAAAAGATTCCACTAGTATTGATCTCGGTATAATATAATCACAATTTAAAAAAATATAATCACAACAAAATTCACTACAAATAATAAACAAAACATTAAAATAAAATAAATAAAATGCAAAAGTAGCAATTAATACCCTAAATTAAAATTATCAAACATTTTTATCCACATGATAATTACTTATTAGAATTAAAATAAAATAAGAATGACGGTTGTAATCATGGTTTTATTCTCATTTTGAATTTGACTCACTCTGGCCGTCGCCCCATCTCCCTCCTCCCGCCCCGGCCGAGATTGAGATCGTCGCAGCACTGACACGTGCAAAACCTCCCACGTAATAATTTGAAACACGACTTGTTGGGGTCCTCCCCCTCCCCTCTCATGTCCCATGTCGCCGTTATAGACAAAGCCCCAACTCTATCCCCCTCCCCCTCCAATGTATTTTCAATTTACAATCTCCCGTTAAAGTGAACTTAAAATTTTATGCCATTTGAATTCCTTTCGCTGGCCCGATGAATTGGTAGCTATTCGCACCAATTAAACAAAACCTGTTTTGTCGCAACTAATAGAATAAAATCAATATATATATATATATATATATATATATATATATATATATATATATATATATATATATATATATATTAAGAGTAAAACTATTTCATTTGTTCCACCATTATATGGCTTATTTGCTCCAAATTGTGTCTATCCGTCACACCTCTGCATTGCATTACCTTCTAAGTATCACATTTATATATATATATATATATATATATATATATATATATATATATATATATATATATATATATATATATATACATATATATATATATATATATACATATATATATTAATACGATAGCGTGTGTGTTCGCGTGTCACGCTTACATCAACAACTCTGCGCATGCGTGCCGCACCTAGATTTGGAAAATCATTTAAGTGACCTAATTTTCTAAAAAGGTACGAGTGTCACCCTTTGACGTAATGGTTAGCGACGTATGGTTTTTTACGTCGGCCCGACTGGTTTATAGTTCGATCCCAACCAACCTCTAAGATTTTTTTCTACATCGAAGGGGTGGCGGAGGGAGGTTGGGAGGGGCCGACTAGGAAGACACATATTAATACGATAGCGTGTGTGTTATTTTGTGTGTCACGATTACATTAAAAGCAACGACCTTCCGAATCTTTGTATGCTACTCATGAATTGGAGCCAAATTTAATTTAATCTAAAGCATTTACAAAGTAAGGTTTAGTCGTCGAAATATTACCTTCACTAGAAATATTGTATATAAAGAAGTTTTGTAAATTGTTTCATGTACTGTTCATTTTTAAAAAATAAATATACAAGTCAAATCTTATCATATTTTATTCAAACATGTATAGGTTAGGAACAAGATAATTAGTATTGAAAACATCATTGCGTGTAATTTACATGGGTCCCGCTAGTATATATATATATATATATATATATATATATATATATATATATATATATATATATATATATAGATATATCTATTACATAGATCGACTGAGAAATCGAGCGGAAGCGGGTCGAACCAAACGAATAAATTGATGAGTTTAACTTATTAGCAACAGAAAACTGACATTATCTAGCTGTTCACCCACTTCTACGCTCGGACAACGACGGAAGATCAAATGAAAGTAGGAGTTGTCCTTATCATTCATCTGTGTTTATTAATTAAAATTAATATCATTTGAAAATATTTGGTTGCAGGCAAGGAAAGGTCAGCATTTCTTTCAGGCCGAAACAACAAAATATATTCGTTATTTACCTCCTACCGCTACTTTTCCTATCAATGATTTATCTTTTATTGGTCGCATTCGCCTTTATAAAGGATCCTTTGTCCCCCTCTCTCTGCATTGATTGATGACGCTATCATTTTTGTAAGATCATCCATTATGTAAGGTTAATCTAGCATCTGTGGTAATAGATAACATCATATACCGATTACTTCTTTTCAATGATCATCCATTTGTGGAACACAACACAACGGCGCTGCTTCACAGCCAACTAAAACATGACTGTTTTCAAGTCCAAAGTTAACAAATACTTGGCGAGCCGTCCACTTAAATAATCAAAGTCTATCTATTCAAATCATAGTTCTCTTATAGCTCTGTTCACCATCCAACTGACAATCTAATGTCCTGATCACCAAGAAGACTGTGAGTCTTGAAAGGTAGTGCATTTTTTGGATGAAAAAAGTTCCTCCTGCTGTTTAGGCACGACCGGATAGTTTGTATGAAAAAAGAACTCAGCGAAGTAGTTTATCGACGTATATAGATAATTCTAATTGAGTAAGTAGGTGATTTAGAAAACCGTACAATTTAGAATAATCAAGATATATATTTCTCGGTTTATAAGCTTCGCTTAAAAATAAGTATAACATTGATAGATTTAGTAATTAGCGGTTGAACTTTCTAATTAATTGGTTTGGGTATAAACTAATTTAGTATACACCAGTTAACTATAGTAGGTAGATAATTCGAATTTAGTAATATTTGCGTCGGAAATGCAAAATTTGTGAAAATAATGAGAATTAAAATAAAGCAAAGGATTGAAATATCGTGTAAAAGTCACATAACGCGCGTGCCGCCATTTTCATGGAGACAGACATAAACAGAGGATGAAGAGAGTCCAGTAAAAGAGGGCTATTATAGGTTCCTTTTGTTATGATTTGAAACCTACTGTACTCTACTCATGTTTTTCTGATCTTCTGTAATGTATATATAGATAAATATTACACTCATATTTTGATTTTATTAATATCTGGCACTAACCTTATATATATATATATATATATATATATATATATATATATATATATATATATATATATATATATATATATATATATATACGCACACATATATATATATTGCTTATCAATTTTAGAAAGTAATAACTACTGTATGGGCGTCACCAAGGTGCGAGAGTGTAGATCCTCCGCCTGGAATGTATTAAGATTTACTGAAAGAAGGAATGACAAAAGAGTGTGTTATTTTTTTATGTCATGGACAATAATGTGGGACTAGCCTCATATCAGACACCATCATCGAAGTTATTTCGCCTCATATCAGCATCCAGCAGTGAAGTTATTTAGCCTCATATCAGCAGCCATCAGCGAAGTTATTTGGCCTCATATCAGCAGCCATCAGCGAAGTTATTTAGCCTCATATCAACAGCCATCAGCGAAGTTATTTAGCCTCATATCAGCAGCCAGCAGCGAAGTAATTTAGCCTCATATCAGCAGCCAGCAGCGAAGTTATTTAGCCTCATATCAGCAGCCAGCAGCGAAGTAATTTAGCCTCATATCAGCAGCCAGCAGCGAAGTTATTTAGCCTCATATCAGCAGCCAGCAGCGAAGTAATTTAGCCTCATATCAGCAGCCAGCAGCGAAGTTATTTAGCATCATATAAGCAGCCAGTAACGAAGTTATTTAGCCTCATATCAGCAGCCAGCAGCGAAGTAATTGCGCCTCATATCAGCAGCCAGCAGCGACGTTACTTAGTCTCATATCAGAAACCAGCAGCGAAGTTACTTAGCCTCATATCAGCAGCCAGTAACGAAGTTATTTAGCCTCATATCAGCAGCCAGCAGCGAAGTTACTTAGCCTCATATCAGCAGCCAGCATTGAAGTTACTTAGTCTCATATCAGAAACCAGCAGCGAAGTTATTTAGCCTTATATCAGCAGCCAGCTACGAAGTTATTTAGCCTTATATCAGCAGCCAGCTACGAAGTTATTTTGCCCTGGCATGTGGAAGGTATATTTTATATCGCCAAAAACTGTTTGCCCCCCCCCCCCATAAAAATTCTGGTGACGCCTATGTACTACTGTAAATAACGTTTGCGAGAAAATTGATTGTAGACAATTTAATCTTTTATTTTATTGTTTTATTTTGTTTTTATTATTTGAACAATAACATATTGATTTTATGTGTTTGTTGTTTTAGTATTGAACCAGAAAGATGAGAGGATTACTGACCTTTGACCTTGGATTGATAAAGTCCTGCCTTAAATTTCGGGTGGGACGCTTCACCCGTTCCGTTTCTCATGTAGTCCAGCGTTCTTCATTTCATTTCTTATCAAACATTCATTTGTTGTTCACCTAAAACAGAGACGACATTTTTCTTGTATTATTTACGTTCAGATTAGATATGCGTGGACGTTATTTAACCCACAATTCAATAACCAGTTTCCATGGGAATTGTATGGTGGTCTATACTCGCATTCATCCACATCCACACATACACGTATGTACACGAACGCATGCGTATATATATATATATATATATATATATATATATATATATATATATATATATATGTGTGTGTGTGTGTGTGTGTGTGTATGTGTTCTTAATTATCTTGGGATAGAATTATGAATGCTCTTATAGCAATATTTATATTATTTATTACTAGCGGGACACGTGTAAATTACACGAAATGATGTTTTCAATACTACTTATCTTGTTCCTAACCTATAAATGTTTGAATAAAATATGATAAGATTGGACTTGTATATTTATTTTAAAAAATGAACAGTACATGAAACAATTTACAAAACTTCTTTATATACAATATTTCTAGTGAAAGTAATATTTCGACGACTAAACCTTACTTTGTAAAGGCTTTAGATTAAATTAAATGTGGCTCCAATTCATGAGTAGCATACAAAGATTCGGAAGGTCGTTGCTTTTAATGTAATCGTGACACACAAAATAACACACACGCTATCGTATTAATAGGTGGTTTGGGATCGAACTATAAACCAGTTGGGCCGACGCCAAAAACCGACATCAAAAGCCTACATCGTTAACCGTTGCACCAAAGGTAAATACTTGAAAATATTGCGAAAATTAGGTAAATTGAATGCTTTTTCAAATCTAGGTGCGTTTTTTCAATAATTATTACAAATCTGTTTACGTTCTCGTAACAGCTTCTTACCACTGAGTTCTCATAACGAACAGCTGTTGTCTTTCTCTATAATCTGAGTGGTAATTAGATCCCTAAGGATTACAGTACTCTCCAGTAGTGGAGTTTCGGATGGTGATTTGCCTCATCGGTCTGTTTTATTCATCCAGACTATTCACAAAATTTGTTCTTGTGAGGTAGCAGGGAGATAAAGTTTTCAGCTGTTTTCATTGGTGCAGTGTTTTGTATGGTATCAATCCTGTCTTTGAGTCAAATTTTCACCTAGACTTTTGAAAATCATTGGTATTTCTGTAGTTTCTCTTCAGCTCTCTGGCAAGCTCTATGTATTTGCTTAGTTTTACCGTCTTCTTCGGCATCATATTTTTACCTGCTGTCATGTCGAAATCCAATATTCGTCAGTTTTATCAAGTTTGTTGATTATGTCACGTTCGCTCTTCTTGCTTGGATTAGGTTGGCTGTTTGTATTTCGATGTCTCAAATGATTGTATGTTTTGAGGGGGTTCAATAATAGCTACGGCTTGGCATGTAGAATTTATGGCTGCATGTTTAAAATACGGACGTTTGTCACAGTTCCTTTTGGAATGCCTTCCCGAGTAAGTCGTGTCTGTTTGTATATCCCTATTCAGCAGGTTTGTTGCATTCACCGAGTAGTTCACCGTTTCGTAGCATTTTCTCAATTAATATTCTCTCTAGTTTTCTGTATAAATCCAGAGTTCACCCAATTCTCTTTCAATAATTAAGACTTGAAAATTCACATCGAATTATTAGAGTCTATAAATACTTTAAACATGTTCCTGTGTCGACATGTTTAATTAGTTTAGTACTTTCTGACACCCTAAGTCTATTCTCTCAGTAAATCTATTATCAGACCTTGTATGGAGTACTGTTGTTATCTTTGGACTAGTGAATCTCTTTCTCATTTGTTAAGGAGCGTATCTGTAATTTGGTTTGTTCCACTCTTTCTTCTTTGCACCATATCTTTCTCTCACAGACGCGATGTTGCTAGTTCTAGTCTTTTCTATAAATACTATTGTATGATCTATTCCCCGCTTCCTTTGTTCCAGCTTGTTTGACCTGTTGGTATAGAGGTCTTCACCAATTTGCTATTTTGATACCTTATTATAATACAGCTTCCTATTTAGGTAGCTTCTTCCCAAGAACTGCGAGCTTGTGGAACTCTCTTCCTGCTGACTGTTTTCTTCCTACCGAAAGCCTTGGTCTTTCAAAACTAAAGTATAATAAGAATCTTATATCTTTGTGATAATCATATTTCGTTCTGTTTAGCTAATTACATCAAGTGGATTTATGCCTTGTCTGGAAATTGAAAAGTTTACTTCCTTACATAGCACTTCATTCCATATGCTCACCTTATTTGTGCATATGTTTGTGTGCATATAAGTTTGAGTGCGTTTATGTATGTATATATATATATATATACATATATATATATATATATATATATATATATATATATATATTAATTTATGTGTCTCTATATATGTCTAAGCATGTGTATATGTGTATAATTACACATATGTGTGTGTATTTGTATAAGTTTTAAAAAATAAACGTTTTCTTTAGTCTTATCTTTTTTATGATCTTATTTCATTTACGACAATTACTGCGGGTTAGCAACGCTACTTGTCCATGTCTTCTTAAATGTATGTCAATATATATTATTCCCAGTTAATTGTATAAATCATTCATATTAATATAGTCTGAGTAAGATTTCACATATCTGTCTAGATTAATAATTGCATACATCTGAATGAAGTTTAGGAGAGTAAACCTCTCACTGTCGCTCGTCCCTTTTTTCTAAGTTTCTTCAGGCTCTATGTGTTTGCTTCATGCCAAAACCAAAGATAGACAAAATCTTGATTTTAATGTGGGGAAAATCAAGTTGCCCCAAAATAGAAATTCTGGATTAAAACAAAAATACCTGTATAGTGTCGACGGTACTGATTCGTGAATGAGGTCGTCTCACGCGACAGATAATAAACACGCGTTTTTTATGTTCTATATTTTTCCGGTCTCTGGTAAATTTCACGTAGTTGCTTCATTTTTTTACCTCCTTAGTAAACGCCCTCTGATCGTCTGTGGCGGCAAAATCTACCATTTGACAGATTTCGTCCATTATAGACTATTATCACGTCGTGGCTCATAGCTATCATGAATTAGTCTGTTTGTACTTTTACGGCCAAAAGAATTTTGCGTGTTTTTTTCAATACTGCCCCCGGTCTCTGTCTGTACTATCTGTCTACATGTTCAAAGTTCAGACGTTTGCATAGTTCCCACTGGATTGTCTTTACCATGCAGTCGTGCATGCGATTTACCGTTGCGTCTCTTTTTGCAAAGAGTGTACATTTACTGGTTTCCTAGGTATTGTCTATTTTGGCTTGAATACAATTTCTTCTGATCACGTTGTTCTGTGCAGCTGTCAGTAGCGATTTCGTTTCTCTATTGAAGTGTCCTTTTCGTAGTATGCCCAATTGCTTTTGTGTGTCTCTTTCCTGGTCAATCATATAATGTAGCGGCTTACCTTTTCATTTTTGTGTTCTTTCTTTTCTGTTTTAAGTTTCGCTATTCCCTGTATTGTTAATTTTGGCGGTTCCTTTTTGTTTTTTGTTGTTTTTTATAGCTCCAAGTTTTCCATATACATGTGATGGTTTCTTTTTTTTCTTTTGTGTCTGTACAATTGCTTCCGGTGTTACAGTTCTTGACTATGTTGTTAGTGGGCATGATAAAAAGTAATTTCGATAGAGAGTTTCCCTGGCAAAATGCCTTTCCGTATTTTCTCTCTGACGGGTGTTGTCCTCCAGCTATCAGATTCATTACCCATTTTTCCATTACTTTCTCCATAAGATTAATATTTATTTCCGGATATTTTTTACACCCTTACGTATTGGATTATCCATGCTTGGAATATTCTGACGCAGGCTTTCCCGTAGTCATTATTATAAGTTCATCACTAGGAGTTTTCATACGAGTCATTATCAGTGGTTTTCCCTGGAGTCTGAGTGAAAACAAATCTCCCCAAACTGTTTATAACTGCTGCTTATTATTTAGCGTTATCGCAACAGCCATTTACTATCGATTTCTCGCTCGTAACGGATGTTTGTTTTTTTTTAGAATTTGAGTAGCAATTGCTTCCATAAGTTTCCAATATTCTCCCCAAAGTTCCATGGAGGTCTGGTTTACTCTTCTGGTTCTTTTTATTATTTCTGACTCGTTACGGCCATTTTCTGTGGTGCCAGATAAAGTTGGTGTCACCACATGTGTCTGCATTTGTTTCGCGTGATGTCAGTTTATGAGATTTATTATCATCAACTCACTAGGAGTTCTCACACAGGCTATCATCGGCGATTGTTCACTGACAATAATCGGTGATGTTTCCTGAAGTCAGTATTACAGCAAGTCTTCACAGATTTCCAGTATTTTCCACCTCTTTCGATAAGCATTACAAATGAATTTGCGTTATCACAACAGCCGATTTCCATTAATTTCTCGCTGATTCTGAGATTAAGTTGCCAATCAGCCTCCGCAAGGTCCCAGTACCATCCGCACCCTTTCAGTGGTCTGGTTAGTGCTCTCCCTACTCGATTGTTTCATCATTAGTGTGGTATAAGCCGAGGCTGGTTTCATAACATTGTGTTTGTGGGGGGAATGAGATTTCGTGCAGATCCAGTTCTCTTAGGTTCGTGTGATAATCCTCTTTCTATGTTTCTTGCTTTATTTCTATTGCAAATTCCCGCGGGTTGATTTCCACATTCGAAGATTTTGTTTTAAGATTTCAACTCTTTACATCATTACCGAATGTTGTATGTTCTATGTCTTCCTGTGATTACAATTGATTCCAGTCTTTTTTTTTCTCCAGTTTTTTCGGGATTGCTGTTGTTGTTTTCATGATGATGATGATGATGATGATGATGATGATGATGATGATGATGATGATGATGATGACGATGATCATGATGATCATGATGATGATCATGATGATGATGATGATTATGATATTTCATTTATTAAATTTCTATAATGTAAAATTCTAAATTCATGAATAAAATAAATTAAAATTTATTAATACCCGATGCATAGAAAGACTACCTGATTTTAATGGAGAAAGGCAATCAGAAATCAATATTGAGTTGTTCTATTCCCTGGAGACCATCAAATTATATGTTCAAAGAATGAGTGATTGATCCAATAGATACTGTAGTCCGCTTCAAACACAAACTCCAGTAAGTCGGCCAAAAATGGGTTCATAAACTTTAGGGGAATCAAGTTATACCGATGGGGCAGCTTATCAATAATATATGATCTCTGTTTTCAAAAAGTTTTTAGAAAACTTTCAAAATGCATTAAAAATGAAAGGAATACGCTCCTTTTTAATACTGAAACCGAACATCATTCAATATTAATAAACAAATAATCAAAATGTTTGAGTTGAGTGATGTTACTACGTTGAATTAAATAAATGAAAGGAATACCTATGTTTTGAGGCATTTCCGTCCGTCCGTCCGTCCGTCCGTCCGTCCGTCCGTCCGTCTGTCCATCCGTCTGTCCGTCTGTCCGTCTGTCCGTCTGTCCGGATTTTTCTCCGCAACCATCCATTGAATTTCTCTGAAATTTTGCATGAAGTTGTAACTTTTATCAGGTTAAAAAGTGACATTCTCCGATTTTTAAATAAAAATCTGGTTAGCCCCCCAGGGGGCCAAAAGGCCCCAAAATGGCAAAAAATAACATTTTTTGCCCCATAACTTTTCATCCATCCATTCAATTTCTCTGAAACTTAGCCAAAATATGGAGGCAATTGTTCCTAATAGAAAATAAGTATCGTTGACCTTGGAAAAAACCTGGTTTGCGCCCCCAAAGAGGTCAAAAGCCCCCAAAATGGCAAAAATTACCCTTTTCTCCCATAACGTTTGATCCATCCATTCAAGTTTTCTGAAACTTGGTCAAAATGTAGAGGCAATTCTTCTGGATATAAAATAAGCATCCTTGATCTCAGAAAAATTCTGGTTCGCGCCCCCAAGGGGTACAATGGGGGTCAAAAATGCCCCAAATTGCCTAAATTTATTGCATTTTACACTCGCCTCATCGAGTCACATACAGAGGAGGACCACGCATGCGCGGCTTGTAATTACTGAAACTGAACATTATTCAATATTAATAAGCAAATAATAAAAATTAATATTTAAGTTGGGAGATGTTGCTACGTTGAATTAAATAAATGAAAGGAATACGCACCTTTTTAATACTTAAACCGAACATTATTCAATATTAATAAACAAATAACCAAAATGTTTAAGTTGGGTGATATTGCTACGTTGAATTAAATAAATGAAAGGAATACGCTTATTTTAATGCTGAAACTGAAGATTATTCAATATTAATAAACAAATAATCAAAATGAATGTTTAAGTTGGGTTATGTTGCTACATTTAATTATATAAATATTAGGTTGTTATATGATTTCAAAAAACTAAACTCCGGTTCTATTTGCAAACAGATTGTTTTGCAAATACTAATTTGTTTTCTGTTTTGTTCTTTGTGGATTAAATTTAAAATATGTTAACACCGTTATTCATGTATTTTATGTTTAATATATCACAATTTATCATTTGTTTCTCACAAAATAAAACATACTTTCTTTAACCCAAAGTCCAGGTCGCAACATTTTAATAAACACTGTTTTATTTTATGATTTGTTAATTGACTAATATTTCAAAATAAATTTTTTTTTAAAAATCCGCAAATATCAGAACAAAGAATGTTTAAAAGCTGTAGACGCGCATTTCTTTATACTGCGACCCT
>OY744537.1:55999673-56024673 GCA_963556195.1 Sepiola atlantica | reverse complement strand
CGTGTCTGCCAGTATATATATATATATATATATATATATATATATATATATATATATATATATATATTAGCATGTTTGTGTATAATACGTAACGATATGAAATAATTATTTTTGATATTTCAAAACGATTTTGATGAGAATCAATTTCCAAAGCAAAATGAAGCTCAATATTCAAGAAAATAAGATCAATATTCAATTAAAAAGTGATTTAAAATACGTTTTTCAAGATACGTGTGGTATTTCTTTTCTTTGACTCTGACAATAAATTATTAAATTGTCTGCTATAACTCCTATCTGCCATTTCATAAATGTGTACAATCTCCAAAGAAACTAACATTTATAGAATTAAATTATGTTAAATTCATATTGTTAAATTTCCACAATAATCAGCAGAATTTTCAACACCTCATTTTTACATCTTTTACATGAAAATAAATTAAAGTAAACAGAGCCCACATTGCGTCCCTTCATGCCAAACAGCTGTGTTCCAAAATACAGTATGATCGTTTAATTAGTTTTGAAATTAATTTTGTACATACAGATAAACAACTACACATACCTAACTTTATCAAAATAAAAATATATACAATAATCACACATGTAATGATGTCTATATATATATATATATATATATATATATATATATATATATATATATATATATTATAATTTTTAAAGTAATTGCAAAGGCTTATGTTGTAGTATACGACTATAACATCTTTATTTTACATCATGTAAACCTTCGTGATGCAGAGAAAACATTCCCTATTTATTTCAAAGACACTTTCATTTACAAACAATTGTTTCTGACCATTTCAAGAACATATTTTTTATGGAAATCGCTCCAGGCAAGGCGTAAAGCCACTGCATGTTAGGGGCTAAAATCAGCCAACTATAAGTGTTACATGGATAAATTCCGACCCAGAAAACAGCTATTCTTCCCCCTTTGTCAGAAACATCGCTCATGGAATGTGAGGACTAAATTGCAAAATAAGGGAAGCGAGAGTAACGCGGCTGCCGAAAGTAAACTGAAAGTTCACATTCTACTCTCCTTTATATATTTTCATGATATAAAAATATCACCGATATTTATGAGGAGGCTTTATCAGTGTAAAATTTCACACTTATGTTGAAAAAAATTAAAATGAATCCAAAATTATTTTAACTTATACATATTTGCTTTTCACTCATGAATATCAGTGATAGTCTGTATAGCATTAAAATACATGTACTTGAAATGGGCAGAAATAATTGTTTGTAAATAAAAGTGTTCTTGAAAGAAATATGGTTGCAATTATTGCATTTAGTTTGTAGCGTTGGAATTTCTAGTTTATTAGAATGTTTTAATTTGTTGTATTATTCGTGTGGGTAGATAAAAGAAGATGTCTCTTTATAAGTGAAGTGTTTGGTTTATATCAGTTTTGTTTATTGTTTCTGGACATATTTGTAAGGATATTTTCTTTGCAGTTAATATGAAATATGTGGGGTATTGCAATATTTTGAGTGAATTTGTGATGTATTTAAATTATTTGTCTTGATATTGTGGATTACAAATTCTGAGTGCACGTAGGAAGAAACCAATTTTCATGCCTGTTTTGATTTTGTTATTAGGGTGTGAGTAAAAATGTATGTAGTTATTTTAATGTGTAGTTTTGCAACACAGACACTACACTACGCCTAAAAAGGAGAAGGTTATCCCTTAATCAAGTGTCTCATGATAACAGAGTAGATGCTGCATTACCCCCTCTCTTAAAGGAGGATTTAATAACTGGGAGCTTTACTCCCACACCCTTTAAAAGGAGGAGGTTATTCTTGTGAGGACGGTCTTATGACAAGAACCGACACTGCACTACATCCCCCCATTAAAATAAAATACTATAATAGATTAAATGATTTTTATCATTTAAAAATGCCTAGCCATGAAAACATTTCTCATGATACCTTGTCTTTTTGGCTAAGATAAAAGTGTAGTAACTGTTCTGAGCCTCAAAGCTACACCAGACGTTTTACTCTCGCTGAAAATATTGCGTATATGTGGGAAAATATCACAATGCTAAATTACAACTGTATATTACAGAATATTAAATTATTAGAAGCTGTTTATGAAATAAATAGGCAAATTAATAAGACCAAACGATGTGTGTGAGTATTTGTAGCCTAGTATATCAGTCTCATGTTGCATCATTCAATTTAATAAGCACAAGCTCTATTGATGTTAATAGAGCTAGGATAGATGAGAAAGAGAGAGAAAGTGGAAAAGAGTCAGAAGAAACGTCCGTTTTATATTTTACTTTTTGTCACAGTTGATTGGTTGGAATGAATGACAATTCTGTTTATCACATATTTTATATGACAATTCAATTCACTTTGAGGGAAAATGTATATCAACAAAGGACGTTCATAATTATGAAGTTAATCACGATAGCAAAGGCCGAGTGCTACTTTTGACTTCATCATTAATGAGGATCTCATCTGATCAAGTAATGAAAAAAAATGCAAGGACTCTGAGAAAATCACTTGCTCTCTTCATTTTTTTCTTCTCGAAGACGTCGGTGATTTTTCCATGGTTGCTTGCCTAGACGCATTGTTTTTTTAAGGTCTTATTTTTCAATAAACACCGATTCGCTTGTTATCGTCTACTGTCCAAAGTTTCTTAACTACTAATCGCCAGTTTATTCTACTTCTCTTTTTTCAACGACTTACCCTCCCGCAATTTTCATAGATGTTGAATTTAACATTATATTACATGCGACATTTACTTCCTATCACTCAACTATACAAAGACACTTTATTTATAACACATTATTGTTATCAATTTTCGACATACAGAGGTTGTAAAAATAGATAGATAAGATTTACACGTAGATATTATGAAATATATGTATGTGTTAGTATTTTCAAATGCCGACATATACACAACAAAATGCTCCTAAGCTTAATATGTGTAACATTTAATTTTCATAGTGATTTTTTAAAAGATTTTATAGATAATTACTGTATATATATATATATATATATATATATATATATATATATATATATGGGAAATGAAAAAGGAAAAACCAAAAGATGTTTTTTTATGTATTAATCAACATTTCGTCTTTATTTGTAAGACTTCCTCAGGATGATAATTTTAAGAAAAAGTCATGCAAGTACATAGAAATATTGGGTTGACATGATGGGTAGATGAGAAGAAGTAGCCACTACTGGGAGCGCAAGACCAAGGTCCGGGCTGAGAGAAGTCGGTGGCAGAGAGTGAAATGAATGTGGATGGCTGTGAGTTAAAAAGGGGAGGGGTGTGAGTGTTAGTGAATGTGTCTTAGGGTAGGAGAGAGGGGAGGGGATGCTGAGGTTTTTGTCGTGGTGAGGTGTAGCATCGATTTTGAGGGGCTGGGGAAATTGGAGGGAAGGGTGGAAACTCTGTTGCTTTGGTGTGTAGGTAGTATCATAGTTTTTGAAAAAGATTTGAAGAAATGAAGATGATTTGAAAGTCGGCGGGGTGGGTGGGTGAGAGTGTGAACGAAGTAGTTGAAAGGGTGAGTTGGGTGAGGGGGTGAGAGGGGAGATTTTGTTGTGATTAGGTGTGAAATTTTTTGAGGATAGGAGTATTGACCAGCTAGCTATATCAGAAATGTGACACGATAAGTAAGTTAGAAGGAAAGTGTTGAAATGTGCTGTGAATATGACAATGAGGGGAAGGAAAAATAAAAAGAAAGAGAAGGAGAAAAGTCATATTAATTTTGGCGATAAATTGGTGAAATGTAGTTTTGTGCAGGCAGTGTTGATGATTTGAAATTAAATTAAGGGCAAAAAGGGTTTAAATATCTAAATATTTGTGAGGATGTCTAGATTATGTTCAATGGTAAGGCTGTTATTTGTGGTTAAGTGGTTTAGATTCATGGTGAAAAGTACAATTGAGAGCGAAGAGAAGAAAGGTTAACCATGATCTAGGTTTAGTTTTTGTTCGGTCAGGATAATTTTGCTTATTAAGGGGGATAGATTGTAGAAGCCATTTCGTTGTCTGATAGTGTTGGAGGTTGTGATTAGTGCAGTTTCCAGTAGTCTTCGCCGAGCTTTGTTATGAATGTATTTGGTGCTTTTGGCCTGTTCAAATTTGAAAGCATGATCGTACTCTAATACATCGTGAGGAAGTCTTATAAATAAAGACGAAACGTTGATGAATACACCAAAGAAACATCTTTTGGTTTTTTAATTTTTCATTTCCCATTACGTCGGATTACTCTCATCCTTCCTTTCTCATATATATATATATATATATATATATATATATATATATATATATATATATATATAAATATGTATATATATATAAATATATATATATATATATGTATATATATATATATATATATATATATATATATATATATATATATATATATATATATATATATATATATATATATATATTCAGCCAATGGCGGTTGTTAGAATGCTGCCAATACTCGATGCAAATCTGCCTGGAAGAGCTTTAGAGAACTCTTGTCTATCTTAACAAATAAGCATCTTCCCGTCACGACCAGAGGACAGGTTTGCATCAGCTGTGTGAGGAGTGACATGCTTTAGAGCTCCGAGACATGGGATTCATCGGCGAGCACTCTTAAGAGATTTTAGTGCAACGAAAGAGCCATAATTAGATGGATTTGCTACGTCAAGCCAGACGACGACACTCACCTCGAGACTCTTCTCTCATAGCTTTGTATAAAATATATATGATCTCATTAAGTTGAGCATGATGTGATTGATTAGCCATGTCGAGCGAAGTTCCAGCTACATATCCCGGGTCAGAAACATGGGGATTACGAACCTTTATCCTCGCAACCGCCAAGCCTTGAGAGGAAGATTTCGATCAAGACTGACAGACTCTCTTATAGACGACTAATTAAAGGGCTGTTAAAAATAAATTGGGTGAATTATATATATATATATATATATATATATATACAATTTTATTGGTAAGAAAATAGCAAAGTGCAACAAGCTATGTAAAAAAGTAAGATATTGCATCTATATACAGTCTGACTGTTTGACCTAGAGAACTTTACACCTGGAAATAGTGAGTATATCATACCTCCTTCTGAAACGATGAAGTAATTTTCTGACGTTCTAACAAGCTATTTACAAATCTAATTTCGTATTACTCATTACATTCGTTCCGCTAAGCTAGACACACAGTTTGTATCTACATATAGATCATATACCCTAATGTACCAGCACAGCAACAGCATATAGTGATTAACGCGTGTGCGACACGACGACCACTCTTTGGGTATCAGCGACTATATACAGGGTGACCCCCAAAAAACGGGCCCCAAATCTAATTAGGCCCCGTTTCTTAGTGTGTCGTCCGAATAAAATGAATTTTGGGGCATAACTAGTTTATTATATTCACAACATCATATCAAAACACTAGAGTATGTGACCTTTTTTTCTCCGTTCTACAGCATGTGTTCTAGATGGACTCCTTTTAGCACCGTGCATTTCTTGAGACGCAGAACGAAGTTGTCCATGACGTTCTTACAGACTGAATTGGGAATGCCTCTCATCTCCTCCCTGATGGCTTCCTTGAGTTCTGCGATGGTTCTGGGTTTCCTTGCGTACATTCTGTCCTTAAGATAGCCTCAAAGGAAATAATCTAGGGGGCTTAGGTCCAGGCTATGGGATGGCCACTCAAAATTAGTCTTGAGACTGATCACTCAGCCTCCGAAGTTCTCTTTCAGCCAATATCAGGACAGGTTTGAGGTGTGAGAACTTGCTCCGTCTTGCTGGAACCAGAACTTGCTCATGAGCGACGGGTAAAGGGTCTGGAGCTCACTCTTGAAGGTTTTGAGGACCCCCACATACAGCACCTTAGTGACTGTCACTGCTACGCCAGATTCTTCGATGAAGATTGGTCCGATGATGCCTCTGACCTAGATTGCAGCCCACACCGTGCAATTAGGAGAGTGCAGGGGCTTGGTGGCTACTTCATTGGGTCTGGAGGACCCCCAGAAGACATTTGTCTTGGAGTTCGCCTTTCCGTCAAGATGGAAGTGGGCTTCATCTGAGGTCCAAAGGAGGTTAAGGAAATTTGGTGTCTCCTCGATCTTATCGAGCATTTTGATTGCCATAGCGCTCCTCTGCTTCTTGTCTGAGGCTGTAAGGGTCTGCAGCGTCTGTATTCTGTATGGGTAAGCCCTGATATTGTTCACCAGCACTCTCCTGCATGTCTCACGGGAGATACCGAGGGACTGACTTCGCTTACGCACAGAGCGTTTCGGACTCTCTTGGAGAGACTCTCTCACACTTTCGACCAGCTCAGCTGTCCGCTTCTTGGGACGTGCCGAGTGGCTTGGACGGTTCTCACTGGCAGCGTTGAGGTTCTCCACGGTCCCATACTTCTCGAAGTGGTCCACCCAGTTCAAAATTCTGCTTTTGGGTGAAGCATTTTCACATCGGAACTGATGCATGAAACTGTCCTGGGTTTTCTTAAACGATCCTGTCTTGTAGTAAAATTTAACACAGTGTATTCTTTATCCCAGCTCCCATTGAGGTCTTGGTGTACTCACGGTCGTTGATTTTGCAATGTCCTGTAAAATAAGGGCAATCGGTGAATAAATAAAGGAGATATCCCATAAAGTGTACACGGGGCCCGTTTTTTTTAGTCACCCTGTATATATAAAAGCCACAGGATAGAAATCCAAAGGGAATCAAACCGGGCTTGAAAAAGGTGCTCAATAAAAATATAGAGCTGCATTATGAATTTTTTTTTATTCAAACATGTACAGAGTCTGCTACACTGGCATGTCGATGTTATCGATCAACAGCTATCAAGAGCTGAGGTCTCATCAGGCAGAGGGTTTTTTTTGTGATCCAACCCTTTCGGTGAAGTCCAGGAAGAATGGAGCCAAGCAAAAGAAGAAGAAGGAATAATAGTCATGTAACCAATATTTTTTTTAAATTGGCTGTTGAAAATGTTTTATTTTACAATAATTCATATTTGTAATTCAACGCTAAGTTGGATCGGGGGGGGGGGGAGACAAAGGAAAAAGGAAAAAAGAGAAAGGAAAAGAAAAAGAAAAGAGAGGGGGGATGTTAGCGATGGATGTCCATACAATATTTGTCTTCAACACGGGCCGAACCAAATTCCTCACACGAATCTAATTTCACAATCATCCAGACCCGCCACACCGTCGCGGCACCCTCGTGGGCCCCATTGACCCACTAAGCAACAATGACCCATACCGATGCGATAACTCCGCGGTCCCCCCAAAATATAGCATGCCAATCTTTTCATGGGTACAAAATTGCTTCCCCTTCACGCGGGTGACACCGAACAACTCTTTGTCCGTATAATCGCAAGCTCACCGGCTACCTCAACAAGTCACGCGTAGCGAACATAACTCAATTCCAACTCGTCAGTTGGAAGAGACACGGCCTTCGGCCTCCCCTGAGATGTAAGGAAATATCAATATCGGCCCACACTCATCCCCATCGGATACCGCATTGTCAAAAGGTCAACTCTCTCATTCTTACTCCCTTTAATTGCCTGACCTCAACTTAATCTTAATTAGTAACTGTTTCTTTTTCCTTTTTATATACTAAAAGTTTAATATGAAGAGGGCAAAAAAAAAATTAATAAAAACAAAACAATGCTCTCGGTTAAACAAAAAAAAGCAAGGAAATTAAGTCAATGAGTTTCTCTCTCGACGATACATTTAAATCAAACAACAACAAAAAAGATTAAAACAATACAATTTGATGAAAAACACCCCACCCGACAAACAACAATCAAGAAAACAGTTTCCCCCACCCATCGAATGCATTTTTTTAAACGTGGATCGAATATGTTATGCTTGTGTATGTGTGTAAGTTCGTTACTGTCTCTTCTTTTTCTCTCTACAAAAGTTAAAACTGCTGTGTGCAATGTTTCGTTAGTTCTATTTTCATGTGTGCATGTGTTCACTTTTTTTGTATGTATTCTAACACGTTTATTATTATTTTTTTTAATATTTGATTTTGTGTGTGCTTATGTGTCTGTTAGACTGTCTTTCTTTATTTTTTTATCTATTCAGTTTTGTTTCTAACTAAATTCGTTTGTTTTATTTCTTTTCTTTTCACAATACGTTCATAATTGTTTCATTCTTTTCTTTCTGTTTTTACTTTTACGGCACATCGACGTCTTTTTTCTCAAACAAAACAACGACTTTCTACTTACTGTTTGTAGTTCTCTCTCTGTCTCTGTCTTTCGGACCTCATGTTGTCTTTCTTGCTTTTAAAATTTTTTAATTTATTTTTCGTGGTAACCCATGGTTCAAATAAGCCCATTTCATGCTCAAAATAGCAGGTCACTCAGCACCAAAAAGGGTAATGTTGCCTAGTCCCTCTCCTGCCTCAACCGTGGCAGTACGCGTTTCGTATACTCGTCGTTTAGAAGGTTGGTCGTGTCGTCTAGTCGATGAATTCTTTTTTCCGTGAACCACGCCGTCCGTTGTCTGCAACAAAAGCCATGACGCCTCTGAAGAAAAACTCCTCTTTTAGATTTAATTGATTTTATTACAAGAGTTGTTATTTCAACTGGGAATCCTTCACCACGTCGAGAGAGAGAGAAAGAGAGAGAGAGACAGAGAGAGAGAGAGAGCAAATCCTACTTTATCGTAGTTAGTTAACATTGTTTCTTAACCATTCATAAAGAGAGGGGGAAGGATTTCAATAGGGCCATAATCTAAGACACGGGATAGTAATTCAAAGAATTTCAACCGGGCTTATAAAAAGTGCTCAATATCAAATAGAGCTTTTATATATGATTATTTTTATTTACACAGACATGTACAAAATCTGCGACACTGGCATGTCGATCGTATCGATCAACATCTGTTATAAACTGAGATCTCATAAGGCAGAGTTTAAATCCGATCTTAACCTTAGATCATATTTGGAAAGCTTTCGAAATATGATCTAAGGTTAAGATATATATATATATATATATATATATATATATATATATATATATATATATATATATATATATATATATATATATAAATCATAAACGTGTGTTAAAATGCTTTGTAAGAGTTGCTACAATTCTAAAGCACCAGTTTCTTTTACATAAGTTTCTCAAGTGACAGACTACTCTGGAAGTTGACAAACTACCCGGATATGTCCCGAGATTCGGGCAACTTTTATGGCTTATACTGCCAGTGATCACATAGTATACGTGCCCAAATTGAGAAGGTATACAAGTATTTCGAAACCTTGACTCACCCTTGCATGTCGGTAATTTACAGCTATGAAAATGTTGTCATCTTACCGATTACACGGATTTTTAAGTGCTAATAGCTACAGTCGCCATATTATTTATTTAGGCTTATGCCGCTGAAACTGACGTGCTTCTCGACAACGTCCTTAGAAAAACTGCAATGATGGTGAGTTAGATAAGCTGGACTAAATATAAACATCCTTGTTTATCGTTGATGCCGATTGGTTTTACTTAACACGGTCTTCATTTTATGGATACGAGGCAAGTGTGATAGACGTGATAAAACGCGAAATCTATAACGAAATTGAAATAAACACTCATATACGTCATTCATTTGATCTTATGTTCCACGTTAGTTTCTTTCGTCATAATGTTCGTGGTTTCAAATGGAATTAATTATTTGACTTGAATAATCAGATATATGCTTGTATTATGCAAAAGAGTCAACTTTTGCATAATACAAGCATATACCTGCCCTGTTCTTCAGCTATAGATAGATTGCTCTTTAAAATGTTTGAATAAATGTAATATCCAAATGAAAAGCATGCGATTTCGAGGGCTTCGCGACTGATTTTATTAGCAGTCTCGTCCTGGCGGCAATGTTTATATATAGAAACCAGTACCAATACATGTTCTTCTATGACTTCATCCAATTGTTCTTCCTCTTCGCTGAATGAATATAATATTATTTTATATAACAGAAGCATCAGTACGGATTATAATCCGTGCTGACTTATGGAGATAAAGCTTTAACAACAGAAAAGAAAAAGAAAAACAGAAAACACAATGAAGCAACACGAGAAGATAAGGAAAGGCAAAGGCTTAGCATGCTAACAATCTATTTTTGCTTTATCTCATTTTGCCGCGCATTCTATTGTGCTTAACCTCTTCCGCCACGGCGGTCTCTGGAGTTATCACAGGTGCGACGAAGTTATTGAAAGAAAAACGAATCCAGGCAGATATCAAGTTGCACCGGCCATTATTTTGATTTCTGTGCTTAGTTCTTTCTTTGCTTTAATCATTGTTTTATGTTACCTACCAGGTTGAGGCTTTCTGTCGTCGTAAACTCTCTGGGAAGTAAACAAGTGTCGTTATAGAATTTCTACGTGCACTCGCGAGAGAAAAGACGTTTTATGAACAGAGCATATGTAGAAATGAGTGTTTGATCTAATTGTTATTTAAATCAGTTCGTAGCCTATTAGCACACAGGAAAGTGTGTTCAATGCAAATTTGAATGGCAAACTAATAAGAAAAAAGCTCTCGTGGAGATAACTACACAGCTACATTCTTTATTAGAAATGAAGTAATTCAAATACTTCATAGAAAAAGAGAGAGAGAGGTTTGTATGTTGGAAACAAAACAATTCATAATGGTTCCATTTTCTTTCAGATTAACCATCGGGCAAAAAACTATGTTGCCCAACCTATATAATTTCGGAAGGTATTTTATTATTATTGTTGTTGTTGTTGTTGTTGTATTATGCATAATAGTCAAATAAAATACACTAGAACAACCCGTCAATCGGCTAGGTCCCATCCATTCACTGTGGAGGTCCCCAAATGCCGGAGAGCCTTCTTTCCTCGTGCTGCCGTCCTGTGGAACTCCCTCCCTGCTCCCTGTTTCCCCGGCTGTACATACATGCAGAGATGTAAAACTAATGTAAACAGACATCTAACTGCACAGCTCCCAACTTAGGATGGCACCCAAAACCTGATCCCTAATTCTCAGTGGTCCCTTACGTCTACAGTTTTGGGTGAAATATCTGTAAAAAAAGAAGAAAAAAAGATAGCCGTATCTGATCAAGATAAGCCAAAGGTCAGAAAATCCAACTAAAATTGTGTTGATCTTTCATACTGTGATCTGTATACTCGAACTTCTATATAATGTGCATAAGCCCGGTGTGTGCTGAGGTGTATGTACGCATCTATGTACGTGTGTGGTCCCGCTTATATATTATTAAATTGGTAAAATATGTCACATTAAGCTCGACATACACCAGCTTCCTTCTTGTGTGGAAGTAAATAATTGCATTCAGCGACTTGTGAAATTCTTTGATTATTGATGTTAATGTTTATAAGACGGATATCTATTTTATATTCGATCAACTTTGAAAGAACAAAGGTCTGATTTATTATGTTCATTTCATTTATTTATTTGGTGTTATTTATTTTATTTTAGGATAATTTAAATGTAGCTCTTTGGAAGTGCATCTATCTCTGCTATTAACTTCTAAATAAGGAGAGCCAAACTATTTACCTCTAAATTAGGAGAGCCAAACTATTTACCTCTAAATAAGGAGATCCAAACTATGTACCTCTAAATAAGGAGAGCCAAACTATTTACCTCTAAATAAGGAGAGCCAAACTATTTACCTCTTAATAAGGAGAGCCAAACTATTTACCTCTAAGTAAGGAGGGCCAAACTATTTCCCTCTAAGTAAGGAGAGCCAAACTAGTTACCTCTAAATAAGGAGAGCCAAACTATTTACCTCAAAATAAGGAGAGCCAAACTATTTACCTCTTTATAAGGAGAGCCAAACTATTTACCTCTAAATAAGGAGAGCCAAACTATTTACCTCTAAATAAGGAGAGCCAAACTATTTACCTCTAAGTAAGGAGAGCCAAACTATTTACCTCTAAATAAGGAGAGCCAAACTATTTACCTCAAAATAAGGAGAGCCAAACTATTTACCTCTAAATAAGGAGAGCCAAACTATTTACCTCTTAATAAGGAGAGCCAAACTATTTCCCTCTAAGTAAGGAGAGCCAAACTAGTTACCTCTAAATAAGGAGAGCCAAACTATTTACCTCTAAATAAGGAGAGCCAAACTATTTACCTCTAAATAAGGAGAGCCAAACTATTTACCTTTAAATAAGGATAACCAAACTATTTACCTCTAAATAAGGAGAGCCAAACTATTTACCTCTAAGTAAGGAGAGCCAAACTATTTACCTCTAAATAAGGAGAGCCAAACTATTTACCTCAAAATAAGGAGAGCCAAACTATTTACCTCAAAATAAGGAGAGCCAAACTATTTACCTCTAAGTAAGGAGAGCCAAACTATTTACCTCTAAATAAGGAGAGCCAAACTATTTACCTCTAAGTAAGGAGAGCCAAACTATTTACCTCTAAGTAAGGAGAGCCAAACTATTTACCTCTAAATAAGGAGAGCCAAACTATTTACCTCAAAATAAGGAGAGCCAAACTATTTACCTCTAAATAAGGAGAGCCAAACTATTTACCTCTAAATAAGGAGAGCCAAACTATTTACCTCTAAATAAGGAGAGCCAAACTATTTACCTCTAAATAAGGAGAGCCAAACTATTTACCTCTAAATAAGGAGAGCCAAACTATTTACCTCAAAATAAGGAGAGCCAATCGTTCATGACTTGCTTTGCTGTGATTATTGAGCGATAAAACATAAAGGAAAATCGATGGTCTTTATTGGCAATTTCATATTGATTCCTTCACTTGGAAATAGGAACGAGATGATTCCAGCTGTTATCGATAGTCAATCAATGGTTGAGATGTGAGGGAAGACACCCACAAACATCCGCCCACAGAACCGCTGACAGACACAAACACACGAACATAAACAAGTAACACAGCTTTAACTACTGACAGAAAATTTGGTACAATCCTCAATTTTCGTCTTTCATACAGAAAAGTTCTCGAATAATTTCAATGTGTTTAGACTTAGTTTATAAAACCTATCTTGATATATGACATACAATGTATTTTACTTCAGTTGAAGTTCTCCCAAATCAAGGGGCCCCTTTCCTGAGGCTAATACTTGATCTCTATATAGAGATACATAGATATTCAAACATCTCATTAAAGTTCTCATTTACTTTTCAAAAGTTGAGTTAGTAAAGAAGTGAAAGAACATTAATTTTCCTCTCCCAAATTGACCCGTTAAATATGTCACAGTATATATTTTTTTAGTCTCTTCAAGAACAAGAATTCATCTAGTCTGGTGGAGTATCCAGCTACGTTATGTTACTTTAGGTAACATCGCCATTCTCCATATAGGGGCAGTGTATACCCGTATTGAAGGAATCTTATTTGGACTTCGAATACTACATTATTTTGAATATTTGGTCAGGGTTTACTTCTAGGGGGAGGTATCCTCATGTCAGGTTGCTCTGACAAACTCTTGTACATAGAGACCTAAGACACTCGAGGATGGTGTCTAGTAGGTAATTCAAATCTTTCTTTCTACTGGATAGAATAGTAGTGTGCTATGTAAAAGAAACATGGAGTGTCGTCTGCTACTATGTTTAATTGTTTCCGTATTCATGGATTAATGGGAGGGTGTGTTATTCATGTCGAAAAAGGGAGGTAGAAACAAAGGAACAAGGAAGGAGAGAGTAAAAAGAAAGTGATAAAGCGAGATAGTGAGGGGTGTTTACTGTTTTTATAGTGGGGAAAATCAATCTCCAAAAAGTTGTCACACCTGATGAAAACAAAAAAAGATCTGTATAATCTTGTCGGCACTCCCATATATGGGCAAGAGCTTCATGACAGAGGCAATAAATCAATCCTATGGAGAAAGGGGGAGGTATTGCCGCATCTGGTAGAATATTTTTGTGAAGACTGTTGTCGTCCATAAAAGGTAAATACGTCACAAACTCCTTTTAAAGATTTTGATATATACCCATATAACCATATGCAGTTTAAACTACATTAACCATTTTTGATAAGGATGGTGAAAAGGGCTTCACAATAATAATTCTATCAAAAAGAAATACGTCAGAGATTCCTACTAGGGTTTTTGAGATAGACCCTCATAACAGTGTATATTCTGAAACTATATTATGTTATATTAGTATGTGAAGGAGTATGTTTTATTTTGATCATATTGTAGGACCTGCGTTTGCGCTAAACGTCTATGAAAATAAAAAATACGTCCAGAACACCTCCTGGGAGGTTAGAAATAAACCACCACCTTGAAGTACATTAAGCAGAATGCTTGGATTTTCATTTTAAAGATTGTACAATAATATCGTGGCATTTATGTTCACATCGGACGTTTATAAGAATTAACTACTTTACGAACTCCTACAATTATTTTGGAGATATACCTATACAACCAGATATATTCCGAAACTACGTTACCCATAGTAGTCGGATAAGTATAATTCATTTTGATAAAATAGGGTTTATGAACACCGTGGGGGTCTGCGTTAACGTCAGAAATCTATAAAACGGATGCACGTTTTTTATTTATTTATTGTATTTTATTTACATTTTTTAATTATATAAATGAAAACAATAAGAATTAAAATGGTAATATGGAGTTGGAGCACTTTTACACATGGTCACGGTTCATTTCCAGAAACACAAGCTACAAATATATCGAGAATTATAGTAAAGAAATACTCTAATATTAATTCGCTTGCGATCACCATGAACTAGTGTATAGGAGAGTAAAAAGATCACTTTATTTCATTCTTACTAGTCCATGTTACAGGAAAAGAAACACACTGAAACTTGGTGAAAATGTCGTCTGCTGAACTCTTCTGGTTACCTTTTTGTTTTATATGCCTACTATATTCAAACTGTTTTGAGAGTTGTACATTATCATGAGAGAGAAACAATTGAGGGAAGATATATGTTCAAGCAACACGACTGAGAGAGATAGAAAAAATTCGAAAGAGAAATGTTACTTTTTTAACTCGCGTATATTATTTTCAAAGACCCCCGGCAACACCGGGTAAACATGCTTATATCAAACGTTTTGTATGTTTTATCATTCCTAGAAATACAATTATCAAATGTACGCGCGAACTTTTAACTATTGTAATCTTATATTTTGGAATGGTGTGAGTGATTTTAATCTAAGATTTTGAAAGTTTTTTCATGTAATTACTAATTGCATCATTTCTTATTATTTCATCAAGTTCATAATTATGATGTATTTGATTAGAGTAATTTTCGTGTGTATCGTATTCCGTATGCCTCCGAGCTTGTTATGCTAAAAATAATGTATATTCATTACCATGTGGTCACTAGATAAGTACATGGGGGTATCGGAAAATCACTTTATTTCGTTCTTACACGTCGTTGTTCAAAAATTAACACTGAAACTAGGTCCAACACTCAGCCAACTACTTATTTTTTTACTTATTTTTTTTCTACTTTTTATTACATTAGACCAGTTGTCAGAGAGAAAGTTACAGATACATAGGTGTTCAATTAGTAATATATATATATATATATATATATATATTAGTTGACGCTTATATCTTTTGTTGGATTACTTTTTATATATATATATATATATATATATATATATATATATATATATATATATATATATATCAGAATATTGTCATCGTATAAACATAAAATAATTTTATATTTAAGATTAATTCTACAAGTAAAAAATATAATGGTAAAAGTCCATTTGAATATTTTCGCGATAAAATATAAAATTAAATCATGTTTAACTGAGCATTTAGTATTTATCGACCATTTATGAAGCAATTATGTTTACTTGTCATACGCGGGGATCCTCGACTCTCCTGTTTTATATCGCCGAATTAATTATGGCGTTTATTAAGGTTTACTTATTTGTTTTTATAATTTTTCGAATCGACCGTTATGACTATACATGAATTATCTCCTACATAACATGAGTTAGGATTTTTATCTGCATTTGATCGATCGTTCTGATTTCTAATTTAGTAAGTTATATTTATGTACAAAAGGTTAGAATTGCTGACTTTTTGTGGAGGCAGGGACTATCAAGGGAAGCATTACTTTTCTCATGCGTTTTCTATTTTACTAGTTGTGTCTGGTTCTAACTAATTTGTTTCCAGAAGTGACTAAGTGTGAAATAGATAGGGAGATAGATAAATAGATAGATAGATAGAAAAAAATGAAATCTTAACAATATATATTAGACATTAATTTATAAATATTCCTTAAATTCCTCTTCTTTCTCAATCTGTTACACAGATTTCGGGTGGCAAAATATAGGCACAACCTCTCATTTGAAATTGTAAATACTTACTATTTATATGGAAGCGTATCCATTGTTATTAAACACCGATTAATAAAAATTCCCTAAATTTTAATTTTCGTAAACTCTTAAGTTTACGCCCTGATTCTCAGACATTTTTCTGGAATAAAAGTACATTAATCGATTTAGTTTTGAATAAAAGTTCCACATATGAAATTTAGTAACACGCACTATAAATAATAATAAATATGTGTAGCCCCTAGAAAACCCTCTAGATGGGCACTGTAAGTGTAGTATTAACACATCATGACGTCGCTAGCTATATATGCATCGTTTATTTCATTAAGCAAAATGCTCTCTTGACGTCAAAGCCGCCGAATAAAGTGTTAAAATTATCAGCGGTGACCAAGTGGTTCTAGATGTCGGGATTTGAGTTGTAAAATACTCGAAGTCCGGGGTTTCGAATCGCGCGACCAGTAGTGAATAGTTATATCTCTATGCTGATGAGTCCTGATTATAAAGGACGAAACGTATACGTCCATAGATAATAAACAAACCAAATATAATATATATATATATATATATATATATATATATATATATATATATATATATATATATATATAGCAATAGATAAAGTGACAGAATAAAATAAGGCACGAATCAAATTTTATTACGATTCAATGTTCAGGCAAAGTTCTTTAAAGTCCTTAACTCATGAGTTTTCAAAGAAAATCTTCTCCTCAGAAGACCATTACCGCAATGACATTATATAAAAATTAAACTTTGAAAATATATAAAAATATATATATAAAAATACATAAAGGTATATAAAAAATCAAATATATCGGCCCAAAACATACTTTTTAGTAAAACTTTACAGTTTATCCCAGTCAACAGGTCCAAAATAGCTCTAGGCAAGATATCAAAGGGGTTGATTAAAAAATAATCCAAGTGGTGAATGGTGGCCCAAAAACGAAAAAAAGTTTTCCAGGCGGGAAGTTCGTTTGCTATCGATGCAGTAGATAACAGTGAACAGTGTATTTAAGGTGTATGCAAATTAATAAAACGATAAAAAACAATAGAGAAAACAAATCATATGAAAAATTCAGAAAACTCACTTGATGTTGAATATTATATATATATATATATATATATATATATATATATATATATATATATATATATATTAAGTTTAATCTTGATAATTGAACTAAGTACTCATTTAAATATATGGTTATTTTGTATCAATACTGTGGCCAAAACGTGCGCCCGTTCGGGTTCTTCGTTTTCGTTTAATACACCGTTATGCCTCTATCCAGCACAATTCTGATATTATTATAGAAGGTCTGTATTAGTCCTTCGCCCATGATTCTGGTCCCACGTTGTGAACAGATCCTCATGACCGTAGTTTTGAGTTAACGCGCCCGAACGAGGACTGGACAAGCATCTGCGCGTATCTGTCAACAGTAATCATTCATTCTCTGTTTGTCTCGATTAAATTTAGACTAACACCTTAAAATTACATGCCAGATACAATAATGACTTTAGTCTTATGTTTTATAAAATATATACTTTATTCATTAAAATCTATCTTACTTCTTGCTAAGCTTGTCAGACGCTTTGTTTACGCATTTTAGTACTCGCGTGTGTTCGTAGAAAAATCAGCTTGCAAAACTGTAATAAATGATTCACCAGAGAAAGGAAAAAAGAATTCAACCACATGCTGTTGTCTATTATGGCACCCCTCTCCACCTTCTCCCTCCGCTGGCATGCGTGACTTCGTGAAACTTTTAACCTTTGGCTTTCCGTACCTTCTAGATCGCCCCAGTACGGTAAAGAGAGAAAGGGGGCAACGGCCGCTTGTGCGTATTTCTGCTCCAAGGTAGCGCAAAAGGGCGCCTTTACATTCAATGTGCCACAAGATAAGGAAGTGTATTTAATTATATTGTATTTATTTTTCTGTATTTATGATTTATTTTTTTAAATTGGTAAAATACTATAGAAGCTGCATTTTATAATAAAGATATTTGATTACGAAATCAGAACGTATATTACTTTCGAGAAGCTCTGTGGATATATATATATATATATATATATATATATATATATATATATATATATATATATATATATATAGTAAGTTATGAAAATATATATGGCAAATAAGCTTACTACTTACAACCTAGCTATATTCACGTATTGAGCACTGTTGAAGTAAATACTGAAAATCGATAACATTTAATGTGGATGAAATAATATATATATATATATATATATATATATATATATATATATATATATATATGTAAAAAATACGTGTAAGTGTAATAATAGTGTAATATGGTAAAATTGATGTATTTTATATGTAAGATGAAGTGCGGGAATAAAGAATCGAAGGAACTGATGTAAATTATATTTTATGGTTACCTTTTACATGACTTTTGGTGTTGAATCAATATAATATTTTATATCATACAAGTAGAACGCTCTGACGTTAAGCCGCCAATAAAATGTTAAAATTATCACCGTTTATTCGCTATTTGAAATTGTCTGTGTGGTTAAGGCGTCGGATTTGAGTTGTAAAACACTCGTAATCCGGAGTTTCGAATCGCATGACTGGTAGTGAATAGTCATATCTCTATGCTGATGAGTTCCGATTATTCAAGGACGAAACGTATACGTACATAGATAATAAACAATAACAAATATTTATTTAGTATTTATATATATAATCATATCCGCTTTATGAGAATATATATATATATATATATATATATATATATATATATATATATTAATATATTTAATAATAGTTCGCATAAAATATTATACTGACCCCTGCAGAACCTGTTTCTATATATTGCACCTTTAATATAATATTAACATTACAAGGAGTATAAAAAAGTGAGAAAGAGTGAAAGTGATGAATAGAAACTTAAGAAGATATGCGTCAGTTTGTGACTTTATTTCCATAATATTGCGCTTAATTAGAACAATTAAACTGCAGTTGTTGTTTCTCTGATATAATCCAATACTAAAACTAAGGAATATTGTGGTCATGCATTTTATGTGATTAAATCTATAGCAAAAAAAATATACATGTAGGAAAAGAACATTTGCTGCATCAGCTTTTTTTATGGCGTTTTATGCGCGTAGATACCTTTTCTTAGACACGTATCGATGTAATCACTGTAAACTATGCAATATGTGTTACACCGAATTGAATACATTCCAGCTCTGGATTCTAGGTTATTATTGTTGTTATTTTCATGTTCTGTTGTATGTATTAAAAACCGTGAGTAAAACGTGTTGCAGTATTTGCATCTGCATCAATTTGCAATGCGTATATCATGTCGACGAATTAGTTCAATCCTTAAAGATGCCGAATGTGATTGATCGGAGTCTAATACGTTGCGTTGACAGGCTATGCATTGTTTCACTCCGTGAGCGATTAGAAAGCCGCCTCACAGATAACCGTACAACGTGGTCCAATTCGGGAACTTATTCTTTATGATTTTGAACTAGAAAACAAGTCTGAAGAAGCAATCACAAACACTTGTTATGCAAAACGTGACGACGTAGTTGATCACAGTACAGTAACAAGAAAGTTAAATTAGACCTTTCGATCAGGCCCCTTATAGGTTTGCAGGAACTAACCAAGGACCAAGGACCTTTAGATATTTTAGCATGGAAAAAAGAAAACAACTTAAACGAGAGACAGAATAATATGAGCGATGTACGGGAAATCAGCGGCTTACGTAGGATAATCGCCTGTAAGATCAATAACAAGATCACTGGAATCATGAACAGAAATTTAAAAGAGAGAATTATCATGAACGTATGCAGAAGGTTACCATGTCAGATCTTGCCCGTACCACGCTTATAACGCCAGTGATTGGTTGGAGAAACTATTCACGGATTACTCGACTATTGTTTATAGGCAAGTTATCCTGGGTTCGAGCCAACTTTTCTTATTTTGAAAAGTCACCGTCCATTTCCATTACACACGCAATACACAATGCCACGATGTTTCGCCTGACGCGGACGGCAGTGAGAAATCTATTCCACACTGCAAGAACGTTTTTAAAATTTCGTACGGATCGAAAGAATGTTGACAATGAGTCAAAATCAAAGATGTTTAAAAACGTAGTTACACAGAGTATGAATTGCTTCTCTCTCTCTCTCTCTCTCTCTCTCTCTCTCTCTCTCTCCCTCTCTCTTTCTCTTTCTCTGTCTCTTTCTATCTCTGTCTCTGTCTCTCTCTGTCTCTGTCTTTGTCACACTCACTCTCTCTAGCGATAGAGGAAGGTATAAGGGAATATATATCAAAATGATCTAGGATAGATTTAAAGATATGTATGTTCGTGTTAAATACAATTGAGTAAAGTAATTCCGGTGAAATAGCAGTTCGGTACCAATTACCGGATGTAATGACCTGACGACATGCAGCTGCCATTGTTTTTTCTTCCTTCCTCCCACCCGAACATTCTAGACGGTCGACGAGCCGCAAGCGGAAGTGTTTATTGTACAGACGTCAGCCGACATTTGATTGGCTAACTACACCGGAAAAAGAAAGTTAGCAAAAAAAAACATTAACTCGCACAAAAAAAGAAAGTGGCGCTCATCCACGCTTTTCTCATTTATGAGTTTTTTGTGTATCTCCCCTTACTATACAGCCTCCGCCCTCATCCATTTTCCATTGTCGCTCGTTTTATTCATTTCTTTTATTGCTTTTCGTTTTTCTTTTTTTTCTTTGCGTTGTCTCTACTTGTACTTCATGTCCGTTCTTCTCATTTTTGATGTTTTTTCTTTCTTTTCAATTTTCGCATTCTCTCCCATTCTATTATTTTTATCTATCGTTCTCTCTAATCGTTTCAACATTCAATTGTTCGCTCACTATATCTAGACAATATATATATATATATATATATATATATATATATATATATATATGTGTGTGTGTGTGTATGTGTGTGTATGGGGGGATCAACAAGAAAATATATATAAATGTTCATGATATCCGAAAGTGTTCCTAATTACAAGCTCAATAAGTTGCATTACAAGCTTCAGAGCATACATATATTATAGCTGCATTCCAATGACTATATATATATATATATATATATATATATATATATATATATATATATATATATATATATATGTATATATATATATATATATATATATATAAATATAAAACGAAAAAGTATACTTTTCGTAGATAGAACCTATAGTGAAATGGTTTAACCTCAATATACGAGATAGAGCGATTATAAAGATAAATGAAAGAAGAGGGATAAACATTTACGAATGAGAAATCTATTTAAACTTCGATTGTTCAATGCAAGGTGTACTCGGTAAAAACATGTTTAATATTCTTTCCTTAAGCCAAGGCTTTTCAAAGATTAAAATCTTATCATCAGAGGAATTACATAGATGGATAAGTTGGCAGTGAAAAAGCCAAAATTCAAAATTTAAAAAAATATTAAGTAATGGAGAGTGAGAGTAGACGTGTAAAAAATATGGGATATGTCCAGTTTGTAAATGTCCGTAGATAAGGTGTCCGGTGAAAGGAGATTTAAAGATGTAAAAAGGGGATTTCGTGAAGGCAGCGTTGAAAATGTTCAAAAATGAAGTAAATCCAATAGAAATATGTGTAGTTCAATCGTAAGGTAAACGCACTTATTAAGAAGTAATTCTGAGAATTCGGACCATTCATGGTCCACGGAAGTATTTAAAAATGTCCCGAATCTTTGAAAGGCCTTGGCTTAAGGAAAGAAAAATAAACATGTTTTTTACCGAGTACACCTTGCATTGAACAATCGAAGTGGAAATAGATTTGTCATTCGTGCATGTTTATCGCTCTTCTTTTATTTATTCATATATATATATATATATATATATATATATATATATATATATATATATATATATATATATATATGTGTGTGTGTGTGTCTGAGTCAGTTTCATTTTATATTCCAATAACCATGTTTCTATTTTATTATTTTTATTTTTTCACATGTATAAAATACATAACATTTCTGTGAGATGTATTTTTACGGTCCGTTTTATTTGCTGTAAGCCAAACAACAGTTTTATGTAAATATCGTCTTTGTAACACTACAAAATCATCAAAAAAAATTCACAAAGAGTAAAAAAGTCTTGGATTATAATGTCGTGAAAAAAAACTACACTATACAGTGGTTCATTTTTGGGCAAAAACCAAATAAAAAACAAAGAAAATAGCAAACTCGCATGTGGGGAAACCCACTAGTACGCCATTTTGAATATATACCCTAGTCAGCGTTGCCCAGGATTTTTTTTTACTTTCATTGTTTTTCGCTTACTAACATTTTTACTATGTCGTTATTTTTTACCAAACTATTCTTGTTTAATTAGAATTTTGAAAGCAAACCTTTTTATTATTAAGTATTATTTTATCATTAGATAATTACTTGAACCAAATTGTAAACTAATTTTGTTTTCATATTTATTTTATATGAATTATTTTATTAAAATAGCTTTCAAAATGGTCAATCATTTAATACATGAGAATGTAAATAACCTTCTATTTGCATTCAAATTGCTTGTAACTTGTGAATAGTCACAATGTAAATTTTCTTCAAACTTTTAACATAATATTGTAATAGCATGTTGATTTAAACTTCATTATGTTAAGCTGGCTTCATCGACTGTCAAGAGAAGAAGACAAACTGCCACAATTTCATAGTTCACTTCAAATATATACATTTGGCAAATGGCAGTTATTTTTTCGAACTGGTAATTGAACCTTCCATAAGTCATTTGTATAATCTCTATTTTCACATGATAGTGTAACCTTGTATAAATGATAGAATTGTGTCTATTCGATATTACATTTGTTATCCGGTACACGGATCTCGGTGTATCATAAACAGTCTCTAAAAGGGGAACTTCAGCTATATATATATATATATATATATATATATATATATATATATATATATATTATATTTAAAGTTTATCTGTCTATCTCTTTGTTTCTGTAGATGCAATTAAAAACTACAGCCTTATATTAAGTTCAAACACAACTTTTCGAGCAATTCAATGGCGCAGCTCATTGTTTATTAAGCCTTTTTATAATAATATGAATATGAATACATTCTTGTAACTAAGGAATGTCATTTTAGGAGTATCGTGTTGATCTCTGACCCGACGTCGACAGATGAGTGCTTAATGTATCTTCAAAAAGGTTACGGATTAATGTCTACATGGACTGTAGAATCGGCAAGTTTAATCAACCATCAATCTATATATGTATGGCTGAAGTGCATTCGCCTGTCTGTCCATATGCATGTGTTGCTAAAACTGTATAAAAAGAATATCTGGACAAATAAAATGTATTCATTTTGTAATTCAGCATTTTCCTAGCAGAGTTTTGTCCCATAAATGATATCTACATACTCTATTTATCGAAGATCTTTGCAAATTAAAACTATGTAAATATAACATTAGAATCAATAATAGAATACAGCCACATAATTTCAGCAGTTTTATATTTAACAATAAACGAACTAATATTTGAGAGGTTTTCTTCATGAATTGTTATATTGCTGATGCTATTAGTAATACATCGCATGTAAAACACATTTATTTAATGAATAAGAATGTTAAATGGCAAAATCATTTACGCTGAATTAATCCAGTGCTGGAGGGATAATTATTATTTATATTCTCCTTCCGCTAAACTTTCTGGTGTTAAAACTATTTTATCAATAATTCATATTAGTTTGTATATATTACTCGGGTAACACCGAATATCCCTGTTAGATTTATATTATACATTTACCCAAGCATCTATAATGCTGTTGCCTACGTGATAGTTTGAATGGTTTTATCTTAACTCTCCAATACAAAATATCACCGGCCGGGTTAGGTTGGTTGCGTCATAAGTTATCAAGACTTTTCAATTAGCATTTTCTTTTAAACATTGGCAATGTAGAGAAACTCGATGCAAGCATTCCCTATGATCTGCCGCTCGCTGACTGCTTCCCTTAACTGTTTAAACATTATAAAATACTTCTACCTTATTCGTTACACCTTGTTTTATTTAACCAATCAGAGCCCTTGGTATGAATCGTGTTTTTTTACCAACCAAAACCCTTGTTATCAATCAGTTCCCTATTTACTATTTAATAAGCTGCATGCTAGACTACAGAACGTGTGTACTTTTATGCAGATTTGTTGATTAACACATTCCCCTTATCTTAAACGCCCCAATGCGCGTTTGTGTTTGTGTATGTCTGTTTATCCTTGTGGTCGACATAAGTATAAGACTTATAACACAGCGCTGATATAAAAGTTGTTTAAACAGCTCAAATTATAATATGTTTGAAAGAAAAGGCCGAGTCTGTTTTTTCAAGTAATGTAATAATGTTTTGCAATCAGAAACCCTCCGGGAAATGGACACAATCACACTCAAAGTCGATGCAGATGCGTGGCAGAGAAGTAGGACAGTTTAGTTTTTTTATTATTTTATATTTTCTTAAACTAGATTATTTTGGAAAAGTTAGGTCATATGATTCGCTAGGGAAAGATCAGGAAAAAGATCAGAGCCCGAGAAATTTTGATTTCAGATCTCGCATAGATAAGGAAAAAGGCCAGTATTCTTACGATGTCTACATTCAAAATACGCATTCAGCGAGGAAAATTCTTTTTCAACCTTAAACATGTAAGACTGACGGACCAAACATTTTATATAAGTGCATCAAACGTTTTTCCAG
>OY744537.1:55934673-55994673 GCA_963556195.1 Sepiola atlantica | reverse complement strand
GAGAATCTTACAAGCATTGCCAACAAAAATGTTTCTACTATTTTTGTGTTTTTCTCAACTCTTTTTTTGCCTCATTATTTTTTTTTTAGATCTGAGCATCTCTATATTGGCTATGTCCGTATTTACTCAGCCCCTTCCCCACAATGGCTAGATATAACACGAGGTCTGTATCATGTGGAGGTATCCAGCTTCCGTCAAAGGTACGCCCTGGATTGGATAAAAATAAAAGTCGCTCTAGTCAGGAAAAGTGAAGTACAACAGAACAAATATTTTATATTTGTCCAAAGGTCAAACTTCCGGAGGTACGGGACACTAGTGAAAAAATAAATCTTTCTAACCAAAGAATTTATTTTATTTTTGCGTTGATTCAAAGTGTAACTTCTTTGGGGTTGGGTTAGGGTTAAACCGACTTTATGTTAAAATCAGCCGTGCTAGAACTTAATCTTCATATTTAAACCTTCCGACGTAATTCATCGTACTGATGACGTCACCAGCATCAGCATCAAGTGTTCGCGTTCCATATTTGTAACCGTAAAATATTCCATTTGTGATGTATTAAATAAAAAAAAAGATGAAACAGATGCTTTAAAAGTAACATCAATATAAAATAACGTGTGAGACAATCTTTCATTTGATTTTCTATTAAGAGACAAGAATTCACTCGTTTAATCCCATAGATTTATTTTTTTTCTTGTGTAATGATTAGTTGTAGTCCGGTCGGCGAAAACAGGCATGTTAAAGCTCGCGTAGAAATACACCAGTCAATTCGAACACGCATGCGCACGACTTCAGCAACAATCCGTGTTTGCTCACTTCGTTGGCGAGAAGAGACAAATCAGTTCCTGAACAAAAAGCTGTGGAGATAGACGCTAAAAACATGGTCTCGTTCTCTGCCAGAAAATGACAAGACAGAATAAAACTCTAGAATTCAATATTCTGTCTTTAGCCGAAGCCTTAAGTGCTTTTGTTCTCGCTTTAACGAAATGTTAAACAAAGTTGATTTTATTATAGTAAAGATGTATGTATTGAGGAACTCGTGACCTTCTTTAATTCTTCAATTTAAGCCAGCTCTGTCAGACATGGCCGCCGCAACAAAATGGCGATCTTCATTGGCTTCAGTATGGGCAAAGCAGCCAGTCTCTACGATAAATATAATCGAAGTTACTGACAAAAGTGTAACTTTCATCATTTTCATGACCTTTACTTTGACCTTTAGTATATATATATATATATATATATATATATATATATATATATATATATATATATATATATATATATATATATATATATATATATATATAATTAACTTGTTACAAATATCCAGGGGGTATGAATCCGAAGGAAGTTGTAACCGGGTTTATGAGAGTGCTCAATGAAAATTCATAGCAAATTATATATATATTTTTTTAATGATTTTATTCCATCAGTTGCGACAAAACAAGTTTTGTTTCATTGGTGCAAATAGCGACCAATTCATCGGGCTGGCGAAGGAATTCAAATGGCATAAATTTTAACTTCACTCTAACGGGAGATTGAAAATTGAAAATACATTGGAGGGGGAGGGGGACAGAGTTGGGGCTTTGTCTATAACGGTGACATGGGACATGAGAGGGGAGGAGGGAGGACCCCAACAAGTCGTGTTTCAAATTATTACGTGGGAGGTTTTTCACGTGTCTGTGCTGTGATGATCTCAATTTCGGCCGGGGTGGGAGGAAGGGAGATGGAGCGACGGCCAGAGTGAGTTAAATTTAAAATGAGAATAAAATTATGATTATAACCGTCATTCCTATTTTATTTTAATTCTAATAAGTAATTATCATGTGGATAAAAATGTTTGATAATTTTAATTTAGGGTAAGTATTGCTACTTTTGCATTTTATTTATTTTATTTTAATGTTTTGTTTATTATTTGTAGTGAATTTTGTTGTGATTATATATATTTTTTTTAAATTGTGATTATATTATACCGAGATCAATACTAGTGGAATCATTTTATAAGAGAGTTTTTCTGGTGTTACCAGTTTTATCATTAACAAAAACCGATTATGACAATGATAACGCCTGCCAATCATACCTACGATAGTCGCAGTGATAACAGCCTTAATAAAAGCCTTAATAAAAATAAAAATAAAAATAAAGCTAAATATAAATAAAATTAGAATAAAAATAGAAATAACAAGTTTGTAAGAATATTAATGATAATAACAATAATAATAATAATAATAATAGTATTAAAAAAAAAAAATAAATAATAATAATACTAATAATAATAATAGTAATAATGATAAATATCACCATCATTACCATCTTGCTACTTGTGAAGTCATTGGGCGAAATAAGTCGACAAGTGATGGTAGGCTTTTTTGTTCTACTACCAATGACAAGGACTAAGTACCAGTTAATAATTAAGTGTTCAAGGTAGTGATCGAAGGGTTAAGTAATTGAGATTAGATTAGTCCAAGTGATATCAGTGTTAATAGCTGTCCCAGTTATGGGTTTATGTTAGAATTGGTAGTATGGCTGAGAGGCTATTGAGGCTGTGCATGTTAGGTAGTACGTAGAGATTTGATGTTATTGGTAGTTTAGAGGGGTGGTTATATATTTATAGATTCATCATGACTTGTTGGGGTGGGATTGGGTGGTAAATTTGGGTGGGTGGGTAGGGGGTTATAGTGTGTTTTGGGGTAGTGTATAGTGGGGGTTTAATGTTATCATTCATTTTTGTAAAAAAAAAAAATAAAAATAAAAACTTTTAATTTTATTTTAAAGTTATGTGGGGTTGGTGTGGGGTTAAGGTGGGGTATGTGGGTTGCTAAGGAGGTAGAGTCTACTATGTTTACAGTTGATAGATGTCTCTTGTTTTCTATTTAAGCGTTTGTTTTTGTCCTTAAAGCGGATAATTTCCAGTTTTTCATTTAAGCATAATCTACATGGAGAGTTTATTGATTTGCAGGTGCTGGATTTTTTCAAGATTTTCCACTTTATTATGGGAGTTTCTTTTTTGGTTTTTATTTTGTGGTAGTGTAGTGAAAGTCCAGTTTGGCCAGGATGGTCTGGGTTGTTGAAGGAGAGTTTATGGTTGTAGAATCTTTCCTTGAAGTTGTTGCCTGCCAGACCAATATAATAGTTAGTCTGGGATGGGTTTTCAGTTGAGGAGATAGATGCCTCATAGACCACTTGGTCGCCACTCTCCTCTCTAATATCTCGGAAGACGAAATAAACATAATCAAAAAATGTCGAACCACAGTACTAATAAATAACAAAGAACAATGGACAAAGAAAGACCATTTCTCTTCATTCGATGTATCTATGGGCTCTCTTGACTCTGCCGAGGTAACAGACTTGGTTGGCCTGTACTTACTATACAACCTAACAAAAGATCTCGAAGTCGATTCAATCGGCCTCTACAGAGATGATGGCCTAATGTACGTTAAAAACACAAACGGACAAAAATGTGAACAAACCAAAAAAATAATATCCAAAGAAATGAAACGAATAGGCCTAAAGGCTGAAATAACATCAAATGTTAAACAGGTCAATTTCCTCGATATTACCTTCAACCTCAATAGAGATACTTATGAGCCCTATGCTAAAGATAATTCCTACCCCCTTTATGTCAACCCACTATCTAACCACCCTAGATCTGTAAGTAAACACATCCCAGAATCAATTAGTAGAAGGATTAGCAACAACCCCCTCAAATATAGATATCTTCAATAAACATAAGAACTTTTATAATAAAGCACTAAAGGAGAGTGGATACAAAAATACCAAAATAGAGTATATTCCAACTACACAAAATAACCCTAATAGGAACAAAAATAGAAATAGGAAAATTATCTGGTATACACCTCCATTTAACAACTCAACTAAAACCAAAATAGGGAATAAATTCCTGAACTTAATAAACACTCATTTCCCCAATAACAGCATACTCCATAAATTTTTAATAAGAATACACTAAAACTCAGCTATTGTTGTGGTGACAACTTAGAAAAAATCATAAAAAAGCACAACATGAAAATACTAAACACCCCAGTAACCTCAAATTCTAAAAGAACATGCAACTGTAATAACAAATCAAACTGCCCCCTAAATCAAAAGTGCCTATCAACCCAAGTGGTCTATGAGGCATCTATCTCCTCAACTGAAAACCCATCCCAGACTAACTATTATATTGGTCTGGCAGGCAACAACTTCAAGGAAAGATTCTACAACCATAAACTCTCCTTCAACAACCCAGACCATCCTGGCCAAACTGGAATTTCACTACACTACCACAAAATAAAAACCAAAAAAGAAACTCCCATAATAAAGTGGAAAATCTTGAAAAAATCCAGCACCTGCAAATCAATAAACTCTCCATGTAGATTATGCTTAAATGAAAAACTGGAAATTATCCGCTTTAAGGACAAAAACAAACTCTTAAATAGAAAACAAGAGACATCTATCAACTGTAAACATAGTAGACTCTACCTCCTTAGCAACCCACATACCCCACCTTAACCCCACACCAACCCCACATAACTTTAAAATAAAATTAAAAGTTTTTATTTTTATTTTTTTTTTACAAAAATGAATGATAACATTAAACCCCCACTATACACTACCCCAAAACACACTATAACCCCCTACCCACCCACCCAAATTTACCACCCAATCCCACCCCAACAAGTCATGATGAATCTATAAATATATAACCACCCCTCTAAACTACCAATAACATCAAATCTCTACGTACTACCTAACATGCACAGCCTCAATAGCCTCTCAGCCATACTACCAATTCTAACATAAACCCATAACTGGGACAGCTATTAACACTGATATCACTTGAACTAATCTAATCTCAATTACTTAACCCTTCGATCACTACCTTGAACACTTAATTATTAACTGGTACTTAGTTCTTGTTATTGGTAGTAGAACAAAAAAGCCTACTATCACTTGTCGACTTATTTCGCCCAATGACTTCACAAGTAGCAAGATGGTAATGATGGTGATATTTATCATTATTACTATTATTATTAGTAGTAGTATTATTTATTTATTTTTTTTTTTTGTTAATACTATTATTATTATTATTATTATTATAATTATTATTGTTATTATCATTAATATTCTTACAAACTTGTTATTTCTATTTTTATTCTAATTTTATTTATATTTAGCTTTATTTTTATTTTTATTTTTATTAAGGCTTTTATTAAGGCTGTTATCACTGCGACTATCGTAGGTATGATTGGCAGGCGTTATCATTGTCATAATCGGTTTTTGTTAATGATAAAACTGGTAACATCAGAAAACTTCTCTTATAAAATGATTCCACTAGTATTGATCTCGGTATAATATAATCACAATTTAAAAAAAAATATATATATATATAATCACAACAAAATTCACTACAAATAATAAACAAAACATTAAAATAAAATAAATAAAATGCAAAAGTAGCAATACTTACCCTAAATTAAAATTATCAAACATTTTTATCCACATGATAATTACTTATTAGAATTAAAATAAAATAGGAATGACGGTTATAATCATAATTTTATTCTCATTTTAAATTTAACTCACTCTGGCCGTCGCTCCATCTCCCTTCCTCCCACCCCGGCCGAAATTGAGATCATCACAGCACAGACACGTGAAATACCTCCCACGTAATAATTTGAAACACGACTTGTTGGGGTCCTCCCCCCTCCCCTCTCATGTCCCATGTCACCGTTATAGACAAAGCCCCAACTCTGTCCCCCTCCCCCTCCAATGTATTTTCAATTTTCAATCTCCCGTTAGAGTGAAGTTAAAATTTATGCCATTTGAATTCCTTCGCCAGCCCGATGAATTGGTCGCTATTTGCACCAATAAAACAAAACTTGTTTTGTCGCAACTGATGGAATAAAATCATTAAAATATATATATATATATATATATATATATATATATATATATATATATATATATATATATATATATATTCCAAAATGAAATCAGTTCGAAGTTAGACGATGACCGATATTTTGACTAAGTTATGTGACGATTGGTCAAACGACGTGGGCGTTCTGCTGTACACAAACAAGGACACACAGTCACAATCCAACAAACAAACTCGATCAAAAACATAACCTCCTTGGTAATGCTAACTATAATGACAATTAGTATAATTTATCATTTAAATTTTATCAGTTAATGGTGAGAATATAGAATAAAATTAAAAAAATTAGTGGCTTAATTTTGTGCCCATCGGATATAATTTATTACAAAATGGGTATCATATTTATAAAGTAATTGTCGTCCGAAACGAGCAAAATACTTGGTCTATCTTTCGTCTCTCTATTTAAAGGCACAACTTATCAAGACTAATTACGATTCGGGTAAAAAAGGTAAATAAAATGGCTGGATCGTCAGTTTAATGATGAAGAATATTATGAGAAGATTAAAAATGATGAATGCAATGAATAACATTGAATTACTTATGAGGACAGTTTTTGACAAGATGATTGACATTGTATTTAAAGACGATCATGTTGTAGCCTACAAAGAAGCAGTCCTGTATTAATATATTCCACAGATAGGAAATTCTTGGAAATAACTCTGTTTAAGGATATTACGTTTGGTGTAAAGTACACAGAATAAGAAAGGAAACATTCTTTACAATTGTAATAGAAATAATAATTCTTGATGTGAATGTCTTAAAAAGTAATATGGCAACGCGGCCCAGCACATTCCGTAGAAATAACGATAAAGTAGTAAGACAAGCCATGTCTTTTCTGTGAAAAGGGTCGCAGTTTAGAGTTTGGGTTAGGGTTAGGGTTATTATTCCCGTTACGTAGCCAATTTTATATTCTGTCAATGTAGGAAAGAGTGATCTGAGTGGCACTCCTCTCAGATATGACAGCAGTACTTAGTCTTGTGACGTATCTGACTCCTATATAAATAGAGAATTGCATAAGGAGGCATGGACTCTTTAGTAGGTAAAAAGATACAAACATTTTCCAGAAACCCCTGCAACATTAATTGAATATTAGTTTACCATCGTATCACAGTCAATAGTTTTTTATGTTCGGCTGGTTTGGCAGGCCGAGAGCAGACTCGAAACATTTCCATGAATAATGGCGATATAGGGGCGCTCGTAAAGCCAAGATTATTTGAAATTGTCTCCTGTGTTGTGCGTCATTAATAGACCAAAGACTACCGAGGAATTTTCGCATTATAGAGCCTATTACTCCACTGGTCTCCACAGCGATCGGTTGAAATACAAATGCTGCATGTCCAGGGTTTCTTGCCAATTCTATCACTGACGAGGGCCAAAAGGGTTGACGCAACTCGTATGCCATATCAGAATTAAAATATCACTGCATCAGATACTAGTGAGATTACGAGAACATGATGTGTTTTGAAATGTAACTTTCATTCTGAATGAGATATTTTGACTGGGTCACTGAGTGCATTAAGCCGAATCAGATAATCAAACCAATTAAATGTCGCAAGTAAAGTCTTACTTGTTTCCTTGATATGAACATCTACTATTTTGTTGATTGGCTGGATGCTCTTTTCAGCTGTGTGAAATGGAGGCTTTGATTGGCTCACAAATCATAAATAATTGACAAATATGTAACTATTTGGGGTTGATTGGCTAATCAGAAGGGGTTGGCTTGAATGAAAAATGCTTATCAGAACTAAATGTAGGTAGAGAGAAAATACAACCTATCGAAAATCGGAAAGTAAAAAAAACTAAGACGAAAGTCTCTATTCCGAATTAATCTCATTTAAGGAACAAAACAGAAAGAGAATTCATCGAACCAGAAAGAGAATTCCAAAGTTCATCGAATCAGAAATCACCAGATTAAATAACAACAAAACTTTTCTTCCTAAACAAATATTTTTTCTGTAAATATTTTTTGAATATATGATCATTGCAATTTGTTTATCTGTTGTTGAAAGCAGATGATAAAAAGACGATGAAATCATTCCGAAATAGCAAAAATCATATATCATTCCGAAATGGTAACGTCTTAGTCTAATAATGGCCAGCCTTTTTAATTTTAAAATAAGTTGTATCATTTCATGGTGTGGGTGGGTGGATTGATTTTTTTAAACACCAGACGATATTTTCCCGTTAATACGAGCTGAATAAGCGACCATAATCAGCCTAACCTTTGATATTGTTTCCAAATTAAAAATGGAAGAGAAACAAAAAGTATTTTGTGAGAAAAACAATGAATATTTAAAAAATATTTTTTTATGTTTCCATTTGAAACCACTGTTGAGAGCAGATGTTTAAGTGGCGCAATCAAGTTGTATTGTTGCTTTGTTCTGTGTAGTTCGGTGGGTTTTTACTTGTTTTGGGGTTGCCAACCGAACTGACCAATTACCAAAGTCTTCAAACAAGTTTCGTCAATTGCAAACTTCTGTAAATCTGTTCAACGCAGTATTAACACGGAATTATTGACATGACAAACAGTCGGAATGCATGTGGGCAATGTAGCATAGGGTTATTGTCGTTTGCGAAATGAAATTGAGTTTCAGACATTTGCAGGTGTTTTCCTGTGCATGAGTATATCTTGGTGTGTCTGCTTTCCGTCAAATGAAATAGTTTCGAGTTTTTTAATGCTGAAACTCAATTCGTTGTATATAATTAATTGTACACGCGTTAATATTTTACTCGATAGTTAGGTAGCGAATTTTTTTGTATTTGTGGATTAAAAACCTTTAATAACATGATAAGTGCGCGCACGATAAATCCGATGTGTTTAAAGTCAGTATAACCGAATCAATAGGCTGCACCTATATCGATAAGGGCAACTACGCACCTAGTTTATATATATATATATATATATATATATATATATATATATATATATATATATATATATATATATATATATAACAAAGCAAATAAAAACCGGTTTTATATTTACTTTTTCTATTTCCCCTTCATTCTAATATGAATATGTGAGTACAAAATCAGATTTTTTCCGCCTGACAGGATCTTAGTTTTTAATAACTATTGATCGATAACATCGACATGTAAGTGTAGCAGCTTTTTGTACATGTCTATATAAATAGAAATAATTATATAAATAGCTCTATTTACTAATGAGCATCTTTATAAGCCCAGTTTACATTCTGTATATATGTTGACATTTTCTCTCTCTCCCTCTCTCTCTCTCTCTCTCTCTCTCTCTCTCTATATATATATATATATATATATATATATATATATATATATATATATATATATATAAATTTAAATTTACTCTACTCAACGTATTGAGATTTACTTTATCACGATAGATCACTTTAACGATATATCACTTATCGTTAATTTTATTATATATATATATATATATATATATATATATATATATTACACAGAAAGAGGGTGGGGAGATTAAGAAAGATAATAAAACTAAAGAATAACGAGAGAGAAGGACATATAGTACGTTTGTTTAGTACAGTAGTGCGCGTGAAGATAAAACGGTTGGTGTTGTAAATTAATTGGTCTACTGAATATGTTATCGCGAATCCCCCCCGGGTGATGAACGAAAAGCAGTATTTTTTGCTGAATTGGCTACTCTGCAGTGAACGCAATCTTCCTTTCAACGCGAGTCAATTCAATTTTTTGTCAACCCGGATGACAAGGCAATGCACAGGCGCATCAGCTGCAGGCGTCAACAGAAACGCACATGTGATATATATATATATATATATATATATATATATATATATATATATATATATATATATATATATATATATATATATATTTCCGGTTTCGAGTTTCCTTACTTTATCGCATTACGTAAATATATATATATATATATATATATATATATATATATATATATATATATATATATATATATATGTACACACACACACATATATATATATATATATATATATATATATATATATATATATGTACACACACATATATATATATATATATATATATATATATATATATATATATATGTACACACACATATATATATATATAAATATATATATATATGTACACACACATATATATATATAAATATATATATATATATATATATATATATATATATATATATATATATATATATATATATATATATATATATATATATATATATATATATATATACAAAAACGAAATCAGCGCAACGAGATATTTAATAAACATAAGATTAAATGACTCTATACAAGCACAGGAAGTATTAAGCAAATTACACAAACGTAAAATTAGTAATTAATAAATCATATTAAACGTACTAAAAATGAATGTAAATTTGAACATAAAAGAGATTCGTATTTAGCAGAATATTTAATGATAAAAATATACAGGATGAATTGAAAGTAAAAACATTACTGCATGACACGATTCATACAGAATATTCTGTAAATGAATCTAAACAAAACAATTCCAACGATTTGATGAGTTTAAATCAAGTTTATAGTCCTGGAATATTCGACGAAAAGATTGCCAAGTACATGAATACATACAACAAAGCCGATCTTTCTCATTTTAGTTATCTATTTCATCATAGATTTTTTGTAAAAGGACCGGAACTTCATGAGTAATGATCCATTTTATGTATTTTCACTTTGGTAAAAATATGTTTTGCTATATTCATTGAATCCTATTTTAGAGTCAAGTTTTAATATTGCATGTTTTATGACTTTGATACAATTAATAATACGACTTCCTATAATTCAGAATTATGATTTCGTCAGGGTGCAGCGTTTTGTCGTTTCACAGGACAGGAAAATGTTGAAAAAGGCGATTTTTCCTATCTAATCGATAATGTTATGAATATACCTGCCTTGTCATCATGAACTGGCTTTATGCCAATTGGTTTTCAGAATGAAATATCCAATCAGAGCCTTGTTGACATTTTCCGATTTATAAATTTCATTTCAGAAAAATCCATACGGCTCCAAATTCTGAATATAAGGAGCGTGTACTAAATATGTCTCTAGTTTCCTTTCGTCAGCTTTTATATATAAAAGCTGTGGAAATTCCTCAATCGAGCGATGATTAATCAAAGTTTGTTCGATTCGGTAGCTTTCATTCATTGATGTCATTCATGCCATTAATTAAATCGATACTGGCTGATAATGGTATCGAAACTTTGTGGGGAGCGCTTTAGTCACCTATGATAATTGTTCTCTTGATGGCATTTGCTCGCAGTCGTAAACACCACTTACTGACACAAACTGCCTTCGCTAAGCTGATATTTAATGCACAAATTCTTGATGTAAGCTGACAAAATGTTTTTAATTTCCTCTCTGATGGAACGTAAATATCTCTTAACACATAATGTTAATCATTTTGGTGCATGAAGAAGAGAAAATCTTCAAAAATCTTGAGATAAAACCAGTAATGAAAGTTGGACAAGCAAGTAGAACTTATATACGACTTTATATTATACCGGCGATTTGAATGGTCACTTAATCAACATCAAGTGTATGCGTTTTCATTTATACACTGCATGTCACCTGGCTTATGCTAAATACGTCCATCTTTATACACAACAAATGGATGATCTGCCTTCAAAGTATTGAGCATGTCAGAAAGTAAGATTTCTCTGTTCGAACATATGTAAAATATTTATGGGAATGGATTTTACGAATAGTGATATTCCTATGATCGCTTCAGATGAATATGGCGACTTTGAATCAATTATAATGAAAGCGTTTTTTTTTGTTAACAGAAAATAATTAAATATGTAATTATGACTGATAGTGCCAGGCTCTGAAATTATTACTTAGAAAGTCTCTTAAGGGATCTTTCTAAGAAATAAATGACAAGTTTTGTTATATTAATTAGTATTAATATGGTATAGGATTTTTTGTGTTTATACTGCAACTTTCCTTCAGTAGCACGAGCGCAAACTCGATGTGGAGTGACCAATTAGCCAAACTTGTGGTATTACGCGTCACGTGTTTTGCATGAAAAGAAAAATAAACTATTATGCACAATATAACGATAACTGTTAAAATCGTGTAACACTTATTATATGTCATACACTTTGAAGTTAAAAAAGTGCTCAACAAAACTGAAAGTAAAAACCACTGACTGGCCGTACCCTTTCTTTCTGCACCCTCTCTCTTACTGACGTGATGTTGCTAGTCTTAGTCTTTTCTATAAATACTATTATAGCATGTGTTCTACAGAATCATGTGATCTATTCGCCGCTTCTTTTGTTCCAGCTCCTTTGACTCGTTTGTTTAGTGGTCTACATCAATTCGCTGTTTTAATACCTCATAGTAATACAGCTTCCTATTCAAGTAGCTTATTTCCAAGAACCGCAAGCTTGTGGAACTCTTTTCCTGCTGACTGTTTTCCTCCTACCTATAACCTTGGTCTTTTCAAGACTAAGGCCAATAGGCATCCCTTGTCTTTGCGATAATCATATTTGTTCTTGTTAGCTCCTTACATCGAGTCGCTTCATGCCTTGTCTGGGGCGATTTTCTTTTTTTTTTTAAATTGACGTTTCAACAACACTTTGTGTAATTTACGATTTTTGAAAACTGATGTGCTCCACTAGAAACTTCAAAATGTCGTTTCTTACCCAAGATTTGTTTTCGAACGGAAATAAGACAAAATCAAAACAATGTATATATAATTAACAACCCGTTATTTTGCAGGTGAACAAAATGGATCTTCACCAGTCGCCCATTACAATCGTATATACGGGAGTTGAATATTCTTTCCTAAACATCTAAAACACATTCTCGTCATAAAATTATCACAAATTCAGAATGCCCGTTTCTTTCTACAAAAAAAAATGTCTTCTTTTCTAAACCTGAAATAACAAAAAGTTGAAATTATGAAAACGTTTGGAAACCGCATGACATTATGGTAGCTTTCTTTTGTTGTTCGTTAAAATTAGCCACCATGTTGTTATGAAAACAAGACAGTAAGAAATGTATTTTAACTAACCGAAGACATCTGTGGACAAGTTGGGGACAATAAAGCGTTTTATTGTTCATTCGTCTCTTTTTCTGCCTGTAGATCTTGTCTGTATTGGCTCATGCAATCGCTGACAACTCGAGATAGTGGAGAGTGCATGTTATTCGTCTTCGCCGATAATGCTCGCCTGCGTCACTGAATGAGTTTAACATCTCATGCAATTTGCACAACGCAATAAACATGTAACGATTTCGTTAACACCAATAAGCAACGTTTTCTTTCTCCTATACTAATTGCTTCTCACAAGTATCGGGTACTCTAGGTTTTGATAGATGGCCAAGGAGAGAAAACCTGAGTTCACACATTTTCTAAGGGTATGACTAAACGTAAAATCGTATGGATCGGTATCGGTTCTGTTGGTTTAAGTTTTCACGTTTTAGTATCAGATTCTTTCAGGACTGCGTGAAGGTTGCCAACATCCGTAATAAATGTGGTGTCATGAAACCGACAGGATTGGAACTTGGTACGGTATCCATTTGACCACGGCCCGCCCAGGTTATGAGTGCTGACCCGTGAATATCGATCTTACCTCTGAACCAATTTCACCTCCATGATACAACTGAATATAAAATTAGAAAAATATATCGACTATTAAATATTAAATAAACTATTTTAGAATTTTAAGAGATAAAAGTTTGTGTTTTACAGAACTCGTTGCTACAAAGAAATAGTGGTGAGAACTACTAAGCCGTTAATAGCCGAACGGATCACGTGATGGTTAGAGTGATGGGCTTGTGAAATAGTGGGCCCTTTAAGTTTAGTGAACGCTAAGCATACAGGTTAGCATAGAAGACTCCTTCAACATGGCCAGCCAGAAAAGGGAATGAACAATTATGACGCAAACAACTAGTAGTAGTTTGTTAAATAAATCAATCGATATTTTCAATATGCTACTTCGTCGTTCTAAATTATCGATTCGCTCCTATGCATATCCGAGTAATAAAACTGAATATATTAATATGGCGGGCAATAATATGGCGCATGCATGGATAAAAAATTAAAACCACGAGCAGAAAGAATATCAAACATATTGCTTGTTTCTTTGGCAACTGTACCATTTGTTTATATTTCTATTTCGACTACGTGTCGGTCGAGGTGCTCACCGACCTTCTTTAGGTTTAGTGCGAAAGTACGGTGATGTAAATGTGATTCATATCTTGTGTACAGTGATATGTATTATGTACTTAAATCTAATAAACGAGTTATTTAATAGAATAATCGGCAAAATGATAAGGTATGTTAAGTTTAACGTAACCGTCCGAGAATCGATGACTGAGACCTCAAAATGGCAGTCTTATTAGAAACATTATTTAGGTTTAAAGTAGTCTTTTTTGTTAAACGCCAATTTAATATTTTCCGAGATCGAATATTTTTACTTACCCACTAATATTGTTACGAAAAATTTGAAACCGTCATTTCCGCCCATTTGCAACAAATTGCGATTAATTATTTTCATTTTTTAAATTTTTTAAAGATATTTCATCTTAAAAACTGTAGACGTAAGTGACTACTGGCAATTAGGGAGTAGGTTTGTGTGTCTTAGCTGTGTGTCTTCGTCATTGATCACCCAACATTCTTTAGTCGACGTAAAGCATACAAGCAAACAATCAGTGATTTTTTCACAATTTATATTGTCTTAAATCTTTTCTTTTTTAACAAAGTTCACCCTAAGCAAGTCAGGTCGCCACTGTAGACGCAAGGGGCTACTGAGAATTAGTGTGCATGTTTTGGGGGTTATCCTAAGTTGGTAGCTGTGCAGCGATATATCTGTTTGCATTAGTTTTAAATTTCTACATGTCGGTACAGTCGGGGAAACAAGGAGCAGGGAGGGAGTTCCAGTGTCCGGTAGCACAAGGAAAGAAGCTATTAGAGTAAACAGCTTTCCGGTATCTGGGGACCTCCAAAGTGAATGGATGGGATTTAGCTGATTGTCGGGTTGGTCTAGTGTATTTACGCTGAGGGGTACTAGAGCAGCAATAATCTAAAAAGGTTTGATATGTCGTTTAATACACAATACAAGCAAATTCTTGCGGAAATAAAGGACGCGTTCTACATAATTGATAAAATAAAAAGATTCTTGAAAACCTTGAATGCATTCATGAGGACGCTTACTGTACACTCTATATGTTCTGCCAGTTGTTTGAAATATCTTTTTGTTTAAGCTTAGTCCGAGCGAACATTGTTTGATACATCGTGTGTTATGAGGCAACCTGTAATTAATTGTTGGTGACTGTCTATAATCGCTCGCACATTTTCGAGTGGTGTGCAGATTTTAGAAGTTGGCAAAGACATGAATAAATAAACAGACAAAATGATGTTAAATAAATCCGGCTCAAAAAACTATTAAATTCCGACATGTGTTTAAGGAAAAACATATTCGTCATCTGATATTTCGCTCATGTCAGAAAAACCCCTCCGATGTCTAAGAATGGATGGCTAAATGAGTGAGATCTGTTTTTCTGCTAAAAAAAATAAAAAATGGAGTACGCGTAAAAAGGGGAATGTGGGGGGTCAGGTGTAGATGCCAACGTCTGAAGATAAAACACTTGGGGGTAACATAAAAAAGGCTCTTAACAAAGCCATCTGTAAGCGTTCTCTTTTTTAATATTGTTGCAGAAGAAGACGAAGACGAAGAAGAAGAAAAAGAAGACGAAAACAAAAGGAAGAAGAAGAAGAAAATAAAAAGAAGAGAAAGATAAAGAAGAAGGAGAAGAAGAAGTAGAACAAGAAAAAGAAAAAAGAAGCAGAAGAAATAGAAAGAAAAAAGAAGAAGAAGGAAGCATATTGACTCGACAAAAATGTCTATAACGTGAAGTGTCGGATCAGCCATTTTCTTTTCTCAAGTCTTCAGTTGAAACATCTGCATTCTCTCGGAATGCATGGTTCAGTGATGAGAGAAAAGGACCGATACCATAAAAAGTCTTAAACGCATATTGGTTTCGCGTGGTTTTGTTTGTTTTATGTGCTTAATTACTGGCGAAACAAAATACATATGGTAAATGATTCACTGTACATTATTATTATTTTTTTAAAGTTACAACACGTAATCATAGCTGGAGATATAGTGTGTTAATACCCTGTTCTAACAGTATAAACGAGTGAATGCTTACGTCACATCAGATATAATATCGACTCAAAACAACCGATTCCATAACCTGACATCGTTCTATTAGGTTAATCACTTATGACATCATAAGCGTATTCGAAGTCTGTTTTTCTGAGGGCTATTATACAGTATATTTTCTTTCTTAAGTACTCTTCATATTTTTCTGGTTTGTTTTTACGGCATATCAACCCTTTTTGGCTATTTTCTATCAAAACCCAATACTTTTTCTAAACGATTATTAAACAATACTGTAAAGAGCAACTATAATTTTACATCAAATTAACTCTCTCCTCTCTCTCCCTCATTCTCTTTCTCTCACTCTCTCTCTCTCTTTATATATATATATATATATATATATATATATATATATATATATATATATATATATATGGCCGATAAAGCACAACAACCAGTCTTGAGGATGTTAGTTTACATCGCAATGGTGTTTTCAGTACCATGTGTCACGAAACGTTTTCTCATGTCGTAAAAAATGATGAAAATGTTGAAACATGAAACTGTGTCGAACGTTTAATACAATAGATCCGGTTTAAATGCAAATCGCGGACAGCAATGAGTGCTCGTTTGTTAAATACAACACTAAGAGAGACACAGAAATAGTGTGTGGAAGGGAAAGAGTGATGAATATATAGAGAGCGTTATTGCTAAGGACAGTTATAGATAAACATATATTGATAAATACGTTTAAAATATATATACTATAAGATTATTACAATACTAATTTCGAAGGATATATAGTTGCCTACTGTATATGTCTTCGGCCTTTGAAATCTGCCATATCGAGTTCAATCCATACGAATCTATGGCGATTGTATACGTACTAATAACGTTTACAAATTTATACGTGGTTGTGGGTAATAGCAACTTACGTTCAATTAACCGTATATGCAAAATGGAACGTTTCCAGTTGTTGTGTTTAGCATTAAATCAGCAGAAAATGGTTCACTCGCAATCGCACAGACACACGAAACTATTTATTCAGAATGCGGTTTATAATATTATTAACGCCTTCTGTTAAAAAACAAATCAGAAATAAACGAATTAAGACGATATATCATATTTACCTAATATCAATTGGCTGTTATTAGATCATAGTTCAGTGTCCGCCAGCATTACTTCTTTTCAGTTCAATGTAGTTTGGTAGATTCGTTCTAGCATCACTCTAGGAGGTGTTGTCCACCGGTCACGATACAGATTAACACAGAGTTCAAATCACTAACGTCACACATTGAATAGACGCATCTTCTTTGGGGTCTAGAGGGTGTCGGTTGTGAAGCGAATAACGACGCGGCTGTGTCAAGTCGAATCAAATCGATCGCATAGCACAACTTTCACTTATGTTGACAACCTTCACGTGGTTCCACCTGTAAGTACTTGATTCTAGAAAAACTCGGCGAATCCAATGCCAACAACAAAATCGAGACGTTAAAAAAAAGTCTTACAATTCTAATTCATGTGAATTTGACTTTTTTAGATGTAATAATCATATCTGAGATGTTCTGTCCGTCGGTTGATCTGTCACGCTTTAGCTTTGATCGATATCGCATGCATTTGGTCTGTCACTCATGTCTAAAATAACATTTCATCGCTAACTCCACAGACCGGAAGGGCGCATCTTATTGCAGTTTTCATAAGCATCTCAATAAGAGAATCTGTCCGTCAATCAGTCGGTCACGCTTAAGTTTGAAATATCAATTTCATCGCTAACCGTTCAGATTGAATGGGCGTATAATGAGCAGAGCATTTCTTTGTTCATTTCTATGTCATCTCGCCCCCCCCCCCCATCTGACCCCACTCCACCTATTCTCAAACCAATACTTTTTTATTTGCCCCACAGCCGTGACCACGGGTGGAAAGAGAAATTGGCACAGCAGAAGTAGCGGCACGAAACTGACAAAAATTAATGAGAATTCTGTCAAAATATTTATTAACCATGAAAGGCGCGAAGTTGGGTTTGTTTTCTTTCTTTTCTTTCTTAATTGCTTTCTCGATTTTGATGATTTCCGGATTTGTTTTTCTTTTTTACGTTTTTTATAAATTCAAGTTGTTTTATTTGTCGTTTTTATTTATTTTCGCGGTTTTCAGATTAATTAGTTTTAAGTCTTTAATATAATTTAATTCATAAGAGAAAAGTTTACTAAATAGACAACGAGGGAATAATGATGGCTCGAAAGAAGATCGAAAAGAAGAAGAAGAAGAAGAAGAAGAAGAAGAAGAAGAAGAAGAAGAAGAAAAATAATAATGAGAAGAAGACGAAGAAGAAGAAGAAAAACAAAAAGACGAAAAAAAGAAAAAGAAAAAAAAGAAAAAAGAAGAAGAAAAAAGAAGAAAAAAAGAAAAAGAAAAAAAAGAAGAAGAAAAAAGGAAATAAAAGAATAAGACGAAGGAAAATAGACGAAGAAGAAGAAGAAGAAACAGAAGAAGAAAAAGAAGAAAAAGAAGAAGAAGAAGACAAAAAAAAAGAAGACGAAGAAGAAAAAGACGAAGAAGATAAAAGAAGAAGAACATAAAAGAAAAAGAAGAAGGATTAGAAAAAGAAGAAGACGAAGAAGAAAAAGAAGAAAAAAGTAGAAGATAGAAGAAGAAGAAGAAGAAGAAGAAGAAGATAAAAGAAAAAGAAAAAGAAGAAGAAGGATAAGAAAAAGAAAAAGAAGACAAAGAAGATTAAAAAAGAGGAAGAAGAAGAAGAAGACAAAGAAGAAGAAAAAGAAGAAGAAGACAAAGAAGAAAAAGAAGAAGAACAAGAAGAAGTCGAAGAAAAAGAATAATAAAAAGAAGAATAAAGAGATAATAAAAGAAGAAGAAAAAGAAGAAGAAGAAGAAGAAGAAGAAGGAGAAGAAGAAGGAGGAGAAGAAAAAGAAGAAGAAGAAGAAGGAGAAGAAGGAGAAGAAAAAGAAGAAGAAGAAGAAGAAGAAGAAGAAGAAGAAGAAGAAGAAGAAGAAGAAAAAAGAAGACGAAGAAGAAAAAAGAAGAAGAAACAGAAGAAGAAAAAACAGAAGACGTTGACGAAAAAGACGGAAACAGATTACTCGTTGGAAAATAGAAATAAGATAATTTATTCAATGAAGAAAACAAAAATTAAAATAATAAACTTGCTCTTTCGTATATTGTGCTTCAAAATATTACAGGGTTCAGATAGGAACATATGGAAAACGCATTTCCAAATAAAAACTATTGTTTATACTTACATATTAGGCAGAAATAAATATCTTTACCAAAAATTAGGAAAAATTATCGAGTGGAATTTTAATAAAAAATAAAAAATCAGTTTCATCGTATTTTGCCGATGACCATTGATTTATTACTTTTTAATATGACAGACTGAGTTATGTCCCCCTGATGTGCATGTTTTTTGCTCGAATCGATCCATAAAATAATTCTGATTTTTATTTTTAATCAATCCAAAATGTTTGATAATTTTTGGTTTATATACTTATTTTTGTCTGATACATAAGTATTTCAAAGAATATTCCAGTTAATTTCTTTTTAACTGGGATTTTCACCAGCGTAACTATGTTTTTCATACGTGCTGTAATCTATATAAGCAGCGAGGTTCATTCATATGCATATTTTCATATTCTTATTCTTTTTTGTTTACAAAATAAAATAAAATATTCTTATCTGCTTATACTTAATAAAATGTTGTTGTCTTTATATCTAAATGCGTCCAAGATCTCCATAAGAGGCTTCGTCGCTCGGTTGGTCTTTTGTGACTCAGTTTGGTCTGTCACTGTTCAGTTTGGTCTGTCACTGTTCAGTTTGGTCTGTCACTGTTCAGTTTGGAATATCAGTTTCACAGTTTACTTGAATGGACGCATTTGAACAATAGTTGTTCTTGTTATCCCTTAATGTTCTATTCGGTAAAAATCGTTTTAATTTTTCAAAATATTCTGATAGCGCAGAATTTCTTTTCACGCATCCATTTTGTTTTTGTGCGTACGATTAACTCCTGTGAAAATGCCACTATTAATTACCGAAAAGGTGTTAGGGTCATTATGTTATCGACTTCTAAACAAACACGAATATCACTTGTAGTTATCTCAATAAATAATATTTTAAAACGTGGAGGTTACTTTCAAAACACATGTATATTTGTCTCTCTTTCTTATACTGTTAACTCATATACCACCCTATTTCTATTTATTTTCTCTCGCGCGACGTTATTCTAACTGTAACTGATATAACACGCTCTTTCTGAAGCTTTTTCATACATCATCACATTTGGATTATTCTCTCTTCCTCCCATTTGTTAACCCTGCTCCTCCCCATCCTTTCTGTATTCGAATATGTCTACTGTTAGTTTCTATTGAACGTTGTTGTGGCGAAGTTGTTGCTAATGAAACTAACTAGCGAAAACATAATGTGCGAATGATGGAATTTGGTAACACGCATCCGTATTGTGAAGCCTATTTTGATCCAATAAAATGTCATCAGCAACTTTCACTGCACATATGCATTTGTTGTAACAATAGACAACAGTTCATTTCCCCTTCTTCTCTATTATAAAATCACTACTTATAGCAATGATATGAAATCATCACTTATGGTAATGGTATGAAATAACCACTTATAGCAATTATATGAAATCACCACTTATAGCAATAGTATAACATCACCACTTAGAGCAATGGTATGAAATCACAACTTAGAGCAATAGTATGAAATCACCACTTAGAGCAATGGTATGAAATCACAACTTAGAGCAAAGGTATGCAATCACCACTTATAGCAATTATATGAAATCACTACTTATAGCAATTATATGAAATCACCACTTATAGCAATGGTATGAAATCACCACTTATTGCAATGGTATGAAATCGCCACTTATAGCAATGGCATGAAATCACCACTTAGAGCAATGGTATGAAATCACCACCTATAGCAATTGTAGGAAATCACCACTTATAGCAATGGTATGAAATCACCACTTATTGCAATGGTATGAAATCGCCACTTATAGCAATGGCATGAAATCACCACTTAGAGCAATGGTATGAAATCACCACCTATAGCAATTGTAGGAAATCACCACTTAGAGCAATGGTATGAAATCACCACCTATAGCAATTGTATGAAATAAACATTTATAGCAATGGTATGAAATCACCACCTATAGCAATGGTATGAAATCACCACTTAGAGCAATGGTATGAAATCACCACTTATAGCAATTGTATGAAATTACCACTTATAGCAATGGTATGAAATCAACACTTAGAGCAATGGTATGAAATCACCACTTATAGCAATTATATGAAATCACCACTTATAGCAATGGTAGGAAATCACCACTTAGAGCAATGGTAGGAAATCACCACTTATAGCAATGGTATGAAATCACCACTTATAGCAATTTTTTTTACATAGTTCACCACAAACAAAGCAAGTCGCCATTGTAGATGTAAGGGCTACTAAGAATTAGGATGTAAGTTTAGGGGGTCATCCTAAGTTGGGAGCTGTACAGCGAGATGTCTGTTTACATTTGTTTTAAATTTCTGCATGTCGGTACAGTCGAGGAAACAGAGAGCCGGAAGGGAGTTCACGGAGCAGGCAGCACGAGGAAAGAAGCTTTTCGAATAGAAGGCTTTCCGGCAACCGGGGACCTCCACAGTGAATGGATGGGATTTAGCTGATTGTCGGATTGGTCCAGTGTATTTACGTCGAGAGGGTACTAGAACATCAAGTTAATCGGATCACAATCCATTGAAGTACATGTAAAACAAGCACAAGGATGCAACATTGCGGCGATTGGGAAAGGGGCTGGAGCTTGGTGAATGGTGAGGGACGTATTAAGTTTGCGACTCTATTTTGGATTTTGTCTAAGAGGGAGAGACTAGTAGACGATGCACCAGTCCAGATGTGACAACAAACATTGGCTTGTGTCAGAAGTTTACTAGACCGGTAGAGGGAGCCAACCTTCTTTGCAGCAGCCTTGGCAATGTATGAACACATGCTTCAGCTGTGATTTATTACCGACTGAATTAAAAAAAAAAGAATAAATTCAATATATTATTCGTCTTTTAAAGAAAACTGGATATTTTACTAATCTGTGAATCAGCATTTAATAGAAACTAGCGGGACTTCGTGGAAATTCCATGGTGTTTTCTCCATCAATCTGTATATTTTACTGTTAATAATATTCCGGTGGCTAGAAATAGGCACATTTTACTCGCTAACTTTTGCGTAACAGGATGGAAATATATATATTTATTTATATTATTAACTGGTTGCCGGGTGAAACGGGTCTGTTTTCCGCGGTCGCCATCTCATCCCGGTCGTCCCTCTCTCACTTGCCCCACTGTCTTCCAGCTCTCGTTCTCCCTCCTCTCACCATCCCCTTACCCCCGCCTCCACTCTCCCCGTTGCCCGGAGCAAAATTAAGTACTAACTCTGTCTTCCCCCTCTCCTCGTTGATGTGTATTAAGCTCAAAGTTAAAAAAAATTAATAATAATACATTTCCGGCGATCTGGCGATCCCAACTTCTTAAAAGGGGGTGTCCGAGCATGACACAGGTAGGTAGACTCTAGCGTATTAATATCTAGATTATCTCCTTTAAATAACAGATGCATATATTTAACAATCTGGCAATTAAATAATGTCACGTGTCACTTATAATTTGAAAGATAATATTAATAGAAAAATTTGCATATTGAATGTTTTAGATGTCGAATAGGACGAAAAACTTGGATAAGTAATAAAGAAGTAAAGGAACCAAAACATTACAAACACGTTCATGTAGGGTTCATCGCTGGGGCAAGAGTGATCAGGGATCCTTATTTGTTACCTAATTCGAATCCTAGTTCGAATCCAGTTATAGTATTTCGTAAAATTCAATCAATTATTTAGTCAATATATTTTTGATTTAAATTTCTACATTTTATTTATTAATGTTGAGCAAAAAAACATGTAACCTTTTTTGTTACTTAACTTTTACATTTAGAATGAAAACTATGTCGATGAAGCTTGATTGCTTTTCAGATAAAATGTGGTGGGGGCGAATGCTACGAGAAGTGGTGAGAGGGGATAGTAGTATTAGTAGTAGTATTAGTAGTAGCCGTAGAAGAAGAAGAAGAAGTAATGTACAAGACGGATAATTGAATGACGTAAACAATGAAGAAACACAACTTGCAAATTACAGAGCATTACAAACATGGTAATGTAGGGTTCAAGGCTGGCAGCGGGAAAAACCTGGTGGAACTTATTTTATATTATAAAAATCTACATGTATTAGTTCAATTCATTAATCATTTATTCATTCGATAATAATATAAGAACGAAACGAATCAAGATTTTAATAAGCATTATTCTCCTATAACATTCAATGGCCGCAGTTTCTGAATGACTTTTATAAATCATAAACTCTGAATGACTTTCATAAATTATAAACTTTTATAAAATATAAACTTTTATAAATCATAAACTTTGAATAACTTTTATGAATTATAAACTTTTATAAAATTATAGACTTTTATAAATCATAAACTCTGAATGACTTTTATAAATTATAAACTTCAAGGACTAATTTATCATTTGACCCACATCTGTTGGAAATTGCGATTCCATTGTCCTTATTGGTAACCAAATTGTCGTCAACTGAACGTGTTCTAATTATCTGTTCGAGAGAATATACGAGAACGCGAAGCAACTCTGGCGAACGTGACAAAGGTTTACATAAAACATTACATCCGGTTGATAATAATAACCAACATAGAAATACTTGAACAATATAAGAAATGTTTAATAACGATTCTAATAAGCGGCAATGTAACCAACATGGAAATACTTGAACAATATAAGAAATGTTTAATAACGATTCTAATAAGCGGCAATGTAACCAACATGGAAATACTTGAACAATATAAGAAATGTTTAATAACGATTCTAATAAGCGGCAATGTAACCAACATGGAAATACTTGAACAATATAAGAAATGTTTAATAACGATTCTAATAAGCGGCAATGTAACCAACTTTACTGTTGCACGCTGAGCGTATCGTTACAATCGCCAACTCTGCATCGGTTCATGCACACGGATAAGTTCGAATAACCCTCGGATTTAGATGATAATTCCAAACAGGCTGACACTGTGTAAAGATAACGTTCGCATAGTTGAATGTCTAAACAAATTCATACAAAGATCTAGTCTTTTTGCATAACCACCGCGGGGTAAATCTACTTGACAATATGTCATGTTGAGTGGCCTATCTTAATTACATCTGATTGGCAACATATTTTAAAAGTAAATGTGGCAACGAAAATACAAATTGATTAAGTAATGCCATATATATATATATATATATATATATATATATATATATATATATATATATATATATATATATATATATATATGTGTGTGTGTGTGTGTGTGTGTGTGTGTGTGGAGAGAGAAACAGAAGACGAAAGAGTTGGGGGGATAAAAAGAGAACACCCGGCAACAAAATGGTAGCTTTATAAATATTGAATACAACCCTCTATTTTGATTTACTTCATCTCTTCAATATATATATATACACACACACATATATATATATATATATATATATATATATATATATATATATGAAAACATTGTTAAAAAATACAGAATTCGTCTGTTTAATTACACCTTTTTTATTTTTTCAATTTTTCTGATGGTATTTTTTGCATTAAAATAAGAAAAAATGTTCCATAGGTTTCACAGGTTTCACGAACGTTTTCGATTCTGCTGTATTTTTAAAATTCTCTTCTTTCTCCGGTTTTTTGTTCATTTGCTTTTGTCACTTAAGATGATTCGAGGAAAAATCGAAAAACTTGTGAAACGTATGGAACATTTATTATTTTTTTGATTTTAATACACAAAATATCATCAGAAAAATAAAATAAATAAAAAGGTATAATGAAACAGACGAATCCTGTAATTTTTAATAATGTTTGCATAAATGAAAAAAATGCTGCTTAAATACACAATATGTATATATATATATATATTAATATATATACATATATATATATATATATATATATATATATATATATATATATATATATATATATATATATATATATACATTTATATATATATATATTAATATATATATTGATATATACATATTTATAACGGTTAAGAGACCAATAAAATGAAATAATTTTTAATAAAATACTATTTATTTAAAATTAAATTTTTCGATTCATAAAAGAATCTTCATCAGCAGAATAGAGACAATTCTTTTTCTTTCCTTTTTTAACGACATAAAAATAAAGACAAAATATTGTCCGTATTCTTTTGATGAAGATTCTTTTATAAATCAATAATTTGAATTTGAAATAAATAATATTTCATTTAAAGCATAACATCTGCATTTGATTGGTCTCTTAACCGTTTTTAAAATTACACATTTAACTGCATTAAAACAGTGGAAATAGTTTACTCATAACTCACACGTGCGTAGCAAGGCACACCACTTTTATTGGACATCAAATACCAGACTTCAATAAGAACAGAAGTACAAGGCTACGTGGCAACATGTCGCTTAAAATAAAAATAAAAAATATTGTTTGTATTCTTCTGATGAAGATTTTTTTATGATTCAAAAATGTTAATCTTAAATAAATAATATTTTATTTTAAAAAATCTGCATTTTATTGGTCTCTTAACCGTTTTAAAAATTACAAATTAAAATGCATTTAAATGCATTTAAACAGTAGAAATATTTTACTCATATATATATATATATACATATATATATATATACTAGTAATTATATGCTTCCTCCGGTCGAATATTTTTGGCTAGGCTGAGAGGATGATATCATGATGAACGAACTACATACTCTGATTTGTAAGGAGGAGGTAATAACATGACAAACGAACACCCGCCCCTCAAAAAAGTAAGAGTTAAAATCTGGGAGCATTATGTCATAATAATAGAATAGATAGTACACTATTCACCCACATGAACACACGCAAAAAGGAGAAGGTAATCCTCGGAGGTTTGTATAGTGCGGAACGAACGTATACTATACTGCCTCCCCCCCCCCTAAAAAAGAAGAGGTAATGCCAAGAAGAAATGTACAGAATTAAATGAGTATAAACCGTTTTGATATGGCTAGGATAGGTGGAAAAAACTTTTTGCATTTTATCATATTTAAAAAAAAGAAGTATATATTTTTGACTTCATTGAATATAAAGAATTAAGAGAATTAAAACCACACACACTTGGTTGTCAACTGCGCAAATTATACATTTCTTAAGTTGTCCTTTAAAACAACACTCATAAGTAAATTTCTATGTCATATATAAAATGTTTAGAAAGAAATCGTAGCTTCCTCAAAATGGCACGTAGGAGTTAGGACTATTTCAAACATGTTTCTTTGGAAAATTCTACATGTGTATAAGCATTTATATTTTAGATACACTCTCTGGTCTGTTTACCTATAAACGGGCAGTCAGACACAAACCAGAACCAAAACCACACTCTCGTGGTTATCAACTGAGCAATTGAGATATTTCTTAAATTTAACTTAATGTAAATAAAACAAATATTAAAATTAATATAATAAAAATTAATGTCAAGTAAGGTGAACTAAATTCTATAATAACTAAACGTTTGATCAACTAAAAGTCCCATAAAGCATAAACTAATTTAACTTAATGTAAATACGTGACCGAAGTGAAACTGAAAATGGAATCAAATCAAATAAATGGAGATCTATAATGATTGTGTTGTATAATGATGTATTCGTATAACAACAAATAATTCTTCGTCTGGTATAAAATCAAATTAAATTTATTCATCAATATTTTAAGTGATTTATTCAACTTCATTTTTTATCATTTAATTACACGTAATTATATTAGATAAATACGTATATGCATTTTTCAGCAATAAACGATAATCACAATTTTAATAAGAGCTTAATTAAAAATCAGTTAGAGAATTATAAAAAAATAAAGTGTATCATTTCAGCTTTGCGACATGCGTCGTTACAGTGTTTAATTCATAACTATATTTCGAATGAAGTATCTTAGTATTTCATTTGAAGAATTCAATTGTAATATATGTATATATTCATATTTTTATTTTACTAACATGATTCATTCATAAACAATGTTTATTAAGCATCTCTGTAATGTTTTCAAACTGGCGACGCGATATTAATATCAATTAACTAGTCAACGATTAGTGTTATATGGATAGATTCCGAGCAAGAAAACAGCAGTTATTCCCCCTTTGTCAGAAACACTGCCCATACGGAGAGTAGAAAGTTGACGTTGAGTTGACTTTCGGCAGACTCACAACTCTCGCTTCCCTTATTTTGTCCTCACTGGGCGATGTTTCTGACAAAGGGGAAATAATTGTTGTGTTCTTGGTCGTGATCTATTCACAAACACTAATATTTGACTGGTTTTGACCTTGAAGTAGTATTTTTTAGCTCCTTACATAAAATGGCTTCATGCCTTGTCTGGAGCGATTTCCATAAAAAAAATGTTTTTTTAAATTTTTATTGAGTTTTTTTCGTTTATCTTTAGTACGACGTTTCGCTCCGTTTCTTTTCTGATCGAGCGTCACCATTGGATTATTTTTAACTATTAACTATTTTACTTTTATATTTCTTCATTTCTGACAAAATCCCCGACACTAAGATTTGTATGTTAATATTATATGCTCCATTTGTGTATTATATTAATCAAGACTTCCTCAACGTTTTTAATTCTAGTCATCGTATACTAATTGAAGATACATTCAGATTCATACCGTAGACTATTTTGTCTCACCGAACGAAGAGTTAACTCTGTGGGTCACACTATGAACAAATCGATTGATGAACCGGACACGATTGGTATCTTTAACCCTGGAGGTTGAGTTCCATAAGTTTCCGTGCAACATAAGTCATCAATGGAAGATCTAACTTATGTATAGTGTCTATTAATCAAATACATATGCTGCTCCACAAGTAATTGAGAACTCTCCTTATTTCTCCAATAACACTAGATAACACTAGATAATACTATATATATATATATATATATATATATATATATATATATATATATGCAATCATTGAATTCGTCTATTTAATTATACCTTTTTTATTTTTCAATTTTTCTTATGAGCTTCTTTGTAATAAAACCAAAGAAATTAATAAATGTTTCATAGGTTCCACAGGTTTCACGAATGTTTTCGATTCTTCGCCGAATCATCATCAGATGTCAAAAGCAAATGAACAAAAAAGTTGGAGGAAAAAGAGAATTTTAAAAAGACGGTGGAGAAACGCGCATACAACGTTCTTCGCATTGCTCCAGGAAGTCGTTGGCGATTTTAAATTCAGCAACGCTGGATGGCATCACACACACACACACACATACACACACACACACACACACACACACATATATATATATATATATATATATATATATATATATATATATATATATATAAATATATATATGTGTGTGTGTATATGCATACAATTGAACGAAAGAAAAATTAATGCATAGCCATGTACCTTTCATCTGATCTTCAAATTTCTTCATCTATCGTCAAACACCGCAACCAAACTTTACCTCAGTACTTTCAATATTCGAGAATACCCGTAATTCATCTTCGACAAAAAAAAACGATAATTTTTAATATGCTTAAAACTATATATATTTGTTTCTGTGTTTATATTTATTTTTTCCAAATGCAATGGTTTTATCATATCCTACGCGCTTTTCGCAACACAAATTAAGAGGAATATATATATATATATATATATATATATATATATATATATATAGTAATCCTTAGACTGTCACACTTTAGTAGCATGTTAGCTGATATGCCACAATTAAGCTTTTAAAAAGATGTTTGATCGCTTACCGCGTAGATTGAATAGATGCAACTGACGAATGCCGTTCTCGTATTTTTGTGATGTTTAAGCGTTTCTTTCTTTAATCATTGTTGTAAAGCAGTCACCAGTAGGCGTTTGTTTTTTAAATAGCGGAAAAAAGACCTAAAAGGAAAAGCGATAAATATCCGGCGAATAACGAGCAGATTTCAAAGAGAATTGGCGCCAGAAATGTCATCTTCGAGAAACACAGACATGTTTTTTTTGCAAAAACACTAATTCAACCGCGTTCAATTTGGAGTTACTTTAATACAAAACGGAAATAGGAATTAAGTTTGTTTATTTAGGAAGCAGTATTTCATGCATACATGTTTGGTTAAAATGATTTTTTTTTTGTTTTTCATCTGCATCAAATATATCTAGTTTCTGGACGAGTCATTTGGGATGTGTATCTTTTATCTTCACAAAGAGTGAATAAAATTCTGTTTATAAACACTGGGCAATATTTGGTAATCAAAATATCACATCGTTTAGGCCGCCTACTAATATTGTACCAATCCTGAAAATGACTAACGGAAGTTGAAACCCAAATGTATTTTCCCGCAAACGAGAGAATGTAGATTGGAGACAACTGCGACCAAAGTAGTTCTTACATATATACATAAGTTTAATGTCCTATCGATATATATATATATATATATATATTGTGTGTGTATTTTCCTTCAGACAATCATCCTGAGGAAGTCTTGAAATAAAGACGATAAGTTGATAAATGCATAAATAATATTTTTTGGTCTTCCTTTTTCAATTTCTATTACGTCGAAACACTTTTTCCTTTCATTATCATATATATATATATACATACATACATTTGAATAGATGAAAGCATAAAACACCCGACGGTATAATGTGAATCTAATATTTACATTTATATATATATATATATATATATATATATATATATATATATATATATATATATATATATATATATATATACGTTCGCATTGCACATAATCACGTTCGCGTGCAACATCTCATTACTACAGTCTATATAGTCCATATAGTCACGGAATAGGGTAGATCACTCTCACACCATTACATTAACAACATCAGTGTGTCTATATACCACTGTTTCGCAGGTCGATGTATATATATATATATATATATATATATATATATATATATATATATATATATATATATATATATATATACATATATATATATATATATCGGCTTGTAGGACTTGCGTGTTTTTGTCGGTCATAACTACAATTTAACGCTCTTCCCCACCTTCAAATAGTCGAACACAAATTTGGTTTATGTTCTTTTTCGGTATAATCACTTCTGGTTGCGCCCAACATCAGTTAATTTTCTGCCGATTGGTTTATTCTAAGGCGAGCCATAATACAGGCCTGGTACACATGCAACTGGGGTCCACGACTGTATTATCGTATCATGAATAAATAAGCCTTTTCTTCGGTTGCATGTTTGCCAGTCCTGTATTATGGATCGTTTTGGTTTACTCCCATTAATATTGTTCTTATTTATTCTGTTTTATTCGTATATTGAATTCTATGCCACTGTTTATTGTTTACTTATGTGCTTGTCGTTATTTTAAATTTGCGTAAATTGTTAAATTTTATATTTTAATATAGTTGTTTCACCTTGATTGGTGATTTTTTTTAACTTTCTGCGGTCAAAGCGGGGGTTAATCCTTTTTTTATTAAACAGTTTATTTAACAGTATTATCCACGAAAAAAAAATTCTAACTAAATAACAACCAGCGATCGAACTTCAGATTATATAGACTACACAACTCCTAACTTAGGATGACCCCCAAAACGTTCACCCTAATTCTCAGTAACATGCCTTGTTTGGGGGCTACTTTGTTTTTTTTTTAAACATTTCGAAATATATATGAGACGTCATATTCTATGTTAATATGATGCGATGGGGTAAGTACAAGAGAACATAGGGAAACCTCGCGTCTCCTGCTAGTACATCTATGTATGTATGTATGTATGTATATATATATATATATATATATATATATATATATATATATATATATATATATATATGTATATATATATATGTATGTGTGTGTGTGTATAAATAAGTGTGAGTATTTGTTTGTATGTGTGTTTACGTGCGTTTTCGTGTATCAGTGTGCATGTGTGTATGTTATATTCGCTTCTTTCCGTCCTTTTCTTTCATCATATGTGACAATAACAGTTAGATAATTTCATCGATTATGTCCTGTCCTACTTTGTTGACAACTGACGAAAGGACGATTTTTTATCAACGAATGACGCCGATTGTTGATAACCTTACGCCAGTGATGAAAACTCCAAGAAACCAAAAAAGCACACTTGGATAATTTGAAGCAGAAAAAGTTGCGCTCGTTGTGTTTTTTCGTGTATTTTTATCTACTTTTATTTGGACTTTCTTTGATTTTTTTCAAAGCGTGTTTTTCTCTTTCAAACGTTGGACGTTGCCCCCTTCTGTTTGGATATTGTATTAAGAGTCTAGATAAACAAAATGAAACAAAATAAACAGCGGCCAATGAAAGATGCTCTGCATCCGAACGGTAACAAGAAGAGCTAACGTAAATATTTTAAAACCGAATTTATTTTTCAATAAAACTATTTCTAAAAATAACATATTACTGTTTGGTAATACGTCCTTACGTCTCTGTGAGATGATTTCTTTATCGGTCGGTAAACCTGTCACGTTGTAGCAAGAATTAGCATTCCCATCGCTGTGAAGAATAAATGGGCGTATCTTATTGTGGATGCGGCCAAGTGCTACAAATAAAACATTATATTTGTCAGTCGGTAAGTCTCCCTTGCTTAAGTTTTAAATAACATTTTAATCGGTTTTTAATAAGATGTTCGTTAGTTTTAAATATTATTTACTAGCTGAGGTACTCGTCTATTCTGGGTTTAAAACGTTTTCTTGATTTCAAGATTTCAAGTTAGGAACATCTTTTTTTAATGGAAATCGCTTCAGACAAGGCATGAACCCTCTTGGTGTAAGGAGCTAACAATAATGAAATATGATTATCGCAAAGACAGGTAATGTCTTGTGCCCTTAGTCTTGAAAAGACAGAAATTATAAGTAGGAGGAAAACAGTCAGCAGGAAGAGCGTTCCACAAGTTCCATAAGTTTATAAAATATTGTTCAACTATTTTTATAACAAAATATTAAGGTTTATGACGATGATCGGTATCGGTTAGGAAATAACTGAAACGTTATAGCAAAAAAAAACAAATATATTTCTAGTGTGAGATCCGAATCAATGATTTCATAAAATATTAGAACTGAAGGCGAACGTTTATCCACTTCGCCATCGATCAATTAATTTTCTTTTTCCTCTTTTCTTATGTATTAATCTTGAGCTAGAGCAGTGTCTGCAATGGTGGATTTTTTTCTTGATACGATCACAGGATTGGTTCGAGTGAAGGCCGATTTTACAGAAATCTTTTATCTGTGTCTGCCAATTTCATCATCGGCTTTCCGGCGAGTTCTAATGCAAAGGAAAGTTTCGAGGCGGTGCCGTTGTTCGCTCTCCGCCCATGTCCAAACCATCTGAACCCCCATTTTCATCTTCCTCTTAATCGGTGCGATGCCGTAGCACCGTCGGATATTCTGATCGTAGACGTGGTAGAGCAGTGTACTTTCAGACATTCAGCCGAGCATTTTAGTTTCCATATCGGCGAATTTTCACTCCGCCTTCCTCGTTGTCGGTAAGCACTCGGGGCTGTAAAAGCAACGGGTTTCACAACAGTCCGGTAGAACTTCGACTTTAGACACTTGCTGATCTTGCGATCAATCAATCAATTTGTCTTGTAAATCTACTTAAATCAGTTCGGCATCCACATCTTTTTTCCTCTCCGCATAGATCCAAAACTGTTCGATTATCTAAAATAAATATAAATAAATAAATAAACATAAAGAAGTAAAATATAAAATTTTTAAAAAAATATTCTTTTTAAAAGGGAAATATATCAGTGAAGATTTTATCAAAAACAGATAAATGGTTTCTCTTCAATGTAAACAATACGTCAAATGCGTACAAGTATTTGACGTGAAAAGTTGTTGTTCCGTCGGTTAAAGGGACCCCCCCCCCCTTTAACCGACGGAACAACAACTTTTCACGTCAAATACTGGGCTAAAAATGTCGGAACATTTGTTTAATAATGTTATTGTTAGATACTTTTTATTTTGAATAATAAGTTTTGAAAAAGGTTCAATAACTTCTGACATCGATTAGGACATCGGGTCGGAAGTGATTTTTCCACATTTCCGGTGAGTTCGGCTCTTAGATCACCCGTTTAACTGTGATGTCCCGACACACATACACGAATACAGACAATTTTTTTTCGTATGCATAGATGTTGGTCTGTCACGAATACGTTTATACTAGCAGGTCCATCGATAAAAGCCGATATTGTATGGATGAATTATATTCCACATGGGTGTCTATAAGAGATCCTCAGTTAATAAACGTTTGTAATAATATTTTCGTTCGTCTGTCATGCTAACGTTTTAAATAAAATGTTCTTATACTGTCACATTTAAATTCAAAATATTATTTTCGTTCATCTGTCATGCTTAGATTTAAAATTAAATATTCGTTCGTCTGTCACGCTTAAGATTTAAATAGGTTTGTCATCATGAAACGCGCTGTTGTACTTAACGCATCGTATTTTAAATGCACGCACGAATCTCTTGAAAAGGTTCTGTCTGTCAGTGGTTAGTAAGATTTTAGTCAGAAATAGCATTTGTGGTCTCTCTGTCACGCGTGAATTTGAAATAGCACTTCAGTTTGTCTGTCGCGCTTTAAATTGAAATGGTGTTTCATCGTTAAATGAATTGATTGAATGTGTGCATCTTAAGAAGAGATCCGTACGCGTTTCTCAATTCTTGTCGGTATTTTCTACACACGACTAATATCATGGCCGCCAATAATGAATTATGCTAAAAATATTCTCATATTTCTTTGAGTTTAAATCCCTCACGTTTTCATCACGAAAATGTTTAATTGAATAGACTGCTCAAAGATACGAATAAAATTCTTCAAGCATAAAAATTAAATTTAACTTGTTAAAATTAGTTTCATTAATTTGAAACAGTTTTACTTTTGAGTCCGTAAGGGATTTTCTATCAAATTCTGACAATACTCAATATTTATTCAAAACAAGATAATTGAGTTTACAAATTAAACCTTCAAAAATGGATCATTGAATACTGGTTAAGATTAGAGCTAGAGATACAGTTAGGGGGGTAGATTTAGGGTTAGGGTTAGGGTCAGGCTTTTTTCTCGATTTGATCGATCGACTAATTCCGATTTCGACGACTAAACCTCACTTTGTAAATGCTTTAGATTAAATTAAATTTGGCTCCAATGCATGAGCAGCATACAAAAATTCGGAAGGTCGTTGCATTTGATGTAAGCGTGACACACAAAATAGCACACACGCTATCGTATTAATATGCGTCTTCCCGGTCGTCCCCTCCCTAGCTACTTTCCCCCTTCGATGTAGAATAAAAAAAATCTTAGAAGTTGGTTTGGATCGGACTATAAACCAGTTCGGACGACGTCAAAAACAGATCAACGTCGCTAACCGTTGCGCCAAAGGGAAATACTTAAAATATTACGAAAATAAGGTGACTTGAATGCTTTTCCAAATCTAGGTGCGGCACGCATGCGCAGAGCTTTTGATGTAAGCGTAACATACGAACACACACACTATCGTATTAATATATAGATAAGTTTTCTTACCGAAGACTGTAATAACCCATGACCCTATATTTCTTTCAAAATGTCCTTAATACAACCCCCGTTTAATAATATAAAATCTGCAGCGACAATAACATATTATACTTTTAATGTATGTTTTTACTTATTGTTACTTGTATTTTTCATCCTCTTTCAAAATCTTTGGTTGCTCCGTGACGAACGAATATAAACAACACTACAAATGAAAGGGTAATATCTGTGAAGATTATCTCATGAGTAAAGACACATACTACACAACCTATTATTAAAAAGGAGCGTTAATACATGTGATGTTATCATGAGTTACTCAGGAAAATATAGCAGATCCTACACTGAATTGAACATTGAAATATATACATATATATATATATATATATATATATATATAGAGAGAGAGAGAGAGAGAGAGAGAGAGAGAGAAAGAGAGAGAGAGAGAGAAAACCCACCTGCAGGAACATTTTCATCCATTACAAATCCGCCATACCCCTCAAAGCTAAAATTAGTTACGCGCACACTGAAATCACCCGCATACAGAACAAATGCTCATCCACTACCGACAAAACAACGCACGCCAAAGCCTTCCATCAGACCCTCTTAACCAACGGTTTCCCCCTCACTACCATATCCAGCCTCAATAACACCAGAAGACGTAGACACCACACTCTCAGCAACACCTGCTTCCTTAAACTCCCCTTCTTTAGCGACACTTCTCTCCGACAACATTTGGCCAAAAAAAGGCCACTACACCCCAGAACCCTGCTCTCTAGTTAATTGCCCCATCCCCACCTATACGGTGTACAGCCTACAATGCGCTAAGTGCTGGAAGTTCTATATCGGTAGCACCGCCAGGCCTCTGCACCAACGCTTCAAATAACATCTGAACACCCACATTTCTTTCATTCACAAACACATAATATTATGTGGCAACACACATCGCTCTATTAGTGTCCGCATCCTTAACTCGGTCCGCAATGTCGGTCAACTTCGAATTTCGGAAGCCATTCTAATCCCTAAATATCACCCCCTTTGAATAACAGATACAAACTTTCTTCTCCATTCATTCTCTGATGCTTACACTCCTTGCCTCCTTGCCTCTACCATCTATCTGCCCAGAACCAATCAACCCACAGCTCGATGCCTTTTATTATGTGCTTAAATTACATAATTAATTTTACATATAATAAATATAATGTAAATATATTAGTTTTAGAAATAGTTAGGAATAATTATACCGTATAACATCACATATTAATAAATAAAATAAAAAACAAAAAATAATAAATAAGAATTACGAAATTAAGCACTTTATATATATATGTATATACACTTATATATATATATATATATATATATATATATATATATATATATATATATATATATATATAATCTCTAAATAAATTTAAATAAATTTATTTTAGGAATAATTATACCCTATAACATTACATATTAATAAAATAAGAATTAAACATGTACACTTTATATATATATATATATATATATATATATATATATATATAATCTCTAAATTTCCCCCACCATCCCTTGTCATTCAATTGAGTCTTGATCTTCTTTGGGTGTCATAATTCTTATTACTATAAAGTTACCTTTTATTTCACAATTGATTTCAGTTTTGAATTTAAATTAATTCTAACCAGATTCGTGATTTTACAGTTTCCTCCCCTTGACCGTTCATTTTCTAGTAATATATTAACGACTAAAAGTTATCAAATTTAAAATTAAAATTGAATTTAAAAAAAGAAAAGGAAAGAAACCAATTAAAAAATAATAAAGAATAAAGTATATAAATAAACAAATATTAATAAGATGACAAGCTTTAAGCTGAATAATTATACAATTAAATTATGATAGGAATAATTGATATTGATATCCAATTAGCTTATCTAAACTCATTTTCTGCGAATCTGCCACCAATTCTCTGCGGTATTTCTTCAACAGTTGTGTCCATCTCGCCTTTTCGACCACTCGGTCATATTTTTGATCTTTTGATAATGAGAGGTTCCGCTCTCGATAATTAAAGTTTACCTTTTTCCGGAACTTTAAAATTGCTTGACAGTATTTTTTTCTATTTACTGTTCTGGGATTTAAACCGTTATACCGTGAAATATTAATAAATTGATTTGAGATTCTATTCGTATTTTCTTTTCTCGTTTATTTTTGTTCATCTCTTCCACCTTCCGGTACCTATATCACATTGCTCCTGCCTTGGGTTACAAACTTACTGTTATATATATATATATATATATATATATATATATATATATATATATATATATATATATATATATATATATATATATATATATATAACCACCCTCTTTACTAAGAGTAGCTTATACAACTCTTAACGTGTTCTCATCCCATAAGAATGTTTTATCTATAATTCAAATGCATTTCTCTATTTATAAGTTAATTTTTATAAGGCAGTGACTATATAGGTAAAGAAACCCAACGGTTAGATATACAACTCTCCCAACGCACCCCAGGTATTATTCGCACACACGGTGTTTCGAGAACATCCAGGAACATACAGACCCAGTAATCTGCCATCGGAGACCATTTATTTACTACAACTACGCTGATTAGTGGTTCCCTTGGGGTTAATGTAATAAACATTTCTAGATCTAGTTTACGTAGACAAAGTTGTAAATTGTTGTAGATTTTTCACGATTATTTTATTTTTATTCTCTCACTTTCCCTCACACTCTACATCTCCCAAAATACATAGTTTCACTTTTGATATTGTCTTAGTTTTTAATCGCCATCATTTGTTACCTTTTGTTCTGCAGAGTTCCACACGAAAAAGCTTTGGAGAGTGTTTTTGTATTTCCTTCAGTTAAATTTCTCTAGCTTGATCAAATATCATTCTTCCTCTGTAAGTGATCATTCCTTTCTGGTTTACCAAGAATTTTAGTAATTTAATTTCCTGTAATCGATTATTTTATTTAATTTATTTAATTAATTTCTAAATTAATTTTTTTACTTGAATTCACCCTAGACAAAACACATTGCCACTGGGACGTAAGGGGCTACTGTGAATTAGGGGCCAGAAATTATACGGAGACATCCTTAGTGATTAGTTGTGCAGCGAGATATTTGTATATATGACACTTAAAATTCAATAGAATCAGGGTAACAGAGAGCATGGGGGGAGTTCCCAAAACTAGCAGTGCGAGGAAATAAGCTATTAGAGTAGAAAGCCTTCTGGCATCTGGGAACCTCCACAGTTGATAGATGGGTTTTAACTGATTGTCGAGTTTTTCAGGTGTATTTACGTCGAAAGAGCACCAAAGTAGCAAGTTAATCGGAATACATTCCATTGAAGTACTTGTAAAACGGAATGCAACACTGGGCGATGGGACAGGAGTTGGAACTTGGTGGATAGTGAAGGACTTATTAGATCAGCAACTTTTTTGGAGCCTGTCTAAGATGGGAGAGACTAGTAGATGGGGCACCAATCCAGATGTGCATGGGCGGAGTGTGACTTGGTAGAGATATAGAATACTGGCAGGTGTGAGAAGTTTTCTAGCACGGTAAATGGAGCCCACTTTCCTTGCAGCAGCCTTGGCAATGTCTTCAATTTATTTGTTCTAATTCATATTACCTATAAATGTTAGGTCAAGGAGGTTGGACTTTGACCTCTCAGGTAGGGTGTTTTGCCATGGTAATCGGTGGTTGAAAGAGTTTCTTGTAGTTGCTAAAGGAAAAGAGCTTACCATCCATTTATATCCCCATTCAACTACAAACAAGGTTATTTTCTAAGGATTCAGCCATTGCTTTAGATATGTGCACGTCTGCTTTTCCCACATGTTGAGAGTAGAGCGAGGTTTCATCAGCAAATATACCCATCTCGAACTCAATTCCATCAGAGAGGTAGTGTATGAAAATCAGGAACAATAGAGGCCCAAGGATCAATCCATGGGGTACACACGTATTTATGTCATGTAGCTCAGATGAACGGCTATTTAGGACAACCTGGATCTTTTTTTTATAATAAGGATCTAATTATATTATGTACGTCCAGAAATACCGTAATTTTCATGAGAGGACTTTCATGCCAGACCTTATCAAAGGCTTTGGATACATCAAAGGTTACCGCCCTAGCTTCTCTTGCATTGTCCAGTGTATGTTATATGCGTTCAGAGATGACCCTTAGTATATATGTTGTAGAACCTAAATCCATACTGGTGGTCAGAAACATGTTTAGCATTAACGAAATGGTGGACTATTGCTTGATTGATTAAAGATTCAAAGATGTTTGCGAAGAACGGGAGTAGACTGATCGGGCTATAATTATGTGGGTCAGTTCTATCACCTGAGTTCTTGAAGACCGGTACCACCGAGGCAATTTTCCAGCAAGGAATTTGTTGTAGAGTTTAGAGAGGACGGGAGTCAGCTCAGCAGAGCATTTCTGTATTACTATGATTGGGATAAGATCAGGCTTACATGCTTTGGATGGTCCAAGTTTTTTTTAATGATATCTCAGACATTAGAAAGGAATATGAACATATAAACAAGTGTGGCTATAGTCCGCAATGAGAAATCTGGAATTGAGTTCCCTGCAGAGTCTAAAGTGGAGCTCATGGTGAACCGCTGAGCAAGATGTTCACCCTTTTCAGTTCATGTGGAAACGACATCATTTTGGTTCAAGAGCGGGGGAATTGTTGATTGCCTTTCCTTCAACACACTTTTTATAGATTTTTCTAGAAATCGCGAGTTTCTAGTTGCTGTGTCTCAATGTGTTTTCTGGTAATCTCGTTATTCCTTTTCTTTGCACTTACAATGGTTTTTCTTGATGCTGCAAATTTCTGTACATTTTAGCTCACTTGTGGCGGTTGAATTGACGAAATGTTTTCTGCTTCTGGGCAAAAGCAGCTTCACGCTTCGAGGTGAACCATTGTGGAGAGCTGGGCTAGCTATAGAATTTCCGCATGGGAACATGTGCCTCAATGCCTATTGTGAACTATTCCGTTTCCTTATTTGTGCAGAGAGATAAAACGTTTCTCTCCATGGGGTGTCTCTGATGGGATCTCTTATACATTCCTAGTCAGCCCATTTGAAGTATCCCGTCATTTTGAGTAACGGCTGATCAGCTTTGAAACGTAACTTATTTCCGCAGAGAGATAAAACGTAACTTATTTCCGCAGAGAGATAAAACGTTTCTCTCCATGGGGTGTCTCTGATGGGATCTCTTATACATTCCTAGTCAGCCCATTTGAAGTATCCCGTCATTTTGAGTAACGGCTGATCAGCTTTGAAACGTAACTTTATGGCGATACCAATCATTACCACAAGGTTATTCGCGTTCTCGAGCGGGATATGGGCATTTGTCACACAAGCTTCGGGTAGTGAGGTCAAGAACAGGTCGAAAAGTAAGGCCTGCTTGTTCTCACGATCTGGGAGCGGTTCGGGAAAGTGACGGTCTGAAAGAGGGAGTTTTCGATGGAGCAACTATACGTGCAGTTACCAGTTGTGTCTGTATTAGTCGATCATGTATTTGGGCGCCAGGATCAAGTGAGAGTGTTGCATCTATGTTATCCGAGACAAAATTGAGCCGGGTACAGTCCTGGTCGAAGGAAAACGGTATATGAAATATAAGCTGTGTCGTAAGGTTAATCTAAAGCACTTATAGGCTTGATTATTTGATTCTAGACTATGTTCTCTCGTCCAAGGAAAGATGTTCTTAACACAATCATCAAGTTTGTGAATATGCTTGTCAGAGTTTTTACGGTATATACTGAGGTATCCAGTCATGCCAAACTGATTTGAAGAGATGGAGGAGTGTAAGTTGGTTTCACGTAGTGCTAGGATATCCGGGGAGTTTATCAGGAGAAAAAAATTCTACGTCATCGATGTTGGTCCTAAGCCTTCGGATATTAGTGAATGCAAGCCTCAATTGAGGAGTCGAATAAGTTGGTGTTAGTGGGTGTCTGGTCTGAATGTATTGTTTTTACTTTGTACTGTCATTTTTAGTTATTTGATAGAAATAGGGTGGGCAAAGTGTGTCTTTGTTTGATTCAACTAAGCACACACAAGTAAACTGGTAACTGAGACTTAGTCTATGGGGGTTGTGGCCTCGGGAAAGCCCACCGGAGATAAATACAATGTCCTTTTCCATCCACAACACAGCATTAAAATTATCCCGATATTATACAACTTCGCGCTACTTAAGTGTTAAGGCAACTGTACTGTCAGTCAGAAACAGCAGCTAGACTAGCTGTCTTACCTGTACCCTAAACCTGTCGGAGCAACAGCGGCACAGACCAGTCATGTGGGACATAGTGACAATAAATGTTCCCCAAGTTACCCACGTAGAAAGAAAGAGAGACGGCATTCATTGTCCTCGTAAGGAAACAATGCCAACCATTGGATGTCTTTAAGTCGCCCTTGTTTGGTACATGGTTTGGGTGCCTAACTTGAATGTGTTTTCGGTCATTAATCTAAAAAATACATTCACACATGCGGAAGACTGGGTTCATAAAACGAATGATACGAAAATCCTTTCTGAAATACTAACATATTGTTGTTATTTTACTTTGAAAGAAATATGAGTAACTAAATAAATAAATTATTCGTCACTTTTCACGCCCAGCTCATATTGCTCGGCGCTGACGTTAGATATGTTATGCGCCGAAGAACATTTGTTTCATTTAAATTTTATGTTTATAACAAAGTGAACAAAAAAAACGAAAACTGGGCGTTTTGAAATTGTCATATTTATAAAAAATATTTTTATTCCTATCATTGTTAAATTTTAAGATGAGGAACTTGATTTTGTACTTTTGAGAAATATATTAAGAACTTTGCACAAATCATGTTTTATGAAGATTATATATATATATATATATATATATGTATTGATTTTGTATAAAACGTTAAGACGGTTATCGCTTCGATGCCTTTTGGTAGAAATATTTGTCTTTAATCTCAAAATCAACCCCAGTTTCCGATATCACTTCCTCATTGGAGCAAAATCTCTTTCGATGTTGCATCTTATTGAGGACTGCTAAAAGACAGTAGTCGGGGGTGAGATCTGACGAATATGGTGGGCGCTGAAGTAATTCGAAGTGTCATTTATGTACTTTTGCGATCGGTGAATTTTTTCGGGAAACAGCATATATTTTATCTTGATTTGTAGCTGTTTTGAGCGATTTCTTGCTTTTAAATGCACAAATAATGCTGTATTGTGGTCCTGCTCTTTTCAAGGTAATTGATGAAAAAAAAACTTGCGCATCTAAAATTACGGACGTTTGCGTCTTTGGTCGTGTCTTGTTTTTCTCCTGTATTTAAAGCTGTTTTCCGTTTGTCTTTTTTACACATTTTGTCTATCACGGCATTTCATTTTCATGACATATCATGCATTTATCATATATATATATATATATATATATATATATATATATATATATATATATATATATATATATATATAACCTTTAAAACACAAAACTATAAATAAAATAAATAGTAAATTCTATACACAAATTATTAAATAAGTATGACTAGAGTATATCTACTAATTATAGAAAATTACTAAATTAGTATGAGTAGAGTACATCTACTTGTTATAGAAAATTGCAGGTAACAATAATAATAATTATTGAAGATTGCGTAGACGACGCGAATGAAAGACTCGGCAAACACATAAAATAAAGAAAAGCTGATTACCGCCAGCCTAAGCAGCGTCAATGTGCACAATGTGCTCAATAGTAAAACGGAAATTGAAAACTATTCGAAAAGAAGAATTGGAAAGAAACGTAAATTACGCGGATTATTCATAAGAAGGACCAGATAAACTAAACCACTTGCATAGGTACGGATGAATCACCGATTAAAACCAAGAAAATAAAAGTACTTTTATAGATGACGCACTATGTTTCCGTGACTTCGCGTCGTCAACGTTCGGCCAGGTCTCGGAAGTTTACGAAACTATTAAACAATCAGGTTGCAGCAGGCAATACACAATTAGGCTACAGCAAGCAGCCGATAACTTTTGGAAGAAATTAATCGCGTTTAATAACAAACGTTGCAAAATTCTCAACATGTAATAATAATAATAATAATAATAAGAAGAAGAAGAAGAAGAAGAAGAAGAAGAAGAAGTCGAATACTGAAGAAGAAAAAGCAAATAAGTCCGAGAGATTCGTTTAATATAACATGATTATTTATCGCTACTTAAGACGTATCTTCTGGTATGGAATCATGATGAGCGATACTTCTTTGTCGTCCTCGATTCGAAGAGTGTTCAGGTGCTATTGCCAAATCTTTGTTTTTCTTCTTTCGGGAACCTTTTCCGTCCAGTTAATAAGTAAAGACATCGTATAAATATATAGTTTTTATTTTAACTTCATATGCCGACACATTGTTTATGTTACGGGAAGAGAGAGATAAATTCGAACGAGCGCAACTTTCTAACAATTCGCACGATGATAAAGCGCTAAAACTCAGTGTTTTGTGCCTATCAGAAATGTAATGTTGCTTACAATCCGTTATCTATTTTTATATCGAAATTACTATTATGCTACAAGTTCGTTCTTTTGCAAAGTACTATTCTTATGAATCAGGTTCACTAACATTCCGTACTTTTATTTGCAGACCATAAACTGATTCAATTTCCGATATGTTCGTCAATCGTTTGATCTGGCTCGAATCTGACATAAAGGCAGTATTGTAACAAGAGTTGTTACGGGAAAATTATGTCCTGAAATAAATCGGAACAAATGGAATTGAAAAAGGCAGGATGGCCCTTTGGATTGAAAAAATAAATCACGAAATAGAAAGTTTGATGAAAAAGAATTAAACTAGAAAATGATAAATATGTCATAAACACAAAGTACATAAGAAAGTGAACTATCAATAATTAGACACAACAGTGAAGATGGAGTCAACAATTAACAAAGTTATAGAAAACGACGACAGATCGAAAATATGGCGTCACATAAACTGTCGCTATACAAATGTTATAGAGGAAAGTACGAAATATTATGCCGCAATTTGAGGAGGAAGAGATTTTTAAATAGTGCATCTGTTAAGTCACATTAGTTGACGATATAAGGTTAGTTTAAGGGTAAGGGTAAGGGAAAGGATTATGGGTTAGGGTAAAGGTTAAGTTAAAGAAGTTGATGATATAACGTTAGGGTTAGGGTTACGGTGTAGGTTAGAGTGTAGGGTGAGGGTTAGTGTTAGGTTAAAGAAGTTGATGATATAAAATTAAGGTTAGGGTTAAGGTTAAGAGTTAGGAATAAGGTTATGGTTAGTTGGTAAGTGAGTTAGGGTTAGGGTTAGTAGGTAAGTGGGTTAGTGTAAGGGTTAAGGTTAATGTTAAGGTTAGGGTTAGGGTTAGAGTAAGGGTAAGGGTTAAGCGTTAGGGGTAGGGTTAAGTTAAAGAGGTTTATGGTATAAGATTAGGGTTAGGGTTAAGTTATGGAATTTGACGATATAAGGTGCGAGCATAAAGGTAGCCGTGAGGGATACTATTCCTCGTGGGTATCTGGAGTTGATTGTTTGGTTTTACGGCATATCCATCACCATTGAGTGAGTTTATGCCGACAGTGTTCATATGTTCCATATAGAATTGGTTTGAAGAGCTTATAATGTTGAACTAGGAGTAGTAGTAACTTAGCGATGACTTCATACTACCCAAAGTTATAAAATGTCGGCCTCACAACTAGATGCAATTTTGTATCATACCCAGGAGCAGTTGAAATAGTTGAATAACAGGATAAATGTAAAAAGGGAGAAAGACAGGTTTAGGGTTCGGGGTAGCACTTTGCCCAAGGGTGTCCAGAGCTATTTACATCATGGATGAAACCCTAACAGGTACATTCACTCGGTATTAGAGTGGACCTGGAAGCAACGGTAACTAATGAATTACTCCATACTTGCTGAAGCTCCCAAATGCACCTTAACATCATAGTGACGACTATGGCCAACTCAAGTCGAGGGAATGTCATCAGGAAAGAGATCTATTACATATAAAGAATGGGTAAAATAAGGGCGCTGCAGGACCAGGAAGTATAAAGTGATATTCCCCATAGCGTATCTATCTTTCTCCTCCAATTATCGGGATAAAAGTCATAAAGCGAATACATGGACCCTTTTTTGCAGCAAGAAGAATTGACAGAACTTTTGTAACGTCATTCGCGAGATATTACATCAATCTGTTATACATATTAAGCAAGTAAACTCTTTAGTATATAAAATGATCGGTTGAGAATAACAGGAAATGAAAGTTAGTCTGGGTGGACCCAAAGAAGTTGAGGTTAGGATTGATAGACTATGGAAATTAATATAAACGGATATTACGTCATATTGTTAAGAGAGATGGGTTGGAAGCGCGCAACGCGTGAACATAACATAATGGAGATGGGAAGACAAACTATGATTAAACAGTGATCTCTTCTTCTTGTTGTCTACCTCCAGTCTACTGGTCAGTGATTTGGAACGAAGATAAAATTGAATAAATCTCTTCTGTCTTCCATCAATGTCGGGTCGACTTAGTTTTTTTTATCGAATGTGTAAATAAAGAGCTTTGATTTAAGGTGGCAAGCCTTCAATCTGGAAGGATCACGTGGAGCGCGTAAAGAAACAATCAGCTAAAACGGTTTCGATATTAATTGTGAAAGTGCATTTGTTTTGTGTATTAATGGCGCCAACTTGGTTGTCTGCATGTGTGACAGAGTTAATACGCAGCAAAGTAAATGTCCAGTAAAAGTAAAATTAAAAGGAAGTAGCAGGTGTATGACTGGTGTATTGGAGGAAGCATGCAACTCAAGATAATAAGCAGTCTCTTATAATTTACGTTTTAGCAATATTAGACGCCAAAATTCCACAGTTTCACTTTTACACCTTTAATTTAGTTTCTTAGAATCTCGCTCATGAGATACGATTACTGCTTGAGCGTGTATAATGCTGAAACACCCCCAAAACAAGTGATTAATAAGCAGATACGTGAGTACTCATCTCGAAGCATCTTCAAGATATATTTTGTTAATTAATCCTCACAAGAAAGTTACTGTTACCTTTTGACGTATGCTTTCAAATAGAAAAATGGCACCTGATTAAAAAGAAAGCAAACACCACTTTCCTTTTTAGAATGGGGACAGAGTAAATGACGTTGTGTCGTAAGCTGTCTGTCTGCAAGACTTTGGATAATTAACAGATGTCAGGAATAGAGCTGTTCGTGTTGCCAAGTTATAAATATACGCTGTCAGTCCAGGTGGCGCGGTAATGGACGACTTAAAGACCTTGCTGTGAGTGGCTGTCAGTAGCAGCACATGGCGATGCAATTCTTTGACAGGTTCTGTTAAAGTTGAGATTTGTCTTGGATCTTTTTTATGTTTGATAAATATGCAAAAGTGAGTTCTTTGTATAATTCCTTCAGGCTTGTATTTTTTCTTTCTATTTTCGAATTCTCTTTGCGATTTTGTTCTTTGGGTGCGTCCATAGGTCAGGTGATCGAGCTGTCACGTTTCTGGTTGAAATGGCATTTTGATCACTGAATCTGCAGATTGAATGAATGAATCTAAAAATAAAGATTTTTTTTTATTTCTCCTTCGTTTTTTTAGTTTTTTCTGTCGTTTTTCCTTTTACGTTTATTAATGTCTTATGTGATTACACATTTTTCTTGCAATCTTTCTTTCATACCATTGTAATATCTCGTTCACTTTTAGTTTTTTAACGTTAACTAGTAAAAACTCTTAGCATTCCTCGAGAATAAACGAGGAAGTCTTTCTGCTCCTTCTCAAAACCCTAAACCTCATATTACTATTGTTATTTCTTTATTTCTGTAATTTTCAATGTTAACGTTATAAGATCATTAAAAACAAAGCGTGATCTTTGCTGTTTTCTGTGTCCATCGTCAATTCAGACGCCATAACAAAGTCAAAAATGCTGATACAACATAAATATCACCAATATATTCCTCGTACAGTTTTATTCAAGAAAAGTGATATGATATGTATGTAGAACTAACTTTCAATTTCATCTCTATACAATATGTTCATTCATTACACATTTTGGGTAATTTTTAATTATTTATTTTGCCATTCTCTCATTTTCTGATTTACCCCATAATTAGGAATGCGCCAAATATCGTGCTTAATGAAGTTGTTTCTTTCGGGTCGGCTGGTGCACTATGAAGACGAAATGGAATAGAACGATAATATTGATTTAAAATTAATATTTCTTTATTAATCTTCACTATGAGTTGATCTATTTTCATTAGTTGCTTCTGAAAATCTTCAGTTGAGGTAATATAACGATAATATTCATTTAAAATTAATATTTCTTTATTAATTGTTACACCGGCCGTTCTTACACAGGAGAAACTGCACCGGTTGTCACTATAAATAGTGTGAGTCACCAGAGACACAGAAGACAAAGCACAGTCTTGTAACTGTCTAGCCAAGTGCTAGTCACTTTCTTACTTTGTTAATACACTTGTTAAACCAACCCTCGACTTGACTTCCTTTATTTATTATTTACTGTTGGACAACTTCACAACAGATTGGCAACGAGGAATCGAAACGATTTCACTCCAAAAAATCACCCAAAGTGATTCGCAAGATCTTCACGGAAAAAGACCCATCTTCGTAAGATATTTGGATTCGCAAGGATTAACAGCAAATTAACTACTGAGTAGTTAAGCGAAAAAAAAAACACAAACTCAAAACTTGCTACCAAAAATCGAAAACTAGAAAACGCGAAAGACATTTCCAATTATTGAAATAATTTAATACACTGATACCTTTATTTTTAAGTTTCACTGACTCGTTAAGATAAATGTTATCCGCGTCAATTATTACAGATATTGTGTAAGTTTGTCGTTATTATTAGGACAACATCTGATATTTGAGCAAGATCCGGATTGACTATTTTTTTTAAAACGGTCTACCACAGAATTGTCGAGAGCAAAGGACGGACAGTAAAAAAATATATTCGCGTAAGTCATTTGTGCTTTTTACAAAGAACTGTTTAATAAGCAAGTCGCATTTTTGCAAAATGAAAAGGGGTTAAAAAGATTTCCCATAAAACTAGTCTTATTAGGCTTATAGCGACGGACTTGGTTTTGTAAAACTACGTACACATATATATATAAAAAAAATTTTTCTTAGTTTTGTTTTTCAAACAAAAGAACTGGGATTGAATTTTTTTTTTTTACTAAGGAATAATATATTTCTTGCTTTGTGTATTAGTTGAGCAAATTAATTATATTAAGCACGTTGTGGAGAAAACTGATTTATTTTTACAAGTGTAAATTTTGTGGTGCATAATTTGAATTCGTGAATGATGGACACTGAATTCAAAGATTCTCTTTTTCAATTACTTAAATTCCAAACGGAACAAAATGTTACGTTACAAAGACAGCAAGTTGAACAACAAATGGAACTTCAAAGAAAACAAGTTGAAATTGAGGACAAATTTAAAAGAGAGTTGTTGGAACAGCAAAAAGCCCAAAGAAAAATGCATGCTGAACGAGAAGAAAGATTCCAAGAAAGACTGCTACAACAGCAGAAACACTTCGAAGAACTCTTGATAAAAACACAGGAGGAACAGAGAAAATTTCTGGAGGCAACACAGTTAACGAAAGCAAACGAGAATCATAATGCATTCTCCCAGACGGCTGTGTGGAGCGCTATCGAAATTTTCAATTATAATCCAGAAGACGATGACACTTTTGCTCACTTCTATAGAAGATATGAGGATATTTTTGTATCGGACTGCAGTACATGGACAGACTCTAAAAAAGTTAGTTTTTTGCTAAGAAAATTAGGAGCTGCCGAGCATACAAAGTTCGTGAATTTTATTCTTCCAAAAAAGACCAGTGAGTTGAACTTCCAGGAGGCAGTTACTTTACTAACAGAACTGTTTTCTACAAAAACTTCTCTTTTCCACAGGAGATATAAGTGTATGAATGTCACTAGAAGAGAGGAAGACGACTACATTAAGTATGCAAGTATAGTAAATAAACTTTGCGACGATTTTAAATTAGAGGAATTATCATCGGATAATTTTAAATGTCTAATATTCTTGCAAGGTCTGGTCTTAAATAAAGACTCTGAAATCAGACGTCGTGTTTTAAATAAACTCGAAAATGAGCCATGTCTAACAATACAAAACTTAGCGGAAGACTGTGAACGTTTTGTTGCGTTGAAACAGGACAGTCGTGACATAGAGGAAAACGGAGTGTCGCACATTAAAAAAATCCATCAGAGAAAAAAACATGGAAAAGATCCACCTGGACCGTGTTGGAGGTGTGGAGATAACCATTGGTACAATGAGTGTCCCTACATATTCAAACAATGTGACAACTGCCACCAGAAAGGACATAAGGCATCAAGTTGTAGGACAAAATCTGGTAGAAAGACAGCCATTAAACTGACAAAAATTGAACCTTAAGAACAAAATATCCGGAAATATGTACAGGTCAAAATGCTTCAAAAAAAAGGTAAGACTACAGCTTGATAGTGGGTCTGACATTTCCATCATTAATGTACAGACATGGAAGAAGCTTGGGAGACCCACTATGATCAAATCACAAAAAACGGCGAGAAGCGTCAGTGGTGAAAAAATAACCTTCGAAGGGGAATTATTGACGAATATTTCTTTCCAGAATAAGACCGTAAAAGCCAAAATTTTTGTTATGCGAAAATCTAATAACCTTTTTGGAACTGATCTGATTGAAAAGTTTAGCCTATGGGATCTGCCTTTAAGCTCCTTTTGCCAAAAGGTTGAGGATTCGAATGTGGAGGCAGAAAAACTCAAGAGGGAATTAAAAGAAAATTTTCCAGACGTATTTTCAGGCGGTCTTGGAAGGTGTACAAAAGCGGTAGCAAAGTTTGAAGTTAAAACAAATGAACTACCTGTGTTCAAAAAGAAAATAAATGTTCCATACGCCGCTATAGAGCAAATAGACGGTGAATTAGAAAGACTCGAGAACATGGCTGTCATTTCAAAAATTGATCACAGTGAGTGGGCTTCACCTACAGTTTATGTTAAGAAAAAGAACAAGGAGATTCGGGTTTGTGCCGACTTTTCCACAGGTTTAAACAAGGCATTAAAAGATTACCATTACCCTCTTCCAAGCCCTGAAGAAATATTTGCGAAACTGAGTGGAGGAAAATATTTTTCTAAAATCGACCTCAGCGACGCTTATCTTCAAATACCTGTCGATGAAGAGTGTTCAAAACTGCTATGTATCAATACCCATAAGGGATTATACAAATTTAACCGACTTCCTTTTGGGGTAAAGATCGCCCCTGCGATTTTTCAACAAATTATGGACATGATGTTAAATGGGATGGATTTCGCAGTAGGGTACCTGGACGATGTGTTAATAAACAGCGTTAGCAAAGAACAACACAAGACTCATGTAAACCAAGTATTCAAAAAAATCCAGGATTATGGGTTTAAAATCAAAGATGATAAATGTACTTTTTTCATGGAAAAAATAAAATACTTAGGGCAAATCATCGATGAGCAAGGAAGAAGGCCAGACCCAGATAGGGCAATGGCGATAAGGAACATGCCTGCTCCAGAAAATACTGCATACCTACAAAGCTTCTTAGAGTTGGCGAATTACTACAATGTGTTCGTACCAAACATGCATAAACTAAGATCACCCTTAAATGAACTGTTAAAGAAGGACCAAAAATGGGTCTAGACGCAAGAGTGCGAAGAAGCGTTTCAGAAAATTAAAGATATCTTAACGTCTGACTTGTTTCTGGCACATTATAATCCCAAGCGTGATATTGTAGTTGCAAGCGATGCCAGAAACTATGGTATAGGAACATGCATATTGCATAAAATGGATGATGGAAAATCAAAACCCATAGCCCATGCATCCCGAACACTTCTACCAGCCGAAAAAAAATACTCTCAAATTGAGAAAGAGGCTCTAAGCATTATATTTGCGGTAAAGAAATTTCATCGTTTCCTGCACGGTAGACAATTTCTGTTACAAACAGACCACAAACCCTTATTAACGATTTTCGGATCGAAAAAGGGACTACCACAACACACTGCGAATAGACTCCAAAGATGGGGTACCATTCTTCTTAACTACAATTTTCAAATGGAGTATGTACCATCTAAGAAATTTGGTCATGCAGACGGGTTATCAAGGTTGATACCTAAGCAGACAGAACCATTGGAGGATATGGTGATAGCAGCCATTCAAGCGGAAGCTGAAGTAAAAAAATACGTTATGTGACACAATAAGAGAACTTCCAGTAACGCTTGATGAGATTAAGAGTAAGGCAGAGGTGGACGAATTTAACATAAGCACGAAAGAAAAAATCAACAATAGCCAACTAGACGAGGGGATTTATTCAATTTGCGACAACGTCCTGTTATATAGCGACAGAGTTGTAATTCCTATGACATTACAGAAAAGAATGCTCAAGGAATTCCATGTAGGACATCCAGGCATATCGAGAATGAAAAGCCTTATGCGTTCTTTCATTTACTGGCCAAACATGGATAAGCATATCGAAGAAAAAGTCAGGGAGTGTAGAGGATGCGCCTTAGCTACGAAAGCTCCTCCAACTCAATTCGGATCGTGAACTAAACCGGTCCGACTTTCGTCTAGAATTCACTTAGACTTTGCGGGACCACTGGATGGGTTCTACTATCTCATTGTTGTAGACAGCCTAGCTAAGTGGCCGGAAGTACTAAAATGCAGGAACCCCACATCCGAGGCAGCTATCAACTTCCTATACGAACTATTCGCTAGGTTTGGAGTAGTAGACTGCATTGTCACCGACAATGGTACTCAATTCACGTATACTGAATTTAAACACCTTTGCGAGGATCATCTCATCGAGCATATAACAATCCCTCCATACAATCCAAGAAGCAATGGACAGGCGGAGAGATTCGTTGACACATTCAAGAGAGCTCTGAAAAAAGCTTGTGGATCACCGACGGATAAGTCAATCCAACAGTTTCTGCAGGTTTACAGAGTCACTCCGAATACAAACATCGAAACGTCGAAGACACCTGCTGAGGTCATGTTCGGACGCAAGGTTAGATCGATTTTCCACAAGTTGTTACCAAACCAGGATAGGGCAAATATAAAAAGAACGATAACAAAAAACGGTATAAAGTTGGCGAAAAAGTTTTTTATAAGATCTACAGAAAGAATAGGACTTTCTGGGAGTCCGGCACTGTGGATAAACAAATAGGCAACATGGTCAATATGATTAAGGGACCAGATTTCGTGCACAAACGTCACACTAACACAATCCGGAAAAGATATTCGGACAGTGAGGTGACCAGATCGCCCGAGGAGGACATCATGGATGCAGTGTTTGATACTTTCTAGGTGCCCATACCAGAGACTGCTCCTGAGATTAGGAGATCAAAAAGAAAACGGAAATCGACTGAGTTGATGATGGTGATTCCCAAACAAAAACGTTATTAATCCCCAGAAGGGATATTTTCAAAGAGGGGTGTTACACCGGCCGTTCTTACACAGGAGAAACTGCACCGGTTGTCACTATAAATAGTGCGAGTCACCAGGGATACAGAAGACAAAGCACAGTCTTGTAACTGTCTAGCCAAGTGCTAGTCACTTTCTTACTTTGTTAATACACTTGTTAAACCAACCCTCGACTTGACTTCCTTTATTTATTATTTACTGTTGGTCAACTTCACAACATTAATCTTAACTATGATTTGATCTATTTTCATTAGTTGCTTGTGACAATCTTCAGTCGAGGTAATATAACGATAATATTCATTTAAAATTAATATTTCTTTATTAATCTTTACTATGATTTGATCTATTTTCATTAGTTGCTTCTGACAATCTTCAGTCGAAGTAAGAAACAGTTCTATTTTGCGGGATCTTACATTGTATTTTCTTTTCTAAAGTGTCGTCAACAACCGAAATCAAATTTTCTATCTTGGATACGATATTAAATTACATCCGATGAGAGGAGTTTTCCAAATTTGCGAGCCACTCGTTAGTTGTCACTACTCCCAGATCACCCTGATTCGAAACGTTCGTACCTTCCGCAAACCTGCGCTGTCTTACGCTATGGCCATCCAGAAAAGGCTTCAAGATTCAACCACAAGAAAAAATCTAGAGCCGGAGTTCCCAAGGCAGTCAAAGTATGTATACCGAAATGTTCTGATATCTCATTGGGCGATACTGGAATTAATTGTACTGGCACATAAGATTTTAATGAGTCATTCCAGCAACGTGGAAAGGGGGTATCTGCTGAATGGGTAACAGCTTACCGTCTACATTTACTTACCCAAGCTTTGATTACTCAATAGTCTTTCGAGACTAGAAAATTCCAATGATCATGTCTATTCATTTTGTATTTCTATTATGTCAATTTAGTTGATTTATTTTTATTGGCGTCTTATTATATTTGTCATACCTATTTATACTGTTTTCATTGTGGAAAGGTATGGCCAGGAGTTATCTATCAGCGCACTTTCCTTCCACGCACCTGCTTGGCTTCCGCTCAAGTTTTTCGCTGCTGAGATAAGACTAAATAGCTAAACTTTAATTAAAATGTGAACAAACTCTAATGAATTTAACCGTAAGTTATTCAGACTGACGAGCAGAAGATATCACAACGATAATTGCACGTTTCGCGTCAAAAATATTTGGTACCGTTAACGTAAGACAGGATAAGAAATATTACAATATGAACCCTAGAGAATGCCAGATAAAAAGGCATAGACAATAGCAGAGAGACCCAAGGAAACAATTTCCTATGGCCATTTTAAAACAGTTCTAAATGTATCTATGTTAAGTAGTAATGAAAATCTAGTCGATTTGAGTATATCGAATCTTATGGATAAGGCATCATAGTTTGCGTGAGTGTATCAAATCATTGTTACAAACGAAATGTTATATTCGTAGCTAACACGTAGTCACAAGTTTGTATGTGATCAGTATCAGCTGACTGGCCTGTGAAAAAAGTTATGAAACTGTAAGTTGAGAAACCTTCAATGTTCGCAGGATTACATAATTAGCAATGTGTCACGCCGCATATGAACAATCTATTAATAATGGAGTTAGGGGCACTCACCTTTCAACGGCCACTGACGGAGTGACTTGAGACCAAGAAGCGAGTGCCTTGCTTGCAGTTGTTTTTATTCCATGATCAACGTCACGTGTCACTTGTCTGCCATAAATACAGGCTGGTGCACACGTTACGGGGTTAATTTTTCTACTTTTTCTTCCCTTCTTTGCCGGCTTTGTTCTTAGGCAAGTGTTGTTTTCCTTGGCTAAGATCTCTCTTATTCAGATCTTTAACGATCTATAATTTCCCGAAATTTACTTCTACAACTACCTGACCTAGCACAGGAATACACAGTGCGAGGTCGCAACATCGGCAATCTGTTGCAACCATATCAAGGTAAGGCGTTTTCCTTCTTTTTCTCTGCTTCGTCAGTTGCCGTTGTTGGATTAAGTCGTTTTCATGTTTTCCTGTTAAGGTTAGCACCCCCCCCCCTCTCGTGCCGGTACTTCCCACTGGAAATCGACACACTTTGCAACAGAATAGTGTTTAATGTACTAGTGAATCTCTTTTATCCCTGAATCACTGCTCTTTACCACATGGAGTCTAAACAACATCCTTCACTATTGGATGAACAGAGAGTAACGACAACTTTGGTAGATCTGACGCTTGAGAATCTCAGTTCTCTTCAACCTCTTGAGAGAAGTGTGTTTGAGCTCCACAAATGTGACATTCTCCAGTGGTTACAGGAACTTTTACGACTGGATAAGGCTATAACTGAGAGTTCCTCACAATTAGAAGTGAGAGAACGATTGAAAGACAGCTTTTTATATAGAACGAATATAAATAAAGCATTGTCAGAACTGGATGCCTCATTGCCTTGTCTTGATGTCATCACCCCGGTAATGACGTCAACTCCATCTCATGCTGTGCCACCAGCTGGGATCGAGTTGACTAGGCCTAAGATAACTTCATACTCATACACTGACACTTTACCAATCCTTGCCCATGAACGAATCACTCCATCCTTGTCCAAAAACAGATCCAATTTGCCCACCCTCAGTGGAACTGCCCTTCCAGAAGGTTTCTTCAAGTACTCCAATTCTTCCAAGAAGGACTGCTTCTGCATTATCTTTATTAGGTGGGTTCGAGCCGCCGTTATAGGATCCACTTCATTCTCCCTCAAATTATTAACGAACCTAAACACATAGGCCGTAACATTCACAAGTTTTGACAATTCTGAATACCTTCCAAACGGGACAATAGGTTCGTTCAGATCACTCGCTGCCGTGCAATATACGGAGGAGACAATTCTTCTACTTGCAGGACTTAAGCAGTTTAAGGCATTCTCAGGCCAAACAGTCGGTTCTTCCTTCACCCAAGACGATCCTGAAGTCCAGAATTCTAATTTTGCCGTCAGTTTAGCAGTGGACAATCCTCTGGTTATCAAATCAGCAGGATTCTGTCCTGTAGGTACGTATTTGTACTGAATTGACATCCGAATTTAAGATATCCATTCAATACAAATACGTACCTACAGGACAGAATCCTGCTGATTTGATAACCAGAGGATTGTCCACTGCTAAACTGACGGCAAAATTAGAATTCTGGACTTCAGGACCGTCTTGGGTGAAGGAAGAACCGACTGTTTGGCCTGAGAATGCCTTAAACTGCTTAAGTCCTGCAAGTAGAAGAATTGTCTCCTCCGTATATTGCACGGCAGCGAGTGATCTGAACGAACCTATTGTCCCGTTTGGAAGGTATTCAGAATTGTCAAAACTTGTGAATGTTACGGCCTATGTGTTTAGGTTCGTTAATAATTTGAGGGAGAATGAAGTGGATCCTATAACGGCGGCTCGAACCCACCTAATAAAGATAATGCAGAAGCAGTCCTTCTTGGAAGAATTGGAGTACTTGAAGAAACCTTCTGGAAGGGCAGTTCCACTGAGGGTGGGCAAATTGGATCTGTTTTTGGACAAGGATGGAGTGATTCGTTCAGGGGGAAGGATTGGTAAAGTGTCAGTGTATGAGTATGAAGTTATCAATCCTATCCTGATAGCCAAGGACCACCCGTTGACCAGCCTCATCATATTGGACTGTCACAAGCATTGTAAACACCTTGGTGTTTCAACAACATTAAATAAGGTAAGAATGTGTGGGTATTGGATACCCCAAGGTAGACAGGCTGTAAAAAGGGTTTTATCGGGTTGTGCCCTGTGCCAAAAATTTAACACTGTACCCTTCACCTACCCAAGAATGACCGATTTACCCAAGCATCGAGTCAATATGGTGAAACCTTTCTTACATACAGGAATGGATTTTACGAGTCATCTGTGGGTTCTGAGCGGTGGAGAAAGGACGAAGATGTACATTCTCGTGTTCACATGTTTGGAGGTGCGGGCAGTACATTTGGAACTGGTCGAGGACATGACGGCCCACTCCTTTTTGATGGCGTTCATCAGATTCACCAACACTTATGGCATACCGTCACATGTGTACAGTGACAATGCCAAGTCCTTTGTTGCAGGATGTAACATAATTCATGACGCATTCTCATCCAGTGAATTTAAGGAGAGTTTGGGGAATTGTGTAATTCAGCACATTAAAATACCTCTACACTCTCCCTGGTGTGGAGGTGTTTGGGAGCGACTGATTAAGACTATAAAATCCTGTTTATATAAATTGATTGGTCGCGCCAGCTACACTTATTTCAATCTCTTGACCATCCTCTCTGATGTACAGAATGCTATCAATGACCGACCGTTGACCTACAGAGGCTCGGCGGATCCAGGTTTGGAGATCATAACGCCTAACCATTTTTTGCACCCGACAGTCAACCCCAGAATAATATTAAGACTGAACAATTGGAGCATCTACCAGGTTGAACCTCCCTCCAGAAGACAACTGTTAGACTCCTTGACTGCAAGAGATGAAACATTAGAGAGGTTCAGAAGGATTTGGTACCAGGACTACTTGTTGAGTCTAAGGGAACATGCTCAAAAGCAACCGAGCAAAGCTGCATCTGGAGTCAGTGTTGGGGAGATTGTAATAGTTAAGGTGCCCAATAAGTCTAGACCATTTTGGGTCTTGGGTAGAGTCACATGTCTTTACCCAGGAGATGATGGACTGATTAGATCGGCTCAAATCAAGCGAGGAGATGGATCTTTGCAGACTCATTCTCTAAAACACCTCCATCCCTTGGAATTATCTATCGAGGAGCATGTTAATTGTCCTGCTTCACTGCCGCGGAATCAGGATGGCTCTGTTGAACCTGATGACCATCCATCCACTCATTTAGGAGATGATTTTCCAGCTGACGACAGCTGTCGCATTTGGATTTGTCCTGGTTGTAACCAACCAGACGATGGTAGTGCCATGGTGTGTTGTGACCAATGTGATTATTGGTACCATTTTCATTGCGTGGATATGTGTCCACCTCCACCAGTCGAGGAAGGTTGGTATTGTCCGAATTGCCTGGACCAGAGAGACGACTAACTAGTCAACCTCTCTGGCCTGATTATAGTGATTAATATTTATTTATTTATTTTTTTATTTTTATTTTATTTTTTTTTTTTTTTTGAGATGGGAGTGTGTCAGAAAAAGTTAGGGGCACTCACCTTTCAACGGCCACTGACGGAGTGACTTGAGACCAAGAAGCGAGTGCCTTGCTTGCAGTTGTTTTTATTCCATGATCAACGTCACGTGTCACTTGTCTGCCATAAATACAGGCTGGTGCACACGTTACGGGGTTAATTTTTCTACTTTTTCTTCCCTTCTTTGCCGGCTTTGTTCTTAGGCAAGTGTTGTTTTCCTTGGCTAAGATCTCTCTTATTCAGATCTTTAACGATCTATAATTTCCCGAAATTTACTTCTACAACTACCTGACCTAGCACAGGAATACACAGTGCGAGGTCGCAACATCGGCAATCTGTTGCAACCATATCAAGGTAAGGCGTTTTCCTTCTTTTTCTCTGCTTCGTCAGTTGCCGTTGTTGGATTAAGTCGTTTTCATGTTTTCCTGTTAAGGTTAGCACCCCCCCCTCTCGTGCCGGTACTTCCCACTGGAAATCGGCACAGTATCTATCTGTCTGTCTGTCTGACTTTCTGTCTGTCTGTCTGTCTGAAGCCGAAACTCCATCAGAGTAGTATGACTCTTTAATAAGTCCGCCAGCTTCATTATATACTATGAAAAATCCCGCTGTAAACACTATGCGCGTTTCTCAATTTACATAATCAATTGCTTTTGAACTTCTAATAAATTAGTATTTGCAAATATACACTCATGATTGTTTTCTTAAAATCTCCACACGTATTTACGCTATTTTGCTCGCTAATAATATTACTTATAAATTATACTTATTTCTTTTATTATTTATATATATATATACATACATGAAATGCGTTACGTAGTTAATATGACTATGACAAAACTGATTAAACAGCCAGGGTTACTCCATTGTATTGCTTCCCTCCCTCCGTTAATTGAGGCTGGACGTAAGACCGCGCGTTTGTAAACAAAACGCTGCATTGACCGTAGCTTTTTATTAAAACGTTCTGAGTTCGTTTATTTTCTTAATCTTATTAGCCATTATGTTTTAAAACACAAATTCACTGAATCAAATTGTTTAATTTAAATAATAATTGATTTAAAAATTACTATTTAAAAACACGCACACACACACATTATAACGAATTTACTTCAGGAAAACTTTTTTCTTTCCGAGAATTAAAAACTATTCGTGTTTACTGTATTTGATTTTTTAATACTTTCATATCCAATATTATCATTTTTTCACGACCTCAACTGAATTTATGATTACAAACTGTTTTTATTATTCCATGTTTTATTTATTTAAAAAAAGATGTTATTTTTTTTACTGTCAACAAAAAACTAACACATTGTACTGGAAAACTATACAACTGATTTTAGGATCAAATTGTTTAATTAAAAAAAGGTCATTAAACAAACACACACACACACACATCGTGTTCACTGTATTTGATTTTTGGTGCTTTTTCACTTTAGGACCCGCGCTAACTTTGACCCCGTCGTTAGGGTTAGGGTCATGGTAAAAGTGGAGGTTAGAGTTGGGGTTAGGTTTTTTTTCCTTTTTAATTAAAAATATTTATATGTATGGGGGTAGGATAAAACAAATTGGGGGAAGGCGGTCAAAAAATGTTTTCTTTTTTTTAACTAAAAATATTTCTATGTATAGGGGAAGGGTAAAATAAAAATAAATGAGGGGGAGTGCTAAAAAAATTTTTTTTTTAACTAAAAATATTTCTATTTATGAGTGAGGGTAAAAACTAAAATCGGGGTAGGGTCAAATTTCTTTTTTCTTTATTTTCAACTAAAAATATTCTTGGTCATAAATAAAGAAAATCAATGTCTAACCACCCAAGAAATATGACTGGGGCTCCATCGGTTTACGCGTGAGCGTTCATTTCTGACGCGGCAGCGTAGCAAAAATATGCGACCGGAGGGAGCATATATTTGCTAGTATATTTAACAATATTATCTCAATATTTTCATATATTTTTTTCAACAAACTTATGAGTTTAATGATATTAAAAAACACTTCCCCCGCTTCAGGGAAAATGACAAAATCATTGGACCAAAACATAATGTGTTATGTTTCCCGGCTTATTTAGTCGATTATAATTTTTGTTAATTTTTTTACATGTAACTTAGAAATTTTTTAAATCCACTGATACACGATTATACACGTTCTGTCTATTTTTATTATATGTATGTCGCTTTATTATGTAAACTTATCATGTCTTGATATATTTATAAATTGCCTTGATTTATTAGGTCTATTATTACACAAGGATGGCTCTCAGTTCTATTAGAGAAAATGATTGAAGGATCGGGGTTCAAAAGGATGATTCCAGCGGGTAAGCGGAAGTTAATAATATGACGTGATTTCCGGAAAATGATATCTTGTCTCTTTATGTTAGACACTCGAGCGAAAGAGTCACGAAAAATGCGCTCGTCCCCAAAAACGCTAATGTGGGTGGGGTGGGCGAACAATAGGATGGTAGCATAGCATGACGGCCCAAGACGTCTTTATATCTATCTATCTATCTATCTATCTATCTATATATATATATATATATATATATATAAATATTGATGAGTCATGTAAAATGAAACAGAATGAAATTTAAAAAATTGGTATATTACTAAACTAATGTTTATAATGTTTTAACCTTAGTTATATGATTGCTTAATGGAATTTTGACGTTTTCTGCGTTCCTAATCCACTTCACAACTCAAATTCCTT
>OY744537.1:55904673-55929673 GCA_963556195.1 Sepiola atlantica | reverse complement strand
TATACGTGGGGTAATTTTGTTCTCTATATATACCTGGGGTAATTTTGTTCTCTATATATACGTGGGCTAATTTTGTTCTCTATATATACGTGGGATAATTGTTCTCTATATATACCTAGAGTAATTATTCTCTATATATACCTGGGCTAATTTTGTTCTCTATATATACCTTGGGAAATTGTTCTCTATATATACTTGAGGTAATTGTTCTCTATATATACCTGGGGTAATTTTGTTCTCTATATATACGTGGGGTTATTTTGTTCTCTATATATACCTGGGTAATTGTTCTCTATATATACCTGGTGTAATTTTGTTCTCTATATATACGTGAGGTAATTTTGTTCTCTATATAAACCTGGGGTAATTTTGTTCTCTATATATACCTGGGTAATTGTTCTCTATATATAATTGGGGTAATTTTGTTCTCTATATATACCTGGGTTAATTTTGTTCTTTATATATACGCGGGGTAATTTTGTTCGCTATATATACGTGGGGTAATTTTGTTCTCTATATATACCTGGGTTAATTTTGTTCTTTATATATACCTGGGGTAATTTTCTACTCTATATATACGTGAGGTAATTTTGTTCTCTATATATACCTGGGGTAATTTTGTTATCTATATAAACATGGGGTAATTGATCTCTATATATATACGTTGGGTAATTGTTCTCTATATATATACCTGGGTAATTGTTCTCTGTATATACTTGGGGTAATTTTGTTCTCTATATATACTTGGGTTAATTTTTTTCTCTATATATACGTACGGTAATTTTGTATTCTATATACAAGTGTGGTAATTGTTCTCTATATATACCTGGGGCAATTTTGTTCTCTATATATACATGTGGTAATTTTGTTTCCTATATATACGCGGGGTAATTTTGTTCTCCATATATACCTGGGGTAATTGTTTTCTATATATACCGAGGGTAATTGTTCTCAATATATACCTGGGGAAATTTTGTTCTCTATATATACTTGGGTTAATTTTGTTCTCTATATATACTTGGGGTAAGTTTGTTCTCTATATATACGTGGACTAATGTTGTTCTCTATATAATCCTGAGGTAATTTTGTTCTCTATGTATACGTGGGGAAGTTTTGTCCTCTATATAAACGTTGGGTAATTTTTCTTGATATAGACGTGGGGTAATTTTGTTCTCTATATATACCTGGTGTAATTATGTTCTCTATATATACGTGGGGTAATTGTTCTCTATATATACCTAGAGTTATTTTGTGCTCTATATATACGTGGGGTAATTTTGTTCTCTATATATTCGTGGGGTAATTGTTCTCTATATATCCGTGGGGTAATTTTGTTCTCTATATATACGTGGGGTAATTTTGTTCTCTATATATTCGTGGGGTAATTGTTCTCTATATATCCGTGGGGTAATTTTGTTCTCTATATATACGTGGGGTAATTTTGTTCTATATATATACGTGGGGTAATGTTGTTCTCCATAATACCTGGGGTAATTGATCTCTATATATACCTGGGGTAATTTTGTTCTCTATATATAATTTTGGGGTAATTTTGTTCACAATATATAGCTGAGGTACGTTTGTTCTCTATATATACCTGGGGTAATTTTGTTCTCTATATATACCTGCGGTAATTTTCGGCTCATATATTACTAACAGTATGCGTACATTATTGAACCTAGTAGATCCAATAGGATTTGAACTCGACATCATCGATTTCATAATCTGTTACGATATTTATTACACGAATCATGCAAACCCCTAAATATGTATTAACCAAACCTTGTTAAAAGTAAATAATAAATCAGATCGTTTGCGTTTTCAATAAACTTTACCTTTTCCTAGAGATCCTGCTTCCTTTCTCTCTCACGGTGTATCTCTCATACGCGCACTATAACGCGCTCTTCCCCCCCCTCTCTCTCTCTCTCTCTCTTTCTCTCTCTCTCTCTCTTTCTCTCTCTTGAACCTTTCTACTCACAATAAAGCTTAGATCATATATATATATATATATATATATATATATATATATATATATATATATATATATATATATATATATACATGATTATTTTTATTTGCACAGACATATACAAAATCTGCAACACTGGCATGTCGATGTTATCGATCAACGGCTGTTATAAACTGAAATTGAATCAGGCAGTGATAAAATCCGATCTTAACATCAGATCATATTTGGAAAGAAACATATATAAGAGTTCTATTTGATATTGAGCACTTTTTATATGCCCGGTTGAAATTCTTTGGATTACTACTCTGTGGATGTTTACTTTGCCTGGATTATAAATATATATATATATATATATATATATATATATATATATATATATATATATATATATATATATATATATATATATATATATGGGTGGGGTGTATTATTACTAAGACGTTAGAGTTGACTGTTATTAGTGGACAAATTTATAGGAGGCATCCTAAGTGGAGAGTTGTGCAGTAAGATATTTGTTCACATTATATTTCAATTTCTGTATGCTGGTACAGTCGAGGATCAGGGGGAAAAAGAAGGAATTTCAAAGCAAGCGGTCAGAGGAATGAAGCTTTTATAGTAGAAAGTGTTATGGCATATACAATGGTATTTACAATGGCATCTACAATGAAGGTGGGCTTTTGTTACTAGTCGGGTTTTCAGGGCTATTTACATCGCAGTGATTTCAATAAGTTCATCGGGGCACATTCCGTCGAAGTACCAAACTTGAACCTAAATACTAGAAAGAAAAGATCTACACGAAATACAGAAATATTGAAAAGTTAAACACCGAACAATGAATGTAATGAACAAAACTCAGAACACAAAAAATCAAAAAGTCTACGAGGTAAAAATACAGATTCGATAGATCGATAAAATGAAGCATCTTTCTTAATGATGTCACTTGAATACAGACGTTTTCTCATAAAACATTTTTACAGTTTTCAATGAAATATTATCTCCCCAATGATTTAAATAATAAATTAAGGGCGGTAAACAAACCAACTCAACTCAACAAATACGAGCGAAACACAAGAGGGATACGACTGTTCACCACACCCCATAAAATGCATCAAAATTTACATATATCTCAAAGCCATAAGAAATTTCAATTCAATGTGGGTGGTTTGCAAACATATTTTTCTACCCCTGTTTTTTATTTGGCACCGTCTCCCTGGAGAGAAAGAGAGCAAAGTCGTCTTAGCTAAGTCATAAATAAAACAAACGCGAGTTGTTCGTCTCGGGCATTGGATGTTTTGGTATTCAAGGGGAGACAACTGGGGACACATAGGGTTTTGATATTGTTGGAAATATGTTTGATGTCATTTGGTTTCTATTAAAGCTTTGGTGTTTTTACAGCAGAATAAAATATTTGACACATTTTTGCAGGAGAATAAAATAGTTAACACGTTTATCAGGAGAATAAAAAGGAAACACGAGTTAAAATTCAGATGTTGCCCGATATATTCAGTTCATACAGCATTACTAAAAATGTAATTGACAAGAAAATATATATAGATATTTACTTGATTTATAGGTGGCAAATCACTCCTGTAATGTAAGTAGATCTAATACTAAAGAAATTTGTCAATGTCCTGAATACTTACATATAATTCATGATCCTATGATATTAGAATAAAATAAACTTTTCCACAACAAAATTAAATAACTATGCAATTGTCAGATTCGGATTTATGACATCAGTTTATCAATTTACAACAGATCGATTAACCTATTGCTACAAAAGCATAGGAAGATATATATATATATATATATATATATATATATATATATATATATATATATATATATATATATATAGTATATCAGGTAATATTTAAAAAATCAATAAATTGCTCGATCGCAGAGGAGTGAGAGCTAATATAAATTATTAGAAAACTCTATGTTACATAATTCAGAAACGTATCGCGGTTTCATCCAGATGGGCTTATAGTTTATATTGTTTAAATCTCTATGCCCAATGGAATCATTGGCGTTCCGAATAAGGTGAAACAACGAGGAGAAATGGTGTTATATCTATAAGAACCGGTGCATTCCCGGAAAGTCTCCCTAGAAACAATATAATTGTTGGGAATTTATACAGTTTTATTTTATTTATTATTCATAGTTTGTATTTTATTCTACTAAATGTTTTATTTATTCTCTTGAAGTTTGATATTTTTTATCTTTATTTAAGGTGTTGTTTGTGGATCGTAGCAGATAACGGTGTGTTCGAAAGTGAAAATAGAAATGGGTCGGTTGAATACGTCGTTTAAAGATTGTAATATTGAAGTCTCTTTTTGATGGTGATACCAGGTTTAAATTTATGTATCGGATGTATTATTTATTTTATTTATAGTGTTGTGTGTTTAAAGGTTTTATTTTGTTTTGTGTTTTATTTACATATTTATAATTGGCTGTTTCGCATTTAACAGGATCATCTTGAACGAAAATAAAAGGAGCTGGCGTCTGAATAACCAATCGGATATATCGAAGGCACATGTTCTAGGAAAATTGAATGCAGAGGAATTGATGAGATTAAATATTTAAAACATGCTTAATCAGCCCTTGAGTATCGATACACTCTGCGACACTAAATGTTCCCCTCATTTGATCTTAATCAACGCATTAGAGTGATTGGCAGATTGCAGAGGAGGTGGAAAACTGGATTTGCACTGTTCAATTTAAGTTGTCAAGAAAATATTTTTTTTAAAAGAATTGCAAAATATCTGTTCAGTTTAAGTTGTCAATAAAAGATGTTGATAAAGGATTGCAAAATATATGTTCAGTTTAAGTTGTCAAGAAATAATATTGAAAAAGGATCGCAAAATATCTCTTCAGTTTAAGTTGTCAAGAAAAAATTTTGAAAAAGGATTGCAAAATATCTGTTTAGTTTAAGTTGTCAAGAAAAGATTTTGAAAAAGGATTGCAAAATATCTGTTCAGTTTAAGTTGTCATAAAAGCTTTTGAAAAAGGATCGCAAAATATCTATTCTGTTTAAGTTGTCAAGAAAAGATTTTGAAAAAGGATTGCAAAATATCTGTTCAGTTTAATTTTGTCAAGAAAAGATTTTGAAAAAGGATTGCAAAATATCTGTTCAGTTTAAGTTGTTAAGAAAAGATTTTGAAAAAGGATTGCAAAATAATGATTCAGATTCAAGTACGTCAGTAGGTTTTAAAAGAATCTGTCTCAGCTTCAGAATCAGAAAGGGAAAAGTTATGATAGACCCTTTTTCGTCATCAGTTCTGTTATAGTAAACTATGCATCCAACATAGTCACCGCAATGGCATAACAGTGTTGATGGAAGAGTAAACAGACAGTATTTAGTCAATTCTTTCAGAGATTCGTTCAATAATAATGACTCCATTGTTGGGGAAAGATAAAAGGCCAAAAGGTGCTATGAACGAAGACTAAAGGAAACGTAGGGTCTTTATTGGAGATGCCCCTAGAACATTTAATAGCGTACTTGATATAAGCAGAAATTCAATGTCCATGGCGATCTAGAGGGTCACTTTTTAAAGTCAAGTTAGAATCACTTTGAATCCTGAAGTAAGCGATAAAAATGCACGGATCACTACTAGTTTCACACAGAAACAGCGAGGTGGGTCTGGTTTCCTGTAACTGGATTTCAGCTTCCAGAAAGTCCAAACGCAAACCTAGTGTTAGAAAAGGAAAACTGGTAGTAGGGATCCACGTTAGGAGTAGAGCTTTTGGGTTTACACTTATATTTTGTGCTTAAGGTTGAAACACAATTTTCGTCTGTCTGTCACACTTGAGTTTGAAATACAATTTTCGTTGGGCTATCACGCTTGAGTTTGAAATACAATTTTCGTTGGGCTGTCGCGCTTGAGTTTGAAATACAATTTTCGTTGGGCTGTCACGCTTGAGTTTGAAATATAATTTTCGTTGGGCTGTCACGCTTGAGTTTGAAATACAATTTTCGTTGGGCTGTCACGCTTTAGTTTGAAATACAATTTTCGTTGGGTTGTCGCACTTGAGTTTGAAATACAATTTTCGTTGGGCTGTCACGCTTGAGTTTGAAATACAATTTTCGTTGGGCTGTCGCGCTTGAGTTTGAAATACAATTTTCGTTGGGCTGTAACGCTTGAGTTTGAAATACAATTTTCCTTGGGCTGTCACGCTTGAGTTTGAAATACAATTTTCGTTGGGCTGTCGCGCTTGAGTTTGAAATACAATTTTCGTTGGGCTGTCAAGCTTGAGTTTGAAATACAATTTTAGTTGGGCTGGCACGCTTGAGTTTGAAATACAATTTTCGTTGGGCTGTCACGCTTTAGTTTGAAATACAATTTTCGTTGGGCTGTCACGCTTTAGTTTGAAATACAATTTTCGTTGGGCTGTCGCGCTTGAGTTTAAAATACAATGTTCGTTGGGCTGTCACGCTTGAGTTTGAAATACAATTTCCGTTGGGCTGTCACGCTTTAGTTTGAAATACAATTTTTGTTGGGCTGTCACGCTTGAGTTTGAAATACAATTTTCGTTGGGCTGTCACGCTTTAGTTTGAAATACAATTTTCGTTGGGCTGTCACGCTTGTTTTTGAAATACAATTTTCGTTGGGCTGTCACGCTTTAGTTTGAAATACAATTTTCGTTGGGCTGTCGCGCTTGTTTTTGAAATACAATTTTAGTTGGGCTGTCACGCTTTAGTTTGAAATACAATTTTCGTTGGGCTGTCGCGCTTGAGTTTGAAATACAATTTTCGTTGGGCTGTCACGCTTGAGTTTGAAATACAATTTTCGTTGGGCTGTCACGCTTTAGTTTGAAATACAATTTTCGTTGGGCTGTCGCGCTTGAGTTTGAAATACAATTTTCGTTTGGCTGTCACGCTTGAGTTTGAAATACAATTTTCGTTGGGCTGTCACGCTGTAGTTTGAAATACAATTTTCGTTGGGCTGTCGCGCTTGAGTTTGAAATACAATTTTCGTTGGGCTGTCACGCTTGAGTTTGAAATACAATTTACGTTGGGCTGTCACGCTTTAGTTTGAAATACAATTTTCGTTGGGCTGTCACGCTTGAGTTTGAAATACAATTTTCGTTGGGCTGTCACGCTTTAGTTTGAAATACAATTTTCGTTGGGCTGTGACGCTTGAGTTTTAAGTAACATTTTATTACAAAATGCGAAGATTGAATGGACGAATCTTCTTTACATACGTAAAAGCAGTGTGTAAAGAGATCTGTCGATCGTTCGGTCTATCTCGCTTTGAAACAGCAGTTTCATCGTTAAGCGTTTAAATCGAATGGACATATCTGAGGAATTTTTGTCCCCTTGCAAATGCGTGTGTGAAGATGACGAACTTCAAATTAAAAAAAAAAGACGTGAGGGTTTTGGTATTGTATTTGTATATTCATAGGGTGCGTGAATACACGCATACCGTGGCGGACTGTAGATTCGCATCTGCTCAAATCCTATAGAATCTCTTGTATTCAATTACGATCTAATAACACTGCGAAAGGTATGAACTCACAATACCTTCAATGCCAAGTATTAGTAATATAGCAACGTTCGTGCCATTAATGGTATACAATAAATCATTTACATTCATTTTGCATTATATAACGTAAAAACGTTTGATATGCTAAAAAAACAGAGAAACAAAACAAACCAACGAATTTTTTACAACATTGTGGTGTTTAAGCAGTAAATAACCTATTCATTTTTTAAAACATATTTCACCCTAAACAAGACATGCCGCCACTGTAGTCGTAAACACTTACTGAGAATTTGGGTGTGGGTTTTGGATGTCACCCCAAGTTGGGAGCAATGTAGCGAAATGTCTGTTTACATTAGTTTTAAACCTCTGCATGTCGGTACTGTCGGGGAAACAAGGAGCAGGGGGGAGTTCCAGAGGCCAGCAGCACGAGGAAAGAAGCTATTGGAGTAGAAGGCTCTCATGCATGTTGGAACTTTTATAGTGAATGGATGGGATTTAGCTGATTGTCGAGTTGGTCTAGTGTCGAGGGGGTACCAGAGAAGCCAGTTCATCGGAGCACAATCCATTGAAGCATTTGTAAAACAAGCACAAGGATGCAACATTGCAGCGATGGGACAGGGGCTGGAGCTTGGTGGACAGTGAGGGACCTATTAGGTTGGCGACTATTTTTTTGGACCTTGTCTAGGAGGGAGAGACTAGTAGATGATGCACCAGCCCAGATGTGGAAACAATACTTCATGCATGGGCGGATGGTGGCTTTGTAGAGATACAGGATAATGTCAGATGTGAGGATTTTACTAGCACAGTAGAGGGAGCCCACCTTCTTTGCTGCAGCCTTGGCAATGTCTTCAATCTATTTGTTCCAATTCATATTACCTGTGTTAATACGTCATGAAAAAGACAAACCAATCAAATCAATGAGCCCTTTCTAATAGGTAGAGTGGTTCGGCATATAATAAACCCACAAAGGTTTAGATTCTTTAAAACAGAAAAAAACTAAAGTAAACCGGCGAGAAATTCCAATAAAAAGTTTGTCATGATAATTGAATTTTTACACCCCATCTCTGGGTGAGGCGTTTTATTTTTCTTAAATGTTTTTTTTGTGTTGTTTTCTCTTTAAATCGCTAAAAAATAATATCCTTTTTTTTCATGATTCTCAACGAATTCTCAAGCTTCATCAGTGCGTACACCGGATAAAAGCTCCTTGTGACATATAGAAATGAATAAGTATAAGTTGACCACAATTGGTAACCTTCAAAGATAAGGGTGTATTTTCCCAAATACATGGACTAGAAAGTTCGTGACAATCTACGGTGAATAGCTGTTTTTATAACAGACGCCATTTTGAGTCGAGTATTTGTTTTTAGTTTTTATTATTTCAAAGACAGTTTGGCTTTTTTATTATTCTGCCATGTTCTCTCTTTTTACGCCATTCTCTCCCTCCCTCTCTCTCTATCTCTCTCCCTCTCTCTTTCTGTATATATATGTATATATATAAATATATAAATATATATATATATATATATATATATATATATATATATATATATATATATGTATATCCATTTCTCTCTCCCCACATCTCCGCTCGCTTTGTAAACACAGAGCGGTTGTTCTTTTGAAGTTAAACTCTTAGCATTTATAACGACAAACGATAACTTTAAAATCTGTTAAGAAAGTTGTTCTTCTCATTGTTCACTCATATTTCAATGAGGTTTGTGCGCAAAAGTCAAAAACGGTTTTTACGAAAAACAAAACAAACGAAACAAATTTAATCAAAATAAATATAATATTAGTTGACATTTACTAATTATTGTTTTATTACGAAATGAAAACTGCAAAGAAATATCTATTTTAAAATATTTCAGCATAATTTGTCTCATGAACTTAATGTTGGTATAGTCTGTATATTCATCGCCCCACTTGTGGCAACTGACAAAAGATTATATTATACTGCATATACATATATATATATATATATATATATATATATATATATATATATATATATGTGTGTGTGTTGTTTTCAGTGATAGAACACTTTACAGCGGCTGCTTTTAAATAGGATTAATCTCTCGGGCGTAGAAGATATCCTTTAAATTTCTATTTAAAAGGCAACTAATCGATTCGTATATATAGAACGTTAGCCCGCCATAACATATACGTGAACTCTGTAAAATCGAACCCTTACCCAGTGTGGTGGTGGGGGTGAACAGGTAGTTAAAGTTATGCAGATTTGTGTGGCACCCAGCAGGATTAGAACCCTAACCCTAACCCTTACCCTAACCTTAACCCTATCCCTAACCCTAACCCAACCCTGGCTGGTGAAAACCAAGAAGCGTCTGATCCGTCTACCGGCGGCTTCAAATCGTCTTGTCCCTGCGTCTGTGAATAATCTGTGTGAAACAAGTCGTTCTCTCAACAGGGATAAACTTGCAGAATATACTCCCGAGATACATTCCCCATACTCCTCTCACGACATCTGAAGAATTCTTGTATGGCGTCCGGAAAAACTAACCCGCTTGCTTCCCCAGTGATGTAAGTATCAAATCAGCAAACTTGAAAAGAAAAAAAAAACTATATGTGCCGATTGGGACTTTAAAAACTTGATACATGAATAAAACTAAGCGCTCACTTTTAAACTAACTAACTCTTAAACTACAACATCGACATAGGAAAGACTTCCTGATACGGGCTGTCGTAAAATCAAACTCCCTCAACATAACGCGTCATATTACCTCTACCATAATAGTCCGCCTGATAACTCAAGTCTTTGAGTTGCCTTCGTTCGAGAGTACTAATGCATCGATCCTTGCCTGGGAACCAATCTATTCCTCTCTGGACCATATTCGCTTGAAATGTTTTGTTCTCATGTCAGTATAATCGCCATCTATGTTCCCATGCTTAACGCTGACGATTAGAGACTATTTCTACAAGAACTTGCAGGCTACTGTTGACCGTCTACCTTCGACTAGACTTTTAATTATTACAGATGATTGGAACGCTCGCACAGACATAAGCAATATCAATAACAGTTATGTTGGGGAATTGTCGATTGTGCTAATTGTGAAAAACTTGTCAACTTTGCCTCAGTAAACCAAATGACCGTATCCAGCACGAGTGTTCAACATCTCCGGAGACACCTACTTACTTGGTAATTGAATGACGGTATCACAGCTAAACAAATCGACCACTTTTTTGTTAAACTCCGCTGCTTGTCAAACGTACTTTATTGTCGAGTGTTCCGATTTGCAGAAACCAGTAGTGAATTTTGTTCAGATCATTTATTGGGACATGCAAAACTACACGTGATGCATTCCACATATCGAATCGGTTCAACGGTCTGGATAATGCTACCTCAGATGAGCTTTGGTAAACTGTCAAGTGTAACCTTGAATCGGTGATGTCTGAGATGCTCGGAACCACAAATATAAAAGACAAATATTTGATCTCAAGCCAAACAATTGAGATTCCTGAAAATGCAAATCCGGCCCGTTGCAACAAATCTGGCACTTCAGACAACTACGTCGTGAAGCTTGTACTTATTGAAATACAATCTGGAGGAAAGTGGCAGAAGACATGGGACGCTGTTGGAGACTACCGTAAACTTTACAGTCTCTTTCGTTCGAGCACAAATACAATTTGGAGTGGTACCCAAACCATTTTGAACAAGAATGGCGAGCCAATAACTAATCTCAATGAACATCTCATCTACTGGAGAGATCACTTCGCAAATCTGTTAAAGCACGACTTACAACCTTCATCAACTACAACTATGAATAACGCCGATCCAACTCCGAATGACTGCCAAACAAATTCGTCCACGCTTGGAGAAATTGCTGCTATTATCAAAAGTCTAAAAAATAACAAAGCTGCAGACTAAGATAACATCCCTGTTGAGATCCTCAAACACATCGCAAATATACTAGGGCCTGCCATCGATCACATTATCAACCGAGTCTAAGACACTGAAATACTCCCCAAGACTAGAGCGAGGAAACACTGGTACATTCATAAAGTAAGGTGATATGCGCTGTTGCAGCAACTACTGTCTGCAAAAATATTCGCTTCGATTCTTGTAAGACGATTCAAAGAACGCTACTCCAAAACGAGGTCAAATCAATGTAATTCTCGTCAAAGTCGTGATGCACCGATCAAATCTACCGCCAAAAACGAGTCGGCGGACATCGATGATGATTCTAGCAAAAGAAAATATATTTCTTTTGCTGCTGCATTCGACCTTGTCGACTGCAACACCCTCTGAAAAGTAATGCAAGTAGATGTAATCGCTTAAACTGTTCATTGTTACAGCATACTACTGCTAAACACGATCCAGCATGTACGGTGAGATTTCGGAACCCTTCAGCAATGACGTTTCGCAAGGATGTGTGTTTTTAACGCTATGATAGATAGTAGTGGTTATAAAAAATCTCCCTGAAAATACATTTCGGTATTCTTACCTCAGCCACAGTTCCACGCTCCATGTTACTATTTCTTTCTCAATCTGATTGATAATTTTGTTGTATATCAAATGTACCTTCTTTAGGCATGAAATTATCCAAGCTTGGATGATTGTGTCATAGCTTTCATGTATTCAATATAAAATACTATGTTATTAATTATGTGTTTTACTTCTTTCAGATTCTTCTGATCTATGAATAGAAGGTCATGTTACTGTCTTCAGCTGTCCAGGACCCTTTCTGTTCCCAGGGTAGTAGTCAGCGGTTATTCCCCACATTGTTGGTACAGATTATTGGTCTATAGTTGCTTGGACATATTATTTTTTTCTGTCTTTTTGTATTATTGTAGTTTTTAGAGGTGGTTAAGTTGATAACGACACAGACTGACGACCTGGGTGTGCCAAGTTTGAATCCAGTTGATTCCATAATACAATTTTCACTTAGGAATGTTAGCAACCATTACGTGGTCCCTCCTGCAAGAATGCCGACAACAGAATCAAACCAGTCAACAAAGCTGTACTATTCGGATTCATACGAATTTACTTTTGTTACTATGTAGCGATTCTGGTATGCCTGTTTCGTGTATACATCTTCTCATATTTTGCTATTGCCGTTGATGTAGGGCCGTGATTTAAAAATCAGTATTTATATATTTTGTTGTGGCAGGGTGCTTTCCAGTCGGCCATTTTTCTTAGAGTCGTTTTGAGTGTTTTTTCATTAGTTCTGATTTCTGTTCCTTCTTCAATTTTCATGAAGATTTTAAGTTATTATTATTATTATTATTATTATTATTATTATTATTATTATTATTATTATTATTATTAGCCAAAATAGCCTCCCTACGGTCGTCTATTTTTAATAGGCTGCAGCGTCAGAAATGAACGCTCACCCGTAAACCGATGGAGCCCCAGTCATATTTCTTGGGTGGGTAGAGATTGATTTTCTTTGTTTCTAACCAAGAATATTTTTAGTTAAAAAAAGAAAGAAAAAAAATAATTTTAACCCCCCCCCCTCAAATAAAAATGTTTACCCTTCCCCATGAATAGTAATATTTTTAGTTAGAAGAAGAAAAAAAATTTAACCTCGCCTCCCTAAAATAACATTTTTACCCTCCCCCATTCATAGTTAAAAAAAGAAAAGAAAATTAGGAGGCGCCTCGGTCATATCAAAGAACTCATGTTTAAATATGCTATTGAAGGCACCTACGTCATATCAAAGAATCAGTTTTGTTATTCTTCCAAAATGGTTACCCATTTAGTAATAGCCGAGATATTTGTTGTTTAACTTCAATTTACAATAAAACACCTTGTCTTATCAACGTAATGAAAATAAAGAATGATAATGTGAAAAAATCCTCTCACAACGACGTCACTTCCGGACGGACCGGAAGGATGAGTCAGCAATTTAGTTTTCCAAAATGGTCACCCATTTACTAATGGCTGGGATATGCCTTGTTTAATTTTAATTTACAGTAGAACACATTGGCTTAAAAACGTAATGAAAATAAAGAATCATAATGTGAAAAAATCCTCTCACAATGACGGCACTTCCGGAAAGAACCGGAAGGATGAGTCAGCAATTTAGTTTTCCAAAATTGTCACCAATTTACTAATGGCTGGGATATGCCTTTATAAACTTCAATTAACAGCAGAACACACTATCTTAACAACGTAATGAAAATAAAGAATGAAAACTGTGAAAAAATCCTCTCACAATAACGTCACTTCCGGAAAGAACCGGAAGGATGAGTCAACAATTTAGTTTTCCAAAATGGTCACCCATTTACTAATGGCTGGGATATGCCTTGTTTAATTTTAATTTACAGTAGAACACATTGTTTTAACAACGTAATGAAAATAAAGAATGAACACTGTGAAAAAAAATCCTCTCAAAATGACGTCACTTTCGAAAGGATGACTTTGCAATTTTAACAGTACTCGCCATTGAAAGTATGGTTTAGAAAACACGTTGGTTTATGAAGAAAATGGCTTTAATTAATTGCATGAATAATTTTTATTAATATCACCTTATCGGAAAATATTGTAAATACATATGTAATTTTGATAATAGCAGTTATAAGTGTATATTTGTAAATATGAACGTAATTGAAGGTTAAAATGAATGAATTATGTAAATTGCACAACGCGTCTAGTGTCTGAACGACTTTTTACTAATGGCTCGTTGAAAAGGGAAGTTGAAAAAGTATTAGTTTAAGTAAGATTCTTGACACGTTTTCCGTTCTAATCGCAGTCTCGTCTTGAAATCACTTCGTTCTTCTTTGTTTATATGTTATCTAATGTTATTTAATGTTATCTAATTGGAATTAATTGATTAATAGCTTCCTAATTCTAAAGGTATAGAAATATTATGAACGCTGGCGGACTTAGTAAATAGTCATATTACTTTGATGGAGTTTCGGCTTCAGACAGACAGACAGATATATACACTCCATTATTAATAGATTATTATTATTTGTATTTACTAGGAGTTCTCACACAGATCATCGTCAGTGATTGCTAACCGACAACAACCAGTGGTAGTTCCTGGAGTCTGAGTGACAACAAGCCTCCCCAGATTGCCAGTATTCTTCATCTCTTTTCGATAACCACCGCAAATAATCTAGCGGTATCGCAACAGCCGTTTACCATTGATTTCTCGCTGGTGAGAACCATTGGTCTTCTCTTGGAGTTGGATGGCAATAAGCCTCCCCAAGGTCCCAGCATTCTCCGCACTCTTTCAGTGGAGGTCTGGTTTGTGCTGTCCCTCCTCGGTCTTATCCTCCTCGACCCTCAACAATTTTTTTAATTCATTTATTATTATTATTATTATTATTATTATTATTATTATTATTATTGGTGGTGTTTTTGTTGTTGGTGTTTGGATTATCAATATAAGATGGATTAATAGTAGAAATATGTATGTTCGGTTTGTGTAACTCATTGTTAGTCAGATTTCAAGAATTTCACTAGATGTGACATAGCTCGATCTTTATGTATGAGTTGGTTATTCAACAGTTTCATTTTGGGAAGCAGCTAATGTTAATAATAAAGTCTTTACAGGTTCATGTCGTAGAATGAATCTAAATATACTTTTCTTTTCTTCTTTTCGATGTGTCTACACATATCGATCAGAGGGTCTGTCTGTCAGTCTGTATAACCATACGTCCGTCAGTATGTGACACAACTGCTTTTTTTGCTAAACGCGCAGATTGAATTTATTATTTATTTATTTATTCAATATACTTTTGGGGGATATCTCTTATTTTAACCAATAATCATCTGTCAACTTTAATTCCTATTAATCTCACAGAATATATACTACAGACCAGATTCTACATCAGATCAAGTCGAACATTTTATCGTAAATTTACTAAATTCAACCGTTTTTTTCCTAAAATGCTTATTATAAGATGCATTTGAATGGATAATTCGAATAGTATTTTATTCTATGAGAAAGTAATTGTGTTCAATTTTCGGTTTTCTTGCAAATATATTTCCAATGCCAATTGAGATCGTGAGAAAACTGTGTTCCGTATTCCCATTAACTATTTTGTAACATTTATTGCTGTTCAATTTTGCTTTTCAATTTTGCTGTTCAATTTTGCTGTTCAATTTTGCTTTTCAATTTGAAATAGCGTTTGCTAACTGTGCAAATTAAATTAACGGATCTTCAGAATATACGTTCGTTAATAGCCTATCAATTTGGAACAAACCTATGGTTGGCTTAATAAATTTGAACCCAATGTCTTCTGTGAAACCCATTCTGTCAGCGAGTAGAAAGGCAATCGAGTTAAGATGAACTTTCTTTCAGGACACGCCCGAGTTAACTGAGACAGTAATAGACACGGACCGTGAGCACAGTTGTGCAGTGAACTCACTGTTTCTAAATTAGTAAACCTTAAATCAGAGTTTATTTTGGGCACTATGCTTTTCTTTTCAACTTAAAGTTCAAAAAGATTTTATTTTGATGGTAGATCAAATAAAAACCTTCTTTAAGTCATGTTTGTCATGAAAGTATGTTTGTATTCAACGCCGGCTTGGTTCTTTTTTAATATTTACGAAGCTTCACTGATGAGAATACGGGGCAGACAAGTAGCAAATAGTCGATAGATGTTTAAGCTTTGCATACTTTGAAAAGAATAGAAAAGAAAATATATCAACTTCATATAGAACCTTCGTAGATTATGAACCGGCTGTTCTGAGTTCAAGTCATATCTGATATAATGTGGTCATTTACGCACTGTTTGAACATCTTTATTTTACAGGAATACCGATGTCTATTTGTCATTTTCACGGTAAGCAAAAAAGAAGAAACGAGAATGTAAAGAAATATGGTTGCAAATTAAGTAGGAATTAGCGCCCCCCCCCACTCCGATTATACAACCAGTACGATTATCGTAGTAAAGCGAGCCACGCTGGAATCAATATGGCAAGTATGATCTAACAAATAACACATTAAGAGTCGTTTTCTGATTAAATTTTGAACAAATTTCTTTTAATTCTAGATTTGTGCTTATCTTAAATATGTTGTTATTTTACCTGATAACAAAGCTTTCCTAGTCACAAAGATATTGTATTGCTAAGATCTTTTAAATACCATGGTTAAAATGAAATGACTGTATTTGTTAAACACTGATTTCTCTTCCCCGCTTCTCTCTATCTCTCTCACACTTCTTCAAATATGTGATTTAAAGTCAGATCAACAACTGTTGAATTTTTTCTACGGGTGGACAAATATCTTGTAATTGTTAATTATTATGGAAATTTCTTTCGGCTTTAATTAAATATATTTTAGTCAAAACGAAAATTTCTTTAATTTTTTCTTGAAGAGACACAAACACTTTATTTAAGTAGATACTTAAAATGTTTTTCTTTGCGTAAGCCTGGCTTTAGAAAAACCTGGCTAAAACACAGGCGCGAGATGGTTCCTCTTGGTAAGATGGACTAATAGATTTTGTCAGATCATTCATTTAGAAGACGGGAAACTCTGATGTAAAACCAGTATACTGCTTCCAACGTCTTGGCACTAAAGCACGTCACGAGGACAATGAACGCCGTCCCACCATTTCTCTTTCGCTCTATCTGGGCAATTTGAGGACACTTGCTTGTTACTAGTTTTGCCCACTACTGTTCTGGCAGGTCGGGTTTAGAGCTTTGACAGCTTGTCTGGCTGCTGATTCTCAATGAAGGTACATGAGTCCTAACTTTAGGTAGCACTGATCAGCTGCTATATCAACATTTGTATAATATCAGGATAAGTGCAGTACCAAGTCTCTAATGGAAAGGGATCCTGCACTTAAATCCGATGGGCTTTCCAGAGGACAAACCACTATAGATAATAGTCTACGTGTGTAAACTTTCTTTTCTGACATTCAACAAACACCCACTTTGTCCATCCAACTCCATCTAAGAATAATATGAATAAAGATAAAAAGAATCAGAAAAGAATGAACAATGCAGACGCCCCCACCCCCCAAAAACAAGCAACTCCCCTCCTCCCGTGAGTCCCTTGTTCATATACAGTACCGCCCAAAATTAAGGAACAAAAATTAAATCTTCTGAATCTAAACAAAATTATATATTAATTATTGTGAAAATTTCACTGAATATACACATTATGTAGTTGGACCTTTACCGAGATTTTCAGATGAATTAAAATAATATTTTCAAAGTTATCCACCATTTTACAGATTTCAAGTGTCCAAAATTAAGGAACAAAATATCATATTTAACTAAATCACATTAAAAAGGCAAAATAGATTTAATATTTGGTACTTCCACCTTTGTTTTCAAGAACTGCTGTGCATCTACGACTGCATGATTTCACTAAATCTTGACATTGGGCCACAGTTATCTTGGCCCATTTATCTTTCAGTTTAAGCTACAAGTCTTCGATGTTTTCCGGGTTCTTTGCCATAACATTCTGTCTTAGAGTATTCCATAAGTTTTCTATATGGTTCATGTCAGGACTCTGAGCAGGCCATGTAGAATCTTTCTTCCTTGTAAACTCCCCACATATCCTAACACTAAGCGAAATTAATCTACACTCCTAAATCTCCTCTCATCATTTTGACATGCAAGGATGCCTCCCACTCTGTCGTAGTCTCTGACAAGCATCTGCCCGGTCTCGGGGTCTATATCCGTTAAACCCTAACCTCCTCAACTAGAGAATTTAGTCTAGAATCAGATGATCATGCTTACACGTGCTTTCGATAACCTTACAACACAGCGTAAGTTACCGTTATTTCGTCTAATGTTCTCATTTAACGCAAAACTGCACCCTGCTCGACTATGTATCCGATAGTGTAGAGGCAGATTTTACGTTAGATTAGAGTTACCAAATTTTGCTTGATACGAGACCTTATTTTTGTCGGAAAAATTCTCAATTTATATATAGAAAAAGCTGTGAAAATACTAACAGAAACAAATAAATGCAGTTTATTTGGGACAATAGGGTATAGGTATATCGACAACAAATGAGGATAACATTTACGTTGCTTACTACGCCTTGCAGTTTTACGGTATTGCACATCACAAGACGTGTCTCAGACTGGCATCAATCGAAAACTAGAATCACGATATTTATGCACACGATCCCGCATTTCGCGCGTTTCTTATTAATATATACTGATGCAAATATTACTAACAATTAATAAATAAACAAATATTTCCCTTTGATACAATCTCAGTGACTGTTTTCTAAATCACGTTAAAGAGATTCTCATTTGTTTAAATAATTTGTATCTCGCATTTATTTTAGTAGCTTAACATTAAATTTGAATTACGAAATTACTGAAACTTTGGTAAATTGCGACAATTTCGATTGTCAATCCGATTTGATTAAGAAGCGTTTCCTTGATTTTTTTCAATTACTGAAGTACGAAATGGATTCTTAAACCACTAATTTCAAGTCATTTCAAATATTATGTAATATAGACAGGCCTATCGAGTGTATATAAATACAGATCGTATTTTACTTTATATATATAGAGAGAAGATGTCGATGTTAATATGCCATGTAAAAAATGCATATTACTCAGACAGAAACACTTAGTTGTTTCAAAAATAGAAATGTACAGTCGCATGCGTTTTATGAAGGCAGTCGTCCATTTCGAAGTATAATATGCATTTCTTTATCTCGTTTCGCCTCCTGTTTTTTCTCTCTTATCTATTTGATGTGAAAAACGTGTATCTGCAGCAGTGGTGCAGTTTTGTTTTATTGCTTGCACTCATAGAAATTAAAAAAAAGTATTTTGGCGTATTTTGTTAGATCGCATTGCAGGAATTGGTGCCTATACCAAAGTACATCAAATATTGTATTACACGATAAATCATACGAGAAAGATGTGTCTATATATTCTGCGCATTTAGCGTTGAAATGCTATTTAGCACTTAAGCGTGACAGACCAACGTTAATTTTATTTAAAACTGAAACGTCACGAACGAACATATTAGAAAAGAACAACGTAAAAACTGCAAAACTTTGTTATTCGTCATTATCTTTAAAACGATTCTGAAAAAGCCCGGTTTTGACATATCGTTACGGCTCAAATGCAATTGCTCTTGCACTTTAGGTGTAGATGTCGTGCGTTATTGGTATATTTTGTGGTGTTAATAACAATTTGTTATGGGTTGTGATATAGTGTGTATGATTGGGATTCCTAATTTGTTTAATGTGACTGTTTATTTTACCTAGGTAGGTTGGAGACATGTTAGGAACAGAATTAGTGCCTTTTGTATATAACGTACATTGTCACTGAAACAGACCAGAGACAACACATTGGATGATCGTACTGAAAGACGTACTGAAATGTAATCATAGTTTGTTGATCGCTTTTTTCTAATATTCAAATTAGGATCGGACGTGCAGAAATGCTTCTCATTATAAAGTTACCTTTATCTCCTAACTTTCATCAATTCAGGTTTTTCAATCTAAACAACTTTTCTAACGATGGGCGTTCTGTATGTTAGCTGTATTTTTCATGCATAAAAATGGTCGTGATTGATATCGCATCTTTAAATGCTTGAAAGGTATTTATTTTACCTTATTCCTTATTAAATTGCAATTAGCTGCTTAAAAAAATGAATCCTAAATGTTATACCTATCTCGTGTGCATTCACGATCTCATATTTGAAAGTGGAAAACAACAACAACATCCCTTAGCCCGGTTGCACCAACAGAAGCCGGGAAAACCCAAATCCGATAAGATCAGGATATACATACAGACACATTGAAAAGGCCAAGTTTTCAATTGGCAAAATATTTGTATCACTATGAACTAAAAAAAATCAAAGTTTATAAAAGGAAAAAAAAATCGGTTTCGATTTATTTTTCTTTTAAAATTGATATCGCATCTTTAAATGCTTCAAAGGTATTTATTTTACATTATTCCTTATTAAATTTCAATTAGATGCTTAAAAAAATATATATGAACCCTAAATTTGATATATATATATATATATATATATATATATATATATATATATATATATATATATGTGTGTGTGTGTGTGTGTGTGTGTGTGTGTGTGTCTGTGTGTTTGTGTGTATATATATGTATGCAAGTAATATATCATATATATGTTTTTTTTATTTTAGAATAAGTGCTTCTAAATCATATAAAACATTTTATATTTCTAGGAAATTTTTTGAATATAAATGAATGTAACTATCGCGAACTGAATAAGAAACATAAAGATAGAGAAAATATGATGTTATATTTTCATATTTCGTCTCCGTCGTCGTGATGGCCGCTCAGACTAGTGGATATGTGGAACCGTCGAGAGATTTTCATTCGGAGCGGGACGGGCATATGAGGGCCCTTTTTCATCGATTTTCACGAGCTCATTTTATCACGCCCTCTCACCTCGCTTTTTAGTCCGTTTCTCAGTAAATATTTTCTAAATTTATCGATGATGTCACTTCCACCAATTACACACTTTTCTCACTTCCATGCACAGGTTTGTGACACATCTGATCTTGTGAACTTGTCAGACAACATGCTCCGAATCTTTGAATGTTATAAGCATAGTTTCACCGAAACTAACACAAAATAATACACCCAACCTTCAATATACAATTATTATTATTATTTTTTTATTTATTTTTTATTTTTTCTACAAAAAAGGTAATGGTCCCTGGAGTCTTAGTGACAACAAAAGTCTTCAGATTATCAATACTGTTCGTTTCTTTACAATCAATTTGCTTCCTCACAGCAGCCATTTACCATTGAGATATCGCTGATGATAGTCGTAAGCGTTCCCATAAATTTGAGGACAATAAACGTCTTTAGGATTCTAGTACCCCCCCCCCCGGTCTGTCCATCCTTTAATACACTTCACGACCATTTTTGTGTCAGATCAACCGTTTCTGGTGCCACTGTGTTTTCGGAAAGGGGGAGATTGTTCCAAACCATGGTATTTTTCGAGATATCGACCGTGGCAGTTTCAGTTCTCTTTGATTCGTGTAATACTTTTCTATACATGTAGTTTTATTTTACGTAATATTATTCTATGTTAATTTAATTGTGGTTAGTCGATGTAAATGATTATGTGAGTTGGCTTCCAGGCTAAAGAATTTTTCTGGATATTTTAGTTATTATTATCAGTGTTTCACTTTTATTCCAATTTCTCCTTTTCTTTATTTCAGGTTTTTCGGAGCTGTTCCTTGTGTTCCTACAATTATCGGTTATGAATTAATTTCTTCATGATCTATATGTCCTCCTTGCGGCCAAATTCTATGTATTTACTTAATTTTTACCTGACCACTTGATCTTCGCCCTATTATCTACTGGGATGGCGAATACTACGATTTGACATTTTATTTCGTCCTTGTTGACTATTTTTGGATTAGTTTGTAGGTTTCTACTTCAATACATCAAAGAATATTATCATTTTCCAGCAAGTCTCCGGTTTTATGTCAATACCATTTGTACGCATGATCACAGTTCAGACGATTGCACAGTTTCTAGTGAACTGACTTCCCCACGCAGTCGGGTCTTTTTTCTATTCTTAAACTGGTTTGCTGCATTCGTTTATTATGTAATTTACCTTTACGCTTTCCAATTTGCAATTTTAGGGTTGCCTTGAGTGTTTCCTCATTAATTTCGCGTTTCTTGAATTTCCTGAAGGTATTCTCTCAGGTTTTTAAACCATTCCACATTTCTGTTTTTGTCTTTTCACTTGCCACAATATTCGCTCAAGAAATGTTTTCTTTCTGTCGGGTTCGGTTGTTTTTATTTAATTCGCAGTTGTTTATGTTTTAGTAAAACTGGCTTGCATTGTTTCAAAATGTCCTGTTTTGCTTTTACTGTTCAGATTTGTATATGTAAACATGAGTACACATACACACACAAACTAGTTCTTCATGTTTTTTGTTTAGACTTTCTTTTTTATCAGCCATATGTTTCAATCGTTTTCTGCTCACTTTGTCTTATTCACGGCTGTAGCTTTCTTTGTAATTTATTTATTTCGGTTTCAATCCAGTTTCACATCCGAGCTTTCTGGGTCCATTCAAGTAAGATAAACAAAAAAATCTATAAACTCGGTAAAATAACAATCTGGAAGAATGTAGGCATTTGACAGGTGGTGAACGTTGCACTCCCGGAACACTCATCACTTATTTGATGTATATATAATGGTGCTTTCAACAATTAACGATCAGCTAAAGAAATGTGGAAGTTGTATAATTTCAGACTATCGTCCTCTTTATTGAGTTCTCTTGATTGAGGGGCAATTATAAATAAAAAAAATTTTGCGCCAGCGTCAGTGATAGAATCGGCAACAAACCCTGGACATGCAGCAACGTCAGCAGGGAACCGCAAGCGGTCAAAATATGCCAATCTTCTCGAAGATTTGTATTTCAACCGATCGCTGTTGAAACGAGTGGAGTGATTGGCTCTGCCACACGCGACGACCGCAACGGCCTTGTTCTATTAATGGCGCGCAACACCGGAGACAATCGGTAATTGTCTTGGCTTTACGAGCGCCTCTCTATCGCCATTATTCGTGGAAACGCCTTGAGTCTGCTTCTGGCCTGCCAAGCCATCCGGACATTTGAAGAAAACTATGGACTGTGATACAATTAAATATAAGGAATCGATATTGAACTAAACAATGTCCAAGTGACGAATAAGGAATTTATTAATTATTTATTTAACTAATTAATTAATAATGTATTCTCCCTTGTTTACAACTCTTTACCAACGTCTAACAAGATTTTCAATATCTCATTATACATATATACACACATATAGCTATATGGACGGAAGTGAAAATACTGGAGAATTTATTCGTACTGTATTACTGGAGAAATATTTAATATAATCAGATCCTTCTTTGTTAAAAGAAAGAATCAGGTATGTTTTGGATGACCGTATATCCAATCATCAATTAAATGCGTGTGTCTCCCAGTGTCGCCGACCCCAACGTTGTGTGTGGCGTGGTTTTCTTCTCCCCAATCTTCTTTTTTCATTCTCGTTCTCGTTATGATCAGGTCGTTTATTGGCGATTGCCGAGGGTCCAAGCACTTATTTACAAGTTGACAAAAACAAAACCACACAAACAATCCAAAGAAAACATAAACTCAGATACATTATATAAACGCCAGTTGTATTCTGGTTGTGTGCAATACCGGCAATGGCCTCAAAACGCAGCCCGTTGATAGAGGGTCGTTGAGGCGTCAATTCTTGTCCATCGTACGCTCAACTCATCACTGCTTGTATAGTCCGAGCTGCTCTGACCAGAGTTTGACTCCTATCTGATCGTCTTCTCTCCCAGAGACACTAACTAAAACTCGTCAACTAACTCAAACTGTCGCAATAGCTGTCGCAAACAACTTTCATTCCTAAATATATTTAGTCATACAGGAAACCTAGTTCCGATCTCTTGTCTCCTCGGCTACTCCTCAGCTGACTTCCTATCCTATTTTCCGATCGCCTTTGCGCGACTTGATGAAGCATTTCCCCGGCTTTGGAGGGGGTGGCCATCCATAGCATCACATTAGAAGTTGATATTTGGATTTGTATTATCATTGATCATCATAAACAATCTCTCATGCAATTGCGTATGGGATCGATATATTTGCTGATGACACCACGCTCTATTCTCGACATGCGAGCAGATCGAATACACATATAGCAGACAATATCTGAATCCTTAGAAAATGACCTCGTATCTGTGGATGTTTACATTCAGTCTTACTAAGACAAAGCTCATTTCCTGTAACAATTTTAAGAAACCTTCTCTACCATCGATTTCCATGGCTAATAGCACTTTTCCCGGCAGTCCAACATCCAAACTCCTCTGTCTAACATTACCAGGTAACATGAATTGGAATAGATACATAGAAGATACTGCCAAGTCTGCTGTAAAGAAGTTGGGTATCTTCTACCGGGCTTGAAAACTTCTCGCACTTGCAAGTATCCTATATCTGTATAAAGCCACAATTCTCCCGTGCATGGAGTGTTATTGTTCATGCACCAACCACTAGTATCTTCCTGTTTTGACAGGGTGCAGAATAGAGTCTCTAACCTAATAGGTCCTGCACTGTCTCCCAAGCTTCATCCCCTGTACCATCGCATCAATATTGTATCCCTTGTTTTACAAGTACTTACAAGAGATGTGCTCTGGCGAACCTACTGCACTTGTACTCTCTCAACAAAATACCCTAACCAACCCGACTAACAGCTAAATCCGACCCCTTCACTGTAGAGTTCCCCAGATGCTGGAAATCTTTCTTCTTTAATAGCTTTTGTCCTCGGACAGATTCCCCTAGGAATGCTTTCCCTACTCCTTCTTTCCCTGACTGTAACACTATGCACACATTTAAATATAATGTAAACAGATATCTTGCTGCACAACTTCCCACCTACGATGCCCCCTATAAATATGGCCGATAATCACAGAATCCGCATACGTTTCGGTAGCAATATTCTTTGTTTGGGGTGAATAAAATGAAAAATATAAATTTTTAAAATGTTGGTCAAACATCTGGTGAAAAATTCAAAAATAACGTTTACTATTATGTTGGCATCTTCGTATCTATCACGTTAGAAGTGGCTATCACTTTGATCACAACCATTCAAC
>OY744537.1:55844673-55899673 GCA_963556195.1 Sepiola atlantica | reverse complement strand
ATGTTTGAATCGTTCACAAGTCAAAATATGACACGTCTTCGTTTAAAATTCTCATCGGCGAACGAACATATTAATTTGAGTTGTAGACTGGGAGGTGGCGGTGATTAAGTGGATATCGATACGGACTGAAGACCTGGGTGTTCCAAGTTCGAATCCAGTTGGTTCCACATTCCACTTTCACTTGTCCTTCCCGTAAGTACCCGATGTTCTTCCAGAAAGATTTCAACTTTTGATAGAAATAAATTGTGTTCAAACCGATTGCCGTGGAGATGAATGGAACGATAGGCCCCACGACTTTCCGAGCAGCATTGATCTGTTTATGACGCGCCACACCGGAAACCATCGTGAATTGATTTGGCATCGCAACTATTCGTGGAAAGAAGCTTTTACTCTTTGAGCCTTCTGTCGACTGTTAAGCTAGCAGGACATCCGATGAAACTCCCTGATACTTGCATGATTTTATTAATAAATTACTAGTTTTTTACTTTTTTTTATGAGTCTGATTTTAGAGTTATTATCTACTGAGGTTACGTGTTTGTGTATAATATGTTTTATTATTTTCCTTAGTCAAAAACTAGTAATTTATTGATAAAAAATAGCTCGGCTGATAGGGGCTTATTAAAACTAGCAATGCCATATATGTGTTTAAATGCCTTATCAGAGAATGTGTATCTGCAAACAGCACGTATATTGGCATGACTAGGACTACTATATCACGCCGACTTACTTGCCACCCCACCTCCCCTCAAAGCTCCATATACCAGCATCTTATAAAGCATGGCATCCTAAAGAACGAATTTAGGAACATTTTCCCAAATAACACATCCATGCTGGCGGTTTCGGGTTGCAGTGTTCGCCTCCCCATAATGGAAGCATTGTTTATACGCATTAATAAACCAAACATCAACCATTCCCGTTATGAGGGGGTGAGGGTGTATTGAGGTGTTGTTGAAATAATTTAAAAGAGCGCTTTCTTGATAGATTCACCAATTTATTTCATTTTGCAACCGCCTGACGAAGACCGATATCGGTCGAAAACGTTCGCACAAAATACGGAAATGTTTTACACTCCTTGTATTATGACATCAAATCCGTCGTACGAAGACTAGAAAAAACGGATCAAAAGCTGAATAAGCAGAAGTTGGCACTCCTGTTTAATCAAACATACATAAAATAAAAAATGCTTTCTCAATTATATATATATATATATATACTTTTATATATGTGTTCATATATATATATATATATATATATATATATATATATGTATGTGTGTGTGTTTCACATATATGCTGCCAAAGAATTTCACTTTTTTCTGAGAGATTTACGATCAACTATTCATATAGCCAAAAGCAAAAATATCGAATATCACAGCGAATGTAAATAGTGTCGAACCTACTATAGAAATCACTTTCAAACGTGAAACAAACTTATGCATAATTTGCTTAGTATGGAAACTAATAATAGAGTAGAACTAATCACTTACATAAAAAAATGGTATAATCATAGGATTCTATTTAAGAACTCTTGGGATATGACTATATAACTCCATAGTAGAACAATTTAAACACATAGAAAACACTATAAAGCTGTATTATAGCCCGCACTATGTATATAAAATTGAAATAAAAACTTTTAAAACAATCTAAAATTTGGAAAATAACAATAAGAATAGAAACTAAGCTGAAAAGAAAAAACGAATTCGAAAACTACTCGACAGAACTTGTCGAAATTTAGATAGTAGACATGAAATTAGTTTGATGCATTTTTAGCGGAACAAATGACATTGCTTCCTTTGAAACTAAATTCACCCATAGATTTCAGAACTACTGGACGATTTAGGGAATGTCGTTTTTTCACATCAACTTATCTTGGACAGAGAAAATGTTGTATTGGTATAATTAATGCTGATACCAAACATTAGACCTCTTACTTTCACTGTTATTTGGGGCAATGGCGTCAAAGATCGTCTGCAACAACACTTTTTAAAATCCTCTTTTTTGTAACAATCGGTTAGAAACCAGAAAAAAGCAATCATTTAATTTTATCAAAATAAAACGAATAAAATAATGTAAAGATAACTAGAATTAATAATTGTCTCATCAGCAGTTTTATCATTACTTAAGCACTAAAAGAAATGACAGTTGATTATGTTTTGTTATAATTTTTTTGTTATAAATGAGACAAATAAAAAAACAACAAATTATAATATAACGACCACCTTCTCTGTCTGTCTGTCTGTCTGTCTGTCTGTCCATCGGCGAGAATGTGTGTGGGCGGGCGCGGCTAATCACTATTTACTTAACTTTTTCAAGTCAATATTTGTATACCTTAGAATTACGTTGAGAAATTATTAATTCCTTAATTTAGATTAAATAACATTAAATGACATATAAATAAAGTAGAAAGAAATTTCAAAACGAGACGACGATTCGAAGAGAAAACGTGTTAAAATTCTTACTTAAACTAATACTCTTTCAACTTCGTTATATACTGTTACAAAAACACGCTGAGACACTAGACGGGTTTTGCAATTTACATAATTCATTTCTTTTAAACTTCTAATATACACATTTAACTTTTATTCTCAAATTTACATATGTATTTACAATATTTTCCGATAAAGTGATATTAATAAAAATTATTCATACAATTAATTAAACACATTTTATTCAGAAACGAGCCTGTTTTTTAAACCATACTGTTGGGCTCAAATAAGGCGATCAATTGATTTATAAATCACAATGTAACTTTAAACATCTCCCGAAAAAACAATTAGCAGATTTGAAAATGAAAAGTAAACAAAAAAGTGTCTCGACTAATTATCATTGTCAAAATGTGGATTTTGTACAATAATAAACTATAACAAATACTTCTGCGTAGTGATTCACATATAGTTCTAAGGTGTTCTATGTAAGATCCGTTAGGTTGACTTTATGATACAAAACTTTTAGAATTATCTGCTGTGTACTGATTTGAAGCTTATGTCGTTAATTTAATTGACGGTTAATTTGTGCAGACCAATGTTTGGTATGAAAATTGATTGTAATTTCCAAATCAGTTTTTCGCTAGCTCACAACTTCTTGAAGTTAATTTATTGAGTTAGCTTAAAAATATTATTATATTTTCTTTAATTTTTATCATCAAATTAGAACGGACGTTGAAAATGATTCAATGAATCGAAAAAACTAATTTAGTCAATTTTATATGAATAAATTTCTACTTAACTAATGGCTTAACTTTCTTTCCGTTCTGCTAATTCGTTATGTATTAAAATCGAGTAAAACACATTTCCAAGCAAAATAAGGAAAAACATATTTTTTAAAATGTAATTCATTGAATTTCAGGTGTTTCTTTCTTTATCCTATTGATCATATTAAAAATCTAGTTCATGGCTATGAAACATACATTTTATCTCAAACCATCTAACTACATATATATATATATATATATATATATGAATTAATTAAGTTCCAATATTAACAAAATGAACAAAACCATTACTTTTCAAAAGTGCTCAATAAATATTAGAGCTTTTATATTAAAATAAACAGTTTGAGTATCCAACAATTGTTTCAAAACCTCCTCAGGAATATATATATATATATATAGTATTCCACATATAGACCGTTTCGCAGCTCATCAGTGCGGCTAGAACAGTTAGTGCCTCAAGCCGGGATCGAAACGCAACCGTCGAGCTGACTGTCGGCGATGTTAACCCCTACGCCATCACGCGACACTGACTGAATATAAGTTGTAAACATTGCAATTCCCGGAGCTCGAATTAGTGTTTACCTAATAAGCATTGCCTTTTTTACGCTAATGGCAGTTGGCGATACCCTTACAAACATAAGCTCTAGCCGGGGGGAGCTTTATATAGTCATCCACATACAGACTGTTTCGCTGTTTCACAGCTCATCAGTGCGGCTAGACCAGTTAGTGCCTCAAGCCGGGATCGAAACGCAACCGTCGAGCTGACCGTCGGCGATGTTAACCCCTATATATATATATATATATATATATATATATATATATATATATATATATATATATATATATATATATATATATATATATATATATATATATATATATATATATATAGTGTTTGTGTGTGTAAAGTCGAATGTTTTCAGTGGAAATCCAAGGGAGCTCAATATACTTGTTAACAGAGCAGTATGCGTCTGATGAGACCTTTTTAGGTCGAAATAATTTATAATGCGGAAAGCCCAAATTTATGTTTAGTTTATTTCTTTTAAATCTCTCTCTCTCTATCTATCTATCTATCCCTCTCTCTCTCTCTCTTACTCTCTCTCTCTCTCTCTCTCTCTATATATATATATATATATATATATATATATATATTATTAATTGTTATTAATACAAACATTGTTTTTACAAGTAAGAGAGCTCAATATACTTGTAAACAGAGCAGGAATAGATTTAAAAGAAATAAAATAAACACAGATTATTCAGTCCTGAAATGTGGCTGTGTATGCGTCTGATGAGACCTTTTTAGGTCGAAATAATTTATAATGCGGAAAGCTCAAATTTATGTTTAGTTTATTTCTTTTAAATCTATCTCTCTCTATCTATCTATCTATCTATATATATATATATATATATATATATATATATATATATTTACAAATGTGCATACATGTTTCGGTTGTACTCTTCATAAAGAGTCAACCTCTTCAGACCAAAACGAGGAATTAAAATGAGATTAAAAATTGTTCTTCTTTTAGTATATTTTCTAGGTTGAAGTGTGCTTATAATTCCACGGTCAACTTAGTATCAAATTTCGTTTTATACTCGTTGACATTTTCACTTCCTTCCTATTTCTTTTATTTTTGTATTATTGTTTGGCCTGACTAGCTATTATGACCCTTTTCTCCTTGAAAATAATTGTTTATCAGCATTAAGCATCTTAGTTGCTAAATGAATTCAACACATAAAGCCATGACTGTCCCACATAAATGCTAATGTAATGATATTTCACCATATATACACGCACACATATAAGATAATCACGTATATGTCTCTATATCTAGATATTCTGATCTCTATATAGAACATATAAATGCGTATATCTGCATATAACAAGTAGATATCCATACATACACACATACATACATACACACACCTACAAAAATATAATTATATGTATATATATATACATATATATACACATAAATACACATACATATATACATACAGATTCAACATATCCACATATACATATTAGTAACGGATAATTCCTTTTTCGTACTTGTTGACACATTAAAATGTATTCCATATATATATATATAAAAATATATTAACCTTTTTTGTCCAATGTTATAACGGTAATTGAGTTAATTCACTATAAACACTTTGTATACATACATAAAGACCGGAAATCTCAGAGGTTCAGTGTGGCTTTGTAAATAACAAAGTCAAGCATATCTTTACATACTTTACTGAGATCCCCGTTTACGTGAAAATAAACAGAATAAATAAATAAATTTAGGCTTAATATATCATACAAGGAATGTCTTAATATATTGTATTGTGAGGTGTTGGTTTTTTTAGCCGGTAAACATTAGGTTACCTTACAAAAGTTAACGTTTGGTTCTAAAATTATTTTATGTCAATAACATTCAAGATATGACATGAACTTCGTCTTATCTTCGACAGCAACAGTCTCTAATACTCATCTGAAACTTCACGGTAGGGATGCTGTCTAGGTCTGTGTGGCAGGAACTTGTGATGAATTAATTTTCACACCAACTCAAAATTGGATTAGTTCTGAGCTGGAATGATATGAGGTGTCAATCGCTTACACGAGTAGTTTACTAATAAGTAGCGGAGTGCAGAGGAAGCTGGGTTGTCAAATTTTACACCTGCTTGTAAAGTACTAATCTCACGGAACCATAAACATGGTAAATGTTATATTGTGATTCGGAGAGGGAGAAAGAAAAGGGAAGGAATTATTTCTGTAAACTGTAAGTTCCAAAATAAGATTACGTTGCTTAAGTGATTATTTACGACTTCTTTGTAACGTGTATTTATTGATTGTCCCCTCTGTTGCATTAACTTTGTAACGAACGCTGTCCGTAAAAATGAAAGTCGTTTGTTTTGCTTCATTTAAAAATTACAATTAAAATAATGACTTGAGTAGGTTTTGGGGCCGATGCTTGGGCAGCGCCGCACCTCCGATATATGTGTGTGCTCAATACACAAACATATACCAATGAAAAAAAAGTAAAATCTCGGAGACAACATAGAATTCAAAAGAGAGTTATTGTTCGTGAATCCGACTGGACTCACTATGAAATAGTGCTCATGAGAACGTGTAGAAAGAGAGTGTAAGTAGAATCATATGTGCGTGTGTGTAGAAAAGAACCGGTTTACGTATCGAATTGTGTGTGTTTTTGTTTGAGCGAACATTGAGGCAAAGTGTCCATTGAGAAATGTGTATAAGAGAGTCTGTAAATTGTGTCTGCGTGTGTCTGTGTGTGCGTATACAGGCACATGGTGTTTGTTATAAAATTGAGTTCACGAGAATGTGTTCAACGAAGTGTGAGTAGAAGGATGTGCGAGTATGTGTGTGTGTGTAAGTAGACAAAAATCTTTATAAAGCCACTAATAGCAGCGCAGCTTGGCGTTTACAACGGGCAGATACTCGAGTCTGCAAACGCACTCAAGTTGTGAATCTGTGTAATTGTGTTGAGAAAAGGAGATAATGCTACAGACTGAAAATAGTTTCATAAAATCAACCAGCACATCGTTTAGAAATGCAATTGAATAGTATCAAGCGATGTAAAAGTTGAAACGAATCATTTAAAAATATGAAGCGATGTAAAAAGAATTGCGTTCGCCTAGATTGCCTTTAACAGACCAAAGGAAATTATCTGAAGCAGAATAAAAATTGGTACTGGTTCGTAATCGTCAACCATAGATTTTACTGGCGGAGTTTTAGAATCCATTCTTAACATGGGGAAGGGGGTTCTGGTAACATTCGGAACGGCGTACGTGCTTCGTCTTTATTGATTTCGTAGCATGTGTTGTACATACGTCACGCCTACGTCATGCAAGTAAAATCTATGGTTGATGTTTCCGAATCAGAACCAAAATATTTGTTTCATGTTTTTAAACTCAGACTCTACAGCGCACTTATTGTTCCAATACCTACATAATTTGGAAGTTAAAGGCGGACGATAGAGGAAAACTATTTGTATTCAGAAATGACTGTTTGACAACTATGGTTGTAAAAATTTGTCTTCGTCGCTGCAAGATGACTCAAATAAAAGAAATTCTTGGGTTTCAAAATGATATCATCAATGTTATAAAGAAAAGAAGAATGAGCTGGTTTGTTCACGTTCTCAGAAGAGGTCCTGAAAGCAATGTATACCAAGAATACAAGTATAAATTCCCCGGTTAACGACCTTGTAATAGGCTTCCAGTGTGCTGGACTTACCAGAATCCGCAGCGACGTAGATCTTCCTTTGCTAGCGGTGTAAATATTAGGAAAGCACTAACCAACACGGAACGATTGTGTATCCAGAATGTGTGCAAAGATCCTCGGTAGATTATGTAATAAAGCAAGCAAAACTTAGTGTGAAAATTTTATTCATACATTTACACTTTGCCACGGAATAGAAAGGCGATGGGAAGATGACGTTGACGATCGTCTCAGAGGCATCCCTATGGTAGGTGGGGGTATCTCGAAGTGGAACATAAACTTCCCGACAATGATTCCCTACCCCAACTTTAATGAGTGCTGTCCGCTCGTCTTTTTATTCACGAGTGATGTAACTTACTTTCGCATCAACTTACATTCGAAAATTATATTTATTCTTACGTTAATATTTTCGCTCATAAATATGTGTTCCTTTGTTTAAATTCTTAAACAGAAAATAACTATTTAAAATTATTTCTTTAAAAAAAATTCTTTGTTTATATTCAACAGTTCAACATCACATTAGGAACATAATTTTAAAATAATTGTCTACATTAACATTAAAAGAGTAATTGTCTTTATGGCTAAGGATTAATCTCAATCAAGTTCATATGTTAACGACCTTTAAAAAAGCGTAGACTGGTGTAACTGTATTCCACTACGAGGAAATCTGTCGTTTGATTTAATTGAACATAAAAATAATGTCGCAACTTCAAACATAAAATAATACGACGTGATAAAACAATCGGGAATAACATAATTTTAAACGTTTCATATTTCAATTTTATTAATGATAAACATTTATTTTCAATATTCATTGCCAGTGTATGGTGTCATTTTTGACGAACAGTCCTTCTCTATGATCCTTATACTTTCTCACGCTTATATATTAATGCTCTCAATTCATCGCTTGACAGATGTGACGTCATACCATGTAAACAAAATAAATCTTTCAATCTGATTGGCTATTAAAATAATAATTCATAAAATACTGGAAAAACTTACAAATAATCATTCATCGTAGACTGCCGAATATTTTCAAGTTATATTCTCTAACTGCATTTGTACACAGTAAACAAATTATTAAAATTAATAAAGAAAAATGTGATTTTTATTTCTGCGTGTCTGTAACCAAAACTACGTCACAGTTTGGAAATATAATATTTAATCTCGGATTTTTACTTTCCGAAAAATGTAGACAAATTTAATAGTAGAAAATGTATGTGCGTTCCAGGGATATATTTTTTCTTAGTCTATTTACTTATTCAATAGATCTTCTGTCTACTTCCACTTTCCTTGTAGCATTTTCCATTTTTTTTCTATAGAACCGATCCTCATTTGTCAATGAATTTATACTATAACTATTAGGAAATTACAATGCTATATACTGTCGTTTAGTGGAGGAAATTAAATACATATAACATTAGATTAACTCAACGTTGATGTTCAGACACTTTGTCATTAAACAAATGTATGTATTAAATGCAAGAAATAACACATGATTCAAATAAACGACATATTGTTCAGTGGGTTAGGGTTAATGTTAGGGTTGAGGTTAGGGTTCGGTAGTATTGATCGTTCGAAAAATGCTTTTCACATTCAAGAATAGAGCTTTTGTGTATGTATGTAAGAATAATTGTTTCAAGTTCGAATTTATGTAAAATGGAATTTTCTGTTAATATCTCCATGAATCATTATTAAAAGTCTAAGTAAACGAATAAAAGGAATTTTAAAAAAACAAAATTTTATTGCAGAGAATTACATTTTTTTTCTATAATAAAATATTACTTATTTAAACTAATAACATTCATGAAGGTATACGTCGATATATTAAATATTTTATGGAGTAAAATATTTATAATAACAAGTTGTCATGGAGTATCTCATTCATTATTTTTCGAAAGTTAGAACGGTTTCGGTGTAACCATTATTTTGTAAAGGGTAATTGTTATGTAACAACTTGTATCAGAAAAGGTTTACACCAGCATATACGCCGATGATAAATTAATTGCAAGTTGATACAAAATGTGTATAATTTAACCTTTAGTCTGCACATGTTTTAGATGATGAAATCTTTGTTTTTAATTAGAAATACAAGTTAGTCATTTGAAAAATTAAATCGTCGTCTTAAAAATCGACGTTATATTTATATGAAAAACCCAAATGAAATAGAGTTATTGTACCAGTATGGAATCTGAGATAATCGTGTAAAGATATGCTGTTATTGTTCAAAACGACTGTATATAATTTATTTGTTACAATATTTTTGGTAAGCGTACGCTGACAAAATGTAAATCTAATGAGGATTCCCGAGCATCCTTTCGTGGGAAAGTAGGGTTAGGGTTAGGGTTAATCCTTACCCTAACTCTAACCCTAACCCTACCCTGTGAAAATATGCTGTTGCTGTTAAAACGCACCCACTGTACATAATTTTTTTCGCAAAGTAGGGTCACAAAAAATAATCCTGAAGATGCGTCAAGAGCACTGCCGAAAAGAATCTTTTCCATGGAACCCAAAAAAAAATATAGTTGCTGTTAAAAGCCACTATGTATCATTTTTTTCGCACAATATTTTAAGGACAGTGACGTAAAGAACACGTAAGGAGGCCTCCAGAGTGCTTCCGAAATCATCCTTCGCAGGGAAAATCATGTGCACATCTGTTGTAGTTAACTCCGGAAATTACAACATGCAACACGATACGTCATATTATTATGTGTACATGAATAGACACATATTCAGTGTTACAATGCGGATGATGCAATGACCATCCGGAAGAAAAGTAGACGGAAGAGCATTTTGAATTCGGCTGATTCTATCCGATTCCTTAGTCAATTGTGATGGTCATGTAGTCATTGTGATTTCGCGTCAGCGTGAGACCGGCCCACCACGGGATTGAATGAGCACCTTCCGGCTATCCTATCTTTAGGGCGGAAACTATCGATGAGCGTGAACAAAAGAAGGTAGTCATATTGGACAGCGTCTGGCGATGTTCAGCTTTCAACTTTGAATGAATGAGCGTTCAACAAATAAGAATCATGCGATAAACCGGCAACGATCGATTTTCCTTTTCTGTCTCTTTTCCTCTGCCTTCTTTGAAAATTAATCTGAAAGATTAGCAGGGGCAATACGCGACAAGCTATAATTCATTCATAATCTAACGACGTACAATCGATCGAAAAATTGACATTTCATAAGTATTACTCCTATTTTTATCTGCCAGAATCTAAAAGTGTTCATATCTATAACTATTGAAATCTATACACACTCTATTTATAGGTGTATATCTAATTCATGAAGTAAAGTGACTTCACTTGCTTCAATTCTGGAAATAGGCTAATAAATAAGAACTACATAAAAAAATTTTCGTCATTCATTATCGTCATTTATTGGTTCGTGTTGTGAAAAAGAACAACATTTAATTTTCAATCACCATTTTACATTTTTATATTTAGTCTGCTAACAAGTGTTTTTAATACTATTATCAGAAAGGGAGTAGGAGGAGAATACTCTCACACACAAGTACCCTCTTCTTGCTACCCTTTTCACCGTGTTTTAATTTTATAACACATATTCATTTCCATATTATCCAGTTGAAAATGACACGCATGAACATTTCTGTAATATTCTTTCACATTTGTTTGCTTTAATATATACGGATACAGAATACTTTCTCCGCCTCAATGATTACTTACCTTAAAGTAATTACGTCATAATTGTATCAATAAACTTAAAATACACATTACATACGTCAGATCATCAAATCTTTCTCCTATTCTAAGATTCCTGTGTTCCGTACATTTTCAAGTATATTTCACGATTACTAAATCCACTAAATAATTAATAGCCTAAGAATAGGAGAAAGATTTGATGTACTAAGCGTATCTCATGTATATTTTATTTTTATTTTAAAGATTATGACTATGAGAATATCGGAGTTATTGCAATTAAGTCACATTTTTAAACTATTTTTCTTTCCATGGAATTATCTTTATTCATTTTCTACTAAGTGGAAATTTATTTTTTATGAAAAACTGTCAGCCAAGCAGCGCTAATTGTTTCTAAGCTAAGACAAAATAGAAAACATTAATAAAATCTATGAAGATTTAATGTAAACATTGGCCCCTCGCCCTCGCCTGCTACCAAATGAGTTGCTCCGCGATGTGATAACCCCATCTTAAAGAAATATAGTTTTCGAGGAACATACTTCTGGATCTTGTAAGTTACATTTTTAAACGTTTCCTCCTTTCGCTTTCCATGTAATGTTATTATTAAGAGCAAACTATCTTCAATTTTTCTGGACTATAATACCAAGCTTTCTTTAAGTAGATACTCAATATGTTTTTGTTTTGTCTAGTTTTTTACCCAAGTGGGGCCGTAGAAATACTTGGCGTAGAACCTAGGTGCAGGATTACCCCTCTCGGTTAGGTGGATTCGTTGATCTTGTAACATTATCCAACAATGATAATGAAAAACTCTGTTGTAAAACCTGTGTACTGACTTCCGACTAAGTTTTAGTTCTGATCGAGAACCTTCATAGAGCAGGAGATTCGAATAAAAATCTCCGGTTTACAAACCTACAATTTAATAATGATAAGATAGGTTCTACCTATCGCCCGGCTTTGCACTCCTTTTTTTGTATATTAGCCAGTGGCAGGGGTGCCATCACAGGGACAATTAAAAACGACCCAGTGCTTGACATTGTTTTCTGACTATGACTATGAACACCGCCCCATCATTTCTTTCTCTCTATCTAGGTAAATTTTAAACACTTGTTATTTAGTTTCACATGACTAGTCTGGTCTGCCTTTGTTCTGACAGGTTGAGGGTACAGATTTGACATCTTTTTGGGGTTCTATTTCCGACAGGTGGTACGAGAGACATAACTCGTCGCGTTAAGTTCGGCTGCTCTATCAACATGATAAATGTATGTCCATGTCGCGCATTGAAATGTACACTGCACTTTTCTCCGATGGGATTTCTAAGGTCACAACCCCATAAATAAAGACTCGAATTATAGTAAAGTTGTGGGAGCATACTGACATATAGCAGATACCCAATTTTCTCAAACAACTTTATCTAAAAACAAGGTGCTTTCACAGATTAGGACTCACGCTAACTTTGACGCCGTCGTAAGGGATAGTGTCAGGTCAAAGTTGGGGTTAGGATTAGAGTTAGGGTTAGGGTTAGGATTAAAGTAAGGGTTGAGGTTTAGAGTTAGGGTTAGGGTCAAAGTTTGCGTAGGTCTATCCAAAAAAATAATAACAATACGAATAAAAATACATTCAAACTAGACGACACCAAAAACAATCAATTCGTCTCCTTCTGTGAGGCTCGCTTTAACAAATATCCGAGAGTTTAGAACTAACCTCGATGATGTAGAAACATTCCTGCTTGTAAACTCCCCATATATCCTAGCACTGATCAAAACTAATCTACACTACAATTTCCTATAATCATTTTGACATAACAGGATACTTCCCACTCTGCCGTACAGACTTTGACAAACATATGCACCGGCTCGGAGTCTATATCCGTAACACACTCTCCTTGACTAGAGAACGTAGTCTAGAATCAGATGATCAAGCCTACATGTGCTTTACTTATATTTCCCTTGTCGCTCACCTTCGACCCAGGACTGTACTCTGCTCGACCGTATCTCTGATAGTGTAAACGCAGCAATCTCTTTAAAAACGAGTGCCAAATCTATGAATTTGCGGATTTTAATGTCCACATCAAAGATTGGTCTGGTTTCCCGAGCTAGCCAGATGCAGTTTCTCTATTGCATATTCCCTTTAACAAACAATCACTTTTCCGACCCGCCTCCCAATTGTGAGGATCAGCAAGCTCCATTTCTCGGTCTATACTTGACTACATTGCCCGGAAATTGTGTGACAGATGCCCATAGCCCACTAAGGGGGGGGGTACTGATTATCTTGTGATAAAGATTGATATCACTCTAAACTTCCGGCCCTAAACGGAAGTGCCGTCAATCGAAACGACAAGATACTATTAACATACTGAAAGGGAATCCATCAGAAATCACGTCAGACATGCCCTATAGAGAACATTTTTCTCTCCCTGCTGAAACTTGCGCAAGTTAGCAAACTTAAAGGGTTAAATGAAGCATAACTGTCTCTTCGAGAAAATTTTATAGTAAGCCTCACTCTCTCAAATGGTTCACTTCTACCTGTAAAGCTGCTATTGCGCATAGGTAGCAAGTATTCCGCCGATTCGACCATCATAGTGCAGCTACAAATAGACAAAACAAATTATAGCACTATAAACCATTGTATTAGTGGAACAGCTGTAAGTAATGACCAGAAAAGGCATTTAGTCTCAAAAGTTAGGAAGTCGCGATTTCTGGAAAATCTATAATAGTGTGGTGAATAATTAACAATCAACAATTCCCACACTATCCAATTACCATGATGTCTTTTGTACAGCAACGTATAAAGCTGAACTGCTTGTCTAGCGGTTCGCTTTTTATTCAACGTTCAACTTCACAACCACTCTCTTCCAAATTTCCCACTACGGATAGCGGCCAAATTTTTATGATTTGATCGTCATCTCTTCCCGTGTCCTGGATATCATCAAAAACCTCCAAAGCATGTGGGCCTGATTTTATTCCTGCTATAGCAATAAAAAATATGTTCTGCTGGGCTGGCACCCTGTCCTCTCCAAACTTTATAATAAATGCCTTGCTGAATCTTGTTTCTCTGATAGCTGTAAAATTGGACATCCCTTTTATTGAATAGAAATTATTATATTACAAATTCTATTTAGTTCCTAGATAAGGTCCAAACAGGGCTGTACATCTTCCAAGCTGCTAATTTGAGTATTCATCAGATATAGTTTTAGGTCAACTCCACGACCTATGTGTAATGAGCCATATGTACGTGTCGTTTCTTGCTAGATTATCAAATGAAACACAAAAGGTCTCAATGCTCGCATTTTGCATTTATCTCATCTTACTAAAACTACCAAACTGATCACAACTGATCACTAACTAACCGTCTATCCATACATCTCAAAATATACATCACGGCTAACATAATGTTACATCTTGGCCATATTAGATCAAAATATTGATAATTAAAAAGATAAATGTTGTAGAAGTGAAATAAGATAAGCACATGCAGTTATTTATTCAGATGATTTTCATTATTAAAATAATTGAATACACTCAAACGTAGAATTTGATGTGATTTGACATTAAGATCTGATATAAAAAGTTGTCGTTGCATTATGTGGGCATTCCTATGATATTTGATGTGATGTGACATTAAGATTTGATGTTAAAAAATTTCGTTGCATTATGTAGGCATTCCTATGATATTTCCGTGTTAGAAAATAGAGCATGTGTAGATTACAAGAAGTCACTGGATTTTCATGGGTATTGATGTATATATTAGAAGATTTTACCTTAGAAGATTGCGTGTAATCTTATCACAATGTTTTGCTACAAATAAACCCCAAATAACACCATATACGATGTTTATTGATACTAGGCACGGACCTAGATCCCACTATATTATTGGAAATACGCTAATACAAAATCAATAATACAAGTTCGTTTCTCGTATAATGTTATTCTAAAAACGTTGTATTTAACAACAATTGTTTTGCATGCCGTGTTTGATGTATCTCTGGGTGTTGGGTGCACACGCAGATCCCACGAGATTATTATAAAATAATGCAGAATTAATACAACCATTCGATTCCTTGGAACTTTTTACTCGCGATAGTTTGTTTGTTTTTGAGCTTGGATCTTGTTATAGAACTTTGCTTTCAATTGGCTCCCGAACAGAAAGACAAATGGACACAGATACATCATAAATGTTACTTGAACCAATACATGTTCGAAATCTTGCTATTGGTCAAATGGTTTAGTTCAATAGTGCGGATTTACATACATTCATACATACAAACATATTTATGGAGTATGATAACAAATAGATTATTTGGAGATACTTGTAATGTAAATATTTCAATTAATAAGACATTACCTATTAAGAAGATGAAAGATGTCTCCGCGAAATTGTGCAGTGACACATTTCACATAATCAGTCAGTAGTTGCTTATTATTATTATTAGTAGTAGTAGTAGTAGTAGTAGTAGTAGTAGTAGTAGTAGTACTTACTTACTTACATTTGCTGGACATATCCCTTTTATCGAGTGCTATTCAAGTTATTGTACCCGGGTAGCGTTTATATGTTTGGGTTGTATTGCTTTATTGTTGTTGTTTTTTTAATCCATTACTGTACGTAAGTTTGAGTTCTTTGCTGAACGAAAGAGAGCGAGAAAGAGAGAGCGAAAAAGAGAGAGAGAGAGAGAGAGAGAAGGAAAGTGTATACGCGTGATGTCATTCGGATGTTGGTGGGGAGATCGAATCTGTGTGACCCCAGGTAATTGATGCCAAATTCTGAGTAGAATCACCAAAATGTTATTGTCGAAAATGACTTGTCGGGTCGGAGTCGGATTGTGCGTTGGGGGTGGAAGAGAAGAAGGGGAGAAGTGAAGAAAGAGAGAAGTGAAAAAGGGGAAAAGTGAAAAAGAGGTGAATTGAAAAAGGGGAAAAGTTAAAAAGGGGAGAAGTGAAAAAGGGGAGAAGTAAAAAAGGGAGAAGTAAGAAAAGGGGAGAAGTATACAAGGGGAGAAGTAAAAAAAGGGGAGAAGTAAAAAAGGGGAGAAGTGAAAAAGGGGAAAAGTAAAAAAGGGGAGAAGTGAAAAAGGGGAAAAAGTAAAAAAGGGAGAAGTAAGAAAAGGGAGAAGTGAAAAAGGGGAGAAGTAAAAGAGGGAAGAAGTAAAAAAGGAGAGAAGTGAAAAAGGGGAGAAGTAAAAAGGGAGAAGTAAGAAAAGGGAGAAGTGAAAAAGGGGAGAAGTAAAAGAGGGGAGAAGTAAAAAAAAGGGGACAAGTGAAAAAGGGGCCCGATTGCAAACGGGTTATTTTGTATCTTCGTATCTCTATACAAAGCTCAGTCAGTCACGCTTTGGTTTTAAATTTCATTTGTATAACATATTGAATGGACGTATCTTTATTGGGATATATCCAAGCATCTCTATAAGAGCTTCCGCCCATCGCTTGGTCTGTCACACTAAAATTTAAAATAGGTTTTCGTCGTTCTGTGATGGTTAAGTTTTAAATAGCGTCGACGTTAGTCTGTAACACTTAAGGTTTAAATAACAGAGTCAACGGAGGCATCGTTCGAATGTCTATTGATGCTTTCTTCTGAACCTTTTTAATCTGCGTTTAGGAATCGAGTATGTGTTTCTAAAAAGGGTAGTTTGGAGTAGGTTATTTTGTTGGTTTCTTAACTTTAGAAATAACAAATGCAGAGGACAAGTACAAAGGGAATACAACACAGAAATGTGGGAGTTTAGTTGGAGAGGTGGTCCACTGCGAACTATGCAAACGAATATCGTTTTGAACATCGAGACAAAAGGTCCAAGCATAAACCGAAACCTTGAAGTATTGGAACATGAGAGACAAAGAATTGTATGTGAGATGGAAATACAAACGGACAGACTCATCCAAGCAACATCACTGGACATGATACTAGTTAACAAGAAGGAAAACCTGCCAAATAACCGATTCGCCGTCCAAGCATGTAACAGGGTGAAGATCAAGGAGGCAGAAAATCTAACCAAATACATGGACTTGCCAGGAAACATAAAAAGAAACACTGTAATACAAATAACAAAAGGAGCAATCTAAAATAACTGGGAAAATACTCGAAGAGATTAGAATCAAAGGGAAGATTGATACAATACAACACCGGGCACTGATTAAACCAACCGAGATATTCAAAAAATATTCCCGAGTGCGGAAACCAACCCATATAAACAGGTGACAGCGACAAACCACACGTTTAAATAGAATATTGTTTGTAAACATAATTAAAATACAAAAAGAACATTATACGAATCCAAGGGAATGATGAATTCCTTTCAGTATACTGTGAAGTAAATTGACACAGCAACCACCCGTTACGCGTGGAAGAATAATGTATTCAAATTTGAACAATCACTTTCTAAGATTCATTTAGTTTGTTCTCATGCGATCTTCGTCACGCTGTCCTTTACCATATTCACTTCAGTTTCGATAGTCTAAGCACTTCACACTTCAAGGGCTTGGTGCCGTTACCCAGCTGTTTGAACAAGTTTCACCAGTTGTGGTTAGCTTTATAAATATTGCGTATTCCTAAATTATCCAAATGTCATCCATTTCCCATATATATCAACTCAACATAAACGGTCTACTTATTGGGATGCACATGTACATAAATATAATATATATATATATATTATATATATATATATATATATATATATATATATATATATATATATATATATATATACATATACATACATTTATATATACACAAAATATGAGCACATACTACATAAACAAACTATAGAAGAAAGTATAAATTGACCAAAATGAGATTATTTAACCATCTATATCGCCTTGCTTCATCTATATCTTAATTCCAACAGAATCCAATCTTTCAGTCTTTAGGACCTAGAAATTCATGACATCTACTTATTCCATTTGACTTTAACTTTTACAGCATTGTAATGCGATAATGAATTAAAAGCAACTTCTCAATCTCAATAGCATTGTTCACTGTTCACTGTTCACTATCTGCTGTCAATAACTCAACGGCTGTCTTCTCAATAGGTTCCTTCTTACAACAGTCGCCCTCCTCATATGCAAATGAATGCAACATATATAAGATCTACTCTAAACACAAGTTCTTTTTTCCTAAAAAATTCGAGTGCCTTCTATGCGAAACACTTATTACTTGGTTTCTTTAATCGCAAGTAAAAAGAAATATGTGATTTTTTTATGAAAAAACTTGTCCTCAAGATATTTGTCTGAACGCTTCTATTTTACAATTCTGAGACTTATTTTACGTCATATTCTCTCATCGCATACATTGATTTTGATTTTGATTTTCATATATTAGTAATACTAATTGTAAACAGATCTCAGTAATTCTATATCAAATTATTACATCTATAATAAATGTACTTCTAATGTTAACCAGTTTTATTGATTTGGATGTCTGTTGCTGTTTTTAATCTGTGTTTCGAATCTCGAACTGTCACTGTCCATTTTTTATTTGCGTGCTGTTTTCTCTAGATTGCCTTTGGATTTATTATATGTTCGTTTTCCTGGACAAAGGAGGGTTAGATATTGCAGTCTGAATAACCTGTTGTTGCCCTGGGTTCCTCTAGAAACATCGATGAAAGGCATAAAACGATGCCACCCTGCATTTAATATTGTATTTATTATTAGCTCTATTGGATATTTAAAATGTGTAATATTAAATATTCAGTTCATTTTCCTTTTGGAAATTGATTCCTAGTCGAATCGATCGGAGCTATATGAATTTGATTTTATATTATTGTGTGTGTGTGTGTGTGTGTGTCATTATACAAGCAAGCGTTGTTGAACGTCACGGAACTTTCTCGTTTGTAAATCTTCTTCGTGAATTTCTCAAACCGTCGAGGTATCCTTCAGGTTGCCGTCCGTAGAGTATTTCTTCGCCGATTGTTCTTAATTCGTAAATTGTTTTCGATCGCTTTCGACTTAAGAACAATCGATGAAATTCTCTACAGACTGCCACCTGAAGCCAGAAGGATAGCTCGACAGTTTGAGAACCTCACGAAACAGATTTACAAACGAGAAGGTTCCGTGACGTTCAACAACGCTTGCTTCGATATATATATATATATATATATATATATATATATATATATATATATATATATATATATATATATATATATATATATATATATAGGGTGGGCAACATTAAGGGTCCTATTTTTAAAAATTCATAACTTTTTTATTTATTGATTTTTTTAATTTTTTTTTTAGAATAAGTAAAGGACCCCTTCCGAAGCAAGCATGAGCCGTATTAGCCCTAAGGAACGTACCCTCATTTAGAAAACATTATTTTTGCTTAAAAAACTCAAAACAGTGTAAAAAACAATACTTTAGTTTTTGTAAGTTTTAAGAAGTGTTTTTCGGCTAAAATTTGTTTTGTTTATTTCAAAAAATCTCGGAAGGGTCAGTCTACACACACATAAAGTTTGGTGAGTTTAACTTTTATTTTGTGGAAGTTATTCAAATTCAAGTTATTCAAATTTAAAGATAGGACCCTTATTTTGGCCCATCCTATATATATATATATATATATATATATATATATATATATATATATATATATATATATATATATATATAAATGATAATTTATTTTATTTTGACTACAAAATTGATTTCTGCTCTATATCTTTATTGAGCACTCTCATAAACTCGGTTATATTCCCCTGGATTTATACCCTGTGGATCTATATTATACTCGGATTATATATATATATATATATATATATATATATATATATATATATATATATATATATATATATAGTCCCGTCCAAAATCAAGGAACAAAAATTAAATCTTCTGAATCTAAACAAAATTATATATTAATTTTTATGAAAATTTCACTGAATATACACATTATGTTGTTGAACTTTTACCAAGATTTTCAGATGAATTAATATAATATTTTAATAGTTATCCACCATTTTACATATTTAAAGTGTCCAAAATTAAGGAACATTAAGGAAAAATAATTGTTTAAAGTTTAAAACAGTAGGTGTTTTTGTATAAAAGTATGAAACTTTAATCACTGCTGCAAGTCACGCAATATCAATCATGTCAAAAAGAAATAAAACTGATTTAAGCGACAAAACAAAAATCGCCAAATTAAGAAAGGAAAAGTTGGCAATAGAAGAAATCGGAGAACGTGTGAAACGTTCAAAAAGTGTTGCAAGCCGAGTTCTCAAACTCTATAAAACTCTCTAAAGAAACTGGAAAGTTAAGTAACACAAAGAAACCTGGTAGACCAAGAAAGACAACGGCAAAAGAAGGCAGAGTTATACAACGCCTAGTGTTAAAGGACTGTTTTCTTACAGCTGGCAAATTGTCTACAAATGGAAGGTGTTACGAATATTTCACGACAAACTGTGTCCAGAAGGTTGCACGAAATAGGTCTTCTTGCAAGATATTTTCGGAAAAAAACGCTATTAAGTAAAAACAAACAAACAAAGCAGCTAGATTGGCGTTCGCAAAAAAGCATGTTATATGGTCAGAAAAAAAAATGGAAAAAAGTTTATTTCAGTGACGAATCGAAATTTAATGTATTTGGCAGTGATGGAAAACAATTTGGAAGAAGAAGAACAGGCGAAAGTTTGGATCCTAGCTGCATCAACAAAAATGTTAAATTTGATGGAAGTAGCGTGATGGTTTTCGGCATGATATCATGGCAGGGTACATCACCACTTGTACGCGTAAATACTAGAGTAAATGCCACTGTATATAAGAATGTTTTAGAACAGTATGTTTTGCCAGTGTTGCACAATTCTGGTATCGAAAAGCCTGTTTTTTTATGCAGGATAATGCTCCCTGCCATAAAGCAAAGCTGGTCATGAATTATCTGGCTGATCAAGTAGTAGAGGTAATGGACTGGCCTGCTCAGAGTCCTGACATGATCCTATAGAAAACTTATGGAAAACTCTAGGACAGAATGTTATGGCAAAGAATCCGGAAAACATCAAAGACTAGTGGCTGAAACTGAAAGATGAATGGTCCAAGATAACTGTGGCCCAATGTCAAGATTTAGTGAAATCCTCTGAAAATCTTGGTAACGATCCAACTACATGATGTGTATATGCAGTGAAATGTTCACAAAGATAAATATATAATTTTGTTTAGATTCAGAAGATTTAATTTTTGTTCCTCAACCTTGAACGGTACATATATATATATATATATATATATATATATATATATATATATATATATATATTACTGTTTCATGTATCCATATAAAATTTTATAAGGAGATATAATTTTGTATGTATCAATTTTCAGTATTTACTTCAACAGTGCTCGATACGTAAGTATAGCTAGGTATTAAGTTATGAAAATAAATTTATGGCAATTAATCTACACGGAGTCTCCCGCATTTCATCGCCGGGGGAAGTTAAAGATTCCCCCGAGGATGAAACGCGGTAGTCTCTGTGTAGCTTAATTGCCATGAATATATTTTAATAACTTACTATATATATATATATATATATATATATATATATATATATATATATATATGTGTGTGTGTGTGTGTGTGTGTGTGTGTGTGTGTGTGTGTGTGTGTACGTGTGTGTTTAGCTGATTTTCCTTTGATATATATCAATTTGGTGATAGAACATATGTAGATATAAGTTTACAAATAAGTCTTATGAACGCGAGAAATTGTTATTCAAAATGTCTCGTTGATAGCATATTTATCCTATTAAACTTTAAACTATCTATGCATTTATCTATCTTTTCATCGATAAGAGTAATTTTTATGCTCTCATGTATACTGAGTTTTTTTATGGAATAAAGGTGATTTCCAATTTATATTCCAATGTTTTTCAATGCATTTGTCCTATTAAACCAGACATTTACAGGATTATGTATTGTTTCCATTGCAATCGTTGGGCATGGTAAACATTTTGAACGTGTATCAAATAAAAGTAATGGTTTTATCCGTGTTTTCAACGCAAACAGAAAAATAGATATAAACATACAATGTTATACGGATAGAGTAAACTAAAATTGTTTTCTATTCAATGGTTAAGTCGTCAATGTAACAACGTTTACCGACGCCAAGAAAGAAAACATTTGACGGTATTAATAATAACTTACACACATATACAAACATTTATATACAACTGCATTGCAAGTCTAACCGATGTTCACACTTATAAAAGTAAACTGTATTTAAAAACACATAACCTGTGTTGGAAATCGTGTAAAAATGTTTGAAGAATGTCACTATTAAATTACAATAAAGTTAATTCATTCAATTCATATAGAAACGCCCACATTTATAAAATAATGAAATTACAAGTTCTTTGGTCTAATCAACTCGTTTATCTTAATTTACAATTCTCTTTTCGTTTTACTTTTGCTGGGATGGGGCATCCTACCGGATATCAAGCATTCACCTGTTATTTCAGACAATGTAACTGAGAAATTTTTAGGATTCTAACGTTTAAGTGCAATTATTTGGATTTTTGTTTCATTTGGTTCACCGAGTATATTCGTTTAGCGATGAAGATTCAATTTAAAACTTATTATGAGAGACCAGCGACAATGCGATTTCGGCTCTAACCAAAGAGATTGTATTTTCTTAAATAATTTCCAAACACTTGATTTAATTCAATATTCAACACTATTCTCACAAGCGCCCATTTTTAAAGCATGATCTATATTTTGTAAATTATAAAGATTTATTTTTTAAAAACACATTAAGTACGACTGACATACTGGATGAGTTCCTTGATGTGATCTTAATCTATATCTGGTAGCGAGACCCCAATTTTGAAACTGACATACTGGATGAGATCCTTGATGTGATCTTAATCTATATCTGGTAGCGAGGCCCCAATTTTGAAGCCGACATACTGGATGAGATCCTTGATGTGATCTTAATCTATATCTGGTAGCGAGGCCCCAATTTTGAGGCTGACATAATGGATGAGATCCTTGATGTGATCTTAATCTATATCTGGTAGCGAGGCCCCAATTCTTAAACTTTGGGTATTGCGAAGTAACCCCTTACTTCTCATTACTCATTGGTCAATACAGAACCTATCATGCTCTCATCGATGGGTTAAATAGAATATGTACCGAATATAATATGAAGTCTAAATTTCTGAGCTTTCAAGATGGTGAGTCATCCCTTAATTCTTATTACAACCGAAAACTCATTTCTCGTCAGGTTCCGATTTATAAAGTAAATAAAATAGATAGTCTTTTAACAATGCATTCCGAAAATACATGACTACATGAAAACAATCATGTATAAAATAGTTCTCATCATAATTAACATTTACCTAAATGAGTTAAATCGGGTTCTTTGCTGTAAAGTAAAACAACCACAAAAGTAAACTGAACGACTGACAAATAATAGGTCTGTCATAGAGAAAGAAAGGCTCTTCTGTGTTAATAAGTGCACACATTTATACGAATGTAGAATGCGTTCAAGATTATCAACACACGAGGAGAACACAAATGTTGAACAATCAAAGGTGAGGAAAGTGAACAACGTAAAAAGGAAGTGACATAAAAATGAGAGAGAGAACTACATAGTGTAGGACAATAAAGTATAGTACTTATATATATATATATATATATATATATATATATATATATATATATATATATGTATATGCATATATATATATGTATATGCATATATATATATATATATATATATATATGTATATGCATATATATATATATATTGTATGTGTATTTAGGCAGCATTTTCTCATTTATGCAAACATTGTTAAAAATAACAGAGTTTGTCTGTAATCAATGCAACCAAACTTCAGATTAGAAGAAAAAGCTATGAAAAATATTAAATACAGACACATATCCTTAATTGACAGTAACAATAAAATTAGACTCATTATTTACTATGAGAAAATCTTGTAGTAAAAAACAATTCCTCCCGAACTCAAAAACCACTAGAAAGAACCAATGCTATTTATAGGTTTAAATGATAATAATAAAGCTTATAGTTTCATTGGTATTACAAGCACTACCCTATCTCACCGTCTCATTGTAAATTCTAGCTCAATTTACCAACATCTACAAAAACAGAACTGCCCTCCCTCTGATTTAAGAAAAATTTAAGTTAATAACACTAAAATTATACATTCCGAAAGCAATTAAATAAAATTAAAAATACTGGAAGCTATCTACATAAAAAACACAAAAACCTAAAATTAACAACATCGCATATGAAACCAGTGGAAACATGTTAAAATGCTTAACGTAATGCGATTTTGTTCATTTGCTTTTGCCACCTGATGATGAGTCGACGAAGAATAGAAAACGTTTGTGAAACATGTGAAACCTATGGAGAAAAAAATTTTTAATACAAAAAAGACCATCAGAAATTGAAAAAATAAAAAAGGTATAATTAAACAGATGAATTCTGCTATTTTTTAACAATGTTAGCATAAATGTATGGGGGTCTGTAAAAACTACATTTTCGTCTGTTTGTTATCTGTCTAAAAATAAATATGGCTGCTTCGAATAGTGCATTATATGTAACTAACATTTCACGATGAATCTCTCTTATTGTTTCTTTCTGTCTTTTTCTATCTCTATCTTTCTCGCTATCTCTCTCTATCTCTTTCTCTCTCTCTCTCTCTCTCTCTCTGTTCCTCCTCTCTCTCCCTCTCTCTAAATGAAAATCGAAGAGGCAAGAGTAAGGGAAAAATAAAAAAAACTACTGAGATTAAAAACATTTTTCTTTATTTATATGCCTTTTGTGTGTAAACCAAATACTGTCTTCAATTGTTTGCTTTTCATACTTCCTTTTATCATTTCGCTCTTACTGCATTGCTATCAGTCTTCAAATGTACCTACATATATATATATATATATATATATATATATATATGTATACATATATTTAATATATATATTTATTTATATATACATATATGTATATATAAATATATATATATATGTGTGTGTGTGTGGGTGCGCGCGTGTGGGTGTGTGGGTGTGTGGGTGTGTGTGTATCACGGAGTATAAAACCACAAATTTACCACAGATTTTAATGAAATTTAATTATCCAATTAAAATTACACAAATTTCAATAATCTTAAGACCATTTAATCGGACTTATCTTTACAAGATTAAGACTCTAATAAGTTGATAAAATTCAGGTGTGTAAGTTCTGTTTGCATTGATCCTTCCCCCATAACAAATGTGGGGGATTTTTTAGAATGCAATCGATTGTGCAATTTCTTCTATAACATTATAAACTAGAGTTCGGAATAAATGTAAATATAATATTTCTCCGTATTGTTTTCTTGCGCAACGCCGGATTTATAGGGTGATTCGAAATAACATGCGAATAGAAAAAGAAATAAACGCTATTCAAGAAAAGTATAAATAAGTAGTATAAAAATTGAATTAAAGAAATTGACTAAAAATAAAATAATAAAGAAAACAGAAAATCAAAAAGGAAAAAAGGTGAAAATAAAGTAAGAAAACGTAAATAAAAAAGAAAATTTGAATCAAAAAGAAAGAGAGAGAGAAAAGAAAAACGAAAATAAAAAGAAGTAGAAATACGAAAAGAGAAAATTTGGATTAAAAAGAAAGAAATGACAAAAAAAATGAAAAAATAATAAAAAAGAAATAAATTTAAAAAGTAAATGAAAAAGAAAGAATAGAAAGTCATATTTTAAAGATGCGTCCATTTAACCCGCCCATTTAACAATAAAAATAGTATTTCAAAAGAGACCAACGAAAATTTTATTTCAAACTTACGCGCAACAGACAAACAAAATGCTATCTTAAATGAAATTGTGACAGACGCGCGAAAATAATATTCCAAACGTGGAAGACCGACTGACAGACAGCGCCTATTATAGATTTGCATGGATGCATCTAAAATGAGATTTTCGTTTAGATTTCGCTTTTCTCGGCGCAAATTTCCAACTAAATCAGACACAATTAACGAAAACTATATTTCAAATGTGACAGACCGACGAAACGATCATTTGAAACTCAAAGATTACGAAGAACAACCCATTTTATTTCAATTAATAAGCGTAGAAAACGAAAGAGAATTTCATTTCAAAGTTAATCTTAGTAGAGCAACGAAAACGCAATTTTAAACTTAACCGCGACAGACAGACCAACCGAGTCCTTCATGCGGATGTGAGTACGCATCCAAAAAAACGCGAGTTTATATGAAGAGGGGGGGCTTGTGTATAAAGGAGGGGGTGGGCGTTAGGGTTAACAAAGAAACAAACGCCGAGCATCGAAATGAATCAACGAGCTTGCACTTATCATCCTTTTTCCTTGACCCAATTTGCTTGGCCTAATTTATTCATTTTCTTTTCTTCAAGTTTTGTTGGCCTCAATTTGCAATGCTTTTCAATTTGCTACTTTTGTTTCATTTCTTTCCGTCATTTTTTTTTCATGAATCGTAAATTGTCGTTCGCTTTCGCCATTGTTCTGCGATGACGAAGACGACAGGTTCTAGCGACAACAATTATTAGAATTAAAGTACGTTTCCAACAAATATTTCAGCCTATTAGTGACGAGAATAAATCAGACGCAAAACAAACAGCAGCCGTTGGGTTTAAAAACGAAACAAAGAATCGGTGTTCTTAAGATACGTCCATTCAATCTGCGAGTTTCGTGTTGACAATTCCAAACTTTGGCATCTAAACAAGACGCATTAACCGATGGACCGACAGACGAACCTATCATAGAAATGTGTGGTCGCATCTAAAAGTGCTCAGCCAAACTCAAGGATATTTGACTTCGACTCACAGGAATGATATCTCTGGGACTGATATTCGAGTTAACTCCCTTGAATTATTCTTCGCAGCGTTAAAATAATGCACTCTTCTATCTGGAAGTTAAGAAAAATCGTTTTTCGCAAGTGCGGAAATTGAAAATGAGGTTCTCTCTTTTTGGTTGGGCTTTCAAACCCCTTGGAGGTAGTTCGACTAGACGTCTATATTTAGATGGCCTTCACAAACTCAGGAAAAACAATTTTCCGGTGGGGATTATGTTGGCTTGGAATTATCTCTCTTCGATTTTATTAAAGTTACCTTCCTTAAATTATTCTAAGCAACGTTAGAGGAATCCGCTCTCTTGTTTTGAAGTTAGAAAACGCGCTCTACTCATGCACGGAAATTCAGAAGGAAGCCTTTCCTATCTGGCTGGACTTTCAAAGCAATGTGAGATAGTCCGACCAACTCTCCATATTCATTCACAATGGCATTTACAAATACTGACAAACTTTTTTTCTGATATCTGAGTTATTTCCCTATATTTTTTTTCTAGCAAACGCGAATATGTGGACAGATCACTAATACATATAATTAGTATAAAATGTTAAATAGATGAGTTGTAATGAAAAAAATGCAAATTTAAGATTTCTGTCTTACTATTACCATATCAACTTGAATGTAAAGCTCGAACTCTTTAAATTTTATCACGAAATGCTCAATAACTACGTTTCTAATTGTTTAAAATCGTTGTAATTTCGTACATACTTAACACATGTTCGGGACAATTGTCATAAAAAATTATAAGCGTAAAAACGATTAGAAACAGTCACGTAAAACATCAAAGAGACAGGTTACTTCGTACGCGAGGGAAAATGAGAAAGACCGATATATATATACGGATACTTCGTATGACTACAACTAGCCACACTGTTCGCGCTGACAATAACTAATAGAAACAACGCTCTAGACACGTCTTTCCTGTTTGAAATCTCGCTGGCTAAGAGACAGAAAACATAGGAAATCGTACAGAAACACTACATTATAACAAAAAAGGTCGGTAAAACATCGGTGACAATCATTTGGCTTCCAATTACACTTTGACATCTGTTTCGACAAGAAGACCGCTTTTACTCTTGCATGGAAATGTTGCTAAATTCATATTTGAGAAAACTCCGTAATTCTTGAACTTTCTCTGGATTTTTCGCTTCAGATCTCCTGGAGAATCTGCCTAAAATGTGTTATGCGATTTTAATCCGGGTTTTGATCAGGCGATTCCATAACGGAGATGCTTTCTTCGTTAACTTTTTATGAACTTGGCTTTGTAACATGAAGAGTTATCCTACCGAATAATAATTAGTTAGGGATTGTCGTTTCTAGTCAGTAATTCCTTATAAAATGTAGAATTTAGTTTGCCATTTAATCGCCTTCTGCAGATATCATTCACCAAACCATAATGCTTATCCAGCAAATGTTACACTTTTTTGTTTGCCTCGTCAACAAACATCCGATCTATACAAACTGAAATGTAATGGTTTCTATTGCTCTTCTCACCATCACACATGCACATTTCTAAATTTAAGTCAAACTTGTATTTTCTTCGCACTGATCAAAGGCTTTATATAAAGCGCCCTAGTAATTTATATTCCTCGGAAAACCGATTTGATACAGCTGGCCTAGCCACAAAAGGGCCCATTAGTATTCGAAGCCCAAATAAGATCCCCTCGACACAGCTATACACTGGATCATGCGATGAATGGTGCAACTTCTCCTAGTGGTGTTACCTCAAGTAAAAATACTTAGCTGGCTACTCCACCAGACCAGATGAATTCTTGTCCTGGAATCCGGTAAAACCAAGAGATTACAAAAAGATATGCTTAAACATAGTTAACTGCTTGATTGGGGAGAGGAACATTAATGTTCTTAACTTTTTTACTAACTCAACGTTTGAGAAACAAAGGAGAACTTTAATAGAATATCTAAATATCTATGTATCTCATATAAGGATCAAGTGATAGCTCCAGGTAGGGGCTCCTTGATTTCTGAGAAGTAAAATGAAACAAAAATTGAATTTTTGCGAAGCAGCAACTGCAGTTTTCTTCGTGTTTTTCTTGGCCTTCCTACTAATTTCCCAGCTTCCCAAGCGCCAGTTTTATCATAGATAGTTAGGATATACTTAATTTTTATCATAGATAGTTAGAATATTATTAATTTTTATCATGGGTAGTTAGAATATTATTAATTTTTATCATGTGTAGTTAGAATATTATTAATTTTTATCATGGGTAGTTAGAATATTATTAATTTTTATCATGGGTAGTTAGAATATTATTTATTGTAGTTTTGAATTCTTCAAAATATCTGAAATTGTCACATCGTAACCTAAACTCAAACTAAACTCACGATCCGTGTTCATGTTGGGCGTGGTGTGACTGACAACTTCGACGAATTCAACATGTTTAAGAATGTACAAGAAATTATGATGATGTAAAACACTGATTTTTCTGAACAGATAAATCCAATATTTTTATGCTTTTGACACCCACATTGTTGCGATCAAGTAAATTAGAGTCTTATTTAAATATTTTGAAATATTTATCAAACGTTACTGATAAAATTAGATGCGTTATAAAAATTCTGGACGCTACCGAATAAATTTATAATATATGTAGATGGTGCCACTAATACCATGTCCATATGATTTTTATAAGATAATAACGTTTAAATGGAACGTATCAAAATTTGAGAAAATTCTGAATTTCGTATGTTGATAAAATATTGCTTTCTAATAAGATAAAATACTCTTCAAGTAACGCAATGACTTGAAAAGTATTAGTCGGACTCTGCTCGGCCAAAAACAACGGTTAGACCATAATATACTGACTTTAAGCGCAGTCGTACAAATACGAATGTTGCTGAACGCTCAGATCGTCCAAATACGGCAGTTGTTTCGGAAAACATAAAAAGTTCACAAACTGATTTTTGCCGATCGTAAATTGAGGTTGCGTTAGATGGCAACTGGATTATAATATCAGAAGACTATTTAGTCACTATTATACATGAACATTTGTCAATGAGAAATCTGTATTCAAATTAGATGACGCGTTTGCTCATAGTCGATCAAACACAACAAAACATTGCAGATTAAGAGCGTTGTTTTCAACTGTTTCAATGACACAAAAGGCTTTTTCATGGCAAGTCGTGACAATGGATGAAATATGGATCCATCACTTCACTCGGCAGTCAGTTGGGTGAACAGCAGCGGATGAAAGTCGTCCAAATCAACCAATGACACAAACAGCATTCCGTATTCTTGGATGTGCGAGGTATTTTTATTTTGATTGATTACCTTGAGAAAATAATGAATGCCAATAACGAATATTATATAGCAGTACTGGTGCGCATGACGAAGAAAAAGTTCGGTTTTATACGATAATACACCGACCATGTCACAAGTCGATCGTAACGATGGCACAGCTACATGATTTCACTACAAATTGCTTCCACAGACACCGTATTCTCCAAATATTGCCCCAACAACTACTGACTGTTTGTAAACCTCAGAAGAATGTTACAAGGAAAGAGATTTTGTTTCAATTAAGAATTAATACGGAAACTGCGACATATTTCGAGGCCAAAGACAAATCGTTCTACAAAAAAGGCATCAAATTGTTAGAGAAGCGTTTAAATCTATGCATCACCCAAGAAGGAGACGATGTCGATGAATGGAGTCGAATTTTCTTTTATTAGTAAGGCCCGGGACTTATTTAGTGATGTGTTATAGGATCATGGCAGGGTTGAGAAGTTTTCTAGTCTGGTAAAGGGGGCCTACCTTTTTGCGGAAGACTTGGCAGCATCTTCTATGTACTTATTCCATTTTGTATTACCTGAGAATATTAGGCCGAGGAGTCTAAATGTTGGAGTCTCAAGAAGGGTGCTATGTTGATGAATAAAGTTTTCTAGTCTGGTAAAGAAGGATGCTATGTTGATGAATAAAGTTTTCTAGTCTGGTAAAGAAGGATGCTATGTTGATGAATAAAGTCGAATTTATCCTAAAAGTTGTTGTTGATTCGTTAACCATTGAAGTTATTGGTGAGTAATGTATTACTGCTCATATTTTGCCCAAATCGGAAGTGTCTGAATTTTCACGCAGAGCTTCACCCCCTTTTTACCTTTGCCTAAGACTAAATATATCCCACATTGAAACCCCTTACGCCTAGCATGCATGTTCCAAAATCCATAATCATCGGTGAATGAGTTTTGCCGTGAATCCTGTACATACAAATATATGAATACATACACAGACTTAATTGTAGATAAAAAAAGTTATATTTAATCAACAATGCGTAATAAGATGCCCTTAATTTTCACATTTGTCTTCAGTTTCACAATTTTATCCGATAATTCGATGTGACACTTAAGGAGGTGAGAGTTATCTACTCTTGTTTATTGATTCAGATTTTAGTTTATATTTTAATTCATATGTGTATTAACATTTTTTATCTTATTGATATTTTTTAATTTTTAGATCACTCCCCCCATATAATATTATTCTTAATTTAGTATTTATTTACTTTTGTTTTATATATTAATTGTTTATTATTTGTATACCTAAACGCAATTGTTTATATATTAGAGTTAATTCTTTTCTTTTGTTTCCATATATATTTAGGTGTGGTGCTATTTTTTTATTATCATTATGTGATGATCATACCTACACTTAAAATTATTTTCTGAGTTCCCTATGTGTAGTTTTTGTGTTTGTTGATGTCATTATTTTCTGCTGCTTTGTATTGAGGTTAGCTGCTAAACATTAATTCAATGGATTAGCCAATTATGTTTCATTCTACAATCACATAAGTTAGAATTGTTATCAACACTAATTACATTAATACCACTATTATTAACAGTAATAACATAAGTACCAGTATTATTAACACTAATAACATTAGTACTACAATTATTAACACTAATAGCATTAGTACCACTATTAGTAACACTAATAGCATTAGTACCATTATTATTACCGCGTATAACATTAATAGCACTATTATTAACACTAATAACATTAGTAGCACTATTATAATTACTAATAACATTAGTACCACCATTATAAACACTAATAACATTAGTACCACTATTATTAACACTAATAACATTAGTAGCACTATTATTAACACTAATAAAATTAGTAGCACTATTATTAACACTAATAACATTATTACCACTATTATTAACACTAATAACATTAGTAGCACTATTATTAACGCTAATAACATTAGTAGCACTATTATTAACACTAATAACATTAGTAGCACTATTATTAACACTAATAATATTAGTACCACTATTATTAACACTAATAACATTAGTAGCACTATTATTAACACTAATAACATTACAACCACTATTATTAACACTAATAACATTTGTACCAATAATATTAACACTACTATTATTAACACTAATAACATTAGTACCACTATTGTTAACACTAATAACACTAGTACTACTATTATTATAACTAATAATACTAGTACCATTATTATTAACACTAATAACATTAGTACCACAATTGTTAACACTAATAACACTAGTACACCATTATTATAACTAATAATATTAGTACCATTATTGTTAACACTGATAACATTAGTACTACCATTAATTCTGCTATTGTTAATTATTGTTTTGTTCATTTATTTATTATTTATTGTGTGTTATCCATGTTTAGTTCTATTCTTATTGATAATTTTTATAGCTTTTTTTTCGAGGATTTCTACATATTATCCGAGAGAATATTTTTCCAGGTTATGTTTTTACATCTATAGACGATTGAAACCAAATTCTACTTCGTTTTCTATTAATTTTGTTTCCAGTAATATTATCAGTAAATGTAAATGTATCATTATATCAACGATTTTAAAGCCGTTTCATATACGTTTGGGGGTGGTCAAATATATGTGTAGAGATCGAATCAATGCCTCGTCTGAAGAAGATGTATGTATGCCATTCATACTATCATTGAATAAAAACGATAAAATTACATAGAATCCATTGTTGATTGTGAAGACATTCCCTTGGCACTTTAATTTTCATGGATCCTCAACACTTTTATATTCATGGCCCTCAAACATTAGGCCCACTACAGACTCTAATGTACAAATGACACGACTTTTAGCTGTGCTTAGTGTCATCGCCATATCACCTGACAAGAAGATATGAGGTGATTTACTTCCAATTTCAGATAATTCGAATTCTGCCCTAAAATCCGGGCGGCGAATTGTTATGACATTCAGTGTCAACTAAATAAGTTCACTTGGTACAGTAGTACTCCCAGCCGCGAAAGAAGATCCATATTTGTTAAACACGAAAGAGTACAGCGGATGTATGAACAGTTAATTGTATTAAAAGTATACAATTATACGCAGTTACACGAACTTTTTTAGATGCGGCTCGTCGATCTCTTGCTTAATCTAATTGTCTTTCACGTTTAAGTTTTCAAATGACATTTTCATCGATAAACGCATAAACTGAATAGACGCTTTTTTGTTGTTGTATTTATCTCCTCACACAGCGGTAAGGTGTGACACAAGGTCCGAAATGTGGGATTGGAAAGCCAGCGCCCTAGAGGATGAGCACTCTGGCCTACAAAAATGCCTGGGTAGCCCCGTCGACATTCTCCGATAAGGGCGTCTCAGGCGATTAGCAATAAACTAACCCTTTCTCAAAGGGTGAGAAAATAAAGCCTGGGAGGGTTGACCTCCTAGAACTGTAAAGGACAGTACCTCTGACCGGTGAAATGAAGACCCGAAAGCCAAGACGATAACGGTCTGCAGAATGTCCTCCGTTTTGCATATGTCAACATATTTCCAGTTTTCGGTCGTAAAAAAACTCATCCAGACCCCAACGGCATTCTTGCCCCTTCGAAATATTAGCAAATATATCCGTCCTCAGGAAGAAAATATTTACTCTATACACATATAATTTCTGTCTTTTAATGACGTTCTTATGAAAGCTATTTACAAGATTGTTGTTATGTGTGAATACATGATTATAATCAGGAGACTATAATTTCACGTAACGATTTGTTATAATCTGTCCTATAATCATTATAAGAATGTTAAATAGAACTATTAGTAAATTAGACATATTATTCACTCTTGTTAGCACTATGTATATACTCTCTCTTACTCTTTCTATTTCTATTTCTTTCTCTCTCTCTCACTCTCTCTCTCCCTCTCTCTCTATCTCTCTCAAACTTAGAAGATTTTTCATTTTACAAAAGAAATTAATCACTAAACAAAGCAACGGACGTTACTCGGCAGAAATACTTACCAACATGTAAATCTCGGGTGGTTTTATTCATCAGATAGTTCTTAACTCCTTTTAGCATCTGTTTAATTTTACTCCCTCTCTCTCTCACTCTTTTACTCTTTCTCTCTTTTTCTCTTTCGTTTTCTCTCTATCTCCTTTTCTCTCTCTCTCTCTCTCTCTCTTTCACTCTATCTCTATCTTTATCTCTATCTCTCTTTGTCTCTTTCTCTCTTTCTCTTTCTCTCTAAGTGTAAAAGCCGTGTGTAGGAGCAGTGATAAGTGTTTGGGGGAGTACAAGTAAATACTCATTAGGCTAAAACAAGTTTAGTTGTGTTGTCGGGTCAGGCGAGCAGAAGGACGGAGAAAAACGAATAAGGATAAAAATGAGTAGAAATAAGAAATAAAAGAGAAAGAGAAAACGAAGAAAGAACATGATGCTCTAATTTGGTCACAAAATATCAATGGTGGTCAGTTTGTGTTTGTTTAGGATTTTCAGCAATGATTCGAGATATTTGAAAGAATCTAAGCCTTTGTAATATGTGTCTTATATTTGTGAGATAAGACGGGGCACGATAAATCGTTGTATCGTGTGCGTGTTTGACTATTGCAGACTGTTTGTGTGTTAAAAGTGTGAGTTAAGGATAGCTTGTGTATTTGCTTTTGGTGTCACCGAACTTTATGGTTCTGTTGTTCTCATAGAACCATTTTGAGTGAATCCAAGGTTTCACCGATGTATACATTGTTGAAATTATGACAGGGAGTTGTGTAGACGCCAGCGTGCGTTGATGAATCTTAAATGTTAGTCAGATAGTCAGATATATCTATTTTATCTTCGATACTATGGAACGAAAGTAATTTACATTACATTATAACGATAAGTTTTTGTACAAACAGTAAAAGACAATTAGTTTCATGTAAAATTAGAATGACCATCTGTAGCCGATAGTGAACTATGTGAATGATTTAAGTAGACAATAACAACCCATTACAAAAAATATACATATAAAATGTTTATAAAATAACTGTTGCTTGTACAGCAGCATTGCTTCCAACAAAGTTTTCTTCAAATAGTGACTGGGTTCAGGCATGGTTTCGGGACCAAAGCATCATTACCACTAACCCAGAGCGCCCTAGCAGTATCTCACGATACTACCAGACTTTGTCTGGGATTTCTATATCTACGCTGATGCAGATAGAATCTTATCTGGTATTTTCTTTGTATATATACATATATATATATATATATATATATATATATATATTCCAATACATATGTTATAATTCACGTATTATAAAGATATTGACATATATAGACATATACATACATTTATATATCGGAAAATGAAAAAGAGAAAACCAAAAAATGGATGGGTTTTTTATGTGTACATTAACGTTTCGTCTTTATTTATAAGACTTCATCAGGATGATAATATAAAGAAAAATGTCATGCAAGCACAAACACATATAGGGTTGACATATTGGGAAAAAGGAAGAAAATAGTAGCCACTACTGGAGAAACCAGTAGGCTGGACGTCCGTACTTGGTGAGGAATGAAAAATGAATGTTTATGAGTATGAGTGAGGAAGAAGTGGAAAGATGGGGGTGAGCAAGGATATAGTGGCTGGTAGTAAGAGAAAGAGGTGGGGGATGAGCAGGAATAATGTGGATGGCAATGAGTGAGGGAGTGGAGGGGTGCAGAAGGGGGAGGAAGGAGGTATTTGAACAGGTGGCTGCGGTCAAGACTGAAGGGGAAAAAGTAAGTTGGAATGTTTGTGTGGGGTGTATGCAGAGAAATGGAGGGTGGGTAGAGAAGGAGGGGGCCTGTGATTTTGGTGGATGGGCGAAAGTTACGGTCTTAGAGAGGGTTTTGAGAAAATGAGGGGATTTGAGCATGGGGGTATGGAAGAGTGAGGGTACAAAAGAAGTGGTTGAGGTGGGGAATGGTTGAGGGGGAGAGGGGAGATTTGTTGTGATAGGGTATGAAATATTTGAAATATTTGGAAAATGAGAAAATTTCATCGGCTTGCTGTGTTAAAAATGTGAGGGAAAATAGGGAATGAGTTAGAAAAAGTAAAGATTCATGGAGAAAGAGGAAGGTGTGAGTAAGTGCGAGAGTGTCAATTAAGGTTGGAGATAAAAATAAATGTTATCTATGATCTGGCATAAGTTTATGTTCAGTAAGAATAGTCTTGCTTATTAGAGGTGATAGGTTAAAGAAGCCATTTCGTTGCTTGATGGTGGTGGAGGCGGTGATGAGTGCAGTTTCCAATAATCTTCGCCGAGATTTGTTGTGGATGTATTTTGTGATTTCGGCTTGTTCAAATTTGAATGCATGACCATGTTCTAGTGCATGGGAGAAAAGTGCGCTGAGGGGGTTGTTGTTTTTATGTCCCTTTTGTGTTCATTCAATCTTTTCTTTAATTCGTGAATTAAACGTGAATTAAAGAAAAGATTGAGCGAAGGAGAGAAGGGCTCATTTTATATTCAGTTGGAGTGGAGCGGGAGCAACTCCATTTGGGACTTAAGAGCGGTGGTTTTATCGCTCCGCGCTCCTAGCTCCAAAATTATTTGCATTTTTTTTTTGTTTAAACATTAGTTTTTAATTCAGTAATAAAAAGGAAAAGAAAAGAAAGTCTCAGAGTTTACTCTGAGTTATTTTTTTTAATTATATCTCTGGTAAATGTATATGAGAGAGATACATAGAGAAAGATAGAGAGATAGGAAGGGAGAAAGTGGGAGAAAGAACGAGAGAGTTACACTTGAAAACAGAACATTTTCACATCGACATGTTACATTTTTGATGGGACAGTTATTTTTTAGGCAGAAGAGAATTTGGGCAACAAATGTCGCCAGTGAGTCTATAGATGTCTTTGAAGTTATTTTCTTACAGATTTGAACTTTTTTGTATTTATGACAAGGATGGGTATTGCTGATTGAATAAATAAGCCAATTTTTCTTTTATTTCGTGTTTTTAGATCAAGAATTTTAGGTTCAATTATACTATAGGGGCCGTTGGATTTTCTCGCCCATTTCGCTCAGTATCCATCTAAATGTTCGATAAAATCGATTTTGGGGGTGAAATGGTACATATTGTCCTGGCAAAAAATTCTAATTTATTTTTAGCATACATCAAATTGAACTTTTATGCCACATTTTTACCTGTCGTCTTTTCGGCGACATTTTGTTATTCTTACATTCACGACTAGTATGTTTTAACCTTTTCATGTTTGCTTTTAAATTCGTTAAATTCCGTTAAAACTTGCTTTTGTCAAGGGTTTTTTTGTGCAATAAAATGTTAAAGCAGAAAAAATATCTTTAGTCTAAGGAAAAATATCTTGGGTCAAAGGAAAAAATATCTTTAGTCCAAGTAGCAAAACAATAAAAACCAACATGGCCACCAGCGATTAAAACCTGGAATTAAAGTTAGATTCTCAGCACTTTAAAAAGTAAATGAGAATTTCATTTCTAGGGCCATAAGTATAATTAAGACCAACAATCAGTTTTATCCAAAATTTTGGTGAATACCAAGCGAAATTAGCGAAAGAAAACAGAGGTCCCTATTCTGCAATTAAACCGATGTTTAAACTTAATTAAATTTTAAAAAAATATCTTAAATTTTAACTTAAAAAAGCAAATAATTAGACTTTCTAACTAATTTGTTGTCTTTTTAGAACCGAAAGTAGATTAAATATCTTTCTTTATCTTAACAATCTCTCATCGAATATTAAAATTGTAAACAGTTTGTTTTCGTTAAAGATTTGAAATATAGACGTTTTCACCTTTTTTATTCAAATTTTTAATTTTAATAAATGTTTTTGCCCGACCTAAGAAAACTTGCTCCAGTTAATTTTTCGGGGGAGGAAAATTTGACCTGATATTTTTTCAACTCCCGGTCTAGGCCAGATATTTTGTATGAAATTTTAAGACATTAAATAGATCTCTGAATTGATTATTGACAATTTATTGATATTTGTTGTCCAACTTATGAAAAATATTGTTTATTCAATCTTTAAAAAATAAACTTCATTGTTTTTGTTTCGCCCCAAATTCTACTATTAAAAAAATGGATAAATCGATTTGTTTGAAAGTACTTGCGCGTTTCTCTGTTATAAATAATAATATACATTATACAATATAGTTACGTTCGTAAAAGAAACAGATATTAAACAACAACACAACAAGTAATGTTTCCCTGGCTGTTTCTCCTCTTCCAGAAAAATGTTTTCTTTAAAAAGAAAATAATCACTAATAATGTTTAAAATAACTTAAAACAAATCTAAATTCCCTTCCAAAATAAATAGAAAAAATATCGGGTCAAATTTTTCTTTTCCTGAAAAAATAAGTTGTTAATGTAATGAAAATATTTCTATTTTATATACGCCAGAAAACGAAAATTTACGTATAATACTATACTTCGTCCGACATGTTCTCCAATAACTCTCAAAATATTAGCGAGATTTTGTCAAATATTATCTTACAGTCTTACACTTAAAGTAACATCCCAACCAATATTGATGAGATCCATGTTACGCCCACCCCTGTTCTTCGACCACATATTAACAGAATAGAACGTTTATGAAAGAAGGTATATGTTCATTATCGAGCGCTAAAAAAGGGCCGCTCTTTTTTTATAGGAGTTGGAGCAGGAGCGGCTTCTTTTTAAAAATGACGTTGGACCAGAAGCGGGAGCAGCTCCAAAAGTAGTGGAGCGCGTAAAGCCCTATATATATATATATATATATATATATATATATATATATATATATATATATATATATATATATATATATATATATATATATATATCGGTATTGGGATAGCTACTAAGGTAAGACAACATTACAAAAATTATATTTGAAGCAAATTTTCATCCAAAAAGCTGCGGCTGTGTGTAATGTTAACTGAGATACTAGGTGAAGTGGGGGAAAACCTTTTAATATTAGAGACAATTAGTAAGGATGTGGTTACATATTTTATTAAAACATTAAAATGTTTTGGGCAGACGACATTTGTCATCCATTTCAGGGTAGCTCCAGTTATCATTTGATTGGTTAATTTAAGTGATGTGACAATTGGATAAATATAAACTAACGCAGACGACAAATTTTACGATATCATATTTTAAAGATTATTTGTCATATGAAGATTGGCAGTTGAAGCGACAAAGGCGAATTTTTTTTCTCCGTGGATATGGTGTTTTGTTTTCTTTAAGAAAATTGTACCAATGTTAACTTAATTTACTCCTTTTCATGAAATATCGACATTTTGATGTCGATAATAAATTTTAATGATAATTTTAAAATTAGTGATTTCATATCAGACGTTGTTTTCTTAGGGTGTAAATTTTTTGACTGCAAACTTTTAAAAGGATCAAAAGGTGAAATTGACCGATTTGGGAAGATAAGTATTTTTTATAGGCGATAAAAGCCAGTTTGCTTAAAATTCAACTGGAGTGACCAAAGGGAGAGGTGGAGATCCATATAAACGTTTTAAATAGACAAAATAAAATGGAGTTAAACAGTTAGAACTGTATATAAAAATATTTTCTGATAATATTTGACGGAAGAATTTCATATTTCGCAATTAATCTGATCAATGCCTTCGATGGAATGAAACAGACACATTTTGTGTAGCCGACATGCCATGAGTATACTTCGATACTTCGATACTTCGATACTAAACTTTATTAATGCATTGAAGTAAATACTCAAACGAAACATATACACGTAATATATTATCTTATGATATAAATGCATATATAAAGGACACTAAATACATTTTTTAATCCAACGACATTTTATTTGTAATCGTTTTTATTTAAATGAAGTAAACAAACAAATAATAATTGTATTATACATTTATAATATCTAAGATTCGCAAGAATAAAAAGTATGTCACATTCTCACAAATCTATTGATAATGGAGAGTATGTATCTGCCTGTCTGTCTGAATTCGAAACTATATTATTAGTTTTGATCGCTCTCTTTTTATATCTACTTATCAGCTCCTATATCTGTCCATTCCAAAATTTGACTTTGTAATATCGAAATTTTAAAATAGGATTAGATATATTTATACGTACTTCTGTATGTCCAACCACGGACTGGGCCGAGAACAATCAACAAAGGCAATGAGTCAAAACTTTGTCTATTCTATCGATTTTATATATCATGGGCGGTGGCACCGGGGGGTTCAGGGGGGAAGGAGGCCTAAAGCCCCCCCCCCCACTGTTTGACTTGCCCCCCCCCCCACTTTACGGTCATCAATAATGAAGTTATATATGCATGTGTTTAACCGGCCCCCCACTTTTTTGGAGAGCCCCCCTACTTTTATAACTGTCCCGCCGGTCCTATATATATATATATATATATATGTATATATATATATATATATATATATATATATATATATATATATATATATAAATTATTTATCTGGAAACTATATATATGTTACATATTTCAGAGACGTACCACAGTTTCATTGAAATGGATTGACCTTATACCGTTTAAAAGGCCGTTAGAGTCTATTCAAATCAACAGCAACTCACAAATTGAAAACAAATCGAAGAATGGAGTCCAAAGATCAAAGATAGTGGTACGTCTCTGAAATAGGTAAAATATAATTATTAAATAAATAATTTGTATTTTAGCTCTAACATTTGTGCGATCTAGCACTTTATTGATTTATTTCAATATACTCCTACGCGCTACACATATATATATATATATATATATATATATACATATATATATATATATATATATATATATATATATATATATATATATATATATATATATATATATATATATCAATGCGTACGTACTTGTGTCATGTGTTCACGTGTGGATCATCCAGCCCCAATTGGGTATGTTGAGGTTTTCGTTATCCTGTTGGGAGAGATGTTTTCACCAATTAACCTTTCCGTGCGCTCTGGGTGTCACCTATTAAGCTAGAACCTCCTTCCTGTCATGTGGAGACCTGTTAAACCCCGACGTCACTATCCTTACTGGTTCAGCCTACATCCACTTAAAACTCGAGATTATCGCGTCTGCACCCGCATGTCCCTCGCATCACCCCCTTCCGTGCACTCGCAGACACACACACAAATACGCACACACACAAACACAAACACAAACACACATATATAAATATATATAGATACACACACACACACATACACACACACACACACACACACACATATATATATATATATATATATATATATATTCCAACGTATATTTAAATAGTCGTGGCATCCCTTAGTACAAGCACACTTTGACAAGCACGAACTATTCACGCACTTTTGGGGAGCATTTTCGTTTATGGTGTCTCTTGCAATTTCTGTTTATTGGTTCATTTTTGTGTCGTGTCACCTCAGGCCGGTGTAATTTGTTGCGGAAGAGGGGATGGAGCTTATGAAGTGATTGTTCTTGCAGTTTCTGTTCCTTGGTTCGGGGTGTGCTGTTCTTCGTGTTGTTTTGTTTTCTTCCTGTTGTAAATTCTATGTGACTGGTTACCTTTCATAGCTTATGCGGGTTGGTTTCCGCATTCGAGGATTTTCCTTAAGATGTCAGCTGTTTTGATCATTGCCGTATTTTGTATAGTTTCGATGGCCCCTTTGATTCCAATTTCTCCCAGTCTTTTCTCAAGGTTTTGGGGGGATTGTTCTTAGTGATCCTACGATTATTGGTATTATACTGACTTTCTTCTTGTTCCATATTCCGTTCATCTCTTTGGCTAGTTCCGTGTATTTGCTTCGTTTTTCCATCTCTTTGATCTTCACCCTGTTGTCTGCTGGAACGGCGAAATCTACGATTTTGCAAAATGTTTTTCTTCTTGTCGATTACAATAACATCCGGTCTCCTTGCTTCTATGAGTTTATCTGTTTGTATATCCAGAGAATTTTTTGTTTTTCGTTTTCCAGTACTGTTTCTGGTTTCTGATTTATGTTTGTACCAATTATCTGCGTATTCGAAATTCGATCGTTTGCACAGTTCCCAGTGTACGGTTTTCCGCATACAGTCATGTCTGTTTTTGTATTATTTTTGTGCGAGTTTGCTACATTCACCTATTATATGATTTACTGTTTCGTCTCTTTGTCCACACAGTCTGCATTTACTGTTTTTCTGAGTTTTATCTATTTTAGCTTTAATGTAGTTTGTCCTAATCGCATTGTTCTGTGCAGCCGTCAGTAAAGATTCCGTTTCTCTGTTTTCAGTGTCGTTTTCTTATTTGTGTTGGTTTCTTCTTTTGTCAGTCTTATGAAGCGTCAATGTAGTTATTTTTCCACACTTTTCTTTTCTTGTCTGTTTCTGGTTTCGGTGCTTCCCGAGTTGCTCGTTGGAACGGTGTCTCTTTCTGCGGTGATTAGCCTTTCCGTGTGCTGAGTTATGTATTTCTCCAGCTCTTTTTTGGGGTCTTCCACACAATCTTTTATACTTACCAGTCCTCTTCCCCCTTGATTTCTTTTCATGTAGAGTCTGTCCGTATCGTCTTTTAGGTGTAGTGCGTTGTGCATGGGCATTAATTTTCTAGTCCTCTGGTCAAGGTATCTGAGTTCTTATTTAGTCCAGCCTATGAATGGTCCAGAGTATCTTATTAGCGAACCTGCCAAGGTGTTTATTTTTTTTACTAGATTCCTGCTATATAATTTCGTTTCAAGGACTTTTCTTGTTCTTCGTAAATATTATTTTCCAATCTTCTCTTTTATTTCTGTAGATTTGATGGTGTCTGCTTCTAGAACTCCCAAATATGTGTAGCTATCATGTTCGTCTAGTGCCCTCATCTCCTCTTGGTTGGGGAGTTCCATGCCCTCTGTCGTCTCCAGTTTTCCTCTTTTCATTTCTAGTAGTACACACTTTTCCATTCCGAATGGCGGCGGCGGCGGCGGCGGCGGCGGCGGCGGCGGCGGCGGCGGCGGCGGCGGCGGCGGCGGTGGTGGCGGTGGTGGTGGTGGTGGTGGTGGTGGTTGTTGTTGTTGTTGTTGTTGTTGTTGTTATTATTTTTTTTTTTTCTTCATAATAGTCTTAACTTTTTGATGTTTTTAGTTGGAGTTTTCTTTTTTTGAACAAGTCAATTCCATTAACCTTAGACATTCAAGCTGTACCATAACACTTTCGCTGTTCTTAACAGGCAAGCCGTTTGCAGAATTGGAAAATAAATTGTCTCGTCAATCTGTTTAGGCCATTTATGGTGGCTTTTCGTTATGGTTCGAAGCGTTCCAATTAAAACAGGAATCACCTTTACTTCTTTACATTCCATAGTCAAACTAATTCCTATTTTTTATCTTGATATATTTTTTTTCGTATTCATTCTCCTTCACTCTGGTATCAATAATTAAACAAGTTGTCTTGTTTTGTTTAGAAAGATTAAGTCGGGTTTTGAATGGTCAAACACCTTATCAGTCTGTATGCGCATGTCCCAAAGGAGTTTGACATTGTCGTTCTCTTTACTACTACTACTACTACTATTATTATTATTATTATTATTATTATTATTATTATTATTATTATTATTATTATTATTATTATTATTTCTTTCCATTCATCCACATTCACATGCTTCCTGACATTTAGTTTCTCATCAATTCCTACTAATTCAAGTGCTTGGTGTTATGTACATTTTATATATATATATATATATATATATATATATATATATATATATATATATATATATATATATTGAAATATTGGTAATGCATGACGAGATAAACGCACACACGTTTATTAAAGAGAAGACAACGGTTTTCTTTAACATTTAGACAAAGAATGAACGCCGCTGCATCAGGTTGAAAATTTCAGTTTTCTCAACGATTTCAATCTCCGTCATTTCTTATCAGTTTTAACAAACAGACATGTTTATGCTTCATAAACCATCAATAATCTTAGAAATATAAAATTTAAAAAACAAAAAAGCTGGAGTAAGAAGAGAATTTAAAACAGACGGCGGAGAAATGCGCATAAAACTTTTTTCGTGCTGTTTTAGGAAGTCGTTGACAATTTAAATTCAGCAACACTGGATGGCATCACAGAAAAAATCGTATTACGTTAAGCATTTTAAAATATTACCACTGGTTTCACATGTGATGTTGTTGATTGTAGGTTATTGTGTTTTTATATAGATAGCTTCCAGTATTTTTAATTTATTTAAATTGGTTTCGAAATGTATAATTTTAGTGTTATTAACTAGAATTTGTATATGTCTCTCTCTCTCTCTCTCTCTCCTCTCTCTCTCTATATATATATATATATATATATATATATATATATATATATATATATATATGTATGAAGACATGTATTTTGATATGATCATGTGCATCAAGTATTGTTTTTATTTAAATTAGGCAAACTGAAAATGACCGGAACGAAATTGTGAATTTAAATAAAATTTGGTTTTTGAAAGACGAACACCTGTAATATATATGCTCTTAACATTCTACTTCAGTAAATATTCAAACTTTGCAAAACGCAATAAAAAGCAAGAGAAACATGAAAATGAAATCTATTTAAAATAATTCCCGTATTTCTTTCTATGCCGAAGAGCATCGGATTAAAATGAACGAGTCCATTCACCGCATCATAATATGTGTCCATTCGATCTTCAGGTTCGGCGATAGAAATAGTATTTAAAACTCAGTGCGACAAACCAAAGAATCGCATTGTTTAGTAACTTCAAAACTATTGAATCCATAAAACCGGAAGCATATTAACATATTCATGCGTATATTGTCACAATCAACAAGATACAAGTCATAAAGCTAAAGTGTAGTTTTTTTCATAATATTGAAATTTGTTTCAAGTGACGTAAGCTTGACAATCTAAACATAGGACCGTAAAAAAATAAACCTCTTATAGAGATGTGAGGTCGTATCTAAATACAAGAAAGGATATTCTTAAGTTACGTCTATTTAATCTACGCGTTACGGAACGAACTTCAGCGTGACAGACCAAACGTTGAACTGATCGAATTATAAAGATTCGTAAACGCAACTAAAAAGGCTAGGAGCTATTATATTTTATAGCAATAATAATTCGGATAAAAATGACGTGGCCTTTAATTGCATGCAAATAATCCTAATTTTACAAACCTGCTAACGTTTTAACGAATTGGCAAAATGAAAATAATGAACTTAAGAATACAGCTTGAACGCAAAAGATGAAGCTGCTATCCGCCAGCATTTCTTCACTGATGCGAATTTCAACAAAGTCACGATTGCATGTTGGTTTTTTATAAAATATGAGAAATACTTCAGAAGTTCTTAAGTGCATCACTTGAAAGAAAACAGCTTAGGCGTGCGCACACCACATCCTGCACGGGTGGAAAGATGATTCAAAACCTTTTGACTGATTTATGCTTTTGTTATAAATAACAACAAGATTGTTATCCTTAGAGGTTTTGGTTTTTACTAATGATGTCAAAGAATGGAAATCTTATTTTAGTATTCTTAGTGACTGTGAATTCTAACACCAGTCGTTACCAATGATATCTCACTGATAAAACAGGTCGTTACCAGTCGTTACCAATGATATCTTACTGATAAAACAGGTCGTTACCAGTCGTTACCAGTCGTTACCAATGATATCTCACTGATAAAACAGGTCGTTACCAGTCGTTACCAATGATATCTCACTGATAAAACAGGTCGTTACCAGTCGTTACCAGTCGTTACCAATGATATCTCACTGATAAAACAGGTCGTTACCAGTCGTTACCAATGATATCTCACTGATAAAACAGGTCGTTACCAGTCGTTACCAATGATATCTCACTGATAAAACAGGTCGTTACCACGCGTTACCAATGATATCTCACTGATAAAACAGGTCGTTACCAATCGTTACCATATAGATATCACGGGTACAAATAAGCGATGTGCTCTGAAGTCTCAGTGACAACAAGTCTCTTCATATTTCCAGTTCTCTTCATTTCTGTTCATCACTATTGCAACACAATTGGTGTTCTCGCGCCGGTCGTTTACCATTCAGTTTTCGTTGATAACGACTGGTAGTTTTCTCTTCAGTTTAATTGAAAATAAGCATCCTCTTCTTAGCATTCTAGTCTAGCGCCGGATGATGTTATTCGTCATCGGTTCTTTCATCCTCTCAGACCCCCCACATCCACTCTTGGAGGAAGTTAACAATGTTGATTTAGCAACAGATTATAGTATTTTCCTTATATATCGACCAAGTAGCTTGATATGCTCCACCTATAATTCTAACTGCGATTACGATGTGCCATTTTGTTTCAAATGATCTGTATATTGGTTTCCACACTCAAGGATTGTTTTTTAATATTATCGCCATTTTTATGAGAGCATTAATTTTCCCTTTTATTCGAATATCTGCTAGTCTTTTTCTTGGTTCTTCCAAGTGCTCCTACAATTACTGGTATTATGCTAGTTTTGATGTTCCTATCCCTTCTAGTTTTCTTGCGGTATTTTTTTAGTTTTCTTGCATTCTTAAAAGAAATTCTGACATTCTGATACGACGAAATCTAATATTTGTCAGATTTCTTTTGTTGTTGACTATTATCACATCTAATTTTTTTGCTTGGATTAATTTATATGTATTTCAATGACCAATTGATTTTATGTTTTTCATTTTCCAATACTTGATTCACTTTTTATTTGTACACTTTGTATGTATGTTCAGAGTGAAGAGGTTTTCATAATTCCCGATGAACGACTTTACTTTTGTGTTGAAATTTCATTTACATTTATTTATCTAAAAGTAATATTTTCTTATTGATACAAATCGATACATATGAGACCAATATTCTTCGATCAGAAAATTATAAATTGTCGCTGCTAAATCAAAGAACTTGGTTGCACAGTTTGTCTCTGATCTATTAGATGTGAATATAATGGATCGCAATGCGAAATATCGTTCTTTCGGAGTGAATAAAGTGTGAAAAACGTTGCTATGTATGTCAGTAACTAGATCGTGTGTATCATCATCATCATCATCATCATCATCATCATCATCATCATCATCATCATTACCAGCATCATCATATTAATCATCATCATCATCATCATCATCATCATCATCATCATCGTCATCATTACCAGCATCATCATATTAATCATCATCATCATCATCATCATCATCATCATCATCATCATCATCATTATCATCATCATCATCATTACCAGCATCATCATATTAATCATCATCATCATCATCATCATCATCATCATCATCATCATCATCATCATCATCATCATCATCATCGTCATCATCATCATCGGCATCAGCAGCAACATCTGCATCGGCATCATCATCATCATCATCATCATATAGGTTTAACATCCTTTTTACATGCTAACATGCGTTGGACGGAGATAATGCTGTTATGACTAAGTTTGAAAAAACATTTTCATAGCAGATTGAATTTAGGCATCTTAAGAATATCCTTCCTTGTTTTATTTGGGTTTTGCGTTTCGTGGCTGACATTTCCTTGCAATTTCTCTTATTCTGTTTTAATTGGACGAATTTCCATGAAAGAAGAAAAATTCTGTAGAACCAGTTCAAAGGATCCTCGTATTTGGTTCAATTATCAGACTTGACTTCAGACGACAAACATTTTGCAGTTGGAAATTTAAAATAGAAAACAAGAAATCAGCGGTTATTGCTATTATTGAGTTTCATTGGAAAAATCGTATTTCGTGAAAGATAAAATATAAAAAGATTTGAAAACAAACTGAGAGAAATTGCATTGCGTTGAATTCACGCGATCGTTTCATAGAGACATTTTGTGTGGTCTGATTTGAATGGGTGGCAGCTATGGGTGGCCTTTGGAAAAAGGTCAAAAGATAAGAAGAAGAAGAAGAAGAAGAAGAAGAAGAAGAAGAAGAAGAAGAAGAAGAAGAAGAAGAAGAAGAAGAAGAAGAAGAAGAAGAAAAAAGAGAGAGATAATAGGAAGAGGAAGAAGCAGAAGAAGGAGAAAAAGAAGACAATCGTAATAATTAAGAAAGAAAAAGATGAAACAGACACGAAGTCAAAGCAAGATTAATAACAGTGAAAAGGAGGAAGAAAGAAATAGAGATGATAAAGGCAAAATAATAAATAAGATAAAGAAATCGTGGAAACTGAAAAGCGAAGAAGATGATGACGTAACATAGAACGAAGGGACAACCAGAAAAAGAAAAACTGCGAGAAGAAAAATAATACTTAGAATTTTAAATAATAATAATAATAATAATAATAATAATAATAATAATAATAATAATAATAATAATAATAATAACGAAGCAAATACACTGAACTCGCCAGTGAATTAAAAAGGATATGGAGTATGAAGAAAGTCAATAATCGTATGAGCACTAGGAACATTTCCGAAGAACCTGGAAAAATGACTGAGAAAAATTGGAATCAAATGGAAGAGTGAGGCCATACAACAATGATAAAAACAGCTGACATATTAAGGAAAATGTTTGAATGCGGAAACCAACCAACATAAGCTACGAAGACTAACCAATTACATGCAAGGTGCAAAGAAAAAAATAAAATCACATAAAGAGTACCACAAGAAGCCAAGGAACAAAAACTGCAGGAAATTTCATAGACTCTCCCTCCCCCCCCCCCAAAAAAAAAGAAGGTGATGGCACCAGCCTCGGCTGATACCACACAAAACAGTCGTGAAGGGTCAAGGAGGATGGAGAGAACGAGGAGGGATAGCACTAATCAGACATCCACTGGAAAAGTGCGGCGAGCACTGGGGCATTGAGGAGACTTATTGCTATTCAAATCCTAGAGAAGGACAATGGTCGTTGCCAACGAGAAATCGATGGTAAGCGTCTGTTGTGATGATGCAAATTCATTTGTAATAGTTATCAAAAGAGGTGAAGAGAACTGGAAATCTGGGGAGACTTTTTGTCACTCAGACTCCAATGAACACCATTGGTGATTATCAGTGAGCAATCACTGATGACGGCCTGTGTGAGAACTCCTAGTAAGTAAACATAATAATAATAATAATAGGTGAATGCGAAACCAATCGCTATAACCAACGAACGCTAACCTGCCATAGATAAGTTTAAATAGAAAAAGTACAAAACATATAAAAAGAATATCACACGAATCCAGAGGAAGTGAAAACTGACCAGAATCTAAAAAGCTGAACCCCCACACACATACACGCACAATCCACAGACATACACGCATGCAGGTGGTGACACCAGCCTCATCTGGCAACACACAAAACTGTTGTGAAGGGTCAAGGGGGAAGAAAGGTGAGAGCACCAAACAGAGCTTCACTTGGTGGGGGGGGGGAGAGTACTGGAACCTTGGAGAGGCTTATTGGCATTTAAATTCCAAGAAAGATTATGGGTCGTTGATAGCGAGAAATCAACAGTAGACTGATTTTGAGATAGCGCAAAGTTATTTGCAATGGTTATCGAAAGAGGTAGAGAATGATGAAAATGCGGTGAGACTTATTGTCACTCGGACTCCAGAGAACATCACTTGATATTGCCAGTGAGCAATCGATGATGATGATGATGATGATGATGATGATGATGATGATGATGATGATGATGATTCAAAAGCCGAACGATGATACTGACTGACCCTATGTAAAAAGAATTGCGTAAAGAACCCGTAAATATTGAAGATTGCGTAAAGGATGCAACTAAAACTATACACAAAATATAGGAGGCTGATTAACGCTAATGTGGACATGATGTGGAGTTGTGAAACCGGATACAACAATCGAGAAAATAAACTGCGAAGAGAATCAACTACGTAGACATTAAAAAGGATGCAGTAAAGAAATTACGCAAAAAAAAATCCAGAAAGGGTATTTGAAAAGATAAACAGATAAACTGAATAGCTACTAACAGTCGCACCAAACAACGCGATCAGAACGAATTACATAAAGTCTAAGATAGACATAACCCGGGAGAACAGTCAATGTATACTGTGTAGACAAAGATATGAAACCATGCTCTAGGTGAATGTAGCAAACAAGTCGAAAACCATACAAAAACTGATATGACTATGTTGTCGTAGTTAGAATTCGAAAACGACTGCATTTTGGCATATATACAAATGTTACAAGCACAAGCCGAAACCTGTATTAGAAAACTAAAGGAATACAATACTAATTAAATACATGGGGTTTGCCACAGAGATTAATGTAATAAAGAATATGAAAATAACTACTGTAGGAACAACCATTGTAGGAGCACTCGGAACAGTTTAGAAACCCCTGATAAAAAAAGAACAGGAGAGATTGAAATCCAGGAAGGATTGACACAATACAAATCACAGAACTGCTTAAATCAGCTTAAATATTGAGTAAAAATCCTCAAATGCGGCGATTAACCTGTAAAGAAGGGAACGCCGTTGTCCCTATTTTATATTTAAGTTACGAAATGAAATAACAAATCCTTTTTATAACAACAACGAAAAGGGTTTATTCTTTAAAGTTTGGTATAGGTGGAAGAAAGTTGGTTAGTGTCCGAGTGAGGAAGAGGAAAATAAGAAGTTCTTAGGGCTGCGTAAAGTCTGAGCAGTTACCTCCAGGCCAAGATAGTAGTTGCTGGAATGGGCAGGAAAGAAAGAGAGAAAGAAGTGTTTCTTCGTTGCTTGCAGGAGTCTCTCTGCTGACCGACCGTGATTCTCAAAAGGGCTTGAAGTAGTTCTTCAGCCGACAGAAAGAATCCATGCGCCCTGCAGGCTGATTGGTCAGTGTGTGGCCAGCTCACTCAATGGGGACATTTTTCTGAGGGATAAAATAGGTCTATGTTTATGACCGCTGCAAACCCACATAGCAAGGTTTCATTGACCAATAAGAACATAATAAGACAAATCCAAGGGATTTGAGAATGCCACAGTACATATGAGAAAACTCTTATAATCGGACACACTCTGCCGAATTCCACAAAGAAATGCCCTGATACGAACATATGTTGGTACTACAGAAAATGATGAGCAATCAATAATAATGATTATTTCGTAAATACTTAATCAAACTATATAACCAGGTGACACTGCCCCAGCAGAGGTCATTTGAAAGAAAATGGCTCCGGAAGAAGAAGTATAGATGGAACAAATTAAGAAGAAGTATAGATGGAACAAATTAAGAAGAAGTATAGATGGAACAAATTAAGAATACCTCACTTAGTCTGAGACTACTTGGGAAAATATTAGTATAAATTGACACATGGAAAACGAAGTGCTACAAAAATCGATGTGTACAACGCAGCGTGACCGAAGAGTGAGAGGATCTAAAGACTGGAGAGGGATAGAACTATCAGACTTCGACTGGAAAGGTTACAGAGAGTACTGGAATCTGGAGAAGGCTTCTTTTTTTCAATCAAATTCCTTATAAAACTACCGACCATTATCAACGGGAGATCAATGGTAGAATGTAAAGATAATTAATAAAGATGGGGAATGGAGGGGACTGTCCTGGAATTCTGAGGAGACTTTCTGTCACTCATATTTCAAGGAAATCGGCTGAGTAATCACTCGTATTAGAACTCTTAACAGTAGTAGTAGTAGTAGTAGTAGTAGTAGTAGTAGTAGATCGAAATAGATCCTACAAAACGGTATCGTTTGAAAAGGCAATATTTATATTTTTTAGTTAAGCAATCATTTAACGAAAGGAGTGATAACTTAAACTGCAAAGAGTGAATGAATAAATATGAAGCAAAAAATCGTAAATAAATCCAATGGAAGAAAAAAATCTCTAAATTGCGAGAGAATCACCAGAATATGTTAATTTGTCTCCAAATATCTGTAAAAGGTCAAATAAGCAGTTGGAGGGTGAATCTGTGAAATAATTTTAGTTTGGTTATTTAGCATTGTTTAATAGTGGCTTCTCAAAGATATAGTTTCATATAAGTAATTATAATATAATTTAATAGCGATTTATATGTATCACATGTGTTGGACTTTGTGTAGCTCCATGACAATGTCGTGCAAAACGACTTTCTTAATGGAACTCAGTTTATACGGAATTCGGTCTCCAAATCGCACTTGTTTAGCATCGCCGTTGGCCAAGGCAGCTTCGTGTGACCTTCTCTACGTGTCAGTAAGAGTGTGTATTTCCATACGTTCAAAAGCGTATGTGTGCGTACGTCTTTATAGAGAATATTTAAAAAGGAAATCAAAGTCGTCCGTGGGGCAAGTGGTCACAATTTAGTAAAATAGCGTCATAGTTGACCTTTTTACATGCGCCCAGGCATCTGTAAAATAAACGCTAGCTTTCTGTTGGTCCACCACGCTTAAGTTCTAAAACGCATTGCTCAGATGTGTCTACGCATCGCTATAAGTGACTTCCTCCATCAGTCAGTCTGTTGGTCTGTCACACTTTGAATAGACGCATCTTATGATTATTGTTTTTGTTTTTCGGTTTGTTTGAGTTTTCATTGATGTTAAATATGCGGATTGCCAGTTGGATACTCGGGTTTGTCTCCGGACACGTATTTAGCCATCATACGCTACATCAGCGTGGATAAACTTTAAAAAGATTCGACACCGCGACCACTGTGAGTGCAATCTGGTGCATTTACCACCAGGCCACGAAAAATTGCAAGAATTATATGGACATTTTATCACACATGATTGTATACATTATTTTTGTTATTGTTTGGAGCCACAGAGACAAATGAACGGATTCAAATATCTACGATGAAGTATTTTCCTATATGCTAGAATGGGATATTATACTTTATAAATAAAAAATATAGACGCTCTCCATATAAAGGGTGACACAAAGTTTAAAGGAAATAACTCCATCTAATATTTAGGAAAATGGAGGGGGTAGTTATTAAGATTTAATACCTATTGCAAAAGTTTCATCGGTATTTGCTCGAAGCAATCATATATCGCAATTTTCAGATTGTATTATCTCAGAAACTATGCGCGTGGAGCGGGTCATGTGTGTGCAGATTGGGCAGTTACGTGGTTTTTCACCACAACGATACTGCCAAGTCTGCTGCGAAACTCTGGGATCCCTTTACCAAGCTAGACAACTTCTTACACCTGCCAGTATCCTAAAGTTCTACAAAACCACTATTCGCCCATACACAGAGTACTGTTGCGACATCTGGGCTGGTGCACTAGTCACTAGTTTTTCCCTATTAGACATGGAACAAAAAAGAGTTTCTAACCTGTCATACTGTTTACCAAGCACCTGTTCCTGTCGCATCGCTGCAATATTGCATCCTTGTGCTTGTTTTATAAGTACTTCCACGACATTTGCTCCGATGAACTTACTGCAATTTTGACCTCTCAACGTAAATAATCCCGATAAACCCGACTCGCAGCCAACTCCCATCCCTTCACTGTAGGGGTTCCCAGACGCCGGAAAACTTATTACTCTAATAGTATCTTTTCTCGGACCGCTTGCCTTTCGAATTCCCTCTCTGCTTCCTGTTTCTCCGACTGTACCGACATGCAGAAATTTAAATGTAATGTGAACAAACATCTTGCTACACAATTCCCCGCTTAGAATGTCTCATATAAGTCTGTCTCTTAATCACAGTAGCGCCTTACATCTCAGTGACAATCTGCCTTGTCTGTGATGAACTAAATTAAATTAATAAAAATATCAAGGCAGATTTTTAAAATGACTTGTTTTTAATTCCAGTTAGAGTAGACAAAATTTAAGTAGTTGATAGAGTTGGGGGAGGTTAGGTAGGAAGACAACATTTAAATATAAATAGTAAAAGGGACGTGAATATGGAGTTCGGGATGGAGTGGGTGCGGAACGAAGACCTTGCCCAAGGGTGTTCGATGCCGTTTAGTGTCGTGCCTGCAACTAATCATAATCAGTAAAAAAGAATATAATTCTAATATATAACTTTTCAGTGCAATTGTGACATCAGCTGAATAACATCTTAAAACAAACTTAGATTTTGTGTTCATTCTTTTAATCTGATTATACGATAAAATATTTGATTACATCTTTCTTGTTGCTAATATTGTACTTAAAATCTTCATGCCACTAAATTTATTTGTTACGTTTCGTTTTACACTTGAGGAGAGATGATAAATAAGAAAATGTAATGTTTTTCAACCATTCAGATGACCATCAAACGCGAAAGGTGAGTGATTATTTTGACGCTAACTTTAAATGATCGCTATATCATGCTCAGTTCTATTCCGGTCTTATTTTTATCATTTTCGATTTTCTATGTTCCCCGCCCCGTACATAATTAAAAATCATTTCATTTAATAACAGTATGTCTCTACTCCAACGCGTTTGTTACACTAAAAGAAGAGTTGTCGATTAACATACTGTTGTAAACTTAATTACCTTTTTTATTAAACTTGCATGAATCTTTCTTTCTTAATTTCCCCAATAAATTGAATCTCTTTTCCAAAACCAAAATTTAAGTGCTAACCGACATTTAACCCTTAGAATTGTGCCACATTCTTTTTGAATGAAGGAATTGGCGTCAAGCTGATTTGGCTGGAGCTTTTTGCACCGATACAGACGATTAATCGTTGAAGAAAGGCGCCAGAAATGGGTGTGTCCGAAAACTGCCAAATGATATGATTCTAGAAATGGCACAGATTGCCAGATATTTGAAAGTTTTTTCCCACTTGGTAAAGGGAGAAACAATTCAAATAATCTAATATGGGTCACGATGAAATCGGAGGTTATCATTTAAGAATACTCTTGATATTAAGTAAGTTTATTTCAATGCCACATTGGTAGGACATTGGTGGTGGTTATAAAACTATTCGAAGCGTCTACTTGACTATAGAATTCCGTCCAACCCAAACCAAGGCATATAAAATCTAGACATATCATAGAACATTTTCCAAACTCATCAATTTTTTTTTGTAAAATTATAATCGGGTTCCG
>OY744537.1:55819673-55839673 GCA_963556195.1 Sepiola atlantica | reverse complement strand
ACGAGAAAATGTCAAAAATAAGAACGTGAACAAGAGAGGAGAAAATGAGAGAAAGAATGAAAAACTAAAAAACATCACTTACTAAGTATGTACTTCGTATTTTATTGACCTCCTCTCCAGGAGGTTAGACACATGGTCTGGTGTGGGTTTTGATTAAAGTTTTTCTCTGTTGAACGAACTGGATTCGAACCCGACACACACAGGTCCGCGTCATTAACCACTTAGCTACTGTAAGTTATCTTGTACCTTCCAAAAATTACAATTTTGATCAAAATTAATTACATGACTTTGATTATAAAATTGAAATATCTAAAATATACGACTTACGGTTAAGGCGTTTTTAGAAGACATTTAAATTCAAGATATGTGCCTAATGACTATTGGTCAAATTAATGCAAATCTAAAATATTTGATTTTTTTAAAGGAGAATTTGCGGCCATATTATGACCCTAAAACCATTTCAAACCATCCAAATGAACTGAAATTTTGAAAATAGTTCTTAATTGACGTGTAATACCTATTGTTAGAATTTCACAAACATCAAGTTTTTTTAATGAAAGGCTTCCACTCTCTCTTTGCCCCTTTCGCCTAAAACTAAATTAAACTAAAAATCGCCCACATTACCCATCTTTACGCCTAGCAGCTATGTTTCGAAATATTTAAATAATCTGATAATTATTTTAGGAGTGAATCCTATACATACAAATATATAAACATGCACTTTTGTGTTAAATATCCGAAGGAAATATTCAGGCTAATTGCATGGATTTACATATTACGGTTGTTTTTATAGTTAATGTGTTCCTACTAAACCAATCAGAGTCCTTTATCTTATTATCCCCTCTCTACTTATTTTTGAAAGTCACTGAATATTATTCAATTTTTAAAGAGATTTTGGCGCTCCTCACTTTTAAGTGGGTCAACCAAACAAAGGGTGACATTACTATTATCCTGGAAAGCTAAGGAAGTTCGTACGTCGCCTTTTACTATTGTTAACTATCGCCAGTTTATATCTATTTCAGATTTATATTTTTATTACCATATTAACCTTTTTTATTTATTTATTCATTTATTCTATATTTAAGTGCATTAGTCTTTTTGATTAGTTATCCAAGAGGAAACTTTATTTTGATTCTATAGTTACTGGCTCTTTCATTTCTACAATTAAGTATTCATCATCTTTAAGCTTTTGCTCTAAAATATATTTTACACAGATTGTCTTAAACTTTGTATGTCCTGGCCAATCTTAATATGTTCTATTCGATCATAAGCGACGTACATTTTCTTTAAGTTCACAGTAAATGTTCGATACGATAATAATGTACTATAATAATGATAGGTAGCGCCGAGTTCACATGCTGTCTGAGAAATTACCTATTCCATTTTGGGAAGGAGGGGTAGTGTAGTATATGTTCTATGGACATTAAATCACATTTTCAGGGATTCTTTTAGGTTGGGGAAGTGTAGTATCCGTTCTGTAATCATGGGATCTTCTTCCCAGGCATCACCTCTTATTTGGAGGCAGTATAGTATATCTTTTTGTCATATATATATTGAAAAACATGCAAAGATAGATGTTCCATCTGGTCGCATATTTTTTCCAGTTAAAATAATTAAAGAAATAATTAATCTTGTTAGTAGAAAAACACATTCTATTTTATGCGCCAACTCGTATGCGATCAGCAAGTTACATTATTTCAAATGGGTTAGGGTTAGGGTTATGTTTTTTCAAATCGCTCGATTCTGGTTTTTAACTTCCGTCGATTTTTTTATTTTTGTAGTATCAGTTACAGGAGAGACGACAAATGATTTCCTACATCCCTAATGAAAATGATGCAATGGTTCTATAAGAATTCGAACAGGATAGCCTGGGTGGGTAACCACTGCAGTATCTTCACTTATCGAAGTTCCTAATATACACAAACCAATCATTTTAGCGGTGAAAAAGGACGTGATGGAAACCATTGATGATGTTGTGTCGTCTAGGAGGCTTCGATGGTTTGGTCTTGTTCCTGGGAGTAGTGGGATGATAAATGCTAGCTAAAGAAAAGACTTCTCAAACGCAAGACCAAGATGACGCCCACCAAAAAGATGGTCCGACAGCATTAGGGAACAGTGCGGCGTTCCTCTTCAAACAGCTGAGAAATTTGTAATTCAGAGACAGAATTGTGTGTTCGATACAGCGAGGTGCGTTAAGTCGTGTGCGATTAAAAAAGAGAGAAAAAGTAAAGTACTTGAATTTCAAAATAAACGCTGTTTATTCGTAAATCCTATTTCTGTATGGGCAAACTGGTAAATAGATGAACAGTGAATGGTAAGTTTGAAATCGTTTCTAAACTGGAGCAAAAAGAGCTGAACAAAAAGTATTTTACGGTTTCCCACTTGCGTTTAATATTGTTGTTGAAATAGAGTTTTCATCCTATTAAGCGAGACATATTAAAATGAATTTAAATGAAAACATCTAGAACGTTTTATATTTAGTCTGGAAGATTCTTTCAAAATGAAGAAAATTGTAAACTGAAGAGTACTTATGCAAAGAAAAATTTTTTTAATTGATAACTTATAACTCATAGTTTCAAATTGGTAACTTATAACTCATAGTTTCAAATTGATAACTTATAACTCATAGTTTCAAATTGATAACTTATAACTCATAGTTTCAAATTGGTAACTTATAACTCATAGTTTCAAATTGGTAACTTATAACTCATAGTTTCAAATTGGTAACTTATAACTCATAGTTTAAAGTTGGTAACTTATAACTCATAGTTTCAAATTGGTAACTTATAACTCATAGTTTCAAATTGGTAACTTATAACTCATAGTTTCAATTTGGTAAGTTATAACCCATAGTTTCAAATTGGTAACTTATAACTCATAGTTTCAAATTGGTAAGTTATAACCCATAGTTTCAAATTGGTAACTTATAACTCATAGTTTCAAATTGGTAATTTATAACTCATAGTTTCAAATTGGTAACTTATAACTCATAGTTTCAAATTGGTAACTTATAACTCATAGTTTCAAATTGGTAACTTATAACTCATAGTTTCAAATTGGTAACTTATAACTCATAGTTTCAAATTGGTAACTTATAACTCATAGTTTCAAATTGGTAACTTATTACTCATAGTTTCAAATTGGTAACTTATAACTCATAGTTTCAAATTGGTAACTTATAACTCATAGTTTCAAATTGGTAATATATAACTCATAGTTTCAAATTGGTAACTTATAACTCATAGTTCTAAATTGGTAACTTATAACTCATAGTTTCAAATTGGTAACTTATAACTCATAGTTTAAAGTTGGTAACTTATAACTTATAGTTTCAAATTGGTAACCTATAACTAATTGTTTCAAATTGGTAACTTATAACTCATAGTTTCAAATTGGTAACTTATAACTTATAGTTTTTAATACTCGGGATGCGTAACAGCGAATTAGTATTAATATCCTGAAAAATAAAATTGGTGGAAGACATAACTCACATTTCGAATCTCGTACAATGCTTGGACAGTGCTTTTTCGGGTAGTCCGTGATGTTTCTCCTGCTGTCTTTCTTAAATATTCGTCGTCGTTTTTAACAAGTTGCAAAAGATAGAACACAAACATAACTCTAGTATTTGCTAGGAAAATGCCTTCTGTTTATTCATCGTTTGGAAAACACAAAAGTTTTCTTTTCATTTGTGTTTTCAGCTGGCAGTCAGCCACAACAATTATATATGTCCGTGTTTGTTTGTATCTCTCTGGGTACCTGGCGTTTGTTGCGCAAATATTATCCGAACCTGGTCTTCCCGAATATTCCCGTGTTTTCGTTGTCCTATCTGAGTATTATGTGCGTCCAACTTATCTCATTGCATTCTTTGTTTTGATTTCGATACAATAGTTTATTGCAAAAATCATTATGGTGATCAAAAGTTTGATAACTTCTTCAACCAACTTTACAAAGCTATGTGTTTACCAGATTGTAATTGCCCATTGTCCGTTGACTGATGTTGTAAAAGAAAATCCCAACACAGAATTGTGTTTTACAAATTCTCAAACAAAAAGGTTTCAATGATTTTCCTCTTTTTAAATTTTAGCGTTTCAAGTCTTCGCTGGTAGCCTAATTTAAACTAGCCTTAAACCTGTCTAATCTTTTTCCAACTGGAATTTATTCGTCAAAATGACGTAAAACTGGAGGAAGACAAAATAGATAGCCTAATTCTACAATCTTAGTTGGTTTATACAACAATTTGTTTTGTCGATCTGTGCGTCACACTTCAGTTTGTAATAAAGTGTTCTTCGCTAAAGACTCAGATTTAATTGGCGCATCTTATTTTCTATGCGTTCAAGAATCATTATAAGAGAATATGCCGTCAGTCGGTCTATCACACTTAATTTTAAAATAAAATTATCTTTAGTCTGTCATGCTTAAGTGTTAAATATGACTTACAGTATTAAACGTGCAAATTGAATAGACACATATTAATCTCATCCATTCACTGTGGAGGTCCCCAGATGCCGGAGAGCCTTCTACTGCAATAGTTTCTTTCCTCGTGCTGCTAGATTCTGGAACTCCATCCCTGCTTCCTGTTTCCCCGACTGTACTGACATGCAGAGGTTTAAAACTAATGTAAACAGACATATCGCTACAGCGCTCCCAACTTAGGATGACACCCAAAACCTACACCCTAATTCTTAGTAACCTCTTACGTCTACAGTGGCGGTCTGCCTTGTTTGGGGTGAAATATGTTAAAAAAATATATGGGTTCTTGTATGACATCAGTTTAAATCCAAGAAATCTTTTCTTGAAAAGATGAATAATCGTTTCCCATATCGAATTAATCTTTTGTGATTAGCTTTGACTTTATTAGTCTTGTTCGTGTCACTTGTGAATGCAGCGCCATCTGTTGAATGTTTGGCGGCTTTCGATGCCCGTCGAATAATAATAAAGCAAATTCAATTACAACGAGCTGTTCGACTTTGCGATGTTTTCTTGTTGTGGTTCGATTGGATAAAAGCAGAGACAATTTCTAATGCAGTTTTAGGATACGAAATAAAAATGTGAGAGTAAATACAGAAATAAATGCTTGGGTTAGGGTTAGGCTTGGGGTTGGCGTTAGGGTTAGGCTTGGGGTTAGGGTTAAGGTTAGGGTTAAGGTTAGGGTTAGCGTTAGGGTAGGGTTAGGGTTGAGGTTAGAGTTAGGGTTAGGGTATGGATGTTGAAGGCGGTAGGAAAAGAAAGGCGAATCAGATTGTAATCGAATACTTGACATGATTTCGTTGTCTGTGTAACGACAAATCAAGCAATTTTATGCTGAAACACAAAGCAACTTCATTGTATACGATCAAATGAAGACAAGTTGCTATTTCACCCATAACTAGTAAAATATCCTACGATTGAAAATATGAAACACAGAAACAAAGAACGTAGCAAACAATGAAATCAGGAAAGCATGAGACCAAACGAATGAAAATGAAAAGAAAAGAACGGAAATATTTTCAAGTTGGGGACGAAACTACGAATGAAAAATAAATGAGGAAAAATAAATAGAAAAAATATCGAACACAACGAAATGGATCAGAGTTTTTTAAAGGGAATGGAAACCTACGAAAACATGTTAGAAGATATGTTCAATGTGCTTTCTGTGAAAAGCTTTACGACTACATAGATCATCTACTTAATACCAAGTCACCTCTTGGATAACTTCATGCTCAATAGTGTGTCAAAGATAAAGTTTATGTGACATCTATCCTCTGTCATTGAAGTTTATGTAACATTAAACTCCAAATGATAAAATCCATTATGTTATGATCTGGACCTTTTGTGTTCCATTCATTGTGTTATATGAAATCAGGAACAGTATCCGTAGATGTATGGGTTTTTGCTACATTTTGTTTTCATGAACTTGCTGCTCTGGTGCCCCCACAAGGTAAATTCACTAAACCAACTCGACAATCTGCCAAATCCCATCCATTAACTATGGAGGTTTTCAGATGCTGAAGAGCCTTCTACTCCAAAAAGCTTCTTTCCTCTTGCTGCTGGACTTTTGAACTCCCTTCCTGCTCCCTGTTTTCTTGACGGTGATGACATGCAGAAATTTAAACTAATGTAAACAGACATCTCGCTGCACAGCTCCCAATTTAGGTCCCCCCCCCCCAAAAAAAAATACTTTCACCCTTTTTATCAGTAACCCCTTACGTCTACAGTGGCGGCCTGCATTGTTTGGGGTGAACTATGTTTAAAAAAAACGAAAAATATACATTCATCTTCCCCTACCCCGTGAATTGGTTTATGTTGGGAAACGTTTATGTGTGCTAAAATGCGTGTGAAAATGTTGGTCTAAACCTAATTTTTCTGTGGTTTTGTGGGGCGCCTTGTAGAAAAGATAGATGTGATTAGGTAATAAAAGGGAGTGATAGAAATTAAATGGAAATTTGGAGGAAAAAGACCTTAATGAAAAACGACGAACTTTAAAATAAGGTAAAAGGGGAGCAATTCTGAAAGGAGAAAAAATAGAAAGTTTTTCAGAAACAAAAGAAACCGATAAGGACAAAATAGCATGAAAGAAAAAAAGGAACAAATGAAAAACAGTTAAGAACGAAAAAAATGAGAAAATAAAAAAGAAAGAAAAATAAATGGCCACGAAAGAAGAAAGAAAGAGAAAACTAATAAAAAAGAAAAATGAAAAAGGAATTTCGAAACGCCTCTCTTTTTCTCTCTCGTTCTCTTTCTTACACTATCTTGCTCTCTGTCTCTGTCTCTGTCTCTGTCTCTGTCTCTCTCTCTCTCTCTCTCTCTCTCTCTCTCTCTCACTCTCTTGTTCTCTCTCTCTCTCTCTTACATTCTCTTGCTCTCTCTCTCTATATATATTTTTTCCTGTCTCTCTCTCACTCTCTTACACTCTCTCTCTCTCTTTCCAAAAACATGTGTCTCCATTTCAGTTGTTTCGTTGTCTTCGAAGATGGTTGCCTTCTTTTAACTTTGCACTTGACACAGTTTCTTCCGGAAGCGGAAGCGGAAGTGAGAAGTGAGGAATATACAATAGAATGAGTGAAAACCAGAGAAGTGGTGAGTCGGAATAAATAAGTAAATCTGCGAGTGGATTCAAGTTTCATCAAACAAATTTTTTAAAGCCACAGTTTGAAAAGTAGGCGAGAAGCCGTTTATTCAGTCTATAGTTTACAGGTTAATTTCATTTTTTTAGTTAAAGTTAATAACCTCTTTAGAAAATAATTTTAAAAAAAAACAAATAAATTAAAAACGAGATTTTCTCTGGCTTAGATAAAATATTATATTTTTCCTCCTGAACAGTTCAGTTTCTTTCTTCTTAAAACTGGATATTCTGACGATACTCGACAGAAAGTAGCGCAGGAGATTCCCCGTATACTAGACAGATCAATTATCATGACGATCCATGCGCACTTCTTATCACCCCCTTTAAAATGGCAGATATCCGACTAAAATCACTCAGAAACACAATTCGTTTTCGGAACGAGAAGTCCTACACTCCCAACATATTATTTTTTTCTAGTGCTGCAATTAGTAGAGTTAATGCTATTGGTCGCCTACAGAAATCATTACTAGAGTAAGTAAAGACGACCATACTTTTATAGGACAGAATCTGTAGCAGTTATCTCCCCCTCTCAAACATAATTGAACCGGTTTGCCAGTAGGCGTCGCTTTTCACCGTCAGGTGGCGCTGGAGGACGACCACAGAGTTATCTGCCCTTCTTGATTATATAAACCGATGCACAACATCAGATAGGGCTCTTTTTTAATGGCCAGTGTGCTCCCCTTTTCAGGCGCTGGCTTTTCAAATCCCACTTTCCGACCTTGTGTCACATATTCCTATAGTTGAATAACTCTTTTTTAGTTCCGGCCTCGGCAGATGATAGTCATCGGAGACGCTGCTCGTCTGACCCACAAAATCACACGTGTTCAAATTCATAAACACATTTTTCTCGGTAAGAGATTTTTCTTCACATACGCATTCATATTCCTACAGAGACAATTTCTTCTCCAAAACATTTTATTTTCACGTACACAATTTCTTTATTGAACATATTATCTCATGTGCGTTTCAATCATTGAACTATTTCAACTCCACACACAGTATACATAATACATACATACATACATACATACATACATACATACATACATACACACGGCATTCATCATTCCACATACACACTGTATACTTATTAATGTACTCTGTTTCATTGTCGTTACACACGTTCAATAAACGCTTTATTTAAACAACCTATCGCCTGTGAATTATTCTTTTGCCTTGCATGTGACATTGCTTGTATTATGAACATATTACCGGGATTACCTCTAGAATCCCGAAAAAATTATCACAAGTGAGTTCTAAGATCTGAGTTCTTCGGTTTCCCAAAGGAAACATGGTAATACCATAGTTGTGTTTACACTTGACTCGAAAGGGTAAGGGTTAAATTAAAGCCTTTGGGTAACAATTGTCGCATTTTGAATTGTTTTTAACATATCCTCACCGGAAATAATAAAGAATGCATACCTAATTCAGCGACGAAGCATATCGTATTTACGATAATTTATTTAATCATTATAATTTTATTTATTTATCTTGTTTGTTTTGTGATGGTTTTTAGAGTACTTTTTGTAAAGCGTGCAAACTATTGAAGTGTGTAAGCATTGTGACGCTTACACTTTGTGATGTTAATGACGTCACTTCCGGAGGTGAAGGAGCGGAAGTAATTACTGAACCTTTCAATGAAATCGTAATCTTATGAGACGAACAACCACAAAAATACTGAATTGATTTGACCCAATTTGGCCAAGACAGATGCAAGAAATACAAACTATTTCCATCAGCCGAGAATAAGAACCTCGTTTTGATGTTGTGGTTCAATGAAGCAAATGAAGAGATAATAAAAATGTTTTCCGATGGAAGAAAATAATATTTTAAGAAAGGGGAGTGAGTTAGGATCAAGAAAATGTATCATAGGACCGAAAAAAAATTTAAGTTTGAAGAGTCAAATAAGAGGGAGATAACTAGTTTTCAACCACGCTTTATCTTAAAATAGATTTTACGACTGTAATTATTCTAAAATAAAGTTAAAACCAGCGAAACAAAGGAGTAATTTAGGAATAAAACAATCACAACGCATTCGGCACTAATGAAAAATAAAATAATTTATTAAAATAAATTAATTATCAACAAAGAAGAAGGAAAAATAGAAAAATACGTAAATAGAAGGAGTTAAAACATGAAACAAGGGAAATAAAGTTTTTGAAATAAATGAAAGTTTTACACTGGGTAAAATTCAGCAATTTGTTGGAAAATCTGTGTAATTGCAAGAAGTCCATTAGTTTGGCATTATCTCTGATTTAATACTAAATATCTTGCAAGTTCAGTGTTTAAATCCATTCTAAGATAAAATCGTGGTTGAAAACATTGAGTTATCTCCCCCTTATTTGACTCTTCAAAATTAAAGATCAATTTTGTTCGGCCCTAGGATACATAAGCACCAGAAAATAGACAATTATTCCATTTTACCAGGATTGAAGTTTGAAAAATTCGATGCAAGTTTAGAAAAAAATGGTTCCTCTACTTAATCTCTTAACTGTTTTTCCCCCTTAAAATTCCGTTTACAAATGCCTTTACGTAGTGTCGAGCAGGCGCATTGTATACTAAGATAATATTAAAATATGAAGATTCTCTAAAAATGTTAATAGTAAGGTTTTAAAATTGTTAAATAATTTGAGGAGTTGGGGTTCAGTCTATATATTAATCCAAATACTTTTTTAAAAACGTTAAATAATACGAACCTGTTGAAGTAATTCACAGACTGTTGAAGTAGTCCACGGGAAATGTCAACTCCATGGATATCATTTTACGTTTAACTTATATAGCAAACTGAACCATAACCTAAATTGTCAAAATGTCGATTTAAAAAGTAAGACTTGTTGAATTTAAAGGTATTTTTTCTAAAAAGAATCAGTAACAAATATTTTAGAGGATAACATTGCATATGTCCGTCAGAAAGAGAAATTCGAAACAAAAATGGCATAAGTGAAGCCGAAAGAAGAAAGAAAAATAACTAAAGAAACACAAATAAAATAATATTTTAATGACAATAGCAAGAAAGTGTCGCTTTGTAAGATGGTCCATTTAATCTGCGTTCTTAGCGATTAAACTTCTTTTTCAAACGTAAATGTGAGACATCGATGGAAATGCTATTTAAAATTCATGATTGACAGAGCGACGAAAATGCTATTTCAAACTTAAGCACCACAAGCTATTTAAAAAGTAAACATGCCAGAGAGAACGACGAACAGAGCCTCTTATATAGATGCTTAGATAAATATAACACAAGATACGTCCATTCAATCTGAGCATGTAATGATGATGTAATATTTCAAACTCAGCATAACCGACCAAACCTCTCATACTAGTGCAAGGACGCATCTATAAAAATTACAAAGCAAATCGCATTTTAAACAACTTCAAAATTCTTCTGTGAATCATACACAAGTTTGTCACAACGGTATTTAATTGCCTCCCACCTCAGAAATATGTGACACAAGGTCGGGAAGGTGGGGAAGAATCAAGCCATCGCCTCTAAAGAAGGAGCACTCTGGCCATGCAAAAATAGCCTAGGCAACCCCGTCGGCATTCCCCGGTCAGGGCGACTCAGGGGAGGCAAGGCCTGGGAGGTGCACCTACTAGAACAACACAGGACAGTATACCTCAGCCCAGTAGATTAAAGGCCATCGAAATAGCCCAGTTCCTGCCGGACTGATTGTCGAAAACGAATCCTCGACTGGTATTGCCCCATCCCGAAGTCCTCAATCAACCGAAGTTAATGAGAGACTGAACAGACTAGGGTTGTTGCAACTAACACCTGCATTTTCGTAAGGCTTGATAATACAGTTTTTTAGGTATCATTTTTTCTAATTAATCGTGACAGACAAACTGTTCAACTGAAAAGGAGTAAAATAATTTATAAACACACAGTGAAAGAATTTTCAACACAAAGATAGAAAGAAGAGAAAAGATTATGAAAAAAATCTCAGATCTCAAAATGTCATCAATCTGGGAATATTTCTTTTCTTAACGGTTAAGCATTTATGTTTTTGTGGATAAGAATATACATAGGTCACGTGAAAATTTGCGTCATTTGATCAATTCATTTCATGTCATCCTCATTAACTACACATATATAAAAACAATTTTCGATGTATTTTAATATTCATTTGAAATTAAAATTTCATCTGAGAAATTTAAATTACTAAATCCATGAAGAATTGTTTTTGATAATAACCCTAATCCAACGATCCAATATGAGAACTTGCGTTTTTTTTCAGTAACGGCTAATCATATAAGCATTACATGATCATGCGATTAAAAGCGGCAGATCAAAGATAAAATAAGTTCAATTTTTAATATGTATCATTCAAAAAAATATTTCATAAGCCTTCATAAGACCGTATCCTTTCTATATTAATAAAGAAATGATCTGCTGAGCTAGCCCCTGTTCTCTCCGAACTCTATAACAAATGCCTTGCTGAATGTTGCTTCTCTAATAGCTGATAAAATTCTTATGTGGTACGAGTTTTTAAAGAACCCTAACCCGAAAGAACTGACCCGCAAAATGATCGCCCCATAATCTTATCTCGCTCTTCCCTAAAATATTTGAATCATTAATCAATCTAGCAATTGTTCACCACCTTGAAAATGCGAAACTTCTCTCTGACCAACAGTATATTTAGGGTTACCTTGTTTTACTGCGGATATGCTAACCGTCATCTACGAACGTATATACAGCACACTGGATAAGTTTGGTGAAACGAAAGGGGATAATGCTAGATATCTTTAAGACCTTTTACAAGGTCTGGCATAAGGGTATTCTCAAGAAAACAATCTCGTGCGGTATTACCAGATGAATATTTAATATAATCAGATCTTTCGCAGCTACAGAAAATGATCCCGGTTTTTCTTGATGGCTGTACATCCGGACAACGTCACATCAATGTTCGTGTATCCCAAGGGTCGATACTTGAACCTTTATTATTCCTGATATTCATAAACTGATTTAATCACGTCTGTGATTGGTGTATTTACTGATGACACTAAACACTATTCCCGGCATGAGATATACATCGAATGCTCATACAAGCCAGGCAATGGCTGAATCCTTTGAAACTGGCCCTCAATCTGTATTGGAATGAGGCCACAAATGGATGGTTACCATTAATGCTACAAAGACAAAACTCTTTTCCTTTACAAATTATAAGAAACCTTTCCAACCACTGATTATCATGGCCGATGGGACCCTTCAAGAGAGCCCAACTTTGAAACTTTTCGGACTGAAATTTTCAGGAAACATGAAGTGGAATAAGTACATAGAAAATGCTAGCAAGTCTGCCGCAAAGGTGAGTATCCTCTACTGGACTAGAAAACTTCACACACCTGTCAGTATACTATATCTCTATAAAGCCACCATTCGCTCATATTTTGCCATATCTAGGCTGGTACACCAACAACTAATATCTCTCTCCTTAACAGGGTGAGAAAAATAATTCCTAACTAAATAGGTCACACACTGGCTTCCAAGCTCCAGCTCTTGTCTCAACCCTGTTCTTGTTTTACAAGTATCTTCACGGAATATGCTCCGATAAATATAATGCACTTGTACACTCCCCAACTTAATTACCTCCGACTAACCCGACTAGCAGTAACCCCTTTCTCGACAGAGGTCCCTAGATTCAAGAAGATTTTCTATAATAGCTCCTTTCCTCGGAGCCCTTGCTTTTGGATTTTCTCCCTGCCCTCTGTTTCTTGGGCCGTACCAACATGCATACATTTAAATTTAATGTGAACAAACATCTCGCTGCCCAACTCCCCAGCCAGGTTTAACCTATAAAGCTGCTCCTTATCTCAGTAGCCCCTTACGCGTCGGTCAAAATATGCCTTGTGAACAAAATTTAAAAAGCGATTACGTCCAATAGCCAAAGACTTTGAAAGTTTGTAAGACATTTCTTGAATTATCAAAGTACATATCATCTTTCATCTTCAATAAGTTTCCGTTCAGCTTATTTTTCCAACATAACCAACAACTAATTGAATTGAAAAAACATAAACAACAACTAATTGAATTGAAAAAACATAAACAACAACTAATTGAATTGAAACAACATAAACAACAACTAATAGAATTGAAGCAACATAAACAAAAACTAATTGAATTGAAGCAACATAAACAAAAACTAATTGAATTGAAGCAACATAAACAGCAACTCCATTATTTATGCATTTATTTGACAGTTAAAAACGAGATAATTTACTATCTATTTAAATGAAAATAAATAAACCTTATAAATCTAAATGAATAAATTTGAAAGTTTTTTTATTTATCACTCCTATATTACCATCAAAACGGGTTATTGTTATTTAAATTGATAATACAACATAATATTTTCAAATACAATATATATATATATATATATATATATATCGTAGAGAAGAAAGGCCCAAATAACTCCTTCCATGACTAATTTGCTTAACTATTTTTTAAACATTTTATAATTAATTACTGTTTTGTGTCATTCATTCGTAATTTTATCGTTCTGTTTATTCTATATATATGCAGTAGAGGAAGGGGAAAGCGTGTCTGATTGCTTCCTCTCGTGAGCGATCGGCATCACATTTTAAAATTGTTTTTAATAAATAAAAATAAAGAAAAAACACATACAACGAATTGACTTCATCTATATGCGCATGTTTTGGCGATTTCAATAAAAAGATCGAAATTACCAAAATGGTTATATGCGTGTTTACAACAAACTTATGAATGAAATGTTTAAAATTTAGCACTTTGGTTTCAAGTATTTTGAGTAGCGAAATTTCTGAAGCGATAGCGAGCTGGAAAAGCCAGCGAGTATATATATATATATATATATATATATATATATACATATATACATGGACAGTGGCACCGGGGGGGGGGGGCAGGGGGCTCAAGCCCCCCACTTTTTTACTTGCCCACCCCACACTCTTTACGGTCATCAATAATGAAGTTATATATGCATGTGTTTAACCCCCCCACACACACACACACACACACACACTTAGGAGAGCCCCCCCACTTTTATAACTGTCCCGCCGGTCCTGATATATATATATATATATATATATATATATATATATATATATATATATATATATATATATATATCATATTTAAAGTAGAGACGTTTTTCCCCTGTACCTTTTCGGAGTATAAGAAAATAACCACATGCATCACAGGCATCTCACCATTACATTACACTTATTCACTCGAGCGTGTTTTAGTAAATTTGTTATTATTTTCCTCTACATAACACTAAATATTACATTTGGCCCACCATCCACGTCTCTCCGAAACACCAACTCCATATAGGTGGTAGCAAAAACTTTTCTCCCGAACAATACTGTACTGTCACTCCACTCATCGATACCGGGAACTAATAAGCACAGTTTAATTTTCACAAAACACCCAGTTCTTATTTATTATTTGCCTGGTATTAATTTATTACATAATATAAAGCAATACGCGAAGACTTAATGACCCCTCCCGTTCAGTCCGATGATTTTCCGCGAATATCAGATTACGTTATTTCAAATTCTACCTATGACTTCTACATTTATATTCATTCCGGAATTAAGCGAATGAAATTAACGAACACAGTTCCTGCAACAGTTATTCATTCAACATGGCGGCTACAATTTCTTGATCGAATCGACTTCCTATTTAATTCAATAAACACCAAGATACTGGTAGACCCCGATACATTTACATTTTCAAAATCATACACCTTTAACACGCATATTATAGAAAACTTGCCCAAATCCAGTCATTTTCATCATCTACAAATGACATAAACCGTGTCATTGCTGAATCTTAACATAACACGCATGCCCATAATCAATCTTAGCTTAATTGACCGATTTTCACATGAAACGGTGGCGCTGTCGTTAGGAAGGCAGGTTTTATGATCGATAGTTTCAGCGTTCGATTCCATTCTACTATAACACTCTTTTCTTTTTTTACATTTATAGCATTCGCAAACACGGTAGAGGGGGGGGGGGAACAATAGGCTCTTTCTTTTTTTTATTCGACGTCATGCAATAGGTAGTACTTTCTCCCGTGCAACGCCGGGCGACGGGTTCCGCTAGTATATAATAAAGATAAACCCTTGCAATTGCCACGAATCTCACTGGTTATCATTATCTTTTTGTTTTAATTAGTACGAGTTCCAAAGTATCGACCAGAGTTTACATCTTCGGGCGTTAGACAAAGATTAGTACCTGTTTTGTTTTTAGTCTGATAAGGAGAAATCCTTTGAGACTGAGGCAATTTTTATTTTTATCCGAATCCTAGGTGCACCTTTTCGGAAGTTTGATTTTTCCTCTCCATAAACCGACCTTGTGTCTAACTCTCCCGCAAGTAAAGACACCGAGTTTCTTTTTTGTTCAAAGATTTAAATTGTTTTTGTTCTTGTTTGTTGTCTTAAGATGCCATATTTTATCTATCTCTACTTCAAGGTGCCTCCATTTACTGAGTTTTCAACGTGTTTTCAAGGGTTTGGGTTTTTGTCGGCTGCGGTAAAACATCTACAAGTAGACAGGTCTTTTCAACGTATGTTTTCTGATTATGTCTGCTCAGATTTCATTAACTGAATACTGAAATTATTACTATTTCATACCCACTGGGGTGTTACACGAGATATTACTAGTGATTGCTGACTGCTAAAACCGAGTTGTGTCTCATGGAAACTGTTCAGTACTCTTCGCTTCTTTCGATAATCATTGCAACTCATTTGGGGTTCTTGTACCAATCGCTATATTCTCACTTGTAACGTGAGCGGGCTTTCTTTAGAATTTAGATGATAATAGGCCTCTTAACGAGAACAGTACTCTCCGTACTCTACCAGTCGATACCTGGATGGTGCTATACCTCCTCGGTCTTCACATTCACACTGATGCTCCACAACTAACCGATGTTGGTGCAATCGCTTTTTTGGTTGGTGGGAAGTGGCCGAGTGATATTATTATATTTGAATACACTTTCTTGTGTCATCTTGTGTCACGCTATCAGTAATACGTTAAAAGTGTTAAAGTAAGTTACAACAGCCAGTAGAAAAGTTACAATTATGCGATAACTTTCTCAACAATTTCTGGGCATTGATATTTAAGATCATTTCAGTTGTAACTTATTAATCGCCAGCAAATAGAAAAATGGGCATTATACCCTAACCCTAACCCTAACCCTATACCTTCATACCACTATCTAAATCTACTTAGTTTATATCGAGTTTCCAATATATTTATCTATATATAAATTTACGTACATGTTGATGTTTATTTATTGGCATTACAGGATTAACTCCTAAACTAAGTGACCGATCACCATGAATTTTGAAAAACAGCTGCTATGCATAAGGGGTTGCAATGTGGACTATATTTAGTTTCATGCAAATGGTTCAAAAAGAAAGTGGAAAGCCGTCGTAAAAATTCAGATGCCTCCGATCTTTATGAAATTCTGACATCAATTAATTAAGAATTATATCTTGATGTTACTCTGTGTAAGGAAACATAAAAGTGGTTTCTATTAGTGCGACGTATAACTCTTCCTGTCGCATATACTAATGCATTTGCACTGAACGACCTCTTTTCAAAACAAGAGTTCGTTCGTTACACGAGTTGATGTTCATGAGGAAACAGATGTTGTGTAATGTACGATTTTTAGCTCAACAATTTGTTTTCAAAGTTCGTTATGCGTTATTCTCTTTCCCTTTTATTTAAAGCTGTCTATGCTGATTGTTAATATCTTAAATGTGTAATTTCAACTCTCAACAAATCACATTAAATTATAAACATAATCATTATTGAGGTAAATTTCAATCATTTTAGGAACATGTATTTATTAGTTAAACCGCATCATATTAAACAATTTATGAACCTCGAAATAAGCACTTCTTTCGAACTGGACTTTCTTTGAAATTTTTTGTCGTACATCATTTTTGTACTTATTAATGTATAATGGTTCTACAATAGTTTGGCACACTTAAGCAGATACCGAGTTGTTTTTCGAAGGTGTGAAGGTGACGACGTAATCTGGACTGTGATTGTATGAGTTCGTTTGATACTTTTGCTCGCTGGAGCTGGCTCCTCGATGGCTTAGAACCCGGCTTTAAAAGACACGGTTTTAGGTCTTGTTTGATCTTGTTGGATCGTCACGGCATTGTGGTTAGCACCACCTTTACGTTTCACACAACCCAGTTCGAAGTCTGAACGCATACAATTAGGCTTTAAACCCCTACAATGAATGAAACAATGCAGAATGTACGAACTATCACGATACTACCACCTACATTGCTTGATCTGCTTAGGTATAATGTTTCGATAGTATATAATCTTAAGATGGTTGGATATACCATTAACATTACAAACAAAAAGATAAACAATTATCAACGATGCAGACATACAGATAAATAAAACTACTTTAAACGAGTTTCGGGATAAAATCAATATGTTGTGTATGTGCTGTTCTTAGAAGAAAACAGTTAATCTCAGGGTTACGATCTTGTTTATGCTCCACGAATGTCGCCGCAGTCAGTACAGAGCTACACACTTTCATAGATGTTTAGCTAGTAGTTGTTGGCACAATGCCGAGCGTTTAGCGTCGTTCCTGATCTCCCTGAAGGCTCCATGAGGGCTTCTATTTTGGCATTGATTGCTGGCTCTAATTTAGAAATGCCGGCTTCGAACAAGTACAGGGTGTTCCTCTCTTCTTCCAACGGTTTTCACTGCGGATTTGTAAATGGTATCACGGATGTGAACCCACCTCTCTTCGGCATGACAGACGGGCAATCCTTGAGAGTGTCTTCGATGATGTTGGCGAAGTACTCAAGTAGGTCTGGTAAGCCGTAATGTTGCGGGGACTTTTCTGCTTGGTTCAATGGATCCACTTGGATTGGGGACGGACGTTACTGCCAATCACGGAGTAGTCGGTGTCACAGTAAGCACTGTGGTAGCTATGTTTGGTGAGAAAGCAGTTCAGTGTGGGTCTTCGTGTGATGGGACGGTCCAGCTGATGCCATTGATGAGATCTTAGGTGTCACCAGGATACCCGATGATGCGGCTTGGTGGCGAAAAATGTGTTGGTTAGGGTTAGGTTAGAAGTTGTGGCAGGAGAACAACTCAAGGAGCCTTTTGTAACGGAGAGCGGCCGATTGACGTAGATGCAGACACTTGTCGGCGCCGTCCAAAGAGGCAGCGTCTGGTATGCTGTGTGTGTGGGGCGAACCCGAAAACGCTCGCTGACGACAAAAAAGAAAGAGGAGTGGGAGGAGAAAGGCGTCAGAAAGTCAAATAAGGTTTTTATTTGAAAATCCGGGCAGCGGTGTCGAGTGAGAGATTTATGCAAATTAAGTTGATTTGCATGCGTCGCATTTTTTTTCAATAAGAAAGCGAAAGTGAAGATTGAGTGAGTTTTTTGTGGAGATCGTTCTGAACGTGGGATTGGAAAGTCAACGAAAGAAAAGAAGAGTGCTGGATTTTTTTATGTTAAACTGAACGACGTTTTTTTATACAGTTGAGAGAGACGGGTTTTTTTTCTTCCATTTGGACTTGATCTTGGCGACATCTCTGTTAAAAGATCATTTCGTTATTTTTTTTCTACACCTTTGTCCGTTCTCGTTCAGCCAAAATGAAGGTTAATATCCGCTGAGAGATATTATCACGATTATAAACAAAACGGTTAATTCACAATATATTTTTTTCCGTTGTTTTCTTAATCTAACCATATCCATAACCCTAAGCCTAAGTAAACAACGGAACTAACTCCTATAGCAAATAAAAGAATGTAACTATGATTTGTCTAGCACTTGTAAGGAATAAAAAAGTATTTCTAGTTTTTTATGTTTTAACGTTTCTTTATTAGAAAAAACTCGACTAATAAAACGAAGTTATTTGTGAATCTGTTCTGTTTGGTCTTCGTTTTGTGGTTGCTGTTGGGTCTGTCTGGTCTTCCGGTTGTGGAAAAGTGAAGCACTTGAGTCGAGTGGTTCCGAGATGAAGACCCTTTGCTGCGTAAGTGCTTTTTTGCATAAGTGCACAAGGCTTTTACTTGTTTATCAATGGCAGGCGATTTTCTCTCAATTTTCTACTCAGGCTGGACACTTTGTTTAAAAAGCCGGTGTCGATTCTACTTATCTCCTTTAAGATAGACCGAAATGACAAAAAAACGTATAGATAGATAGATAGATAGATAGATAGATAGAGCTTATATATATATATATATATATATATATATATATATATATACTTATATGAACGCAGATTGAATCCACGTATTGAACACTGCAAATACAAATCTATACTTATTTATTCCCTCGACCCCACTTCCCTTCTCAGTTTTTCTGTTTATTTAGATATTATCCCTTTCTCATTTTCTGTCTGTCTATCTGTCTGTATGCCTCTCTCTCTCTCTCTCTCTCTCTCTCTCTTTCTTCCGCACACACTTACTCTCCCTATATAGATATATAGATATATCACTCTAACATATTATATATGTATTTCAATGTCACTCAGCTTATTTTTAAGTTATATTCTCACCACTGTATTAATTTTTTATATGTTTCATAAAGAAATATAGACGTATATAAACAGAAACTGCAAGAAACACCATAAGCTCCCCGCCCCCCCCCCAAAAAAAAATAAAGATGGTACCGGCCTAGGCTGACACCATACAAAATATTTTTAGACGGTCAAGGTGGATGCGAAGATCGAGGAGGGACAGCACAAACTAGACATCAACTGGCAGAGTGCGGAGAGTGCTGGGACTTTAGAGAGGCTTATTGCCACCCAAATCCCAGAGGAGACCAATGGTACTTACCAACGAGAAATCAATGGTAAGCAGCTGTTGCGATATCGCAACGTCATTTGCGGTGGTTATCGAAAAGAGGTGGAGAGTACTATAAATCTG
>OY744537.1:55769673-55814673 GCA_963556195.1 Sepiola atlantica | reverse complement strand
TGTTTGTATAAATAAAACTTTATACTAAAGAACAGCTCTACTTGTTATTGAGCACTTTTTATAAACACTGGAGTAGAAAGAGTATGGGAGAGAGAGAGAGAAAGAAGAAGAAAGAAAAATTGGGTGGAGTACCATTTTTTATTCCTTTTTGTATCGGTTTTTATGTTTTCATTCCATCTCCTATATGTTTGTCTCCCCACGAGGGCAAAGATAAACAAAAGCTCATTCAATGTGGTAAATCCAGTTCGACCAAAAAGAAGCCCTCGAGACTGAAAATGACAGTTTTAGAAATGACTGACTCTATGAGTCTCTTTCCTCTGAAAACAAAAAAAAACTACTATTGCGAAAGACCAAATAAAAATGTCTTGCTTTTAGTTCTGCCTTATTTTCTATTATTTCCAAACTCAATGCTTTTTATGTCGAACTCGCGAACCTACATGAAATTTCGAACGGAACACTTTATTTAATCCACGAGGGTAGATTGTTCTCATTTCGTCAGACATAAACAGGCCGATAAGGGTTGACGGTTCGATCATTACTACAGGCGACATTAACTAAAAATAACAAAAAGATTAACATTTCAATCTAATCATGACTGACGGAACCCTAAGCAATCCACCCCGTAGATTTATTTTTTTAACATAGTTCACCCCAAACAAGGCAGGCCGCCACTGTAGACGTAAGGGGCTACTGAGAAGAAAGAAACGGGGAGAATGTTGTGGGGGTCAACCTTAACTGAGATCGGCGCAGCGAGATGTCTGTTTACATTAATTTTAAATTTCTGCATGTCAGTACTGTCGGGGAAACAGGGGCGGGGAGGGAGTTCCAGAGGCCAGCAGCACGAGGAAATAAATTATTTTAGTAGAAAACTCTCCGGCATCTGGGGATCTCCACAGTGAATGGATGGGATTTTGTTGATTGTCGAGTTAGTCTAGTGAATTTACGTCGAGGGGGCACCAGAGTAGCCAATTCATCGGAGCATAATCCATTGAAGTATTTGTAAAACAAGCACAAGGATGCTACATTGCGGCGATGGGACAGGGACTGGAGCTTGATTGACAGTGAGGGACTTATTAGGTTTGCGACTCTTTTTTGGACCTTGTCAAGGAGGGAAAGACTAGTAGATGATGCACCAGCCCAGATGTGGCAACAATACTCCATGCATGGGCGTATGGTGGCTTTTTAGAGATACAGGATAATGTCAGGTGTGAGGAGTTTACTAGCACGGTAGAGGGAGCCAACCTTCTTTGCGGCAGCCTTGGCAATGTCTTCAATGTATTTGTTGCAATTCATGTTACCTGTGAAGGTTAGGCCGAGGAGTTTGAATGATGAACTCTCAGGTAGGGTGGTATTTGCCATGACAATCGGTGGTTGGAGAGGTTTATTGTAGTTATTGAATGAAAGGAGCTTTATATTTGCGGCATTAAAAGTTACCAACCATTTATGACTCCAACCCACTACAGCCTGGAGGTCATTTTCTAGCGATTTAGCCATTGCCTCGGATATGATCGCGTCTGTTTTGCCAACATGGCGAGAGTAAAACGTGGTGTCGTCAGCAAATAAACAAATCTCAGACTCTATGTCATCAGGGAGATCGTTTATATAGATCAGGAACAAAAAAAGTTCCGAGAATAGATCCCTGGGGTACACCAGCATTTATGTCATGTTGCTTAGATGAATGGCCATTGAGGACAACCTGGATTTTTCTTTTGGTTAGGAAGGATCTAATTATATTAAGTAATTGCCCAGTAATACCGTATGAGCGTATTTTCAGGAGAAGCCCTTTATGCTATACCTTGTCAAAGGCCTTGGATATATCAAGCGCTACTGCCCTAGCTTCACCTGCCTTGTCGAGTGTATGATACATGCGTTCTGAGATGACCGTTAGGATGTCTGCTGTAGATCGTGCTTGTCTAAATCCATATTGGCGGTCAGAAAGAAGCTTAGCATTAACTACATTCCGTACTATAGTTAGATTGATTAAGGATTCAAAGATTTTAGCAAAGATCGGCAGTAGACTGATTGGGCGGTAGATCTGAGGATCGGTTCTATTCCTAGAATTCTTGTAGACTGGTACCACAGAGGCAATTTTCCAGTTATCGGGGAAGCAAGATTCAGCTAGGCATTTATTGTAGAGTTTGGAGAGGATAGGGGCCAGTTTAGCAGAGCATTTCTTTATTACTATTACAGGTATAAGATCAGGCCCACAAACTTTGGAGGTGTCAAGGTTTTTTATGATGTCTCTGACCTGGGATGGGGTGATTACCAGGTTATCAAGTGTGGCTTCGGTCCGCAATAGGAATTTGAGGAGGGGTGGTTTGTTGAGTCCAAGGTGGAGTTAGAAGCGAAACGCTGGGCAAGTAGTTCAGCCTTATCAGTGGCCGTGCAAACGACATCATTGTTGTTTGATAGTGGGGGAATCGTTGATTGACTATTATTCACTACACTATTATAGATTTTCAAGAAATCACGAGTACCTAGTTTCTGTGACTGAATGCGTTTTTTTTGTTAACTCATTATACCTTCTCTTTTCTTCGCCTATTACGGCCTTGCAATTATTTCTTGACTCTATAAACTTATGTCTATTTGTGGCTGACTTATGGCGGCCGAATTTACGGAATGCTTGTTTCCTCTCAGCAATGGCAGCTGCACATTCCGAGGTGAACCATTAGAGAGAGTGGGGCTTGCTAAAGAATTTCCGCATGGGGACATAGGCTTCAATGCCTGCTTTGACCCATTCAGTTTATTCATTTGCACACTGGTCGGCAGGGAGTGAGAAGGTTTCTTTCCATGGGGCGTCACTGATGTGATCTCTGATTAACTTAAAATCAGCCTGTTTGTAGTATCTCGCTTTTTTTAGCAACGGTTCATCAGCTTTTGGACGACTTTTTAGGGTGATATGTATCATTAGCACAATGTGATCAGCATTCTCGAGTGGACTATGAGCTTTCCTCACACATGCCTCGGGCATTGAGGTAAATAAAAGGTCTAGAAGTGAGGCTTGTTGGTCTACTCGATAGGGTTGCGGGTCGGAAAATCGACAGTCTGAGAGAGGGAGTGAGCTAAGGAGACAGTATACGTACAGTTGCCGGCTGCGTCAATAAGGCTGCAAAATCCCAACCAGTCGCGGTGGTGGGTATTAAAATCCCCAAATACATGTATCAGGGCATTCACGTCAATTAAGAGTGCTCTCTCTACTTTCAGAGACAGAGTTTAGCAGAGTACAGTCCTAGGTCGACGGGGAACGGTATAAGAAGTATAAGTAACTGACGCTGTGATGTAAAGTCAATCTAAAGCACATGTAGTTTTGGTCATCTGATTCTAACCTATGTTCTCTTGTCAGGGGGAGGGTGTTCCGAACATAAACTCCTAGCCCGTGCATATGTTAGTCAGAGTCTTTACAGTTAGTGGGAGGTAGTCAGTCATGCTAAAGTGGTGAGAGGAGATTGATGATTGAAGGTTAGTTTATCTTAGAGCTAGGATATCCGGGGAGTTTGTCAGGAGAAAGGTTTCTACGTCGTTGATGTTGGTTCTAAGTCCCCGGATATTTGTGAATGCGAGCCTCAAGTGTTTTTTGTTGTGTTCTGGTTTAGGTTTGCTTTTATTTTTTGTAATGACATGTTTGTTTTGATTATAGAGTGGGTTGACCAAGGTGGGTCCTTGTTTGGTACCAATAAGCTCACACAACCAGTCCATTAGTCACGACCTTGTCCATGGGGGTTGTGGCCTCGGGAAAGCCCATCGGAGATAATTGCAGGGTCCCTTTGCCTGCGCGACATGGCACATACAACTACCCACGGTATTATGCAACTGATGATGGAGCAGCCGTTCTTGGCGCTACCCAAGAGTTTGGGCTTCTTCCTGTAAGTCGAAAACAGCAGCATGACAAGCTGTCTAACCTGTACCCTTAACCTGTCGGAACAAGAGAGACCCAGACTGGTCATGTAAGACTTAATGACGAAAAATCTTTCCCCAAGTTGCCCAAATAGAGAGAAAGAGATCGGCGTTCATTGTCCTAGTAAGGAAACAAGGCTAGACACTGGGTGTTTTTGAGACGTCCCAGCGCTGGTACCTCTGTGCCTGACTAATAGACAAAGAAGGAGTGCAAGCGCCGTCGATAGGCAGAACCTATATATTCCTTAAGCATAAATAAAGATTAAATAAAGAGTTCAGTTCGAAATTCCGTACAAATCTCCGAGTCCGACGTAAAGATTCCCAAGTAAGACTCGGTGGATCCCAAGGTAGGCAGGTGCACATAAAGAAATCGTAAGTGACATCAGCTGAAACGTTGTGGATATAACAACCAAGATGGGAATAGTAGTCCGAATAATTCAACTAATACATATGACGTAAATATTCACAAGTAAAACTTGAAGGTTAAAAGTTGGAAAAGATGCACTCAAAGAATCACCGTGATTGGCTTTCAAGAAATATAGGATAGAATAAATGTTAAAAAAAAAAGTAACGCTAACCCATGGCAAATATTTTTATCTCGTGTCTGTAAAATCCAATTGATCGATAAATCGATGCTTCTGTCTGTTTTCTTTTCTTTTCAATTCAGCTTTCATATTTCAGACAATGATGACTGTGCCTGGTCTAAACACACATTGGTGAATCACTTAGACATCGTTAAATTCAAAGGTAACTTTCGAGCTGGTTATACAGATAGACGAACATAAATATGCGTTTAGACCGCGCACATTTTTGTTACTATGAAATTCTTCTCAATTTTGAGAAAATATAAATATGCGCTTAAACCGCACACATTTTTGTTAGTATAAAATTCTTCTTAATTTTGAGAAAATAAAAATATGCGTTTAGACCACGCACATTTTTGTTAGTATAAAATTCTCCTTAATTTTGTAGAAAATAAAAATATACGCTTAGACCGCGCACATTTTTGTTAGTATAAAATTCTTCTTAATTTTGAGAAAATAAAAATATGCGCTTAGATCGCGCACATTTTTGTTAGTATAAAATGTTTCTTAATTTTGAGAAAATAAAAATATGCGCTTAAACCGCACACATTTTTGTTAGTATAAAATTCTCCTTAATTTTGTAGAAAATAAAAATATACGCTTAGACCGCGCACATTTTTGTTAGTATAAAATGTTTCTTAATTTTGAGAAATTAAAAATATGCGCTTAGAGCGCGCACATTTTTGTTAGTATAAAATTCTTCTTAATTTTGAGAAAATAAAAATATGCGTTTAGACCACGCACATTTTTGTTAGTATAAAATTCTCCTTAATTTTGTAGAAAATAAAAATATACGCTTAGACCGCGCACATTTTTGTTAGTATAAAATTCTTCTTAATTTTGAGAAAATAAAAATATGCGCTTAGATCGCGCACATTTTTGTTAGTATAAAATGTTTCTTAATTTTGAGAAAATAAAAATATGCGCTTAAACCGCACACATATTTGTTAGTATAAAATGTTTCTTAATTTTGTAGAAAATAAAAATATACGCTTAGACCGCGCACATTTTTGTTAGTATAAAATGTTTCTTAATTTTGAGAAATTAAAAATATGCGCTTAGAGCGCGCACATTTTTGTTAGTATAAAATTCTTCTCAATTTTGAGAAAATAAAAATATACGCTTAGATCGCGCACATTTTTGTTAGTATAAAATTCTTCTCAATTTTGAGAAAATAAAAATGTGCGAATATAAAGTAATATCTTTCAGATACGCAGACATGAAAGCGCTGTTATATTTTCCTTCTGACTTATTCATGTTAATAATTGAAGAGTTAGAATGCAAAACGCGATAAACGCTATTTTAAAAATTACGAAGCATTTAAACACTAAACCACACCATGAAATCCTGTTTTATAAAATATGATACAAGAATAATTTATTGTTGCTTCCCATTGAAAACTGCTTTTAGTCGAAGTCTAGATTTAATATAGTTTACCTGTTTATTATTGTTTAATGTTTCACATCCAACGGATTGGATTTATCGCGTTTTGCATCCGAACCCTTCATATCTTATCATGTACAGATTTATGAAGTTAGAGAATATTATTTGTAAATGTTCGGCAACTCGCTAAAACGAGAAGCATTTTTTTAATCCGACTTTACTACATAAAAACAAAGAGAGATATTCTGACTCATTCCTTCTGCCTTTTAGCACTTAGGAAAGGTCTCACTTTTTTGCATTCGTTACGTGAGGCGCCCCTAGTGGGGAATGCAAACGGAACTGCCCAGGTATTTTTTGTAAGCCAGAGTGCTCATCCTCTAAGGCGCTGGCTTTTCAATCCTACTTTCTGACCTTGTGCCACATCTTACCGCCGTGAGAGGAAGATGAACAAAAAATGAAGTGAAAATTTTTTAAATAAATGTACTTTTCAAGAATTTATCTATTTTCCTTCACAATCTGTTATGGGAACAAAATGTATGCACGAATGTCAAGAGTCGTTTCTAAACATGTATTTAATTAGAATTCCCTTATAATACAAAATGTATACACGAATGTCACGAGTCGTTTCTAGAAATGTATTTAATAAGTATTCCCTAATAATACAAAATGTATACATAAATGTCACGAGTCGTTTCTAAAAATGAATTTAATAAGAATTCCCTAATAATACAAAATGTATACACGAATGTCACGAGTCGTTTCTAAAAATGTATTTAATAAGAATTCGCTAATAATACAAAATGTATACTCGAATGTCACGAGTCGTGTCTAAAAATGTATTTAATAAAAATTCCCTAATAATACAAAATGTATACACGAATGTCACGAGTCGTTTCTAGAAATGTATTTAATAAGAATTCCCTAATAATACAAAATGTATACACGAATGTCACGAGTAGTTTCTAAAAATGTATTTAATAAGAATTCCCTAATAATACAAAATGTATACTCGAATGTACCGAGTCGTGTCTAAAAATGTATTTAATAAGAATTCCCTAATAATACAAAATGAATACTCTTATGTCACGAGTCGTGTCTAAAAATGTATTTAATAAGAATTCCCTAATAATACAAAATGTATACACGAATGTCACGAGTCGTTTCTAAACATGTATTTAATAAGAATTCCCTAATAATACAAAATGAATACTCTTATGTCACGAGTCGTGTCTAAAAATGTATTTAATAAGAATACCCTAATAATACAAAATGTATACACGAATGTCACGAGTCGTTTCTAAAAATGTATTTAATAAGAATTCCCTAATAATAAAAAAAATGTATACACGAATGTCACGAGTCGTTTCTAAACATGTATTTAATAAGAATTCCCTAATAATACAAAATGTATACACGAATGTCACTTGTCGTTTCTAAAAATGTATTTAATAAGAATTCCCTAATAATACAAAATGTATACACGAATGTCACGAGTCGTGTCTAAAATTGTATTTAATAAGAATTCCCTAATAATACAAAATGTATACACGAATGTCACGAGTCGTTTCTAAAAATGTATTTAATAAGAATTCCCTAATAATACAAAATGTATACACGAATGTCACGAGTCGTTTCTAAAAATGTATTTAATAAGAATTCCCTAATAATACAAAATGTATACACGAATGTCACGAGTCGTTTCTAAAAATGTATTTAATAAGAATTCCCTAATAATACAAAATGTATACACGAATGTCACGAGTCGTTTCTAAAAATGTATTTAATAAGAATTCCCTAATAATACAAAATGTATACACGAATGTAACCAGTCGTTTCATAAAATGTATTTAATAAGACTTCCTTAATAATAAAAAAAATGTATACACGAATGTCACGAGTCGTTTCTAAAGATGTATTTAATAAGAATTACCTAATAATACAAAATGTATACACGAATGTCACAAGTCGTTTCTAAAAATGTATTTAATAAGAATTCCCTAATAATAAAAAATGTATACACGAATGTCACGAGTCGTTTCTAAAGATGTATTTAAAAAGAATCCCCTAATAATACAAAATGTATACTCAGATGTCACGAGTAGTTTCTAAAAATGTATTTAATAAGAATTCCCTAATTATACAAAATTTATACTCGAAAATAACGAGTCGTTTCTAAAAATGTATTTAATAAGAATTTCCTAATAATAAAAAAAATGTATACACGAATGTCACGAGTCGTTTCTAAACATGTATTTAATAAGAATTCCCTAATAATACAAAATGTATACACGAATGTCACGAGTCGTTTCTAAAAATGTATTTAATAAGAATTCCCTAATAATACAAAATGTATACACGAATGTCACGAGTCGTTTCTAAACATGTATTTAATAAGAATTCGCTAATAATACAAAATGTATACACGAATGTCACGAGTCGTTTCTAAAAATGTATTTAATAAGAATTCCCTAATAATACAAAATGTATACTCGAATGTCCCGAGTCGTGTCTAAAAATGTATTTAATAAGAATTCCCTAATAATACAAAGTGTATACTCGAATGTCACTAGTGGTGTCTAAAAATGTATTTAATAAGAATTCCCTAATAATACAAAATGTATACACGAATGTCACTAGTCATTTCTAAAAATGTATTTAATAAGAATTCCCTAATAATACAAAATGTATACTCGAATGTCACGAGTAGTTTCTAAAAATGTATTTAATAAGAATTCCCTAATAATACAAAATGTATACTCGAATGTCACGAGTCGTTTCTAAAAATGTATTTAATAAGAATTCCCTAATAATACAAAATGTATACACGAATGTCACGAGTCGTTTCTAAAAATGTATTTAATAAGAATTCCCTAATAATACAAAATGTATACACGAATGTCACGAGTCGTTTCTAAAAATGCATTTAATAAGAATTCCCTAATAATACAAAATGTATACTCGAATGTCACGAGTCGTGTCTAAAAATGTATTTAATAAGAATTCCCTAATAATACAAAATGTATACTCGAATGTCACTTGTCGTCTCTAAAAATGTATTTAATAAGAATTCCCTAATAATACAAAATGTATACACGAATGTCACGAGTAGTTTCTAAAAATGTATTTAATAAGAATTCCCTAATAATACAAAATGTATACACGAATGTCACGAGTCGTTTCTAAAAATGTATTTAATAAGAATTCCCTAATAATACAAAATGTATACTCGAATTTCACGAGTCGTGTCTAAAAATGTATTTAATAAGAATTCCCTAATAATACAAAATGTATACACGAATGTCACGAGTCGTTTCTAAAAATGTATTTAATAAGAATTCCATAATAATACAAAATGTATACTCGAATGTAACGAGTCGTTACTAAAAATGTATTTAATAAGAATTCCCTAATAATACAAAATGTATACTCGAATTTCACAAGTTTTTTCAAAAAATGTATTTAATTAGAATTCCCTAATAATACAAAATGTATACACGAATGTCACGAGTCGTTTCTAAAAATGTATTTAATAAGAATTCCCTAATAATACAAAATGTATACACGAATGTCACGAGTCATTTCTAAAAATGTATTTAATAAGAATTCCCTAATAATACAAAATGTATACACGAATGTCACGCGTCGTTTCTAAAAATTTATTTAATAAGAATTCCTTAATAATACAAAATGTATACACGAATGTCACGAGTAGTTTTTAAAAATGTATTTAATAAGAATTCCCCAATAATACAAAATGTATACACGAATGTCACGAGTCGTTTCTAAAAATGTATTTAATAAGAATTCCCTAATAATACAAAATATACACACGAATGTTACGAGTCGTTTCTAGAAATGTATTTAATAAGAATTCCCTAATAATACAAAATGTATACACGAATGGCACGAGTCGTTTCTAAAAATGTATTTAATAAGAATTCCCTAATAATACAAAATGTATACACGAATGTCACGAGTCGTTTCTAAAAATGTATTTAATAAGAATTCCCTAATAATACAAAATGTATACACAAATTGTCCCGAGTCGTTTCTAAACATGTATTTAATAAGAATTCCCTAATAATACAAAATGCATTTACGAATGTCACGAGTCGTTTCTAAAAATGTATTTAATACGAATTCCCTAATAATACAAAATGTATACACGAATGTCACGAGTCGTTTCTAAAAATGTATTTAATAAGAATTCCCTAATAAAGCCTATACTTTACAAAAATAAAAATCCAGCTGTTTCATCTCTATTTTCACACATTTTTTATCCTTTCATTTTTCCTGCTCTTGTTCACTTTATGAAGTGTGTCGCATCATTATGAACCCTAACCCTTACCTTGACCACGTGACGTGTATTCCAGCTAGTCTACCATAAATGTGTTGTGTTAGTCAAATCGCTTTTTTATGGAGTAAATGTAGCGATATTGTGTTCTAATCACCGTAGGCAAAACTTGATTATCGCTCTGTTTGGAGTCGAGTTATAAAACAAATGGGATTAAATTACGGTGATTTTTTCTTTCTCTTTTCATCGCTGCCTCAGAAAATAGAAACATATAGGTCAGCCGGGAATTGCCATTCATTCATCATTAAAACAAATTTAATATACACAAATAATATAAACAAAATATAAATCTGTCTAAATTTGGGGGAAGCGGACTTATTATTTTCATTATTTTTCTGCGGACTTGTGTTCACAGTTTCTATCCATTTCTCGGCTTCGTTTTGGCAGTTTTCGAATTAAATGCTGTCAGTGATTTGTGTGATTAAAGTTTAATTATATAGTAGAAACCTGATAAAAGGAATAAATACATAGGAAGTATCGCTCGTCAGATATTCTGAACGCTACATGGATTGGATACAAGAACTGGATGACTAGGATCTGAGGACTGGGAAACTAATGACTATGCACAATGCACTACATCCGAAAGATGATTTGACCGAATATACGTAAAAGGGAAATACGGGGGAAGAGGATTTCTACGTATAGAATGTAGCTGATACAATATAAGAACTAGACAAATACATAACCGAAAATACAGGAAGGCTGATCATCGCTGTAAGAGATATTGCCAAAATGAACAACGGGGATCAACGTGAAACAAAACGGTGAGAAATCAAGCCGTACAGAACAAAGTGATTAAAACAAACAATATCAAAGTTAAAATAGACGAAACCCAGAAATAAGTAAAGGTAGACTCTGTGAACGAAGTGACGAAACGGTGAATCACTTAAGCTAATGCAGCAAACTAACCCAAAACGAATACAAAACAGACAAGACTGCATAGAAAAAGTAGTCCACTGGGAACTATGCAAACATCTCTACTTTGAACGTGCAGAAATATGGCACAGATACAAAAGGGGGACAGTACTGGAAAATAAAAAGCACAAAATCCTCTGGGGCATCGGGGCAAAAAACAGACAAACTCATTCAAGCAAAGAGACCAGACGTGATAATAATCAACAAGAAAGAAAAGAACATGCAAAATCGTAGATTTAACCGTCACAGCAGTTCGCAGGGTGAATGTCAAGGAGTCGGAAAACTTGCCACAGAACTGAACGGAATATTAAACATGAGGAGAATCACACTAATGCCAATAACTGTAGAAACAGTTCCGAAAAACCTGAGAAAAAAACTAGTGAAAATTTGAGTCGAAGGGAATATTGAGACCATACAATGATGACTACGAATAGCCCGAATAGTAAGGAAAACTCATCGAATATGGAAACCAACCAACACAAGAAGCCAGAATTCAGTTCAAATAGAGAGAAACAAATATATAAAAAGACGTTCACACGAGCCCACGGGAATTGAAACTGGCAGAAATTTCGTAGACTTATCCGCCCCACCTAAAAAATGTACAAATGAAAAACACCGACATGTGGTGGCACTACCATTGGATAGTATCGTACCAAATGGTCATGACGGATTAAAGAGTATGGAAGGACAAAGTAGGAGCAGTAACAATTTTTGGGAAAATCATCGAATGCGGAAACCACCCCACCCACATATTGCAATACTAATAAAACAAAAACATGTTAGAAACACCACATGAACCTGAGAGAACTCAAACTTGAATAAATGTAATAAACGGTGCGCCCCCGCCCCCCCCCCCCCAAAAAAAAAATTGGAATCAGCCTCTGTACGATACCACCACGCTAAATAGTCGGAAAGGGTCAAGGAGGATGGTAAGACCTAGGAGGAAGATCACTAAGCAGACCTGCACTGAAGGAATGCAGAGAATACTGGGCCTTGGGAAGGCTTGTTGCTACTCAAATCCCAGAAAAAACCAATGGTCGTTGCCTGCGAGAAATCTTTGGTAAGCGTCTGTTTTGATAAATCAAGGTTTTTTGCAATAGTTTTCACAAGAGGTCGATAGTACTGGAAATATGGGGAAACTTGTTGTCACTCAGACTCCAGGGAACATCACCGGTTATTATCACTGATGATAACCTGTGTGAGAACTCCTAGTCAGTACATAATAAAAGTACATTTTAAAAATAAGTCAAAGCGATGCCTAATTATGAATTTCCCGGTTTTGTTTTCCGAAATTCTTTCAAAATAAAGAAACGCCACATTCGACTTGGGATTCATAAAAAGTGTGAATGGCAAAGAAATCAGAGAATGCAATTTGATTCGTCGGTCAATTTAAGATGTGAAAACGTTTCCATCCTTGGAGACTCTGGAATGTTTCTTTAAAAATACGCATAAGATATATCTATGATATAAAAAACAACATTCCGACATAAACACGGTGCTATAGATTTCTGTTTCTCGACTGCCCGTCTTGTGAAACGATTAAAGTCTCACACCAATGAGTATTAAATAAACATTATCTTAATATATATATATATATATATATATATATATATATATATATATATATATATATATATATATATATATAATATTTATAAATAAATATTAAAGTATTAATACCGACAGACGCTAGCGTTTCAAGCTTATTGCTCTCATCAGTGCATGAAAGTAACAATTTCACACAGTCAGCCTAGAATCTGCCAGCAGTCGCCATATCCACTCGGCCAACGGAAACTGTCACGTAATTAAGGAAAATTAAGATCTATATGTTCCTAGAAGCGGATATCCCATAAGACAGCTCAATTAATTGAGAAAATAAAAATTAAGAGCGTAATATTTATTTATTATTCGGTACAGAAACCCCAGTACAACATCAGTACCATTGGTTTCAAGCTCAGAAGGTGTTTACCTCCCGGTTATCTTCAGCTTTGAAAATCAGTACAACATAATATTAAATTTAATAATGATTTGTAGGCTGTTTTTGACCGTTTTTTACCGTTTCTGTGACTTACGACCATTTTTTTTTTTTTTTTAATAATAAAACATTTTTGTAATTTTTCAATTTATATTTAAAATTTTTATTTTAATTTCTTATTTTTTTGTTTTTTCATTATTTTATTTTTAACCTCACATATCTCATTTTTAACTTCACATATCTCATTTGTAACTTCACCTATCTCATTTTAACTTCACATATCTCATTTTTAACTTCACATATTTCATTTTTAACTTCACATATCTCATTTTTAATTTCACAGATCTCATTTTTAACCTCACATATCTCATTTTCAACTTCAAATATCTCATTTTCAACTTCACATATCTCATTTTTAACTTCACATATCTCATTTTTAACTTCACATATTTCATTTTTAACTTCACATATCTCATTTTTAATTTCACAGATCTCATTTGTAACTTCACATATCTCATTTTCAACTTCACATATCTCATTTTTAACTTCACATATCTCATTTTTAATTTCACAGATCTCATTTGTAACTTCACATATCTCATTTTCAACTTCACATATCTCATTTTTAACTTCACATATCTCATTTTTAATTTCACAGATCTCATTTGTAACTTCACATATCTCATTTTCAACTTCACATATCTCATTTTTAACTTCACATATCTCATTTTTAACTTCACATATCTCATTTTCAACTTCACATATCTCATTTTTAACTTCACATATCTCATTTTTAACTTCACATATCTCATTTTCAACTTCACATATCTCATTTTTAACTTCACATATCTCATTTGTAACTTCACATATCTCATTTGTAACTTCACCTATCTCATTTTTAACTTCACATATCTCATTTTTAATTTCACAGATCTCATTTGTAACTTCACATATCTCATTTTTAACTTCACATATCTCATTTTTAACTTCACATATCTCATTTTCAACTTCACATATCTCATTTTCAACTTCACATATCTCATTTTTAACTTCACATATCTCATTTGTAACTTCACCTATCTCATTTTAACTTCACATATCTCATTTTTAACTTCACATATTTCATTTTTAACTTCACATATCTCATTTTTAATTTCACAGATCTCATTTTTAACCTCACATATCTCATTTTCAACTTCAAATATCTCATTTTCAACTTCACATATCTCATTTTTAACTTCACATATCTCATTTTTAACTTCACCTATCTCATTTTCAACTTCACCTATCTCATTTTCAACTTTACATATCTCATTTTGAACTTCACATATCTCATTTTCAACTTCACATATCTCATTTTCAACTTCACATATCTCATTCTTAACTTCACATATCTCATTTTTAACTTCACCTATCTCATTTTCAACTTCACATATCTCATTTTTAACTTCACCTATCTCATTTTCAACTTCACATATCTCATTTTTAACTTTACGTATCTCATTTTAAACCTCACATATCTTTCTGGAACACATAATTTAGACGAAACTAATTAAACCCTTCATAACAAATAACGCCTTAGATAAAAATAGCAGTTAGCAAAAACTGGCTCATGGGAAAAATTTCAATTTGAAATCTTAATGTTCTTTTTTGGACTTTACTAAGCTTTTAATCTCACATAATTTAGACAAAACTAATTAAACACTTCAAAGCAAATAACGTATCCGATCGTGGTTTATACAAGACTCTCCATTTTCTCTACCAAGTGACAAAATCTAAAGGGTTTCTGCAGATTTTTCCCCAAAACCTAGCCGGTTTGAAAATCTCAGTTGGCAACACTGGTGACAACAAAGCTGAAGGTAGCCGGGAGGTTAACACCTTATGAGATTGAAACCAATGGTACTGATGTGGTACTGATTTTATGTACCAAATAATGAATATATATATATATATATATATATATATATATATAGGATGTACTAGCTCTAAGCGAAAACTTCAAAATGGCGTATTAGTGGGTTCCTCCACGTGTATGTTTGCTCTTTTCTTTGTTTTTTGTTTGGTTTCATCCAAAAATGAACTACTGTATAGGGTAGGTTTTTTCAAGACACTTTAATGCAAGAACTTTTTACTCTTTGTGAATTGTTCTGATGATATTGTAATGTTGCAGAGACGATATTAACATAAAAATATTGTTTGGCACAAGACAAATCAAACGGACCGTAAAAAATATATCTCACAGAAATGTTGTTCTTTGGAAATGTGAAAAACTAAAAATAATAAAATAAAAAACATGCTTATTGAAATATAATATGAACCTGACAGAGGCTTCCGCGTTTCATCAACGGAGGAAATCTTCAGCCTGAAGATTGCCCTCGAGGATGAAACGCGGGAGCTTCTGTGTAGTTTAATTGCCATAAATATATTCTCATAACTTACTACCTAGCTTTACTTGCGTATCGAGCACTGTTGAAGTAATTACTGAAAACTTATACATAAAAAATTATATCTCCTTATAAAATTTTATGTGGATACAGGAAATATATATATATATATATATATATATCTATATATATATATATATATATATATATATATATATATATATATATATATATACAGGGTGATTCATAAGTCACTTAGCTATTTAAAATGATTACCATAAACATACTATGAACTTTTGATAATTGTTATCTTACTCTCTAATTACTGCTATTTGTTATTTTAAATTTGTTCGTTCATATATTTGTTTCTATATATATTTATTTTTATTTATTTAAATTTGTGTAAATCATCATATGTGCTTTTTTTTCAGGCAGTATGGCATTTACAATTGAAGAGCGAATTTTTATTGTTATTCATATGGCCAAATTTGATGAATCTCCCACACAATGACGACCTCAAATCAAAAATCACTGCCGAGTTTGTTAAAATTAATCAATAAAATATGCTACAAAGAGTCGTAAATTCCTTGCAAAAAAGAATGGAGCTATGCATGCAGAACGAAGGTGGAAATTTTGAAAAATTGCTGTAATTTTAAACTCCCATAAACTTTCTGTTTTGTATTACCATATTTTTTAACTTTAGAATTTTGAAAATAAATAGCTAAGTGACTTATGAATAACCCTGTATATATAGATATAGTAATATGTTATAAAGGAAATGCATAGTGCCGGATAGGTGTTAAGCTGGAAGGACCAAAAATAATAAATCAAAGTGGGGGCTTACTATTTATTTTTATTTAAAATCTTACATAACAGCAAGTGTGGGGTCGGCTGTGTGTTTTTTTACTGGATAATGATTAAGAATCATTTAATATTTCCGGAAAATCGTCCCTTTGTCAAAAACAGACACCAAAGGAAAACTTCGTCTGCGTAAAAAATTCACCAAAATGGATCCATGTTAATTGGTGTGGAGGAATACGTGGGTACGAACTCGAAATGGCGTATGTATGTATGTATGTATGTATGTATGTATGTATGTATGTATGTATGTATGTATGTATTATTATTGTTGTTATTATTATTATTATTATTAGTATTATTATTATTATTATCACGCATAATTTTTATAATTATTATTATGTATCATTTATTATCATTTATTATTATTATTATTATTATCACGCATTATTATTATAATTATTATTATGTATCATTTATTATCATTTATTATTGTTATTATTATTATCGTTATTATTAATATCACGCATTATTATTATTATTATTATTATTATTATTATTATTATTATTATTATTATTATTATTATTATAATAATAATAATAATAATAATAATAATAATAATAATAATAATAATAATAATAATAATAATACAACAACAACAACAAATGCTAATAATGAGCGATGCTTTTACTACACGTGGCATCTGTTTCCCGCTGGAAAAAGACCTGATTCCGGCTGATTGGACAGCGACAGCGGAATAACATTAGTTTTCTTACAGATCTACATTGAAAACATTTCATGTGACGCATCTGTTAAATGTGTTTCGCATTGTATGAAGAAAACAGAGAAACGGTTCGAGTATATTTTGCTGAGGAGACAGATTTTCTTAACAGTTTATGACCATTTTTTTTTTTTAAACTTCAACCGATTTTTTTTTATTGAGCCTCTCAATTGGTTGAGTGTGAAAGTTGATGTTCAGGAGAGGAGGATTAGGATTAGGGTTAGGGTTAGGGTTAGGGTTAGGTTTAGGGTTAGAAGGAGGGGTCGCACTTGTTTATATGAGACATTTTTCTACCCCGATGACCTTCACCTCTTTTATTTTCATAAAAAAATATGAACATTTTTCTTTTGAAATTTAATTTTTGTTTGTTTTATTATTATTATTAGTCACAGAACTACAACTAGTAGTACTAATACTATACTGCCACTACTACTACTACTACTTCTACCACTACTACAATTTTGCCATTTTTATCACTATTGTTGTTACTTTCAACTGCACACACTGGCCCATAATTAGCTGCCACGTTTTAAAATTTCATAACTTTCTTGTTTTAGATTAAAATTATATATTTATATTTTGTCAAATATAAGAAACTCTTCGAAATCGACAATGTTTTTAATCTGAAATCAAAGTGTAGTATTAGTTCTAAGTGTAGTCACTTAGTCTTTTCTATCCTCGGTCAGTGAAGGAGAAATCCTTTTAGACCGAGGTAACTGTAATTTTTGTTCTAATATAGAGTGCTCCTTTAAAGATGGTGTATGTTCCCCAGATTAAAAACCGACCTTGTCTCGAACTCCACTCTCGTGTTAACAAAAGTAAAGTTGTATGATATTACACTATCATATAAGCGGACAAGTTAAAATAAAATTGTGCTGCAAAAAGAAGCTTTTCACATCATGAATCCTTTATGATTAAAAATCAACTTGTCTCCAAATATTAAATCCATAGCATGGTGGCAGATCTCCTACTTAGTGTGGAGTGTGCGTTGTAGTAACCTACATTCGATGGGGAAACTCCAATTTTCGGTGTGACGTCACCTCTAGTTGACATTAATGTCAGGTCCACTGTTATCTGAAGTGGTCGTACTTGTCAGGGACCAATCTTTTTCTTCTTTTTTACTTATATTCACCCCAAACAAGACACATTTCAACTAGGACATACGGGGCTACTGTAAATTACAGTCCAGATTAATAGGGACATCATAAATAGGGAGTTGTGCAGCGAGATGTTTGTTAACAGTACATTTAAATTGCTGCATGTTTGTACAATCGGAGAAGCAGGTAGCAGGAAGAGATTTCAAATGGTTAGCAGTTCGAGGAAAGAATCTATTAAAGTAGAAAGCTTTCGAACTAAGTGAAGGGGTACAGTTCTGCTGATTGTCGGGTATGTTGGGGGTATTTACATCGAGGTGAAAAGGGTACAGCAAGTTCGTCGGAGCATATTCTATTGAAGTACTTGTAGAACAAGCACAGGGGCAGGGTCTTGAGCTTGGTCGACAGTGTGGAGCCTATTCGATTAGAGGCTCTTTATTGGACGCCGTCTAAGAGGGAGAGACTAGTGGTTTGTGCACCAGACACTATATAAAGAGAGTTCGAAAAATGAAATTCGACGATTATGGGTTTCATTGTCCGGTGAATTCCGCGATTAGTACTAAGTCACAATTAGAACCCATGCACCCATATAGTCCGCCCCTGAACACTCGGTACTTTTTCTAAAAGGGGCACTCGAGCGAATTTACCGGACGATGAAACCGGTTATCGTCGAATTCAATTTCTCAAACTATCTTCATGGGTCGTGTAAGCGTTTAGATTGATTGTAAAGTGTCTTTTCTAATCAGTAACGGTCTATCCATGCCAATGAAACCATGGTAAGTCTCTGGAATATGTAACGCAACGTATAGTTTTTAAATGAATATTTTTTAGCTTCCACATTCTTACGATCAATCCCTTTAATTGATTTTTTTTTTAACATCCCCCAAAGTAGGTTTTGAAAAATATTTATATCTCCTCTAATCGTGTCTGACCTCCTCCAGATCATCCTGGAAATATACTCGCCTATCGAAACTTAGATTCTGATGCTTCTATTTTTCTCCAAATACGACTTTAGCGGCCGGACTCAGATTAAAATATTTTCATAAAATACTCCGTCCTCCTACCCCAAATATTATTCCGTTTTGAGATTTTACTTTGGATGCTGTGTTGTGTCCAAGAACATAATTGGAAATAGACATTATAAATTTTCTGAAAGGCTGCTTTTCTCTTATTACGCATAATGTAATAGTGTAATTACTTGGAACTTTCCCCATCCTCATATCATATATTCTTTTACACTTCTATGTCCAGTGCTATTCTTCTATTCTTTGTTATATTACACTCCCCATTTCCTTATAATTCCGTTTTTCCCCATATGTGTTTTTTATAAGAATTTTTTCTTTCTGTTAAATTGTCCTTGTCCTTATCTCCCTCTAAACTTTTCCTCCTACCCTCTTACTCTTCACATCCTCTTTCAAATTGTATTTTTTTTAAACTTTGTAAAAAACTCTTAATCTTCTTCAGTTTTTATTTTTTATTTTTATTTTTATTTTTGATTTTGATTTTGATTTGCTTTCTGTATTTTTTATTTTTTATTTTATTTTATTTTGTTTTGTTTGATTTTATTTAATTCTCTAATCTTTTTTTTTAATGTTTTATAAGAAATTTTGAAAAGGAAATATCCTCGATAAAATTTTGTCATTTTCAAAAAAAAATTAATATGTATCATTCGTTCTTCACCCCTCTGATAAGAATTTTTTTAATTTTTAATTTTTATTTTTTGCGAAAATTTAAAAAGGAAAAATCTTTTTAAAATTGTGTGATATATTTTTATATAGGTACCAATGATTTGTTTATAGGTATCATTGTGTGTTGTCCTCCCCTATGCTACCAACATATCAACATGTGATTATTTCTGTCAGCAGATGTTTCTCTAGAACCAAGTTTTTTTTTCTGTAAGAAGTATTGCTATAGGCGCTGATGAAAGGACGTTTTGGACCAACGTTATAAAATTATAAAATAAAATAAAAGATTTCCTAATTTCTTTGGAAACGATCGTACGTCGTAATGGACTTGATGTTGTAATTCTTTAGAACAGTAAAAGTAATGCTTTGATTCACTAAATGTTTATATATATAAATATATATTAATATATATAAAATAAATGATGAAAATAAAAATTGGATATTCTTCAAGTATTCAGACAAATAATATAAAAAACTGTTTTCTTTTCCTTAATCCATGGATTTTCAAATATAAGCTCTTTTCATCAGAGGAAAACATCAGCAAGAATTGTATTACTGTTTAGCATAAATTTGAAAATCTAAAATGTGAGCAAAAAGACATGTTCAATGAGGGTTTGGTGGGAAAATATAATGTGTTCATGTAAATATCCAAGGAATCAGTTAGAAGAAGCAGATATAAGGTGAACATTGTGTTGTAATCCATTGAGTCCAGATGATTCGAATTAAATTCAAAATAAAAATCAGTTCATAATAAACTGACTCACTAAAAAGTTGTTTTCTTTCGAAAGAGTTCGTAGGAAATCAGAATATAAATAAGTTAATTGCCGTTTGTAATGCTTCCCTGGCAGACAGAAAACTATGAAAAGAGTTGTCCATCTCAAATCCAAACAAAGGAAGCCTAGAGTTGGTCTCCTAATCCGGACTCTCTTCAGCCTCTGTTTATTTCTGCTCCCCGGGGAATGGCTCCTCGCGCGCTTTGTGATTTTTATATGATATTTTAATCAACAAATGTATGTCAGTTTTGTTATTTTGTATTGATTCAGCGTTTTTGCCGGCAAATATTACCGATATATACTTCGTAGCAAATTAAAATAACATTTCCTGTGTTTCTGTGATCTCTGACACTAGCTAGCATGACTTTCGATCAGCTCCTTTTTATTTCCAGTGTCAGAAAAATTAAAAGTTAAAATTTGATTATAAATGGGGACGTCAATCTGTATTCAATTGATGCTGTCTATATAATTAAGCTTTAAACTGTATTAACACCCTGTGCTAGCAATAGATTTAATATCAATAAAACATCTGGTCTCTGAAATGGTCGTGCACAAACAGTCGTTATGTTACATTTTTGGAACGTGATTTGATTATGTAACTGTGGTTACATGGATCTATGTTATATATATATATATATATATATATATATATATATACACATATATATATATATATATATATATATATATATATATATATATATATATATATATATATATATATATATATATATATATATATATATATATATATATATATATATATATATATATATATATTGAAAGCCCTGAGATAAAATACTGTGGGTTTTTTTAATTCCCGAAACAGTTTTTTTTATGGTAAAGAACTGATGATCCCTTAAATAATGTTAAGACTAGCGTAAATTCTTGGCAGCAAACTAATATAGTGAGTGTAAAAAGTTAATTAATTTACATGCAAAGTAGTTTTTCAAGTCACGACTTGGGACTAAAAGTGTTGGGTTTTTTTCATATAGTTTAAATGGTTGAAACACTTTTAAGACTATATATATATATATGTGTGTGGGGGGGGGTATGTATGTATGTATGTATGTATGTATGTATGTATGTATGTATGTATGTATGCATGTATGTATGTATGTATGTATGTGTGTGTGTGTGTGTTAATGTTTTATATGTTCTGGAGGGCTATCCAAGTTTATATTTTCGGAAGGAAACACGACAAAATAAAATAATTAATTTATTGCTCTTCTTAATTACTTCGAAGTAAGTATTCGTATAATTAATTAATCATTCGCGTAAGGAATCAGAGTAATGGTGCTTAGTGTGATTGTATTATTGTCATCTATACAAAGCAAGTTACTTAAGGAAAAGTAATTATCACCTCGTGGTCTGTCATATGACAAGATTTCTCGCTTATAATAGCGTGTGGCAAATTCAATCGGAGAATTTTCTAGGCCGTTTGTGTTGTTGCTGATAAACTGCAAGCGGGGGAGACAGAGGTGTTTCAGCAATTTTTTGCTGCTTTGAAGAAGAGCCCTAAACACTAATTTCATCAGCAACGATGAAAACGGGTACATATGTGGCACAGGTTAAACATTTAAGGTCAGGTACACTAACCACATGATAACCTACAAAAATTGTATGAGTTTTTCTAAGTATTAGGTGATGAAAAATACAGAAACATACACGGTAACATAAAAAGGGAAATGATAAAAAAGCAACAGCTGAAGTATAAACAGTACGAATTTTAGGTTGTGCCTAGAGGAAAAATATCAGATAATATGCTGTTCAGAATAAATATGACTTTATTGCAAAATGCAGACATTTAAACAAACACCTCCTCTGCCACATAAGGTCAGACTAAATAACGATACTAAAATAAAAATATAAACCAAAATACAAAAACACACATAAATAAATAAAAATAAAACAATAAATAGATAATATTAAAAATATACGGGTAAAAAATAAAACAATAACAATGATAATAATAAAAAATAATAATAAATAAACTAACAAAATAATGCCAAATAAATAAAATAAGAAGAACTCTTGCAATGTTAGAGCTTACCTTCTCCTAGATGAGTTGCCCTACCAATACACTAAATATCGTCTACTTGTTCACCTACCGCTAAGGGGATAGGGAGATGGATTAAGACTTTTTAACAGCCCCTATCGAAACGTATAGAGCATGCTATTTCCAAACGGTTGCCGGTCTGAGTATTGACAAGGTTCAACGTTGCTTAACTTCGATGATTCGATAAAAACCGTTTTCTCGCCGTGAATTAATAGCAACTGGTTTTAAAAGGGGTTCGACAAGCCAATATATGCGCTTCCCGCATAATTTTTCATTGTATATTTAATGATCATATTAATAATCATCTCAAGACAGAAGAGAGATTTGTGACCTTCAGGGTCGAACGACCACCCGCCCCTAAAAAGATCAGAAACATTGTGAACCGGGTCAGCGAAGAAAAGTCCGCGCAATCCAGATGTAATGACGTTATATTATTCCCCATAGGTAGACAACAATTAAGATGTAATAATGAACAAAAATTGAAAGATACAAACAAATAAAATTTAAATAAATAGAAGAATTACGGATAGTTCACTCGTAATAACGGTCAACACCAATTATCCAAAATAAAAAAATTTGAAAAGGGTTGTTCACCCAACATTGGAAATAAAAAAATGAGGGTTGTTCTTCCTTTTTGACCAGAAAACAAACCAATTAAAACGAGATTATTTAGTGAAATATGAAAATTAAAAGTTTCCAGAGATTAATTAGAATGGCACACATAACAAATAAGTGAATCTATAAAAAAAATAACAAGAACAATTGCAATATAATAGCAATAAAAACACGCAGAGCAGCTAGACAATTTCAAGATTGTACAGTTGTGCTCCCATGGACTCGCTGTACTTGTACCTTCTCAACGAAAATACTCTTTTTCAAACCGACTAGCAGAAACATTTCATCCCTTCACTATACAGATGCTAGAAAATGTTCTACTTTAATAGATTGTTTCCTTAGACCCCTTCGCTTTAGAATGCTCTCCTTGCTCCCAGCTTCCCCGACCGTAGAAACATACAGAAAATTAAATGTAATGTGTACAAACATCTTACTGTAGCAATATGCCTTGTTTAGGGTAGACCAAGGCAAACAAATTAGCATATCCTATTTTAATTGCCAAACATATCTTCGTACAAAATTGTTAATGATTGATAGCTATAATCGATGCAAACATTTGGATAATGGCACGACAGTGACAAAATTTAGATTATCCGGATATTAAATTCCACAGGTGAGCCAGTCTGTGAAGACAGTCATATAAAATTGCTTTGTGGAAAATCCAATAGAATTGCATTCAAATAACATAAATTGACGAGTGAGATTTATAAATCAATTCCAACATTAATTACGTGGGTCACATATGTTTACAGAGAAATGGCAAATATCGCAAAATGTATTTATTAATTTTCGCATGTATAAAGTGAGAACCATTCACATTAAGCACACAAGCTTGCATTCACGCCTTGAAGCATTCAGCCATATATACAATGGCAATGCAAGTTTCTTTACTTCAGTTAAATATCACATCAACAGCAACGATTTCTGTAATACATAACCAAGCTATGTCATCAAACGCATATATTCTCATTGAATTGGAAGTACTTTGTAAATCATTCACAGGTTAATAAAATGTTGCTTATTCCAAACCCTGGCCATATCCATAATCAATTATTGTAACCTTTTAACCTTTCTTTCAGAACTCCAGATCACTAACCTACATAATGTTCTACAGATATGGATCTTCTTCACTTGACACTTAACTGCTTCATTCATCTAAGTAGAAATTGTGAGCGCTACTTAAAATCTGACACACACAGAGTATAGTTGAGATAGAAGCTATCACTAGATCTCTCTTTTTCGGTAACTGTGAACATAGAGTATTGATAAATAACTCAAAAATATGTAGCAGTTGCATGAGCAAACTATTCTGTATCTGTCTACGTGACCAGCGGTGAAATTGTGATTCGGCTGGCGATGCAACCATCGCCTTTTTACCGCGTGAACAAGCAACAACACGCCTACGCTCAATGAGATTCATACGCGATTAATCGTCTTGGATCGACAACTAAACCACGTGACGAACAGAACGATTTAGTCCAATCCTTAATTTCAAACAGACGAATCGAGGATAACGTTATTGTGTCTTGTCTTGTGACATTAGTCAACCCATTGTACAACCTTCATTTTGTTCCTGTATTCCCGCGAATGAAAGTGAATATCTATTTAGTTGTGCAGCCGTTATCATTTCGTGGAAGAATAGTGATCCCTTTTTGCTTATGTAACATTCTATTTCAGTCAGATTCGACCAGACGCATTACTCTTCTAAGTGAGTTCGTTATTCTGATTTTCTTCCCGATTTAAACCCCGACTCACAAACCTAAAATTGGTTCCACCAACTAAAGACATGTTACGCGAAGAATACGGTAAAGTTTTCGGAATTTGTATGGAATTGAATTTCACAAACAAATCAACTTTAATGATGTAATTTTCATATAAAAAGAACTGACCCTAACAGCAACCCTAACTCTTATGGAAATTAGGCAGAGTTATTGAACTATATTTAAACAACGACAATGTTCGTTTACTCGAATTAAAAGGGGTGATGTTTCGGTGAAAACATAGTCTCATACATGTATATTCACTGGAGTTATCCCTCATTCATAACTATTTTCCTGATAACCCAGCAGATGAGGAATATGGTGAAGATAATCACCCTATAGATATATAATATTATAGGGACACTAACATTAAACCATATAATATTATAGGGACACTAACATTAAAACATATAATATTATAGGGACACTAACATTAAAACATATAATATTATAGGGACACTAACATTAAACCATATAATATTATAGGGACACTAACATTAAACCATATAATATTATAGGGACACTAACATTAAACCATATAATATTATAGGGACACTAACATTAAACCATCAAAATATCCAGATGAAGTGGCCAGTTACGTATCTAAAAGGATGAATTCTTATTAACTTTTTTATTAACACGTCAATTCATTGTAGATTGGCCCTCATGATGAATGAACCCTTAGGGTGGTCTACCTATTACAGGTTCCTATTAAACAGAAATACTCTGTACAATTTAATGTTGTGCACTTTGAAAATTTAAGCGAATAATCAAAAATATTGTAGCAGTTTCCTACAAGCCGCCATATTGTTTAAATATCGATGACTTCTTAGCTGCCCGCTGATTGATTCAGGCAATCTACTTCCTCCTTAGTTTGACCCATCAGTGGCCTTCTTTTAGGCGAATCTCAGATGGCTTACAAAATAATTATATAAACACTTGAGCGTCATCCGCCCTTTCTCTTTTTTTTCTTCTGTGGCACGAGACAGCACTTCTCTCTCTTTCCTTCTTTGGCACTGCCAAACACAATCCCCATCTCGTGGGACGCAACAGACATTTTCCCGGGCCTTTGACCCTGGGTTCGACTTCGACAAGAAGACAAGAAACCAAAATGGCTACTGCCTCATACACGCGCACTTGATATAACACGCACACACATAATTCTGTCGTCGTCAATATCTCATTTACACACTAACATTTCCTCTTCGTCACATCTTCTGTCCTACATGTACGAACAGAGAAACTCCAAAAACAGCATAACTTTTTAACAGTATGTAGGTGTTTCAAAAATATGTGAATATACGCCTTTTTTAGGTGTTACGTCAACTAAGCATACACTCGTATTGTTAATTTCCTTTTTATATTTTAACATCTTTCGTACATTGGAAAAAAAATTACAATCGCGAACAAAAATAGATGAGCAAAACATCCGGACCAAAACGTCCGTTGGCCAAACGTCCGTCTGCCGGCGAAGACGACTTAAAAGCGAAAGGAAACCAAAAGAAATGAAAAAAAAACGGTTTGGTTCTCGCGATGTCTGCGATGGGTTTGGAATGCCGGAGAGTGGAAAGTAAAAGGGACCCAGGGTAGTAGAAACTGGGTGGGTGTCGGATGTGAGAGTTAAGAGGGTGTCGACAAAAACCGAGGACGTGCGCAAAGCAGAGCGCCCGGGGGGGGGGGGACAAAAGATAAAGTGACATGCTGTCAGTGGTTTTAAAAGTTGAAGACTCAGCTCTTTTTTATTGAGGTTGGACGAAAAAGAAAAAGAAGGAATGAGACGCGATGTTTTTGTTTTTGTTTTTGTTTGGGAGGAGGGTGTTCCTTTTAATTTTTAACTCTATTTCTTTTTCTCTCCATATGTTCAACATTTGATCCGGAGTAGATTTTAAAGTGCGTATCCATTTCAAATTCTCTCACATCTCAATAGTCCTAAACTTAAGAACGATGATTTTTTTCAGAAATCGCAGCTAAAAGATACTCATGGGGAAGTGGTTTATATGTTAATTGATTTATGTTTTACTTTTGTGCCAGACAAAGCTACATTATACAAGTCCCTTGCAAATCCATTTCAGATGAATATTATCTTCACGTTCTTCTTATTCTTATTCTTTCTTTCTTTCTTTCTTTTTTTGTTTTCTTCTTTTCTTTCTCTTACGGTTCGCCTTTTTCTCATCATTCTTTTTCATATTTCCTTCATTCCTTCTCAAATTTACCGTTCTTCACATTTCCTATTCTTCTCCTTCTTATTCTTATCCATTTCTTCTTCGTCTTTTTCTTCATCTTCTTCTTCCTCCTTATTTTTTTCTTCTATTAATTATTCTTTCATCTTCTTTCTCTTGTTCTCCTTTCTCTTCTTCATCCTTCTTCTTTATCCTCCTCCTTCTTTTCTTTCTTCTATTAATCACTCTGTCATCTTTTTTTCTTTTTCTTCTTCTTCTTCATCTTCTCTTTCATTCTTCTTCTTCTTATTATTATTATTATTATTATTATTATTATTATTATTATTATTATTATTATTATGTGTACTCACTAGGATTTCTCACACAGGTCATTATCAATATTTCCTCACTGAAAATCAGTGGTGGTGTTTCCCAGAGTTTGAGTGACAACAAGTCTCCCCAGATGTCCAGTACTCTCCACCTCTTTCTATACCCATTGCAAATGTCTTCGCGTTATCACAACAGATGATTATCATCAATATCTCGATGACTACGCTCTTTGGTCTTTTCTGTGAGTTTGATGGCAATAGCCCTCCTCAAGGTTCTAGTGCTCTCCGCACTCTTCCAGTGAAGATCTGGTTGGTGTTCTCCCTCCTCGGTCTTTCTATCCTCCTTGACCCTTCACGGCTAGTTTGTGTGGTATCAGCTAAGGCTGGTTACATCACTTTTTTGAGGGGGATGGTTTATGAAATTTCTTACATTTTCTGTTCCTTGGTTTCATGCGTTGATGTTTTCTCTGTCTTTATGTTTTCGTCCTATTGCAACTTCCATCTGACTGGTTAGCATTCGTAGCTGATGTGGGTTGGTTTCCGCATTCAAGGATTTTCCTTAATTTTTCAATTGTTTTTATCATTGCCGCCAGTTGTATGGTCTCAGTTTTTCTTATTTCCTTCCTATTTTCGTTCTAAATTTTAATGTCATTAAATATTTTGTTTTCTTTCTAAATGCAAGTCTCCTCTCTTAATTGTTCTTTTCATAACGTCCGTTAATGTTCGTTCTTCTTCCTTTTTTCTTTCTCTTAATAAGAATAGTTTAACATACCTTATGTTTCTCTCTCTCTCTCTCTCTCTCTCTCTCTCTCTCTCTCTCTCTCTCTCTGTCCTTCTCCTTCGCCTACCGCGTCGACTGCCTTACGTCTTCTCATCCTTTCTTCTGGGCCCCGTAGCATCCTGGTTCAGCGCACCCAAGTGAGGAACCGAGGTACGGCACCAAATCGAAACATGTTACATTGTGGCTGTTTTAAAACTGTGATTAAAAGTGATTAAAACTGTTTCTTTTCATACTGTCTCTTAAACTAACATTACGATCTTCTTTTTTATTGGTAATAAAAGCCTTTAAACTGTCATTTTTAATCGTTTCATAGTTCTTTATGAATCTCTTTTAAATCTCATATATGGAACGCTTCCGAAAATATCAAAAGACTTCAAGCGTAACTATAAGATTCTTACACTCGTATGTGGGGTTGTGCACAGATTTTCACGTCTTTTTATCAGATTTTCCTGAACTATTCTAAGCCTTCATACAATTATTTGTATCATAGTAATTGCCTACATGCCTCATATTCTCTGAAAGTTCCATGTATTTTCTTTGTTTTTCTGTGTCCTTGATCTTCACCTTGTGCACTGCTGGGATCCCAGTCTCCATGTTTCCATTTTTTTCTTCCTAAAGTTGATAATTTTGTTATCTATTTCGGACATCCTTAAGCATAAAATTATCCATGCTTAGAAAATTTAGTCGTGGGATTTATTACAGTCTAACCATTATTTGGCTATTTTATTTTTTCTGAGTTTACCCCCTTCAGGATATTTTGATCGATGTATAGCAGGTCATGTGTCTCTCTTGTTGCTTTCCGGCATCTTTTTTTTCTTCTAGGAGAGTAGTTCACTGTTAGCAAGGAAGTGGTAGATATGTTTTCTCAGTTATGCCGTTAACATTTTCCACATTGTTGTTAGGCAAGTCATTGGTCTGCAGTTGCTTGTCATAGTTTCCTTCTCTTTTTGTATTCATGTGGTAATTCCCTCAATCATCCACTCTCCTATGTGAATTTTGTGTATAAATCTTCTTAGATTTTATGTTAGTCTTTCGTGTAGGATTGTGAATTATTAAACAATAATGCATGTATTCCGTCGTGGCCTGGTGATTTCCACTTTCATTAATTTCGGTTTTTGTTTCTTCTTCAATTTCCTGGAAGTCTTATTTCATGTTTTTTCAGGCAGTCGACACATATGTTGTGGTCTTGTCGCTTTTCCCATTATTTCCTCGGAATTAGCTCGTTCCTCTCGGGTCAGGTTGTTCTGTGTTTCTTTTATCTCTATTTCCGTTTAGGTGAGACTCATTGTTTTCAAAGGCCCTATTTTATTTGTACTGTACAGACTTGTGTCTGTATTTTTTGTTTTGGTTCTTCATGTTTCTTGTTCAGTGTTTCCTCTTCCTTTTCAGCTATATTTTCATCCTCCATCGTGTTATGTTATATTTAGCCTTATTCATAGCTTTAGCATATGTTTTGCTGTTTGTTGACTTTAGTTTTAAATCTAGTTTCCCATTCGGACTTTATTCGTCAATTCTTTTGATGGGATTTTATTTCCATGTTTAGTTTCGTAAATAATAAATTTGATTTTGCATAATTGATATAATTGCATAATTAATATTATTTGTTGTTGTGTATTGAAGGAGTCTGTTCACTATTTCTGTTTCTGATTTTACTTTCTTCCATTCTTCGTTTTTTAAGTATGGGAGGTATGTTTTGTCCTCGTTCATAACTGTTCTTATATGTTCGACGTCTGCTTCGTCTTTCTCAGTGAGTTCTCTGGTATCTTAGTCCTTGTTTTTTGCAGTTTCGATGTTTATGTTATACGAGATTCTGCTTGTGAGTTTTCACTTTATTCCTAATGTTCGGTTGTATCACTTAGTTTTCCTTTTATTTCCCGTAGTTCAAGTTCCAACAACTATCCATAGTATGTTTTGCCATACAGATAGACAAAAATTATAGCATGAAGAAATCATTTCGGGAGTGAAATAGCCGCAGTTAAGAGTAGGTATACCAATATTACCAGAAAATGCATTGAGTTACAGAAAGTAGGTAGTCGCGACTTCTGGAAAATCTATAATAGAGTAGTGAATAATGGACAATCAACAATTACTCCGCTATCTAACAACCATGATGTCGCCTGCACGGCATCTGATAAGGCTGAATTGCTTGCCCAGTGGTTCGCCTTTAACTCCACTTTGAACTCTATTAATCACTCCCTCCTGTACTTTACACTGTGGATTGAAGCCACACTCGACGATCTGATCTTTGACCCCTTCCCAAGTCTGGTATATCATAAAGACATTGACACTTCCAAACCATGTGGGTCTGATCTTATCCCTGCTATAGTCTTAAAGTCTACGACAAATACCGAAAATTGCTTCCCTGGTAGCTGGGAAATGTCTTCTCTGGTTCCAGTTTTCAATAATTCTGTTTACAGAACTAAACCGCAGAATTATCGCCCTACCAGTTTACTCCCGCTCGGGTTAGGGTTATGGTTAGGTCTTAGAATCACTAATGAAGCTAGCGATAATTCACTACCTCGTTAATTGTAAACTTCTTTCTGAGCAACGGTATGGATTTAGACAAGCCTGTTCTACTACGGATATATTAACAGTCATCTCAGAACGCATTTACAATACACTGAATAAGTATGGTACAGCTGGGATGGTGGCGCTTGATATATCCAAGGCTTTTGACAGGGTCTGGCATGAAGTGATCTTCATGAAAATTTAATATAATCAAATTCTTTTTAGCTAAAAGAAAAATCCGGACTGTGCTTGATGGTCGTACATCTAAACGTGAGATTAATGCAGCTGTTTTCCGGGGTCGATCCTTGTACAGTTATTATTCCTAATCTTTATAAACGACCTCCCTGGTTGAAATTGTGCTCGCGATTCATATATTGCAAAAAGGAACACATACATATACAATGGCTGAATCCTTATAAAATGACAGCCAGTCTACAGTGAAATGGGGACATAAATGGTTGGTAATGCTACTAAGACAAAACCCCTTGCCTTCAACAATTATAAGAAACCTCTTCAACCACCGATTGACATGGCTCATAGCACCCTACCTGAGGGCTCACCATTCAAACTACTCGGCTTAACATTCACTAATAACATGAATTGGAACAAATACATAGAAGACATTGTAAAAAATGCTGCAAGGAACGTGGTCCTGACCTAGAAAACTTATCACATCTAACAGTATTCTATAGCTCTACAAAACCACTATTCACCCATGCATGGAGTATTGTTGTCACATCTGGGCTGGTGCATAAACCACTAGCTTCTCTCTCTTGGACAGGGTCCAAAGAAGAATCTCTAATCTAATAAATCCCGCACTTTCTAACAGTCTTCATCCCATCGCTGCAATGTTCCATCCTTGTGCTTATTTTACAATTACTTCAATGGAATACACTCGATCAGCCTGTCAGTCAGTAAGAGCCCGCCCTTCACTGTAGAGGTCTCCAGATGCCCGAGGGCTTTCTACTTTAATAGCTTCTTTCTTCGAATTGGTAGCCTTTGGAATTCCCTTCCTGCTTCCTGTGTCCCTAACTGTATTAACATGCAGACATTTAAATTTAGTGTGACGAAGCATCTTACTGCACAACCCCCACTTGGAATGCCCCTAATTCACAGTAGCCCATTATATCTACAATCATCTGCTTTGTTGCACAATAGACATGGACCATAGATTTTTCATGCAACTTATGTAGCCTCTTTGTGTGGGTTGCTTTTTCAATAGCACTCATTAGTTTTGTAATAGTAGTAGTAGTAGTAGTAGTAGTAGTAGTAGTAGTAGTTATAACTCACTTACAGTTTTCTTTTACTATAGGTGTTACCGCTTCTCACAGCCAAGAGCCACTCGAGGATAATGCTTGATAGGACGATAATGATTGTCTTCCGAAAGATGAGTAATAGTATGGGAGTACTAACATCGATCAGTGGTATGAACTACGTTTGATTATTTTAGGGAAGACCATGACATAAATGTGGGTACTGGTTCAGATTAGGATCCAGGCTTACCCTGACCCTAATCATAACCATAACCATAACGACGCCAAGTTGATTTTAGCTTGGGTCCTAATTTGCACCAGCACCAGAATCTTTGGTATTGGAGTTAAAGAGAACAAAGATGTAATCAGAAGGGAATCGATCTCGCGACAATGTGTTCCACGGGTAGGAAACCCTTGCAAAAAACTTCTGTCAATGCAAATTGCGCCTGACGCCAGGTGGATAGAAGGAAAACGAAAACAAAATGTAGTTGTGGTAGCAGGACGAGTTCTCTGTGAATGTCTGATAAGAGGAGACCAAAGACTAGAGCTCAGTCGAGTACCTTTCATGAAAATAACGATAGTAAGAAAGGGGTTGCAGGGAGGAGAAGAGGTCGCCCTACTAGATTTCGAAGTCGGTTTTGTACTCGGTCCAGGCAAAAAAGAGTGTTCTACGCAACACCTCCCCAGATGTGGCTCTAGTATTCCATCTTTCGACATATTATATAGGAAGAGGATTGCATGGAGTCACGTAATTTCGGCGTAGGGAGGTAGAATGATCCAACCATTTCCCAGCATCCTTAATAACAGGCTGAATATACGTCTTCCTTTTTAGATCATGGGTTAACGTTAATCCTAAAAACTTATCAACACAAGAGACATCTTCAATGAGAGAAAGCCATTTATTTTGACTAAGCTTAAACGGGAATTTGAGCGCTGGTGGTGAAAGGAGTGAAAATTGGTTTTTGATGTATTTCTTGGCCTTTTGGCTGGGATCACAGTGTAGTATCTGTTCCGATAGATACTACACCCTATAAACCGGTACCGTCTTGGCCTTCGGCCCTTGATTCCGCCTGTATGTGGGTTTGTCCTTTGCAGTTCTAGGAGGTCCACCCTCCCGGGCTTTTCCTTCTCACTCTTTGAGAAGGGGTTAGTTTATTGCTAATCGCCTAGGGCGCCCCTACCGGGGAATGCGGACGGGGCTGCCCAAGCAATTTGTAAAGTTCATAAGTGCTCTTCCTCTAGGGTGCTGACTTATCAAATCCACCTTCCGACCTTGTGTCACATCTTACCGCTGTGGGAGGTAGATACATACCAAATACACGGGGATTTTAGCACTGGTGGCGAAAAGAATGAAGATTGGTTTTGGGGGTGTTAAAGGTAACAAGACACATTTGCTCCCCTCCCCCCTGCACCACATGCTCTGGGTCCGTGAAGTTAGCGAGATCTTCAGTGTTTTTCGAAGTGAAACCATAGACAGTTGTGTTGTCTCCGTAGATGTTAACAAATGATCTCGGGATACGGTCTGATAGATCATTCATGAAGATCAGTGGGGGTTTGTCGGTCCCCGAATTAACCATTGAGGCACGCCGACGTTGATTCAATGTGCCTCTGATTTCTGCCCATCAATAATTACTTTTATAAACTTATCAGAGAGGAATTATTCAATGGTTGCGAAGTCATTGCCAGATATTTCATAGCTGACAAGTCTGTGAAGCAACCCTTTCGTGCCGAGCTCTATCAAAGGCGTTTGATATGTCAAGGCCTATTGCTCAGAAACGAAGTCCACGTCAAAAGATTCGCTAATCCTATGATATATTACAGTCAGCACATCAGCAGTCTACCTTACAGGACGAAATCCGTATTATCTGTTACTAACTATGTTGCTTTTTCTGATGTGGTTAACAATTGATTGAGTTAATACAGATTCAAGTATGTCACTTCTCCCGTTAAGAAAACTGATAAGTCTGCACCAAAATGCATAACACCAGTATTTTCAACCGAAATTAATAACACCAGTATTTAAACCGAAATGAATAACACCAGTATTTTAATCCAAAATGCATAACACCAGTATTTTCAACCGAGATGCATACCACCAGTATTTTGAACCAAAATGCATAACACCAGTATTTTCAATCGAAATGCATAACACCAGTATTTTCAACCGAAATGCATAACACCAGTATTTTCAACTGAAATGAATAACACCAGTATTTTCAACCGAAATGCATAACACCAGTATTTTCAACCGAAATGCATAACACCAGTATTTTCAACCGAAATGCATAACACCAGTATTTTCAATCGAAATGTATAAGACCAGTATTTTGAACCGAAATGAATAACACCAGTATTTTCAACCGAAATGTATAACATCAGTATTTTCAACCCAAATGCATAACACCAGTATTTTTAACCAAAATGTATAACACCAGTATTTTCAACCGAAATGAATTACGCCAGTATTTTTACCGATATGCATAACACCAGTATTTTCAACCGAAATGAATAACACCAGTATTTAAACTGAAATGCATAACACCAGTATTTTCAACCGAAAGGCATAACACCAGTATTTTCAACCGAAATGAATAACACCAGTATTTTCAACCAAAATGCATAACACGAGTATTTTTAACCAAAATGCATAACACCAGTATTTTCAACCAAAATGCATAACACCAGTATTTTCAACCGAAATGAATAACACCAGTATTTTCAGCCAAAATGGATAACACCAGTATTTCTAACCGAAATGTATAACACCAGTATTTTAAACCGAAAGGCATAACACCAGTATTTTCAACCGAAATGCATAACACCAGTATTTTCAACTGAAATGAATACCACCAGTATTTTCAACCGAAAGGAATAACACCAGTATTTACAGCCGAAATGCATAACCCCAGTATTTTCAACCGAAATGAATAACACCATTATTTTCAACTGAAATGAATAACACCATTTTTTTCAACCGAAATGCATAACACCAGTATTTTCAACCGAAATGCATACCACCAGTATTTTCAAAGGTCGAGGTTTCCCAAATAGATTGAAAGCCTTTCTGGCGCAAAAACAAATGGTCCTTCTTTGGAGTGAGTGACAAAAAGCCTCTTCGAATTTCCATTACTCTCCGCTTCTTTTGATCACTGTTGCAAATCACATTGTGTTCTCGCAACAGCCGTTTGCCATTAATTTCTTTTCGCTCGACTTTAAATGCCAATACGTTTCCTCAAAGTTCCAGTACTCTTCGTGTGCTTCTAGTGGAACTCTAGATGGTACTCTTTGTCCACGGACTTTCCATCCTCCCTGACTCTTCACGAGGATTTAACTGTTGCACCAATCGATGCTCGTACCACAGTTAACGTGGTAGCAGATTATGGGATAGTTCTTTCATTTCCATTAAATTCGTATGATATTCTCTGTATTTTTCTGGTTATATTTACGCGTCGTTGCTCCATTTCAGCTTATCTGTGATATGTCGATATTACCTGGTCAAATGGGTTGGTTTCCACACTCGATGATTTTTCTGAATATTTCAGCTACATACATATCAGGTTTTGTATGGTGTCACTCGTTTCTTTTGATTCCAATTAACTTTATTAGTATACGTAGTAGTAGTAGTAGTAGTAGTAGTAGTAGTAGTAGTAGTAGTAGTAGTAGTAAACACTTTTGGATTCAGCACATATCTATGAAATATTCTCAAACTTATAAATTTGGTAATATTCTTTACTATATATAAATGGTTGTTTCCACTTGGCGTAACATAATATTCTTCCGTAAAGAGAATTGAGTTCTCTCAGTTATCAGTATCATAAATATGTAAACAAGTGAATAAATTCATTAGAAAACAATATAATCTGTTCCACTTCCAGTAGCTGGTTCGTTAGATTATATGATAGTGCATCGAATACAAGTGATCACATTTGGTAATGGTTTGCATCCAGGTTTCGAATATCGGAGTTCATGCTTTCGCTACATCTAGCTAAACTGATAAGTTGTGAAACGACGAAACAGCGGCAGGGATATATATATATATATATATATATATATATATATATATATATATATATATATAGTAAGAAAATATATTATGGCAAGTAATCTACACAGAATCGTCATTGTTTCATTCCCGAAGGAAATCATTAGGCTAAATGCGTAGCTTACTTGCTATAAATATAATATATTTCATACTGCTACTAATCCCCATTCACGTATTGAGCACTTTTTAAGTAAATACTGAAAATATATCAATATATTATATTACCTATCTATAGTATATGTGTATATACTTGAAATAATATATATATATATATATATATATATATATATATATATATATATATATATATATATATATGAAGATAAAATACAGGATATATCATAAAATAAAATGCTGTGGAGATAGGATGTGTGAAAAAAGACAAAAAGGAAAACAAATTACACACAGGAATAAATCATCAAAAAAGAGAGCTTTACCGGTTTGGTTCGAATCAACGAATGTCTTTAGAAAAAGTGAAGATTTTAAATTCATAGAAACATCGGCAGAGACATATGGAAAAAAGAAGAAGCACAACCGGGTGTTTTGGGCGCGTGCGTAACTATTTGAAAAATAAAAATAATTATACAGCGCGTGCGTCAACGACGTTAAGATGGGAAATTGGGAAGAAAGAAAATCAAAAAAGAATAAAATAAAAAATGGAACATCGGGTGAAAAATGCTGTAAAAAGGAGTAGTACTTAAACCGGAATCGGCTTTTTTATGCAGTGGCGAGGTATATTTTACTGTTTGATTGCGGCTTTCGCCAGATGTTTGCTTAAGCAAAAAGATCCGAGTCTAATGTTTACATGAGATGGTGATGAAAGAAGGATTACAGCACTTTCGATGTGTTTGCGGCGCGGGAGAGAAAACTCAGTTTTGAGGAAGCTGTAGTTTGTAAAGTTAAAATTGTGGATAAAAGTGGGTCTGTGTATGACTAGTGCGTTAGTGAGATAATTGTGTTTGAGGTCCGGTTTATGTTCGTAAGTGAAGGAATTTATATTTCTGGCCGTTTTGCTGATATAAAACATCGGATATAAGGCACATTTTATTTTGTAAATGAAGAAGTGTTGGGACGAGGTTTGGTGTTGCGTAAATCCTTAATTGTTTTAAAAGTAACTATTTTTATGTCGGATTTGAATAGTTTGTGTAAGGAAATAGATATGAGATTACTGGGGAGAACTATATAAGATTTATTTTTATGAATAATGTCGGTGTTATTTGAGCTTGTTGCGTTGTTATGGGGGAATGTTTTTTGATGTTAGTCTTTTTTATGTAGATATTAAAAGCTTTGCGTTTAGCGTTTTTGATGAAACATTAAGGATAGTTTAAAACTTTGTAAGCGTTCACAGTATAGGTTTCTTCGCTGCAGATGTAAGCGGGGTTGCAAGTTCTAAGAGCTCTGAAGAACGAGCCTATGATCATTCCGGATTTTATTCTGTTGTTATGGTCGCAGTAAAACAATATCAGATCATTTTTATTCGTTGGTTTTCTATAAACTGAGAAGTTGTGGCCGTTTGTGATGTTGTGCAGAGTGATATCAAGGAAGATTAGGATGTGATTATTTTCTAATTCGGGGGGTGAAGGAAACGGTGTGTTCAATTTTATTGAGTTTGTTAACTATGCCAGGGAAACATAGTTAAAAATTAAATAACATTCTAAAAAAGGCGACCAGTAATATGGGTACATTTTTTTTTAATGTTAAAATTTAAGGGGTGCATATATATTTTATTTTACTTTTTTATATAAACGGATCATTATTAATCTGGGAATATATATTCTCGGCAACTCAGTGAGTAAAATGGGCACATTACTTTTTTGTATACGTTACCATCAAAACCTGCACGACCACCCCCAATAAAAAAAACTTTTAATCTCCTAAACTAGTGAACGGATCTTTATGAATTTTGGAATATTATATTATAAAACATAATGTGTATAACATGGGCACATTATTTCTTTTGTAAATGTTAACAATTAATATATATATATATATATATATATATATATATATATATATATATAGAGAGAGAGAGAGAGAGAGAGAGAGAGAGAGAGAGAGATTACATATATATGATTTTATTTTTATTATTTTTTTATAAACCGATCATTATGAATGTTGGAATATATATTTCGGCAACCCAATGAGTAATATAGGCACATAATTTATCTTTGTAAGCATTACGATTAAGAAGGTGCGCCCACTCAAACTCGTTTCCACCCCAAAACACTTTTAACATGAATTAGATACAAAAAAGTAATAGACAAAAGAATTGCTCTACATCAAATTTTAAGTTATATTAAATATTTTTAAAGGGGTAGTGCGCGCGTGAACGTTAATAATATGTATGCGTTTGGTATAATCTTAAATTATTGAACTGATCATTATGAATTATAGAATATGTATTTTAGGCAACAGGGTGTGTAACATTGGCACATTATTTTATTTTTTTAGAACTGTGCCACCGAAACCGTACCATTTCTCCCAAAGAGATAAAAAAAGCGATAAAATTTAAAACTAATGATATATTTATTGCTTATACCTGTCCTGGGATGGGTATTCTAATAGTTCATGTGTATATATATATATATATATATATATATATATATATATATATATATATATATATATATATATATATATAGATATAGATATAGATATAGATATAGATATAGATATATATAGATAGATATATAGAGAGAGAGAAAAAGAGAGAGAAAGGGGGGAGATAGATAGATAGATAGATAGATAGATAGATAGATAGATAGATAGATAGATAGATAGATAGATAGATAAGTCAATGTTCATATATCGAGAAAGTATTCTATCAAAACTTTTCATAAAATAACAAAAAATTCATTTGTCCGCTAGCCATTTTATTAGTGCACGTTCACTGGCATAGTTTTTTTTTTTTTAGAGTATTTCCTGTCGGACTGAGTTACATTGCGATCCTACCCGTTGCTAACATACTCAGGATGAGGGGGCGGGGGGGGGGGGCTAGTGACGCCGGTCAAGTCATTGGATGCTTGTGTTTACGTTGCATATCTTCTAAATCCCCCGGCGCATAAATTGAGAAAACCAGGCGACGCGTTCGAACACATGTGTGCTTTCAAAACACCCGTCCCAATATCGAAGCCGTGTAGACATTAACGGTTGATGCGATGATCCTGTTTGATTCTCAAACATGGGAAAATTAAATTCCGCTAATGGCAGAAACTTACGGATGTTGGGTCAGTAAAGTAGCTCACTGGGTTAGTCGAAACAACGTAATAAAAAACTACTAAAATACAAGCATGTATAATCAGTAGTTGGCTATGATCTACCACTGAGAAAATGTTTATGAACTATGGGGGTATGTTCTTTTCTCTACTCCAAGTGTGTGTAGTAAGCTAACAGTAAAAAAAATAATGATACAACCGATTTACACAAATCTTATTCTGAAAAAACAAAAGTATATAAAACAAATTCTAACATTAAATACTCATGTTATATATATATATATATATGTGTGTGTGTGTGTGTGTGTGTGTGTGTGTGTGTGTGTGTGTGTGTGTGTGTAAAAACAATTTAATATTATTTATTTAAAATTAATATTATTACCCTCTTAATAAGTTTGGGCAAGTCAAAAATAATCTGACACGTAGCTATAATGTATATTCCAACAACGTTCGTAGAATCAGTCAGTCTTTCTTGATATGCCGCCCTTCGCATGAATAGAACTTAAATTCTCGTCTTGCATGTGGCAATTTCCCGTGGCCTAATGGTTACAGCGCTTGCTTACGAAGTCTAGGTTGATTCTGAGGCAGGGGTTCGAACTGCATAAAAAAAAGAATAACAAAATAAAAAAGGAAAATGATAACCAAAGAAAAAAGAAAGTACCAAAGGCGCTCAGTAAAAATATATACCTTAATTTTATGAATAGTTAGATTAGATAAATAATTATAGCTGATAGAAATGTTAAAAGACACGATACGGACAGGTTATTTAAAAGGATGTAAAGGGACCATAATTCCATATATATATATTTTTTATATTTATTTATATAAAATATTATTTATTTATATATATTTTTATGATATATATTTGATAATGATTACTGACTGTAACTCGGTATAATCGCCATCTTTTTAAAGTTTTTTGAATTTGTTTTGTACAATTTGCACTGAAGATACCCACACCAAGAAATAAATAAATGCAAAGGAGCATTTTGCAAATATCTTGATGTTAACTGAAACAATTGTCTGCGAAATAAAAAATAAGTTGTAAAAATATGACGTGAATTTGTCCTCTGTGATATTGATGTGGCATTGAACTATATATATATATATATATATATATATATATATATATATATATATATATATATATATATATATATATATATTTATATATATATATATATAACTTCTTTGTAAAATGGTAGGAAAAATCCCAGCAGAGTGCTCGATTAATTAAGAATTAAAGTTAAAAATTAAGAGCATAATATTTATTTATTCTGGTACAGAAAAATTAGTACAACATTCGTACCGTCGGTTTCAAGCACGGAAGGTCTTACCCATCCGGCTCTCTTCATTTCTGTTGTCATCTGTTTTGGAAATGTGAGGTCACATGACACTCTCGTTGGCACGCGTTATTTGCTCAGTGTGTTGTGTGTGTTTGTTTAAATTTAAATTTAGTGTAATAAGACCGTTGAGATTTAAAACACGAGGGAATTCAAGATTAAAGGGAATAAAAAATAAAAAATATATGAAAATATATATAAAAAAATATATATAAAAACATTTCAATACTAAGAATAAAAAAAGAGAGAGAGAATAAAAAAAGAGAGAAAGAAAGAATGAAAACATAATGAATAAAAATAAATTAAAAAATTTTAAAAATTTTAAAAATAATAATAATAAAAAAAAAATTAAATTAAAAATTAAAAATTAAAAATTAAAAATTAAAAATTAAAAACAAAAATAATGAAAGGGTTTCTCTGAAATTCCCGTGAGCCAAATTATGAGTTTGTATAATTAGCCGTTATATTTTTGAAGGTATGCGTTCTAAAAGGAAAAACCGTTAACGTGTTAAAAATCTTTTACCCAGATTGGAGTGATTTTAATGAAGAAATTCGGATCTAAGGGAGGTAACTTAGTTGGAAATATGAAATGTTTGAGTTTGTTAAAATGGATTTGTAGATTAATCTAGTGGCTGATAAATAAATTAAATATTTTTGCATTTTTGTATTTTTGTGAAAGTCGAAGTTTTGGCTCTTGGAATTTATGTGGATATAGTTTGTTTAAATGGATTTGTAGAGTAATCTAGTGACTGATAAATAAATTAAATATTTTTGTATTTTTGTGAAGGTCGAAGTTTTTGCTCTTGAAATTTATGTGGATATAGGTTGATGAGGTGTTTGTTCGTTTTTATTGTGTTTATATTAGTAGAGGGGGTAGTTAGACATTATGTGAATTGGTCAGACCAGTTTATAAGTAATGCTTGTCTCTTGTGGATACACCCCCTAAATATTTCATCGCGGATATTTAAACAGGCTGTATTCGGATCGATGATGGCTTTTGAAATGTGGTATTTTTCAGCGTCACATAGAGGACATCTGTTTATGGCTGGAGAGAAGGATGGTTTTCTCTCAATTATTTTCCATTTGATGGTGAAGGGTGTATTTTCTTCTTTAAGCTGCCATATTCGGGTCGCGAGTGCCGTATTAGCCTTGTTTTTGTATCTGAAGGAGTTTCTGTGTGCGTATAGCCTTTGTTTGAAGTTTCCCTTCGTCATCCCAATATATTTTTCTGCACTACTGGTATTCTGGTCTGTGACGGTTGCTTCATATATGATTGAATTGATTTTGCAATTTCCCTCAAGGGGGCAGTTGTTTTTGTCTTGGCATGAGCAGCCTACGTTTGTAATTGTTTTGAGTTCTGCAGAGATAATTTTTCTTATTGAAGGGGCAGTGGAATAGCTGACCTTAACAGAATTTCTGTTAAAAAGTTTGTGTAATTCATTTGTGGGTGGGAAGTGTTTGTCAGGTAATTTGAGGAAAAGTTGGCCTACCTTTGTCTTGGTATTGGTCGAATAGGGTGGGGAAAACCAGATCACCGATCTCCTTCTATTGCGTCCCCCGTGGTTGGTCTCGGTTGGGGGTGTATGAGATCTCTTCTCTGAACCCGCTGTCGCGGAGCGCTTTGTTGTAATATGGTGCTGCTTGGTTGAAAATTTCGGGACTGACTGAGAGGTTTGAAATTCTTTGGCTAATATTATTGACTACATTTTTAAAGATGGTGGGGGGTGGCAGGATCCCTTGTGTATGTATTGGAGTGTTTCATTGGGTTTGTGAAAAGGTTTGTGTGTATTGTTTTTAAGGTTCAGTGTGGTATCTAGGAAGTTTACTTGGTCTAAATTTGTTTTAATGGTGATTTTGAAGCCGAGATTATGGAAGGTGTTTGTTAATTCTTTTCTAAATCTATCGAATGTTGTACTAATTTTTCTGTACCAGAATAAATATATATATATATATATATATATATATATATATATATATATATATATATATATATATATATATATATATATATATATATGAGAGAGAAAGAGAGAAAGAGAGAGTGTGTGTAGTAGGGTAATTATTTCTATATGTCTAGGTGCTGCTCTTGGCTTCAAATATTGTATTTAAACGACGGGGACGTCTTTAAAAAGTGTCAAGAACAACGCTAACAACTAATATAGATGGAGCGAACACTGGAGAATGAAAACAGATGAATAAAAACATATGAGTCACCAGCAAGCAAGTGCTAACTTTAACAATGGAATTTCGTGAATAAAAGCGAGAAAACATGAGTTAAAAAATAAAATGTATTTATAGATCAAGAAAGTTCGTTAAGATGGTTTAAAGTTCTTGAATAATAAATAGACACGTTAGAATGCTCGTTTCAAAGTTCCGGTGTGTGTTTGTGTATGTGCGTATGTATATGTGTATGTGTGTATGTGTGTGGTGGTGACAATTACCTTCTTGGGTTAAGGTTGTCACTGTAGAGAAAGCAGTATAGCTTTAAAAATTTTTGGCGTAGGGCGCTTCAAGTCGCGTTTTTTGGATGGGCGGTTGTTGTTGAGTGTAGCAATGCAGACCGCAGCTTGTTTAGAGGTTTTGTCTTAGAGAAAATGCTAAGATCCACGCTTACATTAAAATTGTTATAAACATGTTTAAAACATAGAAACATGCATGAAAGTTAAAATGAAGGAAGAATGGAAAAAGGAAACATTAATTAAAGAGCATAATATTTATATATATATATATATATATATATATATATATATATATATATATATACAAAGTACAAGACATTTATTGTTCATTCGAAATGTTCAGCTAAAAGTTTAAAAGTATGTATATGCGTGCGACTGTGTAGACATAAGACGTAAGTGTATGAAGGTGTATGCGTGCGTGTGTGAGTTGAAAATTGATAGGGCGTGTAGGCATTTGTGTGTGTGCCGCTTTTTGTCAGCAGGGTGCGTAAGCACATGTGTATGAGAGTTGAATAGAGAATGGTAGTCGCCCAAGCCCCAAAGGGGCGAAGGGGTGGAAAGCTTGTCCTCTGGTTCTGAAAGGGACTAAACATATATATATATATATATATATATATATATATATATATATATATATATATATATATATATATATATATATATATGCGTGTGTAGATAAATGAATATATGCGAAAGATTTTTTCATTTATCACACCTATGTTACCATCAAAAGCTTCTGCGTTATTTAAATTTATGATATTACATAGTCCTCTGTAATACTGTATATATTCTAGAGAGTAAATATCCAAACATCAATTGTTGTATGGCTAATTTGCATAACCAATTTTTAAACAGTTTATAATAAATTAATGTTTGGTTGTATTCATTTCTAATTTTAGTGTCCTATTTTATATATATATATATATATATATATATATATATATATATATATATATATAGTATTCTCTCGCTATTCGCGGGGTTACGTTCTTTACCTCCCCGCGAATAGCGAAAAACCGCGAATATTGGATGCAGTTTTAAAACGTCTATGTATGAGATTATATACGGTACTAAATGCTTCCCAAACACTTTCTAAAGACACTCTTACTCATTAATACAGTAATAATGTAGTAATATTGCATGCAGTTTTTTTTTAACATAGTTCATCACAAACAAGGCAGGCCGACGTAAGGGGCTACTGAGATTTTTTTTAAAAAGGGTGTTTTTTGGGGGGGAGGGGACCTAATTTGAGAGCTGCGCAGTGAGATATCTGTTTACATTAGTTTTAAATTTCTGCATGTCAGTAACGTCAGGAAAGCAGGGAGCCGGGACGGAGTTCCAGAGTCCAGCAGCACGAGGAAAGAAGCTTTTGGAGTAGAAAGCTCTTCGGCATCTGGGGACCTCCACAGTGTATGGATGGAATTTGGCAAATTGTCGGGTTGGTCTAGTGAATCTACGTCGTGGGGGCACCAGAGCAGCAAGCTCATCAGAGCACAATCCATTGATGTACTTGTAAAACAGGCACAAGGAAGCAACATTGCGGCGATAGGACAGGGGCTGGAGCTTGGTGGATAGTAAAGGACCTATCAAGTTGGCGACTCTTTTTTGGACCTTGTCTAATAGGGAGAGACTAGCGGATGATGCACCAACCCAGATGTGGCAACAATACTCCATGCATGGGCGGATGATGGCTTTGTAGAGATATAGGATAATGTCAGGTGTGAGAAGTTTACTGGCACGGTAGAGGGAGCTAACCTTTTTTGCAGCAGCCCTGGCAATGTTTTCAATGTATTTGTTCCAATTCATGTTATCTGTGAAAGTTAGGCCGAGGAGTTTGAATGATGAACTCTCAGGCA
>OY744537.1:55479673-55764673 GCA_963556195.1 Sepiola atlantica | reverse complement strand
AAAAGACGACAGGTAAAAATGTGGCATAAAATTTCAATTTGATATATGCTAAACATTAAATTAGAATTTTTTGTCAGGACAATATGTACCATTTCACCCCAAAAATCGATTTTATCGAACATTTGGGTGAATATCGAGCGAAATGGGCGAGAAAATCCAACGGCCCCTATAGTATAATTGAACCTAAAATTCTTTATTTTAAAACACGAAATGAAAGAAAAATTGGCGTATTTATTCAATCAGCAATAAACATCCTTGTCATAAATACAAAAAAGTTCAAATCTGTAAGAAAATAACTTCAAAACATCTATAGACTCACTGGCGACATTTTGTTGCCCAAATTGTCTCCTGCCTTAAGAAAAGTGTCCCATCAAAATTTTAACATGTCGATGTAAAAATGTTCTGTTTTCAAGCTTAACTCTCTCGTTCTTTCTCCCTCTCTCTCACTTCCTATCTCTCTCTCTCTTTTTCTCTCTCTCTCTCTCTCTCTCTCTCTCTCTCTCTCTCTCTCTCTTATACATTTGCCAGAGATATAATTTTTAAAAACTAACTCAGAGTAAACTCTGAGACTTTCTTTTCTTTTCATTTTTATTGCTGAATAAAAAAAACTAATGTTTAAACAAAAAAAAATCAAACAATTTTAGAGCGAGGAGCGCGGAGCGATAAAACTACCGCTCTTTAGTCCCAAATGGAGTTACTTCGCTTCATCCCGGAAGTAATTTAGTTGAAAGCTATTAGTTTTTTGCATTTTTATTTGTTTACAGTACAATGCAAAAACTGCGCACAATAATATTTTTCTGATGCATCTAAAAATGGAAAAATCTCAACTACGTTGTAATTGTAAATTAAAAATGTGTCGCTTAATTTGCAAATTAAAATTATTTTTTAAGAAAGAAATAATTGTTACTTATATAAATATAAAGATATATTAATAAATATTTAATTTAATACCGATTCCGTTTTTTAAGAGATCTTGTTTTCTTTCATATATTTTGCATATATATTTGTATCGTCCTTCACTGTATATGCGATTTAAGAGTTTTTTTTTCATTAAAGTTAGCATAACAAAATACGAAGTTCTTTCAAAAACAGAATCGATAATATCGAATCGCAAATATTGAAACTTCGCATCCAACCATGACGGCTGGATGTGACGTCAATGTGACGTCAGCACTTTGAGGCGGGGTTGATCCGAAAAAAGTACCCGAGCTTACTAAAGCCGACGAATAGTTTTCTTAATGAAATAACCCGAAAGAATTTGATTTAATACCTTTTAAAACAAATAAATGAAAACAAATTGTTCCGAGTTATTATTATTAAGTTTATTTAATTAAGTTTATAAATAAATATAAATAAATATATAAATAAATAAATTTAAATAGACATTTTTTTTCATTTCCAATAAATGAAATTATCGTAAAGCACTTAGTTTGGTTTTAATATTTATTTCTAAAATCATTGAATGTAAATAGCTTCCAAAACTTTCGTTTTTTTAATACATCAGCATTTGTTAAGAATTTTAAAGGCGGAAATGACTTTTTATTCGACACTTTAAATGCTTTAAAATTCATTTCAAAATGTCTGAATGATTCGTACCTTTTTCTTACTCTATGGCATATTTTACGCTTTTTACATTGATAATTTCAATAAAAAATCAATTAATCGTAAGTAATAATAAAAAACAATAATGTGTAAGTCACGAGATAGGATTTTGAAAGTTAAATTTAAATCTATAATAATGTTGAAAGTTCGTCACTTACCATTTATATATTTATTTATTGATTTTTATCTTTTATCTTCGAAATGGAAGATTTTTGCCACCTATCCGAACTATATTAACATATTAACATCAAAACAGGTTATGCTTATTTAATTCTGTAATAAAAGATAACATTTTTAAATACCGTATATATAGTATTCTACAAACACATACAAACAGTTTAAACAGTTTAAGGTATTACTAATTTGCATTTTAAACACTTTCTAATAAATGAATATTCTGTAATATACATTTATAATTTGCAGTATCACATCATCTTATATATACGCAATAGAGGAGAGTTTGAATTACCTACTAGACACCATTCTTGAGTGTTTTCGGTATCTCTGTACAAGAGTTTGTCAGACCAACCTGAAATTAGGATACTTCACCGTACAAGTAAACCCTGACCAAATATTCAAAATAACATAGTATTCGAAGCCCAAATAAGATTCCATCGACATGGCTATACACTCGCTAATATGAGGAATGGTGCATCTTCTCCAAGTAATGTTACCTCAAATAACAACACTTAGCTGGATACTCCACCAGACTAGATTGAGTTTTGTCCTGGGATCCGGTAAGACCAAGAGACCATAAGAAATATATATTATAGTAAAGTTAAGTGGTAAATATGGGAGAGGAAAATTAATGTTACTAACTTCTTTACTAACTCAACGTTTTGAGAGATGAAGGAGAACTTTAATTGAATATTCGAATATCTGTGTATAGGAAGGCCCCCCTTGATTTCTGAGAACTTCGACTGAAGTAAAATGAAACAAAATTTCTTTTGTTTCATTTTACTTCAGTCGAAGTTCTCAGAAATCAATAGTTGAATCGATAGTCTGATGTCGCCGATATACTGAGAACAGAGACTACAGTTTGATCTTAGACAAAGGAATCATAGACATTTTTAAATGAATAAAAAAAAAAACTGATTTGTATTATCTTTTGATGGGGTGGATAGGGTAGCATCGGTTGTTGTCATAAGACCGCCCTCCAAGGAATTACCTCATTTCTTTTTTACATACTCCTTTGAGGGGGGGGGGTAATTTAGTATCTGTCCTGTTGCCATGAGTCTTGTGTGTCGATGGGGGCGTAGTGTAGTATCTGTTATGTTGCCATGATATCATACTCGCGGGCATTACCTTCTCCTTTTATGGGGGATCCTTCCAGGTATTACTTCCTCTATTTTTAAGGGTAGTATAGTTTCTGTTTTGTTGTCATTATACCATCCTACCAGACATTACTTCCGTCTTTGACAGGTAGTGTAGTAAGTGTTCGTTCATCATCATACCACCCTCCGAGACATTACCCCCTCTTTTTTTTTTTTGGTGGAGGGTGAATTCTCCTGAGCTTTCTCTCTTCTTTTGTTTTTATGAAGGGGGGGGGGGGTAATGTAGTATATTTTTATTAGTAATGATACCTTCCTCCTACGCATTACCACCTTCTGGGGGAGGGGCAGTATAGTGCATGTCCGTTCCTCATTACACCATCCTTTCGGGATTACTTTTTTTTTTCAAAGGTAGGGGTAGTGTACTATCTACTCTGTTGGCCTTGTGTAGTATCTGTTCCGATGGATACTGCACCCCATAGACTGGTATTGTCTTGGCGTTCGGGGCTTGATTTACGTCTTTGGGGAGGAGTAAGTTTATTGCTTACTGTCTTACCGGTGAATGCCTACTTTCCCGACCCGACCTTGGGTTACATCTTACTTGTGGGAGTAAGATAAAAACTGGCCTTGTGCCTAACTCCTGGAGAGGAGTAAATCAATACTCTGTTGTCATGATATCATGAGACATTAACTTTTTGTCGGGAGTAGTGTTTGTTCGTCATGTGATACCATCTTCTCAGTCGTTACCTCCTCCTTTGGCGGTCAATGTATATATATATATATATATATATATATATATATATATATATATATGTTATTGTTTATTATCTATGTACGTATACGTTTCGTCCTTAAACCGGGACTCATCAGCATAGAGATATGACTATTCACTACCAGTCACGCGATTCGAAACCTCTGGATTACAAGTATTCTTCAACACAAATCCAACGTCGCTAACCGCTCGGCTAATTATAAATAGCCGATAAACAATGATAATTTTAACACTTTTAAAGCGGCTTGACGTCCAGGCATTCTACTTCTATTAGGGAAGGAACGATGCATTATAAAGCAAGTGACGTCATGCTGTGTTAGTACCACCATTACAGTGCTCTACTTTTTCGAGAAGCGACAAATATATATATATATATATATATATATATATATATATATATATATATATATATATATATATATATATATATTGTGGAAATTTCTAGACGTTTTTCTAAGTAAGTCAACGGTTACTTCCCTTTGTTGAAGGGTAGGGGGGGCCTACGTGCAGGTCGAAGGTCATATGGATATTGCGTAGGTGTTAAGCGGTGAAGGCCATGTGTCACGTGATTTCTATTTTTAGCAATGATGCAATTTGTCGTGTCTGGATATATCGGCGCGAAATTTAATCAGAACAGAGTTGGTCGTTGAACTCGACGCATGTTAAAACTGTTTCTCCGTCCACGAGGGGACGTTAAATTCAAGAACAGATTTGAACGTTGGGCAGGAAAGAACTGCGTACTGTTTCTCCGTCCACGTGGGGACGTTAAATTTGCAAGAATTCTACTTGAAGAAATTTAAGAGATATGATATCTCTTGGCAGAATTGTCTGTTGTTTATGGAATATTTTCCCCTTGGTCAGGAATATTATCCTCGGGGAGTTGTTTCAAGCCAGATACTTGAAATAAGGAGATGGAGAACGTGAGCGAGACAAGATGAACTCCATGCAAGAAATTGCCTATGTTGAAGAGCTTAGCTCCCGAGAACTGAAATACTTTGCAACACAGATCGATTCGAGAAGATTTAACTGTGCCAGTTTTATCCTTACTTTCGCGCGTGATTACCGTTCAAGACTTGGAATGAAGAAGTTGAACGAGATAGCTCCGGGAACGAAATTGCCTATGTTGAAGAGCTTAGCTCCCGAGAAGTGAAATACTTTGCTGTCGAGAAGATTCTAATCAGAGATTAAGAATCATAGAGATTGATCGTCTTTGCACACAGATCGATTTGAGATATTCAACTGTGCCAGTTGAATCAGTCACATTCGCGCATGATCGCCATTCAAGACGAACGATGAAAAATAGTGAGTATTGTGTTTATTTGAAATGTGTACTGTTCTTGTGCCATACATATTGCATCGGATTTGCTAAAAGAAAATATTGAAAAAAGAAGAAGAAAAAGAACTTTCTGACGGACGTTTGATAAAATAAAAAAAGAGTTAATTTTATCGTGGAAATTATGTTGGACTTCGACACGGTTTGTTAATTTTATTTCTTTTGATTGTAAATTTGGTGAAAAGAAAAAAAAGGAGACTTGTGATTGATTTGTAAGAATACGGACTTTATAGTAAGTTCATGTTTTAAAAGGATTTATTCCTTAACTTTGATTGTGTCAATTTTTGTTGTATCTAACCTTTATGTTCAGAGATACTGATGTTGTATTTTTTTGATTCTTATTTTTTTTGCATGTTATCCAGGAATAATTTATTTATTCCAGCTTTGGAAAAAAAAGCAGTCCAGGCTATCTTTTTTTTGTAAATAAAACTATATTTTAACTTTTACGAACATCTTGTATTGTCCCATTCCTTATCTCTTGTTATAAGTTTTTTTATGATAATTTTCCTAGATAACATGACCATCGTTTAGAGCGGTTTTTCGTTAACGACACGAAAATTCCGACATTCTGCTTTTTTTTGTTGCCATTAAAAGCATTCTGCTTTTTTTAGGTACCATTTTCGTTTTACAATGAACGTATTGAAAACGATATTCTGGAATAATTAATTTTCTTTCTATTAAAAGAATTCTGCTTTTTTTTGTTATTAACGGCCATTCTTTTTTTGGTCCCATTTTCGTTTTACAATGAACGTATTGAAACGATATACTGGAATAATATCTATTTCTTTCTATTAAAAGCATTCTGCTTTTTCTATCCTAGATTCGTTTGGGTGAACGTATTCAGATGATGTGCTGGGAATAATCTAATTTTCTTTCTATTAAAAGCATTCTACTTCTTGTTTCATATTTCGCGTGTTGGAAAAAATACTCGAAAATGTGCTACTAGTTTGTATTTGGATGGGGTTTCTTCTATTGCTATTTTTTGGTACTAAGTCAATGAAGGAACTTACTTCAAGTTATAATCTCCTTTCTCCCTTTGGCGCCAAGTTGCGTGTGACAGACGTGTTGCGCGGAATTCGGCAGCCCATCTTTACAATTAGAACGTAGTCAAATGCGAGATGTTCAGGTTTTAATACTGTTTTAAGCTGACTGCTTTTTTTTCTTTTTCTTTTATGTATTTTATGTGAAAATTGCATTTTTTAAGAGTCAGATCGCCATTGTTGTTCGCCACGTGGAGTCATTTTTGTGAATTTCCCGCGTATTCTAAGTCGCCATTTTTGTGAACTGTTGAATGTTGGATATTGAATGATTTTTGTGTAATTATTTTTCCCTTGAGAATTTTGCTTTGACTGACAAGTGGAATTGTTAGAATTACATTTGAACGACTTTGGTTAACTATGGAACAGCCTTTTTCCATTTTTTTTGTAGGAATCTTACTTAGATAATTTTACGTTGTCATTTTCCCGCCATTGAGAAGACGTTTGGCGCCTATTTTAGGTTAGCCCACACCTGATCGCCATATTGTATTTTGTTCATAATGGCGTCTACCCCCACTGTTAATCTCCTTGTAGAAAGGCGAGATATTGTAAAAATTAAAATTGATACTATTATTGATGTTCTTGGGGGTGGCGAGGGGGAGAACCGAGAATTTGTTTCTTCCCAGAAGGTTAGGGTTAAGGAACTCTTTGCGTCCATTGATTCGCTCAATGAGCAGATCACAAGTGCCTATGTTGAGAGTGAGTCTCGCGAAGAGATGTCTGAGAACTGTCGGAGCGAAACGTTATATCGTATCCATGTGGATCGACGTTTCAGCGAATTGGAGAGCATGTGGAAGGATGGGGGCTCCCCACATGATAGAGAAGGGGAGAAGTCTAAAGCGTCCCTTTGTAGTGTGACACCAAAACTTGTCTGTCCTGTTTTCGACCCCATGAGTTTGGAACGCGACAGATTGGCGTATCTCAACTTCTCGAAGGAGTTCGAAAATTGCGTGTCAAATATACCCAGTGAGTCCACGAGATTGATTATTCTGAAAAATCACCTCAGGGGCTATGCCCACCGAATAGTGGGACATCTTTCCATTTCGGATGCCAACTTTGAGGCAGCGATGGAGATCCTAGATAGAGAATTTTTAGATAAAAAGTTTATTGTAAACTCTATTTTTAAAGATCTCCATAGTGCTAAACCTCTTGGGGATTCAGATACTAACTCGGTGAAGAGCTCTCTAACTAAGGTGAAAGCTCAAATATACGAGCTGAAAAACTCCTTTGGTATGGATTTTCTAGAGGAGGAGGCCCCCGGCAATCTGTTGCTAAGTAGCATTATTTTTGAAAAACTTCCTTTTTCTGTGAGACGGGAACTGATTCATACCGTCAATGGTAATTACCCATCTCTGGGAGATATCTTTGATAATTATTATGAGGTGTTGCGCACGTTGGATATCGTCAAACCCAGGATGGTTAAAACGGTAAGGCCCGTCGCCAAACCGCGTTCGTCTGGTTCCTTTAGATTCAGGTCCGCTAGTGCTGTTAAGAAGCCCTCCACTTTGGAGAACTTTTTTGTAAAAACTAAACCCAGTCGACATAAGTGCTTCCTTTGCAGTAGTGACTGCCATATTGCTTACTATTGCGGGAAGTATCCCTCTCTAAGGGATCGGTTACAACGATGCCAATTGGCTAAGTTGTGTACCCGTTGTACTAGCCCGTTCCATAACGCCGAGGCGTGCCCCGGTAAAAGTGGTCGTTTCCGCCCCTGTTGGAAATGTAAAAGTTGCGAACATGCAGGTGCGTTATGCCCTGAGTTTGACTAGTCTCGGCTGGATACTAACCCCTGTCTCCAGGTGGGAGAAGTGAATCTTCTCCTGCCTATAATTAAAATTGACGTGGTCAATGATGGAATTGTAAAATCTTTCAATTGTCTGTTGGATTCAGGAAGCCAGCGCTCCTATTTGTCTGATGTAGTTCTGGACCTTTTGAATTGCCGTTCTATGCCTGTAAGGAGAAGGGACTACTTTATTAAGACTTTTCTCGGAACGGCCAGAAGGAGCCTAAATGAACTCGAGTTGCGGGTCAAAGTGCCGAACTCTGAGTGTGTTATACCCTTTTTGGTGGACGAAGGCTTGGACCTTCAGTTTCACGTCAGGGGTCTGTCTACTGCTATTGAGAGTATTATTGCGTGTGGGGGGAAATTGGCTGCTGACTTTTCAAATGTTGAAAATGATTGTATTACTGTACATGGTTTGGTAGGTGTTGACCTACTGATGTATTTGGGACCCATGAAGTTGTCTCCCTTCATGAATGGGTCTGTTTTTGAGTCTCCTCAATGAATTGTGCCTTTTGGAGATATGTCCAATTTTGTGAGTCCTGTTATGAAGAAAACGGATGCCTCCGTTGTTGGCGCGAATTACAGCCAAGTTGTGTCCGAACACTCACGGTGTCTTATGACACATGTTTATTTTGTGCTTGAGCCGAAGTCTCAATATTTCGACCCTTTCGATAGTTTTGTTGATTCTTCTGTGGAAAGAGCCGTGGACAAGCTCTTTAGTTTGGAAACACTAGGAGTTACTGAGAACTCTGTAAGTGATTATGACAAGAATAAAATTGATGCCTTTCGCAGTTCCATCTCGTACCGAGACAGTTGCTACTATGTTAGTTTGCCATGGGACGAGGGAAAGTTGCCTTCTGTTCCTTCCAACCATCAAGTGTCGTTGAATGTGCTTGATAAGGTTGTCACTCGTTTGACGAGGCAGGGTCTATATGAGGACTACTGCCAGGTTTTCTTAGAGCAGGAGAGGGAGGATATTATTGAGAGAGTGGAAGTGAATCCAGAGGATTTCACTCATTATACTTGGATTCCTCACCGTCCGGTTATTAAGACTAATGGTCAGAGTACCACAAAGATAAGGCCGGTGTTCAACTGTTCGTTGCGAACAGGTGGACATCCCTCTCTAAATGATTGTGTCTATCCGGGAATTAACCTTTTCTCGGATATGCTAGAGTTATTGTTGAAGTTTCGTATGGACCGTTATGTCCTGTTGGCTGACGTCCGTAAGGCCTTTCTCATGATTCGGTTGGAAACCGAAAGAGATAAGAATCGGTTTTGCTTTTTTGTGAAATTGAATGACAAACTGGTATGTTATCGTTACAAAACATTGATTTTTGGGTTTGTGGCCAGCCCATTTATTCTCAACTTCGTCATTAGACATCATGTTGAAAAATACCCTCATAGTTTATGTAGGGATATGCTTATGGAAAATTTTTATGTGGATAATCTTATAAAAACTCACAATTCACAGAAAACTTTGTTGGACCTATACCTGAATGCAATGAGTATCATGCAGGATGGTAATTTTTCATTAAGGTCCTGTAATTCCAATAGTGATGTTTTGACCACTCGAATGAAAGCTGACAAAAGTTTTGTCACCCATGATTCTCCTCTGGAGAGGGTGTTGGGTTATGAGTATTATCCTGTGCAGGATAATTTGCATGTGGCGGTCGGTTCCTTGGATGTGCCGGCTGATACAAAAAGGGGCATCCTATCGCAGAACTCTTCCATATTCGACCCTTTGGGGCTTGTTTTGCCTGTGACTATCAAGGGAAGGGTAATACTCAGTGAGATATGGAAAACTCAGGTGTCATGGGATCAGAAGATACCGGAGAGTTTGCAGCTCACTTGTAACAAGTTGTTTCCTGAGTTGATGAATCTGCATAGTGTGAGGATCCCCAGATGTGCTGTTGATTCCTCTGCGCCTGCCACGTTAATGATCTTTTGTGATGCTTCACAACAAGCCTTTGGCTTTGCGGCTTACATTTTCCAGTATGGGGCTGCTAAATTAATAAGAACCAGGCCAAGTGGCCAAAATTTATTTGATTAAGTTGGAGCAGTCCTTGCTTCTTCCCAGGGAAAAGTCCTTTTTGTTGAACCCCTCCAACCGTGAGATTCCTCCGTTGGTGGCGAAGTTGGATCTTTACCTGGATGGTAAAAGCTTGATAAGGTCTGGGGGAAGGATTTACCCTCCGGAAATTTTACATCCGATTTTGTTACCTCGAGGCAGACATATAACTGATTTGATTGTTATGAATTGTCATCTCAAATGTAAGCATTTGGGTATTGCAGCTACCCTCAGCAAACTCCGTTTGTCAGGTTTCTGGATACATAAATCCAGGCAGGCAGTGAAGTCGGTTATCTCTGCCTGTGCTCTGTGTAAAAGATACAATGCCGTATCTTTCAAATACCCCAAGGTAACCAATTTACCTAAGCACAGAGTTAATTTTGTGAAGCCCTTCAACCATACCGGGATAGACTTTACTGGTCACTTGTGGGTTGAAGATGAAAGGGGACCGCAAAAAATGTATATATTACTTTTTACGTGCTTCAATGTGAGGGCGGTTCATTTGGAGTTAGTGAGTGACATGTCTACTCACTCAGTGATATTATCATTGGTGAGATTTTTTAACATTTATGGGGTGCCTTCCCATATATACTCAGACAATGCTAAATCATTCGTTGCTGGATGCGGTTTGATTAAGCAAGTGCTGGTGTCTGACGAGTTCGAAGAGAAGTTTAGTACCTTTGACATCAAGCACCAGACGATACCTTTATATTCTGTTTGGTTCGGCAGTGTTTGGGAGCGTCTTGTTAAGACGGTGAAAGTTTGTCTTTATAAGTTAGTGAGTCGGCAGAAGTTGGGTTATTTTGAACTTCTTTCTGTGTTGTCTGATATACAGAATGCCATTAACTCACGTCCTCTAACTTATAGATGTTCTGGAGATGATGGTTTGGATATTATATCTCCAAACGCGTTTATTCGCCCATATTGTAATAGTGCTGTTTTTATAAATTCTGAAGAATGTTTTCTTGAGAATTCTCCTCCTTCTAGGAGTGACCTTTTAGAGAAGCTGAAACAAAGGGATCTTCTCTTAAAGAAATTTAAGGTTTTATGGTACGAAGAATACCTGCTCGGCTTGAGAGAACTGAGTGGTGATCTGTACCAATCTGATTTTGGTGATGTCATCGCGATAGGCGATGTGGTTCTTGTTAAGAACCCTGCCAAAGCTCGCCCATATTGGTCCTTGGGTAGAGTGATAGGTTTGACTCCAGGTGATGATTCTCATATTAGATCTGTCCTGATTAAGAAGGCAGATGGTTCCTCTCAGGAACATTCTTTGAGACACCTTTTTTCGATGGAGTTGTCGGTTACTCATTCCCATCAGGCTTCAGAGGTTCCTGATGTGGTCCAGCCGGATGTTGCTGGAGGAGATCATTCCTCGACTTCCAATTCTAGACCCATTCGAACTCGCAAGAAGGTGAGTGAACAGGATGATGATTATTTGTGGTATTGATGTGTACATGAGACTTGTATAAACATTGTACATTTTTTTTCTTTGTCGGGAGAGTGTGGAAATTTCTAGACGTTTTTCTAAGTAAGTCAACGGTTACTTCCCTTTGTTGAAGGGTAGGGGGGGGGCCTACGTGCAGGTCGAAGGTCATATGGATATTGCGTAGGTGTTAAGCGGTGAAGGCCATGTGTCACGTGATTTCTATTTTTAGCAATGATGCAATTTGTCGTGTCTGGATATATCGGCGCGAAATTTAATCAGAACAGAGTTGGTCGTTGAACTCGACGCATGTTAAAACTGTTTCTCCGTCCACGAGGGGACGTTAAATTCAAGAACAGATTTGAACGTTGGGCAGGAAAGAACTGCGTACTGTTTCTCCGTCCACGTGGGGACGTTAAATTTGCAAGAATTCTACTTGAAGAAATTTAAGAGATATGATATCTCTTGGCAGAATTGTCTGTTGTTTATGGAATATTTTCCCCTTGGTCAGGAATATTATCCTCGGGGAGTTGTTTCAAGCCAGATACTTGAAATAAGGAGATGGAGAACGTGAGCGAGACAAGATGAACTCCATGCAAGAAATTGCCTATGTTGAAGAGCTTAGCTCCCGAGAACTGAAATACTTTGCAACACAGATCGATTCGAGAAGATTTAACTGTGCCAGTTTTATCCTTACTTTCGCGCGTGATTACCGTTCAAGACTTGGAATGAAGAAGTTGAACGAGATAGCTCCGGGAACGAAATTGCCTATGTTGAAGAGCTTAGCTCCCGAGAAGTGAAATACTTTGCTGTCGAGAAGATTCTAATCAGAGATTAAGAATCATAGAGATTGATCGTCTTTGCACACAGATCGATTTGAGATATTCAACTGTGCCAGTTGAATCAGTCACATTCGCGCATGATCGCCATTCAAGACGAACGATGAAAAATAGTGAGTATTGTGTTTATTTGAAATGTGTACTGTTCTTGTGCCATACATATTGCATCGGATTTGCTAAAAGAAAATATTGAAAAAAGAAGAAGAAAAAGAACTTTCTGACGGACGTTTGATAAAATAAAAAAAAAGAGTTAATTTTATCGTGGAAATTATGTTGGACTTCGACACGGTTTGTTAATTTTATTTTTTTTGATTGTAAATTTGGTGAAAAGAAAAAAAAGGAGCCTTTTGATTGATTTGTAAGAATACGGACTTTATAGTAAGTTCATGTTTTAAAAGGATTTATTCCTTAACTTTGATTGTGTCAATTTTTGTTGTATCTAACCTTTATGTTCAGAGATACTGATGTTGTATTTTTTTGATTCTTATTTTTTTTGCATGTTATCCAGGAATAATTTATTTATTCCAGCTTTGGAAAAAAAAGCGGTCCAGGCTATCTTTTTTTTGTAAATAAAACTATATTTTAACTTTTACGAACATCTTGTATTGTCCCATTCCTTATCTCTTGTTATAAGTTTTTTTATGATAATTTTCCTAGATAACATGACCATCGTTTAGAGCGGTTTTTCGTTAACAACACGAAAATTCCGACAATATATATATATATATATATATATATATATATATATTGGGTGCTTCTGCTGTTTCACAATGTCATTAAAATAGCTAAAGAAATGTATAAACTTTGTTATGTACTTAATTAGTTATTAGTTATCTCCCTTGTTTCAAAATGTCTAACAATACGTAAAATCGTTGGGTTTTTTTCTTCTTATAATTTAATAAATACTGGATGAATTTACGTAATTCTTTCCGTACAATCTTATTTTCAGCTAATATGCAAGTACATGACAAAATTTATACATTTCTTTAAATATCTTAATGTCACTGTGAAACAGCAGAAACACCACATTTTTGTATCCCTATTCGTCAACAAAGTAGAAATAAAAGATATATATATAAACAATATTTTCAATATATATATGTGTGTGTGTGTGTGTGTGTTTAAATAACATATTCACTTAACAATATCTTTGTCGACACATAGCTAAGTAAGCGAAAGAAAATTAAACATGACAAACTCGCTCGCTCATTTCCATAACAAGGGTTTTAAAGGGAAATAATTCCTATCGGTTTTTTTTAGAGTTGTCTCCCTTGTATCATTTTGCCATTTCAATTTCTTGTTTTGTAATTTGTCAAACACTTTCATGAAAGACGAGAGAGAAGCATTATTTCCTTCTCTATAATAACAAAATATACAAAAGAAAAATCTAGAGTATTTCGTTATATTTTACTTTTTCTTTCATACGTATACATCATGACTAATTTATTTTTAAACAAATCTTGTCTATTTTCTCATGCAGACCGCCGCTTTTGGAAGGAGCTGGATTCCCACAATAAACTGACCTTGTGCCTAACGTTGTCGCTGCGGAAATTGATAAATAAACGAAACTGAAAAATGCCGTTCGAAAATATTAAAAACAATTTATTATCGCGTAAAACCATTATCTGCATTGTTTTTTTGTGTTATTGTACTCAATCCAAAACCTAACCCTAACCTAACCTTAACTGGGAGTTTAACCTAACTCTAATTGCCTTAAAACGCTAAAAATCTCTCTAAAATAGATCTTTTTACATTAAATTACAAAACGGATCCCCTACTCTAAATTCTAAAATAATTGTATGTTTCTTTTATTTTCTTTGTTGTTGTTTTCTTCTTCTTTTCGCTAACTTTTTCAGGGTTTCCACACACATAATCGCCTAAAACATGTAGAATTTCATTTGTTTGTTGTTTTTTGTATTTGTTTTTGTTTTGTTTTTGTTGTTTTGCAAGGGGGTGATTCAGTGGAGGGTGTATATTTGTGGTGGATCGAAATTCGATTCAAGCGAACGCCAAAAAGCAAATGGCTTGAATAGCCACCCTCTAACTATCTCCCGTTTGTTTCGATACACTTTCATCGTCCCGTCTAAAAGCAAGTTAGTTTTCACATGAACGTGTTAACTCAATATATTTACAACCAACGATAATCGTTTTGAACCCAAAATCAAGTAAGCCTAAGTCAAATTAACAAAACTGATAAAAGCAGTGACCTGATCAACAAAAGATCTAAACAGACATCCAAAAGCGTACCTCCGAAGGGCCCAAGAAGGTCGAAAAAAAAGAACACTCACGTACAAGCTTCATCTTTTCGCGCACATCTACACACACACACACTAACAGTACAAGGTAAACCTACACGTACTTACAGTGCTACTCACATACGCATATTACTCAGACAGACTTATTCAAATTAACATATATATATATATATATATATATATATACGCATCATTAGACAAGAGTGTTTGTTTATTCATGGAACATTTTCCTACCAAAAACATGAGTTGTATAAACTTTATTAAATGAATATTTTCTGATTAAGAATGACTTTTATATTCATGTAAAATTATAGTTTAATAAATGTTTTGTTAATTAATAATGTTTTCCGTGATTTTTCATTCACAAAACTATGTGTATGTTAAGTTTGCACTTGCTAGCTGGTGACGCTAATATTCCTCAATATTTAATTTCTTCCCATTTATATCCATATTTCCTTCCTACGCCATTTCTTCGCAATAAATCTACAAATTTAAATTTAAAAAATATCTTTCTCGTTACAATGTTTTGTTTTGTTTTCAAATCAAGAAAAACAACGTAACACCATAGGAATAGGTTATACAAAAACCCAAATTAACCAAAACGAAATTTCTCCAGTCGAGAAAGTTCAACAAAAAATATGTTCAATTTAATTTAATAACATAAATTATCATTGGTGTTTCTCGAGGCTGATTTGAAAATGCCTCTTTCTGTTTACACTGATTAACCGTCCCAAATGACTATGGCCTCAATAGAGCCGAACGGGAAAAAATAACAAAATACCAAGATCTCCAAAATGATTTAAAAGTAACATGGTCTTTCGATGAAATAAACATCATACCGGTTGTAGTGGGAGCAACTGGTCTGGTGAAAAAAAATCTAAGTAAATACTTAAAAACAATCCCCGGAAAACCAAATTGTAGGGAAGTACAGATAGCAGCCCTAAAAGGAACCACATCTATCCTTAAGAGAGCCCTCGGATATAAATTTTACTCATAAGGAAATCAAGTGTTAGCCTCAAGAGTAGACCCCTTGATCTCTTTAAATAAACTAAATTAAAATGAAAAAAAAGGGAGATTAACATGCTGATAAGTCAGAGATAATTCAAGATGGCTATTCTAAGATGAGTGATGTCGAGCAGTCCTTTAACCGCAACACGACATCAACACTTCGACCATCATCATTAGAAAAGCAAAAGCGATCAGGCGTCCACATCAATATTTCTGTGATGCCGGTGTTTGAAAGTATAGCGGCAGCGAATATTGTTATCACGTATCGCTTCTCTATTGGACAAAAGGTCAAATCAGCAGTTTCTTTCCACCAATCACAGTGCAAGAGAAATTCAAATTCCAGCGTGTACTATAAAACCTCAAACACACAGTGTTCTTTCTATCTCTTCCTTTTCTTTCAAACACACATGCATACGATACACTTTACACGGACGACCATTGACAAATGGCGCATACATAACGATAGACTTCACAAACTTCTATAGCTCGGTGAAGCACACACGCATACGCACCATCAATGAACGCATATGTACACAAGCTCATAGACGCATACACTCGCTCATTCACAAAACAGACATGCTAATACACACACACATCTTCATATACTTAATCTATTTACACACGTAGATACAAATGAACATACATTCTCTCACAAATACTTTCTTTTTTTCCGGAAGGCTCTCGGACTCTTTGAAGTCATTTTCTTTTTGAATACTTGATTCCGCATTCTTATAATTAAGTTGTCAATAAAAATCAATTATTTTTTATGGATAGACTTTGTCATTCTTTTATTTGATAATGTCCTATCGTCTTCACCGGCGATTCGCAAGTGTACCTCTTGGCAAAATGAACTTGTTATTGCTATATTCAAGTTGATGCCTGCCACATCCTTTTTTGTTCATTGTCGTATTATCTTTGTGTTTGGGCCGATCACAATTATCTTTTGTTGCTTGTGTTGCTTGCTAGAATTACCCTTTAGCAACTATGAACAGCAGCCTGATCCCAGCTTTCACCGTCAACGTCGAGATTTGCTTTGCACAGATCGGGCGCATATTACGTTCGAAAGCAAGCAGGTAAATATGTTATTAAACGCATCGAACGTTAACTTCGATTGTGAAAAATCTAATTAGTGACCCCAGTCGGATTCCTCATATGAAAGCGTCAAGTTTGTAAGACGAACTTCGTTATCGGGGGAGCGCATATTGCAGACATTAGTTAATGATTAACTGTTAGAGGATTAGGCGCCTAGCCAGCTTATTTGTCGTATGAAATAGCTGGCGGAGGATTCACCAGCCAACAGCGTCCTGCTGTGGAAATTATTCGTATCACGTTTACCATCTAGTGTTCACGCCACTTTAGCGCTTATGACAGAAACAATAACTGTAGAACAGTTGGAGTTTCCGGCAGACAAAATTGAATTTACATGGAGGACTTTGGGACTCTTTAGCAGCGATCTTTTCTTTTGCTGCTGTCGGCTTGAACTGAAGCAACTTACTCGGGAGGTAAAAAGTTGGGAGTTCTCTAGGGTCAAAGTCGTGAAATTTCGATCGATGATATCACTGGCTCGTTATCGTGCTGACTCTCAGAGATTATGTTCGCCTAATAAATTATCAATATTTGTGTATGAACGATTATGTACCACTCACCAATCCTGTATTTGTATTGCCTTTACTAAGGAGCCGTGTCTTTACTGAACTCCTTTCGGGATTAAAGTAATTTGAATTTCGAAATAAATCAGCCTGCTCACTATATGATGCATTCTATCGAGATTACAGCAGCCCTATTTTTTTTTCATGCATTCGTCATCTCTCTTCAGATGACAAAAGTCGAATTTAATCACATGCTTCAGTTAGGGATTAATCGTCTATCACCTAGACCCTGGGCATCTCCTTTGCATATGGTCCCAAAGCGTGCCAAAAATTGCCGGAGTATTCCATCGTTTGAACACAATTACTTTCCCGATTGCTATCCTGTCCCTCACATCCAGGATTTTACTTTCTCATTGCATGACTGTGCAATTTTCAAAATTAGACCTGGTCAAAGCGTACCACCAAATTCTGGTAAATCTAGTGGGTATTCTGAAGACGGCTGTAACTACTCCCTTCGGAGCTTTCAAATTTGTAACCATGTTTTCGGCTACGTTTTATCGATGAAGTAGTTCGTGACTTAGATTTTCTATACAATTATCTTATACGATATTCTAGTAGTTAGCTCCGATGAACATTTGGTGCACAACCGTCTTCTCTTTGAACGTTTGCGACGGTACCACGTCACGATAAACCCTGTCAAATATGTGTTTGGTGATACAAATCGTGTCTTCTTGGGTCATGTCATTAGCTCAAAGGGAATTTTACCCTTTCATGAAAAAGTAAAGACTCTACAGGATTTACGACTACCAACTTCGGCAACTGTGACAGTTTTGGGCCTATCGAATTATGATAAACGTTTCATCGCTTTTTAACTGAACTTTAAAAAAAAAACATTCAAAAGAAGAATGAAGCTATTATTACGTTAAATGACAGCCAAAGAAGAAGCTTGCAGACATCTTTGCTGGCTCATCTCGTGACTGATGCTGAATTTTTCTTTGTAGTGGATGCATTTACTTCTCCAGTTGATGCTGAGTTCAGTGGCGGCTCGTATGTAAGGGCTACCGAACTGTAGAACCCCCAAGTTATTTCTGCTCAATATTATCGATAAAATTAAAAATAATATTTTCGTTTTTCTTTAATTCTTTCCTTTTACGTGTATATTATACAATCTTTAAGTTTAATCTTGTTAGCCATCCCAAAATTCATGTAGAAATTTTTTTTAAAAAGTGGATGGTGCTGTTAGATTCACAGTTACACTTATTTGGTGTTTGCTTTTTGTACGCATGCGCGAGTCAGGCCAGCTGTACAAAGGCAGCGGAGAACTGCCTATTCCCGCAACGACGAGTCTCAGCTGATAGCCGAGCAAGCAGAAATCGTTGAGTGCATGTTGAATTCTGACGTGAGTTTTCTCCCTTGATTTTCTTAGTTTCAGGTAATTATTATTTTTTAAATTAATTTTTTATTTTTCTTTCATATATAAACTGTTATTTTAATGTAATCTGAAAGTTCGAATTGTTTTCTTTGTAGAAGTTAAATAGATTGTTTGGGAATCTTTTACAATGCTCAGCAGAGTCGCGAACGAGGTCCAAAAAACGAACGAGAAAGGGTTTAAAAACATAAATATGCAACAAGTAAAGTTGACCTACGTCGAGATTAGATATTTTTCTACTTACCTATGAAATTTGTTTGTATTTTTACGTAGTATAAATGGCTTTTTATTAGATGTAAAAAAAAAATCTTTTTTTTTTTTGGCACGGATTTTCACTAAAAAAAATATGGGCGCTCCTTATTGTCGTTACATAGCCGCCATCTTGTCTTGTGCGATGTCGTGTGCCGAATACTTTAATTTCTAATAAAATAGCAATTGGAACGGGTTAAAAATACAAACAAATGCCACAGGTAAGTTTGAAAATAACTTTTATCGACTACAGTTACTTTTATTTGTCGAATATTTGTTTTTTGAGCGTTTTTACTCTGCTGAGCATTGTAAAAGATTCCCGATTGTTTTACTATATAAAAACTTAAGTATTATTATTATTATTGTTGTTGTTGTAGATTAATACGCTCAGCCCCGACCCCCACACCACCACCACCACCAACAAAAATGAGATTCTACTTTATTAGACGATTATGTGTGAACACACTGAAAAATTTGACGGGAAGGAAAAACAAAAAAAATCAATAAGTTAAGAATTTAGAGTGCGAGATTGACATGTAAATTTAACGTAAAATGAACACCCATTTCCGAGCCATTCTAACGTTTTAGGGCAGTTCAAAAGTAACATTTGCTAGGGGATAAATTCTGCGAGGGTTTTCTTTTTGTGTACCAGTCGAAATTGAGGTTGGGTGTAAAAAAATGTAATGAACAGCCCTAAAAATGTACAATGGTTCGGAAACGAGGGACATTTTTACGTTAAATTTATATACGAAACTGATCATCCACTATGAATTCTAAATTAATTGTTTTTGGTTTTTCTTTTTTCTTTCTGTCAAGTTTTTCAGGGTGTTCACTCGTAATCGCCCCCAAAAAGTAGAATCTCATTTTGGCGGCGGGATAGTTTAAGGTGTTATTAATTATATGTAATCCTATTTACTTGTCCCCCCCCCCCCCCCCAGTGCAGAGTTAGACACAAGGTCGGTTCTTTATGGAATTCACCTTTCAACAGCAGTCAACAGGCGTTTTCAACACCCCGCAGAAAACGCCAAAATAGGGATCATATGTTTCCGGTCACTGCCCCTGCTGATTAGGACATATATAAACGTCGTTTGCGACAGATCCGGTCTCTTGCTTCCAGAATTTCTTCAGACACAGGCAAGGAGAATTGTTTCGCTCCATCGACCAGTCGCACGACGATGCGACGACTACCTGTCGCGTCAAATCATTCCTTCTCCCCTTTTTCTGATTGCTGGACACACATAGTAAGCTTGGCACTTTCTTTCTCTCTTTTCAATTACACACACACACACGCACACACGTGCGTCTTTCTTCTTACAAAACTTATTTAAAGAGACATTGCTTTAAATAACAAAAAGACACTATTTCTTTCAAGCCGTCAAAGAGACATTTATCCAAAAGACACTAAAAGACTTTCGTCAAATATGGAACATAATTTTTATGTGTAAAAATGCAAAATAAATTGTTGTTGTTAATATAAATGTTTGAGTATTGGATATTTTATTTGCCCTTCATTTGTGTTGAATGTTGACGTTTTCTTGCTCGTTTTTCTTCAATATTTAAGAGGAATAGAATGCGTTAGCATCCCCAACATCTTAATGTGGGGAATCCAGCTCTCCAAAAAGGAGAACTCTGGATTGGGACAAACATAAAACTTGCCTCAGTCTAGAAAGATTTCTCCTTCACTGACAGAGGACAGAAATGATAAAGTGTAGTATCACAACAGATACTACACTTTTAATTATTTATTTGCTAAAAAATATAACATATATTTTAACAAATTATGCCCCCACGTAGCCAGGGGGTGCCCTGCAATTACGTTTGCACCCCCTGAAATTTGTGATCCAAAAAAATATTATAAATATAAATACTCTTATATTTCGCAGTCAACTATACTTCTTCATTATGAACTAGTATTTACTTTGTGTAATATATTTTACAGCAGGGCCAGATTAAGGGGCCAAGGGGCTTAGGCCCTGAGCTACCCACCAAGAGGGGACTTCCCACCAATTTTTAACATAATTTCTGATTTCAAAAACGCTTCTTTGGATTTTATTTTGTTTAAAACTTAATTTTCCATTCCTGGTACTAATGATACCATAATAAATATTTACGGATTTTAAACTATCAGTTAAAATAAATCTATTGACCATAATAACATCTAAATATGATTTAAATTTATGTTACCTTGTAAAAAGAAAAAAATTAAAATGTACGCGTTCTCAAACTCAAACATAACTTCGCTAGTTTCAGATCAAGTGGTGAGGGAAACAAAGCCTCGATGCTTTTCACCTGTTTCCTGCTTGGTGAAAGAGAGTATCTGTCTTTTTTGTCAACTTACCAAATATATATTTTTGAATATTGTTAATTCACACTATTTAATATCATAAATTATCAATTTAATAATTATAATTCAAATGATGTAATATAAACACAAAATGAATTCACGTTGTTGTTCTGCCAGCTTCTTTTAAAGATATTTTTTTAATTTATAGAAAAAAGTGTTGTCTTCATTCAAAAGATAGAAATGAATGCTAGCAACCTGAATTATTTTCAAATGAAACTGGGAATTAGTTTTAAAAAATATTTTTGTATTTTATCACGAATCACAAATACGTTTTTTTTTCTTTTTGTTGTCAGTTGTAGCTATAATTTAAATTGTGAATGTTACATTCAAAATTTTTAAAATTAACATAGAAAAAATCCCAGATTTCACCCAAGATGAAGTTGAAAGAAAAAACAGTATTGGTGTGGCATAACCCCCACGTACAAGAGGCGAGCAAAAAAAGGCTTGTGATGTAGGGTGGGAAGTGAATTAGTGAAGCCAATGTTTTTCACACATATGTGAGAAGTGGAAGTGGAAGACTTTGGTTAGTTATTTCTTTTATTTTTATTTTTCATGTCTGTGTGAACTAATAGTGAAAAGAAATGTCAAAATAAATAAAGAGTGGATAGGGAGATAGAATAAAAGTATAAGAATAAAAAAGATTCTTGGTTATTGAAACAGTTTAGTTACATTTTCATTTTCTTAGAGACAACTACTCTTAGAAAGACTAGAGGAAATTTTGACCAACATAAATGTAAGTGCATATATTTCTTTTCTTTTTTGTTAACTCTATTTTAAAGAAATTTAAAATGTGTTTTTAGAAAAAAAAATTATTAATAGCATTTTTTTAATTATTAATATTTGGCCACTTAGTGTTTAAATAACTGAAAATCGTGGGCTTCAGATAAAAGAGGCTATGCCATCCTCCAATATTTGTAAATAAATATTTTTCAAATAAGTATTTATTAATACGCTGTTGTTTTGAAGTAAATGAAATCGGTAAAAACGTATTGTAGTATCCATATTTTGGGAGGCTCTGCGCATGCGTCAGATTCATTCATAAAAAAGTCGTAGTGAGTGATTCAAACCAGCGCATGCGCAGAGGAAACAGAATGAGAACAAACATGATAAAACAAAAAGTGGGCATTTTTAACAATTAAGTTACTATCGCTGAAAATAAACACGCTAAAAGTGAAGAAAACGAAAGGTGTTAAGAATAAAAACAACTGAAAATGAAAACAAACACGAAAGAAACACGTGTTTTTTATCTAAAACAAAAAATGAAACACGTTTTTTCTTACAAACTGAATTGTGCGCATGCGCTGGTTTGAATCACTCACTACGACTTTTTTATGAATGAATCTGACGCATGCGCAGAGCCTCCCAAGAGCCTCCTAAAATATGGATACTACAATACGTTTTTACCAAAATTTCTTGTGAAACGTGTCTTTTCTTGTGAAATTCTTTTTAAATAAATATTATTTGAGAAAGAAAAATTACTATAAGTCTCGATGTCTTGCTTCTTAATACCCCAAAATTACTTTTTATGCTGTGGTTGCATTCTTTCAGGCGCCTTCATTATAGGAATCGGGAATTTAGAACAGAATCAGTAATTGTATCCGAATCGGGGAAAATATTGGATCGTCCCATCACTGATATTCTACTCATAGACTACCTTGTACCTACCTTTCCCAACACAATTCATATCAAAAGCCACGCTATCCAGATGCATTTTTTTTTAACTTTTATTTTACAGAAATATACCATGGCCTCCTTGCATCCCCAAGAAATAAGTTCTGTGACTGTAAGTAATTTATGACAAAATAAGGGAAGCGAGAGTTACGAGGCTGCCGAAAGAAAACCCAAGTTAGTCACTTTCTACTCTCTATACTATCTCTCTTTGAAACTTTCAGTACTAACCATATCCACATAGACCTACTTGGACCTTGGTCAGTCAAGGTTACACCTACCTGTTAACTTGTATTGATTCTTTTTTACGTTAGCCTGAAGCCATTTCTTTGAGCAATATTTCTGCTGAAACTGTGGTGCGATCCCTAATTGCACGCTAGATTTGGCATCATGGCATGCCTGTAATAATTCCCACTGATTGTGGTAGGCAAATCAAATCCCATTTATTTTAAGAAATTTATAAAATTCTAGAGGTGCTTTGTCGTACTTCTATATCTGCAGAGCGTCGTTTTCAAACATTTTTAAATGATGAATTGCTCGGAGATCGTTTTCCTACTCAGTTACTTCATCGTATGCGCGAATTGACTGAAGATGCTCCAGCAGATATCGGATTATTGAGACAGGTATTTGTATCTCATTTACCATCTACCGTACAGGCCATCCTCGACCCTATTATGGAAATCAGTGGGGTGGAACAGCTCGCGTCCTTGGCAGTTATCGGTTATACAGAAAAAGAACCCCTTCTGCGACGAACGCCAGCTTGGTGGAAGACATCTCAGCAGTTTCTTCTAAGCCATCACCTGACCCGGTTTATACAGTCATACAAAAGGATATCAAAAACCTTATAACGGAACTAGAGACATTAAGATTATCTAGGGACATGTCGCCTGGGCGTCGCTCTCCTTCACCTGCATAATATCATAGCAATTCTCGTAGATATTGTATGTACCACAGACCCTTCGGCGATTGGCCCACAGATGTAACAAGCCCTGTGCGTATATCCTCAGGGATCAGGGAAAAGAGAGAAGGGAGAGGTGAGCACAACATTTTCTCTCCATAACCTACACATCGGTCGTGCGTTCTACGTAAAGAATTTCATTTCTTAGTATCATGTGTTAGTCGACACTGCAGCTTTATGTAGCATTTGGCCTCTAAGTCTTTATTGCAACGGTTGTTCTTCAGGCTGCAAGCCGTTCTCCAATACCCAAGTTGCACGATTCTTGGACTTGCAACTACGCAGAGATTTCACGTGAAACTTTATCATTTACCCACCCCTATCTTAGGTGCCGATTTCTTGCACCTATTTCTTGTACCACTTTGACTTAATGGTAAACATGCGTAGGCACAGACTGACAGATTCTAGTACTAACCTATCATTATCTGATAGAAAAGCTTCCGAACTGTTCCTGTATTTTTTATAACTTCTGCTGATAACCCATATGAAATGACTTGAATTTTGAAATAGACAAACCTGCTCATTCTACTATGCATTTTATCAAAACAAACGTTGCTTCTGTCTTTGCACATCCTCGTTGCCTCTCTCTGGAGTTAAAGGCAGCTAGGCATGAATCATAATCACATCCTAAGTATTATTCGACTCTCCTCTAGTCCTTGGCCATCCTCTTTACACATGGTTCCGAAGCGTTCTGAGGATTAGTGTCCTACAAGAGATTTATGTGGATAACTCTACTAGTGTTCCGGATCGTTGCCCTATCCCCCATATTTAAGATTTCGCTTTATCCATGCACGGTTGTAAAATATTTTCAAAGCTGAATCTTGTAAAGGCTTACCACCAAATACCGGTTAATCCTACAGCTGTTAATCCTTCTTTCGGTCTTTGGAATTTTTGATTATGCCATTCGGATTACCTAATGCAGCTAGCACTTTTCAGCCTTTTATGGACGAGGTAGTCTGTGACTTAGACTTCGTATATAACTATATAGACGATATTCTGATAGCTAGCTCCTCACCAGAGGAACATTTAAAATATCTCCATATTCTTTTTGAGCATTTGCAGCGTTACCATGTGAGGATAATCCCTGTTAAATGTACTTTTGATGCCACAAGTCTTGTATTCTTGGGTCATGTAATAAACTCGGAAGGTATTTCACTCCTTTCAGAAAAAGCCAAAGCTCGATCTACATCCTTCAACTTCACTACGTCAATTACGACATTTTATTAGACTATTGAACTATTACAGACGGTTCATTCCACATTGTGCAAACATACTCACTCCTCTGACGAATTTGTTGAAAATTAGAAGAAAGAAAGATGAACCCATTTCACTTGATAACTGCCAGCTTAAAGGCTTTTAGGAGGCGAAGAAAACGCTTGCAGATACATCTTTGCTATCACATCCCATGCCTGCCACTGAATTTTCTATTGTCGTTAATGCTTCTAGTTCAGCTGTGTGCGCAATCTTACAGCAACATCATCCGCAACAGATTCAACTTTTGTCATATTTCTCTCGATTATTGAATCCTACTGAAAGTTGTTACAGTACTTTCAGATGTGAACTTTTGATTATTTACTTAGCTATTAAACATTTTTGCCATGCGTTGGAAGGTCCAACTTTGGTCCACTTACGTTCGCACTACATACTAAGCCAGACAAATGTTACCCTCGGGAATCTAGACATTTCGACTTAATTTCCCAGTTCTTCAGCAACATACAGCATATATCCGGTTCACAGAACACAGTTACAGACGCACTATCTTATCTACCCATAAGTGCTATCTCTTCACCAGAATATATTAATCTCCATCAAACTGCTCTGGAACAGCCATCCTTAGAGGATCTGAATCTGTTATCTCCACAGTCTGTTAATTGCAAATTCCAGGACATGCCCATACCTACAGCGGATAAGCAAATTTTGTGCTGACATCTACAAATTCATCTCACCCCTAGTTCTTGAGAACCATCGAAGGACTGTTTTTCTTGCTTACACAGACTGGCTCACAACAGAGTCTCTGCCCTGGTAAAACTCATTTCAGCCCGGTTCTTCTGGCTCAACGGGAGATGCGAAATCGCTACTTGGACCCGTTCCTGCTAACCCTGTCAAAAATCGAACGTATAGACATGTACGAGCTCTAATATGAACTTTCAGCACCCCTGATGCTATATTCCGACACATGACACATACACATTGATTTGGTTGGACCCTGGTCGGTCAGCCAAGGCTAGTCTTACTTATTAACCTATATTGATCGTTTTTCATTGTGGTTTGAAGCCATCCAACTAAGCGATATATCTGCTGAAACTGTAGCACGTGCCCTTGTGGCGGGCTGGCTTTCGAATTATGATGTTCCAGCAACAATTACTACTGATCGTGGCAGACAGTTTGAATTCTGCATATTCCAAGAGCTATCCAACATACTTGGTATTAAACGTACTAGGATTACTAATTATCACCCAGCTTGCAACGGAATGATTGGGTGCTTTCATCGACAATTTAAACACTTATTTTGTGCAGCCTGTGATCCAAAGCGTCGAATGGGATACGTTTCCACCGTTCTCTTTGGCTGTCGCTCTGCTATGAAAGAAGGTTTCGTGTATGCCCCAGCCGAACTGCTATACGGAACACCACTTGCATTACCTTGTCATATGTCACTCCTTCAAAGTCACCTGGAGTGGATCTGGAACTTTACGTTGACAGACTTAAATGCTCCTCTAACAGTTTACCACCCATGAACACTCGTCATCAAAGCATCAAATCAGCTGTCACTAAAGACATTTCATCATGGAAACACATGTAAGGAATCACTCGGTTAAACCACCACTAACACCACCTTATTCTGGTCTATATAGTGTAATGTAATGGTTTTTTTACTCTGAATATTGGAGGGACTCAAAAGAGTGTGCTGATCGACAGACTTAAACGAGCATTTTTGGATAACAACACCCTGAAATCTCATGTGCCCTCCACTATAATGTTGCCTGAGCTAAGTGATATAGTGTCTTCAGGTACAACCCAATAATGTCTTCCCACTCACGTTACTACTACACGTTCTGGTAGACATGTCCACTGGCCGAAAAAGTTATGCAAGATCTTGTATATCGTAACATTTATATTTCCCAAAGAAATGAACTAATTTTGCACCTGCGTGTACAAAATTTTTTGAATTAACCATTTTCCACTTTTGAAAATTTTCATAAGTTTTCATTTTTCAACAAATGAACATTTTCCTCTTTTCACCTCAGAAGATTACATTTTTGCTTCTTTTTCGTCAAAAGAGACATTTTGCCAGCATATCAAAGATATTCTTGTTCAAGCTTATCAGTCATATACTCTATTTTTGTAGCTTTCATGTTCTTTACATTGTATTCTCATGTGCTGCTACTATCAATGAAGTTTATCTAAAAGCCTAAGCAGGGGGTTATGTAGCAGTTACATGAGCAAACTATTTTGTATCGATGTACGTTAGTTTCAACTGTGATGGTATTTCGTCTTTACGATTGGGTAATCATTGCCTCTTTACAACATCGGCATATGCCGTTTCTACGTATGGCCAGATTTATATGCGCTAACACATTTTGGCACCAAAACGATCAGCGAGGTTAACTTTAGTTCGCAATTTTCCTTCAAGCAGACACGACGTACCTTATCCTGTTCTCCAACTGACTCAACCACAAGCAGGCGAGATGCTGAAATCCAGGATACTACACAATCTAACCGATATGAATCAGTCCATTGTACCATCTCTCTGTTAGTCATGTGTTCCAGTGAATAAATATTAACATCAATTTTCGTTTTGTTTGGTTGCAAAGCCATTATTTATTTCGAGGAAGAGTGGTGACTCTTTTCTTGTATAACATTTCTATTTCAGTCAGATTCGGCCAGACGTACTAACTCTTCCAAGTAATTTGTATAATTTCGATTTTTTGGACTACTGTTCTTATCTTGAGTGTTATCATCACAACGTTTCGGCCGCTGTAACCTCCGGCCTTCTTCAGGTGTATCTTTTCGAACTCTGAAATATTTCTTTTGAACTCGAGAATCTGGACGGAATTTCGAACGGAACCCTTTATCCACGGAGGTAGCATGCTCTCATTCAGTAATTCGCAATTCTTTGTATCGCCTGCATCGAGGAGTGAACCTTCAACCTTCAGATAACTATCACCTAGAACTGAATTTTACTTAGTATTATATCCAGTACTCTAGAGAACAGTAGTCTGAATAATTGAAAAGATACAAATTATCAATCCTCATTTCAAAAACACAATATCTTCCAAGTAAGTTCGTCATTTTGACTTTCTTCCTGATTTAAACCAGCTAAAATTGGGGACACAGTTAAACACATCAACATTTTTTTCATGTGGAGAGCAGCCCCTGTGCGGTGATTTGGTCACACGATAATACGCCCAGGAGGCTGATTAGTTAATTTCAACTGGAATTTTGAAGTACTATTTCAAGACACTTTGGGATTTAAAGAACAGTCACAGAGAGCTCCGAGGCACCAATGAAAAAAGGCGTCTCCTTTCTCGTCGGCTATTCTCCACAGGAAGATATACTGATCGAAAGCTTTTGGCAGGCAAACTACCTTACTTTATTACATTCTTCCTTCTGACACTGTTTTAACTTTCAGCAATCTACACCCAACGGTGTCGGTCACTTAAATAAATATATTATTTCTTATTTATAGAACGGCCGGCTTTGTTTTCATTTCAGGTATTTAATTCCTTCCCACTGCAGGGATATGCAACACAAGGTCGGAAGGTTGGGGAAGAGTCAAGCCAGCGCCCCTAAAGAAGTAGCACTATGGCCTAGGAAAATAGCCTGGTGTTATATCTACATATTTTGCCCCATAAAGCATAAAAAGGGAGCAGGGGACTTGTTGGCACATTTCCCCCTACGCATACAGAAAGGATAGCAGGCGGGCAACGTTTGTAAAAAGTGGGTCAACAGGAAGCTCGACAGACAGGCTTTCATAATTCAGCCCATGCATTTGCGGGGGCGGAGGATTCAACCAATCAAATGAGAGAATACTGTAGCTATGCACAGGAGAGCGGGAAAATCGAAGCGAGAAGAAACACGAGGAGAAGGTCCTTGAGCAGCGTTAAGAGCGGAGGTCTAAGAGATTGGCAGCTCATCTCGGACAATTTATCCTCGCACACAAAATCAAAAATAGGAAAAGTGGAATTCGAAAATTAATGCCTAAGAAATACAGCGACATTTAATACAGCTGTCTACCGGACACCAAAGGAAAAAACCCTGGTCCAACAAATTGATTACGACAGATCAGTCAATCATATGACCTCTCCAAAGTCGAGATTACGTATATCTTGGGACCCTACAAACAGCTCGTTAAGAACGGACCACAGAATCTAAAATTCTGTTAAAATATCCTTCCTTCCGCTGTCAAGCCAAAAAGGTATGTGTTTACGACATAAGGACAAAAAAAAATAAAGAAATACTATATTAATTCGTCCTAAATCAAACTTTCATATTGTTATATATTGTCGTGTTAAATGATCTCATTCAATCGTTCCCCGCGATTTTAACACATTTACCTTCATATCTCGATCTCCCGTGGGAGGAGAAGGACTTCTCATTTGTTTTCCTCGAATTACGTAAGAAAAAGAAAGACTTTCCTATTTTCATTTTCATAAAGGCTATAAGCCTTCTTAATTGTTATATTTGAACTTTTAATTCTTATCTTGACTAATCAACTTTCTCGGAATAACAAAAACCAGCCTCTTATAGAGAACTCCGTTTGTGCGGAAAGAATATCAGTTGATCTTTTGAAAAAATAAATACTTGTTATGTATTGTTAATTTGTCTTGGTTGTTTTATACAAATATATGATTATGATTTGTGATACGATGTGTTATTCTTTTTTATGGATTAGGGGTTGTTTTCCTTTCATCGAGTTTTCAACCTTTTCACATTTTTACATTCGTGGCTGAATTACGTATAAGTAACGTTCAGTGTCCTAGTACCACAATCATAACACTGGGCAACCTCATCGGCATTCCCCGGTCAGGGCGCCTCAGGCATTAAGCAATAAACTTACTCCACCCCAAAGAGTGGAGGCAAGGCCTGGGAGGGTGACTGACTGAAATAGGATCTATTTCTTCTCGTCCCCTGTGAGCAAATTGGTCATACACTGACCAATCGGTTTGCAGGGCGTATTGATATCAACTGTCCCTTCATGGACTATTTTCTACCACCTGGTCAGTTGAAGAATTCAGCAAAGAGAAATCGGCCAGCAACGAAGAAACATCTCTCTCCTGCCTTTCCCCTGCATCGTTCCAGCAGCAGCCATCTCCACTGGGAATATATTTGCTGACGACCCGGCAGCCTCTTTTCTTCACTGGGACACAGTTCCAACCCTCTGTTAAATAAACCCTTTGTTGTTGCCTGTTACTTGGTTGTTGTTCGTTCAATTCATTTCGTGCGATAAATATTAGGAAGGGGCCAACACTCCCCTTCTATAACAGACCTCCTAGGATTACCAAGGACCTAATATCTCAGGTCGACAGATAAAAGACCATCGAAATAGACGAGTCCCTGCTGGACTGATTGCCGAGAACGAATCCTCAATCAACTTCGGTTAATGAAAGACTGAACGGGCTGGAGTTGATCGTTTGTTTTCCTTTTATTTGACGACCAGTTTTGTTACAAAATATTATAGGAGTTGGTCTTACAGTTAATGCGAAGATAGACTTCTATAAAGTTGTTTAATTCAATTAAATTGTAATAGCTTACATTAAAAACGTTTGAAGAATCCAGATGTCTTCTATAACTGTTACAAAACTTATGTTGTCTTCGTCGACTCTATTTGTTGTTGCTTTTTTCGCTGTGTGTTGCAGAGGAAAATTGATCGATTTGGAACTTTCTTTAACACGGGACAAAATGATCAGTTACACCGCTAACAGCAAAGATGGTGGTAAGTTCTTAACTATTTTCTCTTATTTAGAAATTATTTTTCAATAATAGTGAAAAAAAAGAAAAAGATGTTGAATTGTTAGTCTAATTTTCCACTTTCATGCGTTGTACGACGTTTTTTTGCAGTTGGAAGTAAGTTGTTTGCCTAACATTTGCTTATTTTGTTAGAATGAACTTGGATTTTTGATTTGAAAAATCGTTTAAACACGTTTTCTTGACTGTTTCTTTGTCGATTATTAGGTTAATTCCTATTTCAGTCACGTAAATTATTTCGAGTGAAATTGATTTTGTTGTTACTCTCAAACAATTTATTTCTTCTTAAATCATGTTTTATTTTTTTTATTTTTTTAAAGTAACATTAAAAAGAATAAGTGGGTATATTTTACAATAATCAACACAACGAGAACGGGGTCCAAAAAACAAATATGCAACAAGTAAATGTGATCGTAGCCCATAAAACTTATTTTCCGACTTACCTATGACATTTGTTTGTATTTTTAAGCAATTTCGATGACTTTTTATTAGATATCAAATTGTCTCTCTATTTTCGTTCACGGAAAATTGGAAATTTGGCAAGACAAGATGGCTGCTGACATGTTTTTTTTCTCAGCCTAGTACTTTTAATTGAGTCATCGAAACAAAAATATATTGTAATTTACATTAAATGTCCCCCACCTCCGAAAAAAAAACAAAAAAACTAACGCATCAAAGTTTTGGAAAAAGTGCGTTTTGATTATGAGTCCCAGTAAAAAAAACAAAGCGAGGCTGAGGGGGGGGAAATGTCGGCAAATTTTCAACTTTCCGTGAAGGTAAAATGGAGATAAATTTTGATATCTAATAAAAAGCCATTGAAACTACTTAAAAATACAAACAAATGTCATAGGTAAGTCGGAAAATAAGTTTTATGGGCTACGGTCACATTTATTTGTTGTATGTTTTTTTTTTTTAACCCCGTTCTCGTTGTGTTGATTATTGTAAAAGATACCCGAATAAGTTTATAGTGATGACTCCGAAATGAAAACTCGCTCACTCAGAAGAATATAAACAAGAAAGAGACTAACGGTACAGAACTCAAGTTCTTTTGTTTTAATAAAAGCGTAAAAATTCTTTTATGTTTTCAACCCACAAAAATGGTAAAATAATGTTTTTGTATTCATCCATGCTATATGTATTTGGCACTTTGTTAGATTGGGACCCACGTTAAAAGGCCATCGGCGGCGGTGCTTTCCGGCGTTTTACGTAAAACACCGGAAAGCCCCGAAGCGGTCAATGAAACTGCAAGTAAATGAATAACTGGTACTACTCCAGAGAATGCGCCTAATTTCCATGACTGCTCGGACGCAGCGACGGGCAGGTCGCGGAAGCGCCCGAGAGCTACCGAGTCGAAAACGAGGCTGTAAACAAAACTGAAAAAGAAAACTGATCAATCAGGTTGCTGCAAAGCAGTTTATAGCAAACAGCCGATAATAAGTGGAAGGAATCGCTAAGCAAAATGAATTTCCAGCAGTAGGGACATTCTTTTCGCGATCCAGGATGGAAATATCAACGATACTGAAACTAATCTACCTGTGGTCCCAGGACATGGCAACAGGGAAGAACCTACGCAAAGAATACGGCGTACTGTCTCCAACCACACAAGTGGACTGGAAGAATTTTCTGTGGGAGGTCTGCATGGAACATCTGTCACGCAACCCTCGGTGACTCTGAGGCCCAGGGCATACAGTGGAAATAGACAGGTCTCTATTTAACCGCCGGAAAAAACAATGTTGGACGTGTTCTCAAGCCGCTTGTCTGGGTCTTCGGGGGGAATACGAGCCTGCAGAAAAAGGTTAGGGTTTCCTGGTGACAGTGCCTAACAGGAATGCCGAAACCCTAACCCTTCCAATAATCAAACAGTACGTCGTACCTGGGACCACACGGTAGTATCCGATTGTTGGAGGGCGTATAACAGGAGAGGAGGAGTATCAGCACCTTACGGTGAACCACAGCTAGAACTTCGTGGACCTGACAACGGGTGCAACCACGTCGAGAGGATGTGGAAGGAAGCGAATTCCCCCCCCCCCCAAAAAAAAAAAAATATATAACAAAAAACTTGCCTAATTGTAAAAAAAAACTAAAAAATGGTTCATTTTGCCCACTAAAACAATAAAAAGAAAAGTGTATTTATAGTTCTTCAGCTATGGTTAGTTCATTTCTTTCAGTTTTTATAAAAAATATACACATTTTTTTTTTTCCGTATTCATCGTCTTATATTGTCGTCTGCCAACCTTCCATTTTTTACGATTTTCGGTTTTGTTTATACAGCCTCGTTTTTGTCTCGACAGCCTCGTTTTCAACCTGGCAGCTCTCGAGCACTTCCGCGACCTCCAAGATCGCTGCGGCCGAGCAGTGACGGAAATTAGGCACATTCTCTGGAGTAGTACCGAATAACTTATTGAAATGAATAAGCAGACGACATCTAAACTTGATAACTGAATTTTTGACGTTTGCAAACGAGCCTGCCTTAACCTTTATTCCTAATCCTGCCGAACCCTAATTCCTAACCCTTCCTAAACCCTAATTCTTAACCCCGCGCTAACCCTGCCCTAACCCTAGCGAAAGCAACAATAATAATCAGTAAAAAAAAAATTTTTTTAATAATTTTCGTAAAATTAAAAAAATAACACTTAATAAGTCACTTGATTAACTTTTAAATTTAAACACTGATTTGAATCACTTATTTCTTTGTTAAAAAATAAATATTTATTTCATACAAATTTTTTTGCTGTAATTTTTGCTTGTTTTTTCCCGCTTGTAAATCCTGCCTCGTTTGTGCTTTTTTGGACGCAGGTAAGTCAACGGATTTTTCATTCAGCACTGTTCAGCGTTTAACGTAAAAATCCGGAAAGTACTGACGCCAAGGCACTTTTAGCACGGGTCCCAATGTAAAAAAGCACCAAGTATTTTGGTAAATGATGAAACTGCCGTCCTAAACAGTTTCTTCGAAAATTCAAATAAAAATAGGGTGATTCTGGTGTTTAGGCACGACATGAAAATATTTAAAGAAATGTGTAAACTTTGTTATGTACTTACGTATTAGTTGAAAATAAGATTGTACAGAAAAAATGACACAAATTCATCCAGTATTTATTAAATCATAAGAAGAAAAAAAAAAGTTTTGTTAGACATTATCACTTATAAAATAGACAAGGGAGATAACTCAAACTTTGTTTACTGGTTTAACAAAAATGGCTACCGACTGATAAAATTGTTTTTTTCATTCTTAATTTAATAAATACTGGATGAATTTGCGTAATATTTGGTGTACAGTCTTCTTTTAAGCTACTACATAACAAAGTTTATACATTTCTTTAGCTATTTTTTTTTCTTTTAAGAGAGGCCTAACATAATGTGCCTAAACAGCAGAAGCACCAAAAATAGTGTTGGATTTTAACATTTTTTTCGTCTGGAAAGATACAAAAAAACGGTACTTATATCGAATATGAACCAGTTTCCGTGAACATCAGCATGTCATCAGCGTTCGGGCATGTTACGTAAAAACCCGAGAGATGCTGAGCGATTAGCCAATCAGTTGTCAGCTACCAGACGTCAATTTTCTAACCAGTATTGAAATTGATCAGAAGCAATTGATTAAAGCCAGTGCATGTTTATTTCCTGTTAAATTCCCCCCCCCTGTTTAGTAGTGTCAAAACTCCTGAAAAAGTAATTTCTTTTTGCCAGGAAAAAAAATCTGTTGGCAAAAATAAAAAAACAGTCAGAAATGTTATTACATGTCAGTTGATAGAAAGAAAAAGAAATAACGGACAAGAATTCATGGAGGTGTACAAAATCTAAATGTAGAGCTTGGAATTCCGTAAGAAGTGGCACATTTTTTTGTTATTTGCTATCTTTCTTGAAAAAATAATACGACGCAGCAACGTATCAAAGTTATTGTCTGCCACCATTCGCCTCGTCATCTCTTGGGTGTTTACATAACATGCCGACGCGAAGTTCACGGACGCTGGTTCATATTCGATACAAGTACCAAAAAAAGAATAATGGCTCCATGCGCAATACAAAAAACTGGAACGTTAACGATGTGTAAAGACTTGTAGTGAATTATAAAAATAATTTCTTTAAAAAATTCAAGTATTTATAAAAATATTTGTTTCATAATCTTTTTTGTAATATCATAGATAGTTTGTAAACACTTCTTCGATGTATTCTAGGAGCAGTAGCTATTATTAAATATTATTTTGGGGATTATTAAAATTGTTTTCTGGGACAATGAAAGTGCTTGCTTCGTTTCAGTTTACGTAAACTCAGTTCGCTTTTCACATAATAATATATATCCGGTTTCAGTATGATGCTGTATTGTAAAAATTTGGATTATGCTGGCATATTTACATATTTTAAACGTGCTTTTCTTCAGATTTCATGCGTAATACTCAATGGATTTTAATTCGAAATTGTTTATCATGTAATAATCTTTAAAAAAACAAAACAACCTAAAACCATTTTTTTCCGCTTATACGCAATTTTTTATTGCCTTCTGTTTATGACGGAGATCTTATCATTTACTAGTAATTTTAATGTTTTTTGTTGGTTTTTTTACTAAAACATGGTTTAAGTAAAATAAGTTTGGAAGTAATGTTGAAATCTATTTAACTCTAAATAATCTGGGTGACTGAAATAGGATCTAACCAATGATTATTATGTAAAGAAGAGGAACGTTGTCCCTCTCTTAGGTTTCAGACACAAAATGAATTAACAAAACCCCTTTATAACAACAATGAAAACGGTTTTATTCATAAAGGTTACCTATACCGTTTGGTATTGGCAGAAAGAAACTTGGACAGTGTCCGAGAAAGGAGAAAGAAATTAAGAGTTCTTTGAGAGCTGCCTGAGGTCTGTCAGCAACTATCTTCAGGCGAAGATAGTATTTACTGTGAGCATCCAGTAGACAGGGGCAGGAGAGAGAGTGAAAAAAGTGTTTCCTCGTTGCTTGCCGGGGTCTCTCTGCCGACTGCTCATGATTCCCAAAGGGACTGAAGTAATTCTTCAGCCGACAGAAGGAATCCATGCGCCCTGCAGGCTGATTGGTCAGTGTATGACCAGCTCACTCCATGGGGACATTTTTTGGAGGGAGAAAATAGGTCTGTTTATGACCGCTACAATTATGCATTTTAAATTAATTTCCTCAAAACATATTCGGCACAACCTGAAAAATTTATTTACAAAATAAGTGAAACAAATTCGTCACAAGTTGGTGTAAAAATGCTGCATATCCCCGTGTCAACCAAGAGTTTGTCCCTCCATTTTATTGTGTCACGTTGAGATCACCGTAATTTTTTTATAATACATATGCTGGCACAATTTATTTGTTTTCATTTTAGAAGAGCCCCAATAGTGTAAGGGGTCGACAACTCTCTTTTCTTTTTATTAAGAGAAAAATAATTTTTTAAATTTAAAAAAAAACAAAAATGTGTTAGACCTAACAAAATAACAGTTCGTTCCGAAATGAATAAATACACTGTTGATGTTCCCACATTTTATTTTCTTCAATAAATGTTCTATTAATATACTGCTGATTTTCACACATTTTAATTTCTACGATAAATGTTCTATTAATTGATTGAATTTGCATTACTTATAAAAAAAATTCATATTTTCGGAGAAATTATGTATTTAAAAGTGAAACAAAAAGAGTTGTCGACCCCTTACACTAGTGGAGCTCTTCTAAAATCAAAACAAATGAATGTCGGACTGTCCCTAATCTGCAAAAGTGCCCATATGCTTTCCATCACGGGTACGTACATCAGAAAAATATTTCTTAATTATTTTTATGTCGTCCCAATTTTAAACTTGCATCTAAATTTTGTTTTCATTCAGCAAATGAGTGTGAAAAAATTGAGGCATTGTATGTGTGGCCTTAGTTATACACATATGCATTTTGACACTATATTTGTGCGTGAGTTAAGAAATAACTTTCCTCAGCCCAACAGACTGGTTAGAGGTGCTGGCATAAACTAAATATTAGCTCTGCCATGAATATTTTCTCAACATTTTTATTGAAGGAAATCTATTTTTTTATGCATTCGGGGTGGATCAAAAACAGCAAATTTGACAAATTCAGAAAAATGCAACTGATTGGCTCAAAATTTTTTTTATAAATTCATGCGATTGTATGTGGGAGGGCTGCATAGTACATATCCTTCATCTGTTCGACGACCTCTTTTTATCGTACCAAATTTCATTCACAAAGTTTAGGTTGACTAGTTGCATATTGTTTTCAAGTACATTCAAAAGCTGCTACAAGGTGGAATTGAACTCGTAACGGACCGATTAAAATACAAACATTCTTCTAATGACTCAGCCACACTCCTTCTACCATATAACAAAGGGAGGTAATTTAGATATGTTGTAGACCTGTAAGGGGTCGGAAAGAAGACACAAACTCGGAATTAAGTGAAACAAAGTATAATAAAGAAAGTAGGGAGGTGACAATGTTTAAGTGGATAACGACGCGGGCTGACAACCTGGGTGTGATAAGTTCGAATCCAGTCGATTTCATAATACGACTTTCACTTAGGGATGTTGGCAACCATTATGTGGTTCCTCTTACAAGAATGCTGGCTACAGAATCAAGCCGGTCAACAAAGTTGTACCATTCGGATTCATATGAACTTAGGTTTTATGAAGAAAGTATAAATACAGCATATAAAGAGAATGGTTGAACATCTGTCTGACTGTCAGTATTAGACTGGGGTAGTTCCAGTATTTATTTCGCAATAAAAAATCACAAAAAATGTGGAACAAGGCCAAAAAAAGGGGTGAGGAAAGGTTGGTCTTCTCTAACATTTACTAACCGATCTAACATAGCTAGTTCATTTGTGACTATCATTCACCAAAATACCACATTCATACTACATTCATGCACTATACACTTAAAGAGTTTATACCATTACTATCCTACTTTTTTTATGGAAATCGCTCAAGACAAGGCACAAAGCCACTTGATGTAAAAAGCTTAAAAAAATACTATTTCATAGTCAAAAACTAGCCAAGAATAAGTGTCAGATGGATAGATTCTGACCCAGAAAACAGCAATTATTCCCCTTTTCTCAGAAACATCGCTTATGGAATGTTAGGACTAAAGGACAAAATAAAGGAAATGAAAATTACGAGGCTGCTTAAAGTAAACCCAAGGTCCACTTAAAACCCATATATAAATAATATGCAATTGGGTATTTAGGCAATACCAATTTTATATACATGAAAAAAATGAGAAATATGTACAATAGAAAAAACCTGTGTTAGTAAAAAGACCGCTCATTTCAAAGCTGTGGCAGATATGCTGATTTGCCAGTCGAAACGAAAATAAAATTGATGCAGTTTCAAACACTATATTTATTACACCACCTTCGAAAATGTGGAAGGGTGATCTAAATCTCCAGCAAATCAAGCTAACTGTCACCTAATTGGAAAATTAACAAAACTTAAATAGGGAAAAAACAAACAAACGGGGAGCGGGAGCAAGGACAAAAATAAAATAGAGGCCTAATGGAAGTATTTATACACTAGCTAAGTTATGAACTAAATATTAACCAAAACTGGTCATCTAAAGTAGACTTGAACAGGACACAATTAAAGTTTGTTGAAGAAACCAAAAGCCTTTGCCTAAGGTACGTCCAAATACCACTTAAGTCTAGCACCTCTCACTTGACACACATGTGCAATTCTCACCCACTTTTCACCAAAATCTGCCAGAGGGAATTTTGCCTTCTCTGCTCTAATGTGAATTTTCAGACGATATTGGAAAATTCGAATAAGTTTGGGAGCAGCAACAGTCTCACCATCGTAGACTACTTTCAAACATGTCTGTCATATCACGCTTCTTGAAAGTGCTAGTAAGCAGTAAAACACAAAACGGTTTTTCCTATCATTTGTCCGAGCCCAATTTTTACATACGTTAATAGTTTCAGGTTAGGGTTAGGCCCAATTGCTACATATATTAATAGGTTAGTGTTAAGGTTAGGCCCAATTTCTACATACGTTAATATGTCTCTGGTCAAATAACGTTACGTTTAGTATGCGAACCATGAGACCAGCGACAAACTTAATCAACAGTACAACGATGCAGCAATAAATGAAGGCGTGACTAACAGTCTCATCCTTATTAATGCAACTAACACAAATAGGCGAAAGCACCAAACCAGTTGAATGAAGCTTCTAGCCGACCCAGAGTGCATTTCTTATCATGAGCTAGGCAAGAGATGCCTTGTCATTATCTAAGCATCTTAGTCCAGGCGGCCAAGTACAGATTAGGCGAAACTCCCCCCTCAACCAACCAAACCCCTCAATCCTGTCATCTCAAAACGATCCCCACACCATAACCCAATATAATACCTTTCGGGACAACAGCTGGGTGTTAGAGAGGCTGTCTTTCACTCGTAAGAGATACTTCAAGGCCCGTCAACACTCGCGATAAAAGGAGCACTCTCCTTGGGACAACTTGTGTGCCCCCCCCCCTCATCGAAGTGCACACTTTTCAAAGCCAGAAAAGTTTTCTTAGTGTCTACTTTCCAGAAGCCACTATTTCCCTCAACAGGTGCACACATTCGATCCAAGTTGTATAGCCGAAGTATATGTTTCTGAATCTCAAAGCTCAACATACCCAGACCGCCTTCAGAAGGATGTAGATAACAGATCTTGCAACAAAACTTAGGGACCTCACCAAGCCATAAAAACTTCAAAAGAGACCGCCGCAATTCAAGCAGCGTAACTGACGGGAGTGGAAGCACTGATAGATAATATAAGATGATCAGATAGAGGTGTGAAGCACATACTTTTGATCTCTCCTTTAATGAAAGGTTTTGATGAGTCCACAGACCAGCTGCGGCCGGAATCATTTTTCTTCAGCTGAAGATTAGGACCAAACCAAATGCCGAGTAGCTTGCAAAGCTCATCAGTCCAGCTGAAGGATCCCTGTAGGGATACACCCTCTCAGTCCCACAGACTTATCACAGTTAATTTTGGCCCCTGTTACAGTTTCATACATTCTGATTTCTCTGTTAACGACACTAATCTCAGCACTGTTACGTCGTCGGCATAGGCAGAGTACTTTAACGTGGTGCAAGCACCTATCAAAGTAATCTTGTATAGAACCAGATTCACTCTGAGCATCGGTGAAGGAAGGATTCCAACACAAGTACATAGAGCATCGGTGAAAACAGACATACTTGACAAATGGATCTGGATAATTCGAAGGGCGGCTTTGACCTCAAACCATTCACTTCCACCAGTGCACCAGGGTGTGTATACAGCAGACAAGCCCAGGAGCAAAATTGTGGCCCAAAACAGCCTCCAAGTAACGATGGTCTACCGTATCGAAAACTTTGGACTGATCAAAATTGATCAGCGTGTCGACTTTCTCAATGATTAAGCATATTGCATGCAAATTATCTTGAATGGTCCTACCCTTCACAGAACAAGTCTGTTCAGGGCTAATCAGACCAGCCAAAACACTCTGCAGGACATTTGCTAAAATCTTGGCAAAAATCATTAACTCTGTGTTTAGCATAGTTAAGAGCCAAAGATTATCTATCCCATCCCCACCATCTTTGTTTTTGCACAGCTAATTTCACAATAACCCTGGTAAAATACTGAAGTATTGACCTGTTCTTAAACCAAGAGTTAAATACATCTGTCAGTAAGGCTACAAAAATGTGAAACATCCTCAAATACACCCGAGAAGAGTTCATGAACCGCTCAGTTCGCCAAAAGAAAGGAGCACGCTCAACCGAGTTATTAGGTGCATGAACCCCAATGAATCGAAACACCTTATCTTTTATGGTAACATCCAGAACGCAAAGGTCACACAATGCATCTAATGTTCGCTTCACAACCTCCTCGAGCTAGAATTGAAGTACACTAAATAGACATGAAAATCTCTGGACAGCACACTCAAATAATCACCTTGAACTAAGTGGGTTTCCTGAATACAGCATACATCTGCCCCAAGGCTTTTAAGGTCTTGCCATAATCGCAATTTCCAAGAACCGGCCCTTAAACCGAGGATGTTCAGACTTGCTAGAGAGAGTAGCATTGTGGTATGTTAATGTTGAGTTTCTCCAACGAACGTCAATGGCGACAGGATGTCGATGGCCTTTCCCATGGAATATTCTCACATCTGGAGACAGATGAGACCATCTGGGGACACATCACCAACATCCAAGGAGAATGTTACTTTTGCTGCTCTATATAGGGAAGAGTGTAGTTTGACGGAGACCCCCCCAAAACCAAATTTTCATAGAATACTGAAGTTTGGTCCTTCAAATATTCCTTAAGGAGGTGCGGTGTCGAAGAATAGGTTTGCCTCCTCTAGCATTCGCCAAACAACCTTTGCCTCGTCTCTTCGTCGTATTACCGTTAATATGCGTTGTGCGTTGGAGAAATTCTCGGGGTCCTCCTCTGACTTTCCCTCCACCTCAGTGAATGCTAATAATTTGTTCAAATCACCGAGCTTGTTACCTTTAGCTCTTACGCAAGTATTTGCACTGATTCTACAAATGTCTTGTCCGGGGGAAAAAAAAATTGGGGACGTTTTTTTATCTTTTCAGGTGAAGGGCTCCTCTGACATTTTTGGCTTGAAGATGGAGGTGGAAGGAATATGTCTGTTTTCATTGGGGGGTGAGGTGGGGTGGCTTTTGGCCCTTTTTTTTCAGAAAAGGGGAAGGAGGGGCGAATTTTAGTCATTGAAAGAGAGGATGGAGGTTTGCTTTGTGGAATTTGCTGTGGTGAGACGAAAGGGGAAGGTCTTGGGGAGTAGATACTTTTCTCTTTTTGGGGACTCAGTGGGATTATTTTGTGCTCTTTTCTTTTATGGGAGTAGTGATAGGTGATGGCATTGGTTTCAGGAGAGGGCGAGATTTAGCCAGTATTTCAACAGAGATTTTGTGTGTGGTGTCTTTGGAGGAAAGTGGGGGCTGGGGTTTCTTTCAGTTCTTAGCCTCTTCTGTAGTTGTACTATTTCTACGAAATTGTCTTTTCTTGGGTATTTCGACATTTTTCTATCTGTTCTTCTTCTCCACGTATCTGGTCCAGGGTAAGTTAGCCAAATGTTTTCTTACCATATACCAGGACCTACTCATTCTCTTTCTCCTCTTCTTCGCACCCACGTCGGTCAGGGAGAGCAGGGAACTCGTCTTCGGAATCGATATAGGGTTTTATAGGTGCCCCTACTTTTGCTGTTATTGGTTCCCCAACCCTGGGACCTACCTGAGCCCCTACCTTTTTCTTGTATTTCTTTTTTCTCGTTTAGAGCATTCTATTGTGAGGTTCCTCACTTCACCACTGGTCCAACAATGATAACAGGGATTCTTTCACCATCCACTATTTCTAAATAATATGGGATCTCGGCAAATGCCTGCTTGTCACATAGGATTTCAAAGGTCTATATGGAGAGATGCTTGTTGCAGATTATTGATGTTATGTCTCTGTATTTCATAAGGTATGCCTCTAGATGTTGACCATCTTCATAAAAAAGGAAGTAGGATATGTCCTTCATCGTCCCAAATACTCTGTTTGAAGAATATAATCCATGGTTATTATTGCGACAATGACACATTCTTCCGTTGTGTCAAATAAGGTGTTGCACGTATGATATCCACAGCATTTAATAATTCATATGGGGCCGATACCTTGTGGTTAGGATCAATTTAGTGACTAGATCACTGGTGGCTCGGATGAGTTTTTTTTTTTCTTTTACGATCAACAACAAACATTTCAAGCGTCCTTTTTAATATTTCCTCGAGTCTTGGCAAGTCAGTAAATAATCTCTTTTTCGTGACTTAGTGCATGCATTTCTTAGCAACTTCTAGAACTCTTGCACATTAATGATAACTTTAGGTAGTTTACTACAGCCAGAACTTGAGGGGAGGGGAAGGGAAGCCTCCTTGTTGGTCTCCATTACATTAGGGTTTTGTGGCGGGTGGCTGGGAGTCGCTATTGCTGAAAAACAAAAAAAAATGTGAAAATAAAACAAGTTAGCAAAAGATTTTTTTTTAAGTTACGTTTTTAAAATCCGGTTAAAAAAATAGTGAAAGTCCGTTAACAATAATAGTTTTAAAAGAAAAAAAAAAAGTCACTTTTTTTTTTTTAAATCCGGCACTATAAAAATAGTAGAAAGTCTGTTAACAATCCAAATAACAATGATAACAAAATAGTAACAAGCGCAAGGGAAATATTCGCAACACAAAGAGACGAGAAGTATGTTGTATTTATAGTGAAGCGGTAGAGTTCATGTAGTCTGTAAGGTCGGTATCATAACAAGATAATAAGTGGAAATAACTCCTTTTTTTTTTATAAATTACTACCTGTAGATTCTAAGTGTTGCCTGGGAGACTTTTTGTTTTGCTTTTAACAAATTATTATTTTTTTAAATAGGATTTTTATAGTTAAATTTAATTATTACGGTATAGTTTGGTCATTAAATTATTTATTGAACCACATTGTCAATTTCTAAAAGCTGTCCAACGCATGCCAGCATGTTGAACCGAATAATGACGAGACAGCCTGAAGTCAGTCGTGCATCAGACAATTGTCTTTGTTAGCTTCCCCTCTTAACACTCGATCATTGCTGAACTGAAGACTACATATGAATATGATAATAAATCAAAATGCTGTGTTAGTAACAGAAACACATTAGAATATTGTTTAATATTCTTTCTAAATAATCATATCAATCTGGAGGCTAGCTTGGGGTGAACTGATGAACATGAATATTCAGAATATTAATCTGTTTGATTCTGTGAACCATCATCTTTAGCCAGGTTATTTATAACCACTACAATAGTTTAGCATGAGGATAGAAGCCTGCCCGGTTTCCTCCCGTCAACTGCCTTAACTGCTGACATATTCATAATGCTACTCTCTCATAACACAGTATCTCGCTCAATGACCCTCCTCATTTATTATCGATTCATCAGAATTTTTTTGCAATTATTGTATTTGATAACAAATTAATAGCTGATCAAATGGAGCCCAAAATATAAAAGTTTGCATCATTTAATCTAGTTTTTTTTATGTGTTTTACAAAACTTACCAAATATATTTATAATCTATGTTAATGAATCTCAATTTTAATTATTGTTTTAATTAAATTTAAACCAAATTTTGTTTGGCATTTCCAGAAAATAGCCCTCCAAATCAAGGCTGTATTAGAAAACATTACAAAACTCCAGCCAGACGGAGATGACTTCCGATGGTATGTAAAAGTAAGTTATATTTTACACACTTTGGTTGCATTTTATTTTGAATGTGTTTATTATTATTATTATTATTATTATTATACAAAAGATGAGTTAATCAACGTTTGTTTCTATAAGGCCTTTTTCCTGTCTATTTTAATCACACAAAATTCATGTTAAAATATTTGTCTGTTTTAGGATTGAGTTATGTTTAATAAACCTTCCATTTTAATTGTTCTAATTACCCATCATTTGTTACTTTTTTTTTTAATGGAAATCGCTCCAGACAAGGCATGAAGCCACTTGATGTAAGGAACTAAAAAAATACTACTTCAAGGTCAAAAACTAGTCAACGATAACTGTTAGGTGGATAGATTACGACCCAGAAAACAGCAATTCTGCCCCCTTTGTCAGAAACATCGCTCATGGAATGTTAGGACTACAGAACAAAATAAAAGAAGCAAGAGTTACGAGGCTGTCGAAAATAAACCCAAGGTTCACGTCATCCATTTCTCACTATGTTTCTGTCTATTACTCTCACCCTCTCTCATTTTTTGTTGTTTAACCATGCGCCCCTCATATTTTATACAGTATCCATCGCTTTTGATTCTCTCATTTTCTCTCGATATTCAAAGGTAATAAAACAGACGATTGAAATAGTCTATTATAAACAATAGGGAATATCAACCCAAGTATTAATACTATTTAAACTATAGTTGGAGAGAGAGAGAGAGAGAGAGAGAGAGAGAGAGATAAATAGAGATAGCCAACAGAAAGATTAATTTTAGATTTTGTCTTTTTATTTTCAAAACCCATTTTTTCCTGACTCAAACAATTTTATCTGAGCTTAATGGGTGACCTAACAGGTCACATATTTTTTCTAGTTTATGAATGAACGATAAAATCTTATATATAAAGTAAAGTGATCTTTTCCCTGATTAACTGGTATGAGTTCATAAACCAAAGTTGAATACAGAAAACTGTTCTGCTAATCATTTTCGAACTAAGTTGGTCTGTGTCTGGAAAAAATAGATTTTGTTCTTATTCAACTTTATCGACTTTTGTATTTAATCTGCTCAACCGGCTCTACTTTGATTACCATTCTCAAATAGAGAGTCTGAGGAGATAACTCCCTCTCAGTCGCAACTACTTTTATCGCCACCCATTACACCTTAAAGAAATACGGAAGAAATCTTCACATTGTTATAAAGAATCCTCTGTTGTCCCTATCTTTAAAAATGCTGGTGATTGGTCTGGCCCAACTAAGTATCATCCTGTTCTACTCTCTGTTATTAGCAAGGTTTATGAAAGGTTGGTCAACGGCAAACTTGTTCATTTTCTTGAAAGTCTGAGCCTATTTAGTAATGTTCAGTATGACTTTTGTGGTTTTGTTCAACTGCTGATCTTTTAACTATTGTATCTGAGCGGATCTGTTGGCTTATGGATAATTTAGGAGAGGCTAGGGCCATTCCGTTTGACATTTCAAAGGCGTTCCACAGTGTGGCATTCTGGTTTTCTACACTAACTTTAGTTGTGTGGTATTAGTGGTAAGGTTCTTGACATTATTAAGTCTTTTCTTTTATGATCGAAGCTTGCGAGTAACTCTGGATGGTGCCTCCTCATTCTCTTTTCCCATCAATGATGGTGTTCCTCAAGGCACTATTCTAGGCCCAACACTGTTTCTTCTCTATATTAATCATCTTCTTGAGAATATTATTCAGAAGATTAACATCTCTATTCTGGTGTTGCTTCTCACCCATCTCCCTGGGATCACTTGAAATATGCAGCTGATCTAGAAATTAACCTGGGTTCAGTTGCGGATTGGGGTACTAAATGGCTTGTTTTTCCTGATAAGACTCAGCTCATGTCTTTCAGTCATAGGCATGTCCCTTTTCTTTCTGAGATTCTCATGGATGGCTCTGCTCTTGAGGAGAAGTCGATGTTGTTAGTCTCAGTCTTTGCTATAAATGCTATTATGGCATGTGTTCGTCAGAATTATCTGATCTATTCCCCGCTTCCTTTGTTCCAGCTCATTTGACTTATTTATCTAGTGGTTTCCTTCAATTTGCTGTTTTGATACCTTATTGTAATACAGCTTACTATTCCAATAGGTTCTTTCCCAGAACTACAGGGTTATGGAACTGTCTTCCAGCTGACTGTTTTCCTCCTTCTTATAGCCTTTTCAAGACTAAGACCAATAGGCATTTCCTGTCTTTGCTATAATCATCTTTCGTCATTGTTAGCCCCTTACATCAAGTGGTTTCCTGCCTTGTCTCGAGCGATTTCCATTTTTTTTTTAAATTATAATATTAATCCATCATTTAGTTTGACACCAGAACTCATCTCAGCTTATTCTTAAACAATTTGGCTATTTTATTCTTGGCTTAATACTTAACAAAACAACTTTGTGAATATTGGATATTTGAAATGAATTTGGATGCATTTGAATTATTTTAATTATACGTTCAAAATGTGAACAATAAAAACACTTTTTTAATGAAAGACTCTCGAGCAGTGCTAGTTTTTAACGAAATGATAAAAGATACATCCTCAAATTTTTGCTCGCAATTTTTTTTTTTTTTAACTTTTCATTGAAATAATATCTTTATTTTCAGGTGAAATGTGCCAACTGCGGAGAAGTCACAGATCGATTTGTGTATTTGTGTTTAGAAGTAAGAATTAATTTATTCTAACTTTTCAAACTTTTCATTATTATATTTGAGAATTGTTGACATTTTTCAGTTTTGTAGATATTGGAATGACAGAAACATCGCACTCACCTCAAACACCAGATTGATGTGATTTCTTGGTCATCTTCATAGTTTTGTCTACCTTATAATCATACACCTTATAATCATACACCTTATAATCATACACCTTATAATCATACACCTTATAATCATACACCTTATAATCATACACCTTATAATCATACACCCTGAAAGCAAACCTAGGAAATGCAGATAGATCATATAACCAACGACGAAGTGCTGGACAGAATACGACAAGCAATTGTGTCTTACGAAGACCTACCTCTTCACTACAGTGAATTTTGGATTGTCTGTGACACCCTGAGTAAGTTCGAGGATTGGAATGGAGAGAGCTGTTTTTAAGATCATATGTGTGTATTGTAGATGGGGTGTTTTTCAGTCCCCATAGTGCATCCACTCCATCGGCAGAATCAGCTGGTGCAGTGGCGAGGTGGCAGCCAAAGTTTTCATCTTCTCCTCTCACTATTCTTATCTTATTCTTAACTTTCATAAACATTATTAAACATTATTAAAAAAACATTAATAAATGCAATCGGTTTTAAAAATCTCTTTTAGGTTTTATTTCTTCATAATATACATGTATATGCATAAAACATCCAATCCCTCCCTTCATAGGGGAGGGAGCAACAGCTATCCAAACCCACTTCTCTCTCACTCTCTTTCTCTGCTGATGAAGTCGAAAGAGAAAGATCCACTCTACCCATTTGCCACATCAGTTTAGCAACTTTCTGTCTCTGTGACATCACTACCGGGATAAGTAGTCCTTACAATTTCTACTCGGAATATTCCGCTCTACCTAATTTTTAACCTCATGTTAAAATTTACCAAACTAACTCTACCTTTACAGCCCCGCATCTAAATATTATTACATGTGGCGTCAGACTATGAGATAGGGTAGATATTGATCGGTTGAATCTTGCACAGGCCATGATTGAGGTTCTCAGGGAACAGCAAACTACTGGCAACCCCTAATTTGCTCATCATTTTTCTATAGCAGGGGCAACCAACTGTTCGTGTTGGGGTTTTCTTAAAAGAATATTCACTATTATTCTTCTTTTTTTTTTTTTTGATTAATGAGTTCTTATGTTGACACAGTGGTTCTTGTCAAATCATGAATTAAGCAACGTTGAACGTGATCAGTTCTTCCATTGATAACCATTAGAAAAAAGCAGGTCGTGTAAGTTCGGTAGCGAAAGTTTCTGTGAAGTTAATTTATCTAATTCCATTGGGAAAAGCTATGAATCAATCTCTTTCGACTGAATCAAACTCTCCTCTGCCAGATGAAATAGTAGGATAGACTAGACTCTCAAGCCTTGGTAGGGTAACTAATTTAAGAAGGAAAACCTTAGAAAAAGTATAAACACGCCTTTGCAAACTGTGTCAAATAGCAACTTGTGTTCAATGAATTGTTTACAGTACCTATTGTGTTTCAGCATTAAATAATCTGGAATCAACAAAGCAAACCATTCATTGGCTAATTTACCTGAAAGGGAGATGGGTTCATACCTTTTTCAACAATATCAGAGCATAAATGAATGTAGCAAATCCAATGGTAAATGAACTTGACCTGCCAATTTTATAGTCTGTACACATCATGTCCATACATTTCTATTTTTGTGAAAATAATTTAATTTTATTTCCAGGAAACCACTTCAATGAAAGGCAGTCGTGGATCGGCAAACCTCGTGATTAAATGTCAGCTTTGTAGCCGAGATAATTCCATGGGTAAGTCATCTCTTTTTCATGCGTTTTATTTATCTTCCTCCCACAGCGGTAAGATGTGACACAAGATTGGGAAAGTGAGATTTGAAAAGCCAGCGCCCTAGAGGAAGAAAAAATGCTGGCAGCCCCGTCGGTATTCCCTGGTAGAGGCACCTCAGGCGATTAGCAATAAACTAACCCCTTCTCAAAAGGTGAGAAGGCAATACCTGGGAGGGTGGACCTCCTAGAACTGCACAGGACAGGACCTCACACCGGCGGAATCAAGGCTTGAATCCCAAGACAGTACCGGTTTGTAGGGTGTAGTATCCATCGGAACAGATACTACACTTTGATTTTAGCCAAAAGGCGTAATCACAGCATCAAATGAAAAAATATTTTTTACATCTGCATTCAATATTTATACAATCACTCGCAGGCACCCCAACGTTGCCTGGGAATGAATGAAGACTCCTATGTACTCCTGCTCCTAGCCCTGAACTTCAAATTACAAATTTTATTATTTTTTTTTAATTTCTATAATTTTCAAGCTATAAATGAAATAAAGTAAAATGTTGTTGTTGGATGTCTGGTGCAAATGCAGACCCCAAAGTTGTGTTTGATTTTGATACAGACAGACAAAGAAGCAAAGAGTTCTGATACTACACTTTATCTTTTATGTGCTCGGTCAGTGAAGGAGAAATCCTTTAAGACTGAGGTAATTTTTATTTTTGTAATAATCCAGAGTGCCCTTGTTTAGGGATCCGAATTTTCTCCTACATTAAAAACCGACCTTGTGTCTAACTCTATCCTCGTGGGGAAGCAAATAAATAGGACTATTAACACTGACACGATAAATCTAGTTTATATTTTCCTGTTGCTATTATTTCTACGTTCAATTTTATAAAATCGGTTGCTTTAGTTCGACATAAGCTAAAAACTAAAAAAAAATGTGTATTTAAAATTTAGATCATAAAATTCCTTTAGAGTTTATGAAAAAGAATGAACTTTTAAAGGCTCAACATCTTTAGTTGCAACAGTAGTCTTTTAAATATATACTAAAACGAACATGAAATTGAGAAAGGAAGGATGAGAGTAATCCGACGTAATGGGAAATGAAAAAGGAAAAACCAAGAGATAGTTTTTATATATTCATCAACGTTTCGTCTTTATTGTAAGATTTCCTTTCATTTTTTAGCAACCATTGATTTCTCCAGCTTGGACTCTCATTCATAGTAGCCATGGCTAGTACATTCCCTCATTTCTCCACCATGTCAACCCCAAACTTCGATGTGCTTGCATGACATTTTACTTCAAATTATCATTCTGAGGAAGTCTTACAATAAAGACGAAACATTGATGAAAAACTATCTCTTATTTTTTTCTTTTTTCATTTCCCAAACATGAAATTGAAAGCTGATTTGTTATCGAGTCCGGTTGACTTTTGTGAGTGCTAGAGAAAAGTTGCATTTTACAGAGTTACTTCCCCTGAACGGTTTTGCATTCAGTTTTTTGTGACAATGTTATGCATTCTGCTTATAATGATTTCCACTTTCATTTAATCTCTCATTTGGTTTGTCTATAATCGAAAGTTGAATGTTTGTCTAAAACTTGAAATTCACCAAAGATACACTTTTACAAGCTTTACATAGTCTGATTTAGTTTGACCTCGAGTAGATTAGCATAAAAAAATACTGTAATATTCATTTATTTGAGGTCACCAGGGATCAAATTAATGACTGGAGTCGGGAAAAAATGTCTTTCTTTTATGAAATCAAACGGTAAAAAATTATAGTTTTAAAGTTATTTCTGCTTAATTAATTAAAATTTTAAATTATAAAAATAAAAAAATATGAATCAAAAATGATAATATAGGAGCTCAGAGATTGGAGAAATACGTACACAAAGCATTCTCGGCAACACTGGGTAGCGGTGCTATTTTATCGTTTTTGTCTTTAAAAAATGGCGAAATTTTCGTATATTGATATTTTTTTTCTTTGAACTTCTGTCTTCAGATATCATTCGCGATTCCATTGGTTCTTACAACATTGAAAATGATAGCAAGTTTGTTACGATGGTAGTGTTTGATTGCCGAGGGATTGAGCCTGTTGACTTCCAACCAACGGTGAGTACTGACTTTAAGACGGCTCTGCCAGGTTGACATTGAATCACCACATCGAATATACCATGTTTGCTGTGTGCTATTTTTCTCTTTTAGCGAGACATGAACAGTAAATGTTAAAAAGAAACAGAAATCTCCACACACTCAACTCTCTCTTATTCCTTTCTTCTTTTCTCCGTTATCACTTTTACCTCAATGTTGCAGAGACAAATTTATATAAACTACTAATGTTCATTTCTCGGCAGCCTGCGGATGTGGCGTCTTAATATTTAAAATGTTCGACAAGAGGCTGCGGATGTGTCGTCTTAATATTTAAAATGTTCGACAAGAGGCTGCGGATGTGTCGTCTTAATATTTAAAATGTTCGACAAGAGGCTGCGGATGTGTCGTCTTAATATTTAAAATGTTCGACAAGAGGCTGCGGATGTGTCGTCTTAATATTTAAAATGTTCGACAAAGTATGTGGGGCAGCATGGCCTTTTTATCTTAAGATAAATTACTAGAATATTTGTCACATGAACATATATATTTTGCTCTATTAATAAATGTTTTGACAAAATGGCTCATCTTTGTGACTCGATTGTGTTGATTTGGGCAAACCAATCTCCCATGAGTGCTTTACATGCTCAAACAGTGATAACACAAAGTTGTTACTACCATTGTCAACCTTGCCTAATGTCATAGTTGGCTTTTGAAAGTTGGCTTTAGTTTTTGTTACCAGAGTTTAGCGACAACCCTGAACTTTTAAATAAGGATAACTGGCCTCTTTATTGATATTATTTTACCTCTTTTGAAATAACGGATGAGAGTTCTTGTTAGTTGATATAGAACAGTTGAGGTAGCAGGTTCAGTTCACAGAGGAAGGCCAAGGAAAACATGGGAGGAAGTGATAAGGATAGACTTGATAGAAAGAGGGATAAATAAAGACCTGCCCAGAGAGGTAGGTTAGTTTTGAAGTCAATTTCGAAAAGCCATCCAACACATGCCAGCATATAAAAACAAACGTTAAAATGATGATGATGATGATGTCAGCATGTAAAACGAACGTTGATCCAAATATGATGATAAATGATTGTTTTACTTTTCTATTTCAAATCCATCAGCTTGACTTGGTATATTTTTCTTCTTTCATGTAAAAAGTGAAATAATAAAAAAAAAGTCCAATTATGTTGTCTTTTTCTTAAAGGTTGGTTTTATTGCTGAAAGTTCCGAATCTGGCATGAAATTTAAGGAAGTTTCCTTTGCTGAAGGCGTAAGTAGAACTCTTTGGAATTTCACATGTTCAACAAGGTCCAAGGTCACCATCTTGGATTTTGTTCTCTGTAGTGACTGGACCACACTGATGATAAGCATAAAAATGAAAATATTAGTTTATTAGTTCAACGTCACAATAATTTCCAGCAAGGTCTTAGGGTTAGGGATATAACCACCTACTCTTAGTTGTATGTCTCACTAACTAATAAGTTAACTACTTCAAAAATTCCCTCTCTCTAACATCATGTGATCTCATCCAACCAATCACAGTTTTATATTTTTTATCTCTAATTCTCAACTTTACTTATTAGACTCAAACATAACAATTTGTTCAGACAAATATCTTTGGTGCTACCAGATCAGGCTGTCTGAAGATACTGGCTTCCTGGCCTAAAATACACCAAACGTTGATGTTATTGTTTTTTTCCTTTCCCTTTGCAAAACTCAATCATATTCTGCAAAGCCAAAACAAAAAACATTTTCCTCTACAAAACAACCAAACCAAACACCATGAATTAATATTCGAACATATAAAGAACTTGAAGTATAAAAACTTTTACCAAAATGACCGGATTCAGCATTAAATAACCCGATAAGGGTTGATATGCCGTAAAACAAAACAACCAAGCAAAATACCATAACCTGCAATTCCAATATTTACTCTAAAACTCTGTATTTTCTTAAATTTATGTTAATTATTCAATCAGAGGAATCTCCCCTTTGTTTTTAAATAATAATTAGTTCCCTTTGAAACGTCTAAAATTTATAAATAATTAATTATTTAAGATAAATGTTTTTACAAAATGTGGACGATTTGTCTGCAATTTTCAACTGATGTGCAAAATGAATTGCCCACTGCTTCTCATGCTGATAGCTGTCCATGTCAGGTGAAACGTGGCTGCTTTGTGTGTTATGTTTGCAGTGGAAAGGGGACCATGGCTTTCCTCCAAACAGACGATGTTGAAATGTCCAAAATGTTTCGATTTAAACCAACAGTTTTGATGATCAAGATTTTCATTTGTCGATGACAGCAAGAATGCTGTTTTAGAATGGAGGGCGATAGACAATTTAGAAAAAGTGGAAGGAAGAAAAGGGTGGAGAGTTCAACTTTAATCATGGGGATTGAGAGAACAATGGTGATTTTTTTTTTACTTAGTTTTTTGAAAGATCTTTATGTGACAGTTTACTAAAAATGAAGACTTGGCTTTTATAAGATATGAGCATCCCCCCCTTCCTTTTGTTGTTTATGAATGTCTGGTATAAACACAGCCCAGCATAAATATTTGTCAAATTTTCTCAGATTAAATATCACCATAACATTTTACTCAAGAAAAGTTGTTTGATCTTACGATAGGACTTTGTTTTCAATTACATTCTCAAACAGATTTTAATCAAATATTTTTTTTTTTCTATTTTCAGGATTGGACAGATTATGATGAAAATGCATCTGTGTCTGTTGGTGTCTACGAATTGCAGCACAAGTTTATCAAAGCCTGAAACTCATTTTACTGAAACAGACGTTTGGCTCATCCGCTGAAATGACGAGTATCTTTCTATCCAGGTTCATGAAATGCCGGATAAAAGATGACGTCTCTTTAGCGTCTGACAAAACCATTTTGGGATTCAAGTCATACAACATTTAACATGGCAAAACTAATAGATGAATCCATTTGCTTTTATTGGTTGAATAGAAAATTCCCATTCTGTCATGGGCACCAATTTTGAAATCGAAAATTTAAATCAGTGTTAATCCCAAAAAATCACCCATTGTATTTTTGCACGTTTTTGTTTCTTTTCAACAATTTGTTTAACAAATAATAAAATCAAACTGTTTAATATAATTAAAAATTTTATCTTTTTGATTTAGAAATTATTTTTTGAATAGTTTTATTATTAATTATTAACCAAATATAATTATATAAGTAACAAACAATTGTTAATTAATGATAAGTAATTATTAAATTCAAACTGTAAATGGAGAATTTTCTGGACAAAATTAAAATATATTACAAATTCAATTTTTTATATAGCCTAAAAAAAATAAACATCATAGAATACAGAAAGAAATTGTCGAAGCGCCAAAAACATATTGGGAATTTTTAGGAGATTAACACCGGTCTAAATTTCCGATTTCAGATTTGACGGCCATGATGGAGTGGGAATTTTCTATTTAACCTTTTTATTTATTTTGACCTGAATTGAATGATTCAAATTTGGTCAGGTCTAAGAGAGACAAAGACAATAACAAAACAAAAAGACTCCCCCCGCGCTTTTTTGCTTTTGCGAAAAATCGATTGAGTCCCATTGTTTTATGGTTTTCTTTTCCTGACTTTTTGTACAGTTCATTAAAAAAGAGACAACAAAATGAATGTCTTTTGTTTGTGTTTAACATGACGTAGTTGTTGCTATTGTTATGTATGATGTGCAAACATGCTCATCGGTAAGACGAATGCATATGAATACAAAAATAAAAGAGAAACGCATCACCTCATGAGATGTTGTGGTGCTAAACTGTAGCAGTATGAAAATGGAGAGGAGAAGGGGTGAGGGGTAGATCCCAGATTTATCTATCATAAAATTGTAAAATGGTGCATAGGGACCTGGAATTAGAGGAGGGAGGGAGGGGTGGGGGTAGCTAAAAAAATTTGTTTTCATTTTTTAACTATTGGTAGATATTGGTCCATATTAAAGATTTTTTTAAAAATGGTGCTTCTGCTGTTTAACAATGACATGAAAATATTTTTAAAAATGTATAAACTTTGTTATGTGCTTACGTGTTAGCTGAAAATAAGATTGTAAAGAAAAAATTACGCAAATTCATCCAGTATTTATTAAGAAAAAAGATTATCTTACGTATTGGTAGACATTTCGGTGCTTATGCAGATGAGCGGACCATTAAAAATTTATTTTAAAAAAAATATATATACTTATTAAGCATTATAATCTTACTCACTTTACAAAAAAGTAGAAAAAATTATCCACTAGAACTTTAATTAAAAGTATTTTTCATTTCTGCGTATCGTAAAAGTATTTTTCCATTCTGCGTATCGTAACAGCGATTTGTTCGTTTCTAAAGAAGATTTCACAGGGGAGATAATCAACTTGCGAAATCATAATGAAAAACAACATGGCGTCTATGTGAATGAATCGCTATTACGATACGCAGAATGGAAAAATACTTGTAATTAAAGTTCTAGTGGATAATTTTTTCTACTTTTTTGCACAGTGAGTAAGAAGATAGCACTGAATAAGTATATAATATTGTTTTTTATAAAAAAATGATTTTTTAATGGTCCGCTCATCTGCATAAGCACCGACATTTCAGCTTACAGTTTGGCAAGAGAGATGACTTTCGGAAAAAGTTAAAATATAAGAAAAATGGCGACCGTAAGATAAAATCGTTTTTCATTTTTAATTTAATAAATACTGGATGAATTTGCATAATTTTTGGTGTACTGTATTTTTTTCAGCTATCACGTAAATACAGTAAGTTTATATATTTCTTTAGCTATTTTTTTTTTGTAAGCGAGACCTAACATGTCATTGTGAAACAGCAGAAGCACAAAAAATAAATAAAAAAGGAGGGTGGGAGGAATACACATTCAACCAGGAGAAATGTTTATGAAAAAAAAGATTGCTTTTAAAGAAGGATTAAAATAATACAAAGCGTGTTTTAAGGGGGGGCCGAAATTCTTAGATAGATACTAATAAGATAGGCAACAAAAAAGAAGGCAGGAATAATCAAAGAATGCTCGTACTCTCATTCCACAGAAGGGTGAAAAATGAACAGGGAGAATATTGTACCTGTTTTTCTAATGATTGTATGTTTTTATTTGGAAAATAATTTTAAATAAAAACCAAAGTACCAATTAGTTTTGTGCCTCTATGGACTGCTATCCATGGCAATATGGCATAATCACATTGACACATCGCTTCTCGTTAGATCATGTAGATTAAAAGACGTTGAACCTGATCAGTACTGAATGGAAGGACCATTTGAGAATACCAGGCAATACTGTATGTAGGAGTAGGACAGCAACAGCGCCTTGCAAAAAAACTCCAAAAAACTCATCTCTTCTGACCAGGATATACATGCGATTGGGGACTGCTTGTTAATTTAATATTAACATTCGACTGGGGACTACTTGTGAATTTAATATTCCCTAGAAACTTTTTCATTTGGAGAGAGGCACGCTCAACCCAGCCAGAGTGAATACAGCACGAGGTAGGTACAGTAAAATAATGCAAGAAAAATGTACATTGTAAGTTTTCACGGGAATATAGTGAAAGGTAAAAATATCGAGACAGTTGACAACTACATCTACTTTGAGAAGTGACGCTGATATCATGCCTGAAATCAAACAGCGAATTGCACTTGGATGGACAGCCTTTTCCAAAGTAGACAACGTCATGAAGATTAGAAACTCCACGATGAACATTAAGCAAAAAGTGTTCAATGAATACATCAGGCCTGTTATGACATATGGTAGTGAAACATGGGCACTTAATAATGCAGCGATAGAAAAGCTAAGAGTGGCACAGTACGAAATGGAATGCATTATGCTCGGCATCAGTTTACATGATAGAAAAAGAAACACCTGGATCAGACAGCAAATTGGAGTAAACGACATCATCGCTATCATATGAATGGCAAAACATGGATGGGCAGGTCACCTTCTGAGGTGTACAGACAACAGATGGACATATAGAGCGACAGAATGCACCCCCGAGGTAATGAAAAGACCTAAAGGAAGGCCTCAAAAAATGGTGGAGGGACGACCTCGAGAGTCAACTAGGTCCTATTTGGCAACGTCTAGCCAGGGACAAAACAAGGTGGAAAAAAAACAGGGAAGGGGTTTCTCAACCAGGAGTCAAATAAAAAGACTGATGATGATGATGATGATGATGATGATGATGATGATATATGTATGTTAAAGGAAATTTTGTGGTGATTAAAATAACAGGAACATGAGTTCAGAGGAGAGAATAATGCAAGGAAAATGCACATATGTAATTTTACTTGGCAAATATGAAACATGACGGACCATATGGATGTCAAGCACCCCAAAATAAACACCGACTAAAGGAAGGCCTTTTTCAGTAATACCGAACTTTTGGACTTCCGGTTGAGTTGAATCATAAACAGAAAAAATCGTAAACATAACAATATGCACTTTTAGATCACAGATTTTTATTAAAGAAGAAAAGAGTTTTATTTACAGTTTTATTTAGAAATTTTTTTAACAAACCAGAAAGACATTCGACTCTGAGGCAGCAGCAACCAGCGAAGGTGTAATATCAAAACCTTCCGTTTTTCGTTAAAAGTAATCAAGGTAAAAAAAAAAGGAACTAATCAAATAGGTGTCATGGAAAAGCAGGGACATTTTTATCTGAAATTTTTAGATAAAAATAAGGGAAAACTTTTATTTTAAATAATTTTGTTTTTTAAAGAAGTATTCACATATGTTGTTTCTGATTTTAAATATAGAAATATAATAAAATGTTTTCTTTGGGGAAATATAAGAAAGTTTTTTTATGATTCTGCTGTTTCACAGTGACATGTTAAAAAAAATAGCTAAAGAAATTTATAAACTTTGTTATGTACTTACGTGGTAGCTTAATAGAAGACTGTACACCAAAAATTAAGCAAATTATTAAATAAAAAATAAAAAAGATTTTTATCGGTCGTCGCCATCTTGTATCTTTCAATCTCCCGATTTTATCATGGGTCGCCAAAAGAGAAAGGAGATAACTGAGTTATCTCCCTTGCCTAAACTGGTTACAAAATGTAAAATCGTTTTTTTTTTTCTTTTTCTTTTTCTTATAATTTTATAAATACTGGATGAATTTGCCTAATTTTTTCTGTACATCCTTTTTTTTACAGCTAACACGTAAGTACATAACAAAGTTTATTCATCTCTTTAAATATATATTTTTTTTTTTTCTAAACATTGAAATCATAATACTGTCGGATCGAAGTAATTTGTTTTAACTCGGTGACACAAGAGAAACTCCTGCGGGTAGCTGTTTAAATTTTCTCGACTAGTATCTCGCATCGATCTAAATTGTGCTTTAACGTGGGTCCATGAGCCTTCCACACGATTAGAGCGCCCTAGGAGGTGACAGTGGTTAAGTGGATAACGACACTGAATGAAGACCTGGGTGTTCCAAGTTCGAATTCAGTCGGTTCCACAGTACCACTTTCACTTAGGGATGTTGGCAACCTTCCCGTAAGTATCCGATCTCTTTCGAGAAAATTTTCTAACTAGAAAAACATCGAAGAAAGTAATGTAACATTGGGCTGGAAAAAGGCCCCTATTGTCAATATTGACCTATCACAATTTAAAGAAAAGATGGGGGAATACCAAGACCTAATCACAGACACCGGTCTTATAATAGACATACCAAGACTTGAAGACATCAATTTGAAAACGCTCAACGTATTTGTAGTTGACCGAAAGATTAAAAAAAAAGTTGTTAGAGGCTCAGTCGAGATTATCTCGAAACTCTTCGTCTCAATTGGGCATGGACTCCTAAAATTAACTAAGACACGAGGATATAACTTGTGGAGTGCGCTGTTCCCCTCAAAAGAACATTGTATGAAAGTAACACTAAAAGAGATCATTACTAACGACTATATACTCAGAATTGAGTATTTAGGGCGGAGACACACAACAGTCTCCGTTTTTCACGTCCCCTTTTATATAGAGGGTGCCCACATAGCCGCCTTTCTTACAAAATACGGTGAATTAATGTCTGTAACATGCGACGTTTTTTTTTTTTTTTTGTTTATTTGGAATTTTGATCGATTAATCGATAAAAAGGCATTTGAAGAAATACCGTACTTTATGGAAATAAGCTGCCGGTAATTGTAACCGGACGTAGACCAGCTTACTGGAACTGCAAGACTGTGAGTCATTTAACGATTGAATGCCCATTAAAAAAGAAGTTTAAACCAGCAACAAACCCCAAAAACCGAATTGGGGACCACCTGGGCCGTAAGACAGGGTATAAAATCATTTCCGACCCCCCAAAGTCGCCAACAAAGAAGGTCAAAAACGATTTTCCAGGCTTAAACCAGTTAGAAAAGGAAGAGAGATGGACCGTTGTACATGGCAAGAAATTACCCGGAAGACTTGCCCTTGAACAGATGAAAAAAAATGAAAAGAATTATAAGATATCCAAAGACCCAGGAGGCAAAAAAATATGTAGAGATTGTGAACCTCGATAAAAAATTACGGGAAGAAAGACTAAACAAGCCCAACCCTCCGCCCAAAATACAGACCACCCAGTTGCCCATCTATTCTCGCAATACAACGACCATATCCCCTATCTCTAGCCCGAAACCTTCCCCTAAGAAAATGCAACCTTCAGTTACATCTCCGATTAAGGAAAGGGACTACAAACTCATACCGCTAAGCCCCATCCCCAAAAAGAGAAAAACACTCCCCAAGGCTGTCCACCTCTCCTCAACAGACCCCTAAAAATACTCCAACAGCCTTACCTAGCGAACAGAAAAATAGCTTTTCTAGAAAAGTACAGAGGTAGAAAACAAAGCGAACAGAAATGATCGTTCTTTACGATCCATATATTAGGCTTCATTTTACTAGTTTTTCTTTTCTTTTAAATATGACTTATTTGAAAATACATAGCATCATTTATTGATATAACAAAACATTTAAAAAATCAAACACTTAATAAAATGTACCAGACATTCCTCAGTAATTTCGACGTATTGGGGAACATTTTTATATGTTCACATACAAGCAATGAAAACAAAGTAAACACTTAAAAAAATGTATTAAAAAAACTTTATTGTTCGCAGAACCCGACTGAAAATTGTGTTCATTGAGAATGTGTATAAGAGAGTCTGCAAATGATGTGTGCATATGTGTGTAAGTGGAGAGGGAAGTGTTACATACCGAGTAGTGTGTTTGTGAGCATGAACATCATGTGTGGTCAAGGCCATACCCCGATGAAAAGGTCTATGAAGTGTGTTTTTCAAGAAAAATAAAGAGACGGTCTGTGCATCTCTTTTTATACCATGGATTGTTGCTGCCTCTACGATCACGAAGGGGGAGATTACTCGGGTCTGCAAACACCCGTTGGTAAGAGTTAGTGTAATTATGTTGAGAAAGGTAGGTAATTCTACAGTAGCATGAGGTGAATGTTGTGAGAGATTGTGAACGATTGTGGAGTATATTTAACAAGAAAAAAGGGAGGAGGTTTACTGTGATTTTTTAGATGAGAATCGTCTGAAAATGCACATCCACGAACTTTACAAGAATATGGTTTCTTTCTTTTCCATTTTAGTTTAGTTAGTTTGAAGAGATCAAAGGAGACCCCTTTATGGGGCTAACACTTGATTTCCCTGAGTAAAATTTTTATTCGAGAGTTCTCTTAAGGATAGATGATGTTCTTTTTTTAGTGCTGCTCTCTGTACTTCCCTATAGTTTGGTCTTCCAGAGATTGTATTTAAGTATTTTATTAGATTTCTTTTATTAGACAAGTGCCCCTACCACAACCGGTATGATGTTTATTTCTTTTGGCAACTATGTATTTTTAAAGTCATTCTTAAGGTCCTGATATTTGGTTATTTTATCATGTTTGGCTCTATTGAGCCCATAGTGATTCATGATGCTAACATCAATGATGAGAGCAGCCCTTTCAGGTTTTTTCAGATAACAATGTCTGGTTTGATGGCCTTGTCTTTTATGTATCTGCCCACCTGTATGTCTTTGTCATAAAACACTGCTACCTTTCCATTTGATGTTATGGGTAAGGGTTCATATTCCCAGATGTTCAACGATCTTTCAAGCTGCATCTCTCAGCTGATCTTCCAATGCAGGTATCTACATACTTTGTTATGGCGAGCAGTGTTATGACTATCGGCCAAAAGGATCTTAAATCCAGACATAAGGTGACTTGGACTTTCAACGGCCGAATGAAAGCACCTGTACTGGTCCGTTTATTTTGTAGACCAGCCATTTTCTTAAATCCATTTGTACGATCTTGTGAAGCTATAATTATCCGTTTCTCATCAAATGGGAATTTGCCGTTCTTGAGCCATTGTAGTTAAGCCTTCTTGTTGATAAAACTTTGGTTAACTTCTTCAATGAATTTTCCTGCTCTTTTATTATGTCGCAATCCTTCTTGTCTGGTGTTCAGATCCCTTTTAGTGTACATCTCCCTCTTCTTTCACACGATCAGGGTTGCTGGGTTGGGTTAGGGTTAGAGTTGTAATATTCTTCAGCAGTGTTAGAGTTGTAATATTCTTCAGCAGTTACTTTTTTTGATCACAGGTGCTCTTGATATATTGTCTCACGCTTACCATTGAGGCTCAGTATGCATGGTTTATTTCAATGTGGCCTAGACCACCTTCTCTTCGTGGTAAGTGCAGCCTATTCATACATTTATGTCAGTAAATAACTTCATGTAGGGTCAGCATTTTCCTAGTTTTTATGTCGGGATATTAATGTTGCCTTGTGGTCAATCGATGATGCCAAATCCATAGGAAACGACAGGTATTGCCAGTTGGTTTATGGCAGTTATTTTATTTTTTCGTGAGTGTTCTTATGTGAGGATTTTTTAAAGGCGCTTGATATATTTTCCCTGCACCTTCTCTCTCAGTTTTCCATACTCAAGCGTCTCATTCTCTTTCTTTTACTCCAAGATATTTATAGACAGCATCCTCTCCTAGGTCTTCAATAGAGCCAGTGTTTACATTGAGATGTTCTGATGCCGTCTTTTCCCCTTACTTTATTGTGCATTTAGCACATTTGTTGCATCCAAACTCTATGCAGATGTCCTCTGTCTAATCTTTTACAATTTCTATCAGAGTGACGAATTGTTTCTCAGTATCCAGGTGTGAGGTATACTGTCAAAGGCTTTTTTGTAGTCGACCCCGGACATTGACAGGTTTCTCTGCCTCTTTTTACAGTCTTCCAGGATTGTTCTGTTTACAGGGAGTTTGTGCTAAGTCAATGATGGTACATCCCTTTTGTTCACTTTCAAGGCAGTTACTGGCAGCAAGATGTTCATATGTTGCATCAACGATAATCCCTGTTAGCAGCAACTTGTAGATTGCTGTAAGGCAGCAGATAAGCCTGTATTTGTTAACCAAATAGATCTCACTTTTGGGAATAAGGGATGTATTGCCTATTTTAAGCCATTCAGGTGGCTCTTCTATTAAATGCCTTGGTATAGTGATAATGAAGTGCTGTCAGTTTTTTCAGCCAGAAATTTGGGACGTTGTCAATTCTTGGGATTTTAAAATTACTATACTTGGCTACCTTCCTGCAGACAACTTCTTTGGTAATTTCCAGGGCTGGAATCTTTGTATTTTCTTTGTTGTCCCCTATTGATGGTGTTCATCCACTCTTTTTCCTCCATCGTGTGGCCTCCAGAAGTTTTCCACTTCTTTTTCAGTAGGTTAAGCGCAGACATTTATTTCTTCTCTATACTCTATCCTTGGATTTATTGCAAAGAGTTTATTCTTTTTTATTTGTATGTTTTTATTTTGTTATTTGTTTGTGCAACAAAGCTTTTATTTCAGCTTGATGTTCTGCCATCTTAGCTCTTAGGTGCAATGGGTTTTGAAGGCAATACTCCATTTTCAATTTCTTCCTTAGGCATTCACGTGACAGAAAGGCAAACATCTGGGCAGTTTCCTTTCTGAGTTTTCTCTTCTCGGACTGGCTCATATACTTTGGTTTTCAAGTTACCTTCTTTCTTTTTCATCTTTCTTTGTGTTGGGGTAACAGTTTAGACTGCGCATATGTTGCATATTTTTCTTCACTTAAAGACGCATTTATCAGGACAATGTTTTCTAGGGCATCATTGATCTTTGGAACAAGAGTCTTGAAAGTTTTATTATTATTCATTTTTACCAGTCTTATTCGAATTCCAACAGCCAGACCTCGTGCCCCTTCTATTCTTTTTGCCAGCTCTTCCTCAATTTCTACCTGGTCTGTATCCAGTGTCAGTTACACGTAGGGCATTGTGTTGGCTCTTTGGTCCATCGTTATATTCTCAGTTACCTGTAAGTAGGGAACCTCAAAGAGATGGTATATTATTCAGTGGTCGTCCTCTCCTGAATGTCTCCACCAGTGATAGTCATCTAAGACTTTGGCTCAGTGCTATCCTCTAAGGTAGGGGAGACTGTTGTGTCCTTTGGGCTTAACAGTACTTTAGTACAGGGAAGGTGTTGCTGATTGGACAACGGTTGTCTACATCCATCGCACAGATATCTAGTTAAATCTAGGAAATTTCGTCTGTGAAGAAGGCATTGTTTTTCAAGAAATTAAACTTTTGACACATAACTTTTTACTTCACAATGTCTTTCTCACTTAAGCAGTGATGTTTGAAAATCTTTTACCATTCTTTGCAGATTTTTGTCAGCTTTTGTATCTCCTGTGTGTGTTCGTATGTGGTATTTAAGATGGGAATTCTGTGAAAATACAGATCCACAAACTTGACAAGAATATGGTTTCTCTCCTGTGTGTGTTCGCATGTGATTTTTTAGGGATGTTTTATGTGAAAATGCAGATCCACACACTTGACAAGAATATGGTTTCTCTCCTGTGTGTGTTCGCATGTGATTTTTTAGAATGTAGTTATCTGAAAATGTAGCCCTACAAATTTCACAAAAATATGGCTTTGCTCCTCTATGTGCTTGCATGTGCCTTTTTAGAGAAGAATTCACCGAAAATGCAGACCCACAAAGGTGACAAGAATATGGTTTCTCTCCTGTGTGTGTTCGCATGTGCCTTTTTAGATTAGGAAACTGTGAAAATGCAGATGCACAAACGTGACAAGAGTATGGTTTCTCGCCTGTATGTGTTCGCATGTGTATTTCAAAAATAGATTTTCGTGAAAATGAACAGCCACAAATTTGGCAAGAATATGGTTTCTCGCCTGTATGTGTTCGCATGTGATATTTTAAAGATACATTCTGTGAAAATGCAGCTTCACAAACATGACAAGAATATGGTTTCTCTCCTGTATGTGTTCGTACATGCTTTTGTAGATCATTGTTCTGTGAAAATAAAGATCCACAAACATGGCACGGATAAGGTTTCTCTTGCATGTGTGTTTTCATGTTAATGTTAGAAAACATGTTCAAACATATACAACAATGTGCTTTTCCATTCGGTACTTGCAAATGTTTTGATTTACGGGGATGTACTTTCTTCTCTCTGAACATGCATGGAATTTTTAAAATGTAAATTCACTAAAATGCAAACCTCTTACGTTTATGTGGATTTCTGGCGGTTTTTCAAAGAGTATTTCTCACACACAAAAGGCCTCTACATTTCTCTTCAAACAGAACTTCTCTAAAAGAGTGTATCGAGTTATTTTACAAAAATATGGCAGAACTTATCTAAAACAGATACAAGACTTTTCCTCATTCTTTGCCGAATCAGAAATCATCATTTTCTATTGCAATTAAAATCTGTAAATAAAAAATAAATGATATCAACAGAAATACAAAGATTTTCCATTTTATTGTTTTCATAAAACAAAGTAAAAAGGTTAGTTTTGCTTTTACACTATTATTTTATTACCGGATAAATTGTAAACAATATCATGTGTTGGGTATTTTATGCTAGACGGATTCTATACTTATAATATAATGAAAAAAATACTATATTAAAGACACATGTTTTTTATTAAGATATAAAATGTGAGTTTTTTTAAAGTTATTTTCATACTAATAGTTGTAGTAAAAATACTCCATGAACCATTTTAGAGTTTACAAATCAACTATAAATGTTATACACAGTGTAAAAGAAAATGTCATACAAATATGAAATCATGGTACTATCATAAATACAAGAACACTAACATAAATATAAGAATAGCTTCAGAATTTAATAGGATTTTTATTTTTTGGTAAAATTTAAAAGTTTCACATATTTTAATTTAAACAAAATGTATTACAATATCATTAGTTCTTTACAGCTATTTAATTTATAGGATAAATTTAACAACGATTTGACATCAATCCAATTATTTGTCTACAGAATAACATAAGAGAAACACAGGATTTCAATTTTAATTAAATTTATGGTGGCACAATTAGTTTTCTTGTTACAGCTATGCAAAATGTGTTGTCATGTTTTAGTCTGTCATACCATTATGAGAAACTAAATATCAGTTTATATTTTGGAATTACGATTTTATACATTTTCTTTTAGAGATATTTTTTGTTTAATCGATTGTATTAATTCAATTCATATTATTAAATAACTGCTTAAATGTTATGTTTCCTACGCATGGAAATAATAAAGTTTCCAGTGGGCCTTACGTTTTCAGTGATGATTATAAAATAAAATGCATACTTATAAATATTTCAAGGTTATAATTAGGACACAATTTTATTGTCAAAATTAAAGCAAATAAACATAGAGAATTAAAAATAGTTCTCAAACAATCTTTAATTGTTTACAATTAAAATGCTAAACATCGATGGTTAGATCCTTGTCTAAGTTAGGCATGCTGATGAGATCTTGAGCCAGAAACACATATCCTTGAATTACATTTATTTATATATAAAATTAATAAAAATATATATTTTAACGAATAATATGTCCTATCAAGTTAAGGGGAACTAATAATGCAATTTTCTGCATCTTTATCACTTAGGAAGTGAAACAATAAAACAGTATAACAAAAGCAACAAATGCTGAAATCATCAATAAACACAATTTCATAAAAATACATTTAATTGTTTACGATATATACTTAAAAATGTTCTATTTGATGTTAAGAATTACTTACAATTTAAAATGTTTCTGTTTTTAATTAATACTACTTTTTCCGTTTTAGAAATTTAACTATGACGGACATTCAATATTTGTAGGTGATATTTTTAGCAGAAATATGAGCTTCTACATAAAAGCATGAAAGGAATTTTCTTACTAATATGTAAAAACGAATACATTAACACCGATGCTTTTCTGAGTATGCTGCACCTCCAATAAATACTTTTAAAACTGAAATAACATTCAACATTTTAAAGGAATCAAAATAACTGTACATAATAACCCAAAGTTATTTTCGTTATTATAAAGAAAAAGAAATGGTACTGCTCATTTCCTATTATCTGTGGAAAATGTGAAAGTGTTTCTCAAGCTTTTAAAGTGAAAGTTATTGATGAATAGAATTAAAGTTTGGTGTCCAAGTATTATGGATCATTTGAATGCATAGTGAAACATTATGTAAACATTTAATATGCGGAAAACCAATAATATGATGAAACTGACTCAACTTCTTTAGTAACTCAATTCATAAATATTATGTCGAAAACAAAAACAAAAAGTGCGTTAAAGTATTAAAAAATATAACCATACAATACAGCGATAGTGAATTATATTTCATCCGCCATTCTCTTTCGATCCAAGACTGTACACTGCTTAAATATGTCTCTGATTGTATAAACGCAACACTGCCTTTATAATAGAACTCCCAATTACATCTATGTAGGGATTTTAATGTTCACTACAGAAATTAGGTTTCTCGAGCTAAAAAGACGTTGTTGGCAACAGCATGCATAGTTTTTCTATTGCACTTTCTCTTTCACAGACTGTCATTTTCCAAACCCGCCTCCAGATCGTGACGATCAGCAAGCCTCACTTTTTATCTACTCCTGACTACACTGCCTTTGGTTGGTGTGATGAATACCAGTAGCCCACTATTAAATGCTTATCATACTGTGATTATGGTTTATATAACCCTAAACTTCGTACCTCACACTAAAGTGTCATTACTCAAGATGACAAGATACTACAGATAGGCTGATTGGCTATGAATCAGGTGAAGCTAGGGCAGTAGGACTTGATATATATATATATATATATATATATATATAACGCCCTTAAAAAGATCTAGCATGAATGTTTTCTCATGAAAATTAATTAGTACGATATTACTGGATTTATTTCATATAATCAGATCGTTTTTAACCAAAACAACGTTCAAAGTCATCTTCGATTAGGGTAATCTAAGCAACATGACATTAATGCATGATCGATCATTGAACCGTTATTATTCCTGCTTTTTATAACCAATGTCCCTGATTTCATTGTGTACGAGAAGAGTAATTTGCTGATGACCCCATACTATATTCTCGACATGGGAGCAAAACGAATGGCTGAATCCTTTGAAAATTACCTCCACTCATAACATTTAATGCTACAATGACAAAGCTCCTTTCGTTTTAAAATTATAAAAAGCTTTCCAACAATCGATTGCCATGGCTCAAAGCACCCTAACTGACAGACCAACATTCAAACTCCTCAGCCTAACATTCACAGGAAACATGAATTGAAACAAATACATAGAAGATACTGCTAACACTGCAAAAAGGTAGGCTGCCTCTACCAATTTCTCACACCTCTCAGTATTCTATATCTTTACAAAGCCACTATTCGCCCCAGCATGGAGTATTGTTGTCATATCTAGGCTGGTACACACACAACTAGTCTCCTCCTCTTAAGCACGGTCCAAAAAAGAGCCTCTAATCTAATAGGTCCCACACTGTCTACGTATTTGCCCCCATCACCGCAATGGAGCATCCCTGTGCTTGTTTTACAAGCATTTCAATGGAACCTGTTCCATCGAACTTGCTGTACTTGCACTTCCTCAGTTTAAATACCACGACCAACCTGATAATCAGCAAAATCCCAACCCTTCACTTTAAAGGTCCCCATATACATGAAAGCTTTCTACTTTAATAGCTTCTTTACTCAAATTGTGTTCCTTTGAATCACTTCATTGCTCCTTGTTTTCTCAACATAAATTTAAATGTAATGTGAACAAACATCAAGCTGCAGAACTTTTCACTTTAAAGTATTCTATAAATCTGACCCCTAATTAACAGTGGTCCCTTACGTCTCAGTGGTAATGTGCCTTGTGTGAGGTAAAGGCAAGTAGAACAAAAATAATTATTATAAATAATTTTCATCTATTTTAAAAATTATAGTCTGTCATGTTGAAGGCTTCAGTAGAAATGTTTAGATGTGTTCCTGAATGATTATTATCATTTTTATACAGAAAACGTACTGGTACTGCTTATTTCCTTTTAGCAATGAGAAATTAGAAAGTGTTTGTGAAGATTTTAAATTGAACGTAATTGATGGATAGAATTAAAGCTTGGTGTTCACAATCGAGTATTATAGATCATTAGTGCCTAACCGAACATAAACAGGATTGACTAATTTAGAAAATAACTGAGGCTTTCGTAAAGTTTTATTGTATTTTTATTTGTTAAATTAAATTTATAATAATAATAAAACTAAGGAGGGAGAGAAGTAACCAGAAATTCGTCTTAAAATAGAAAACCTAAAATGATGGGAAAATGATTTAATTACGAAATTAAAAGTGAGTTTTATGAAGATACTGAACAAAACGTTGCTTTTGTCTAGTTCAAAAGCTGTACCTGTACCAACTTTTTGATTAAACTTTTATTGAGTCAATTTAATTTATATATAAAAAACCGTAAGTAAATACCTTCCCACAATAAACGAATTATTTTGAATCAATTTTTACTGTGATTTCCCGAAACAAAATACTATTTATAAACATATTTCAACAAGATGGAGAACTAAAAATCTTTCGGGTTATACAGCAAAATTACGTTGAATTATTTTCTTTTATGAGTTTTACTGCTAGATTAGAGTTTATTGTAATATTGCTGAAAAGCTGATGAAGAAATTCTTAGAAAATAAAAAAAAAGAAATTTAACAAACATTATACTTACTTGTAAAAGGTTATTGATGTATTTACGTGAGTTGGGTTTAACATTCAAGATGGTGACCAGAAAAGCAGCTACTACAAATAATAAAAATATATTATGACAACAAAACCGATCCCTTTCATAATTCAAGTCAATTCAGTTTAATTGTATTTATTTCTTTATTTGATTATTTAATGATGAAAGACGAAGGATTTATCTTAAATCCTTTATTTAAACTAAAACTCATTCTGGGTTATACAGCAATATTACGTTGAATTATTTTATTCTACGAGTTTTAGGGTTAGATTAAGTGGCAAATCAGAAGAATCCCCAGCAAACCGTATTTGGTCAGGTTTGGTTCCTGATATTAAACTGAATCTGTAATATAACTTCTGGCAAGAGTTTCAGATTCCCTGTATTCGATAGTTTCTTTTCTCCTATACTTAACCGCTAGCTAGTGATAAAACTATATTTAACTAACAGCAAGTAATAAATTATTCATAGTATAGTACAAGATGTACTAACCTTTGATGGAGTTTGTTTCGAAAAAAAAATGATTTATATTTTCCCCAAAAAACCTCAAACCACCTATTTTCTTACTTATTTTTGTAAAGGAAACTATTTAAAATAAAAATTGGTGCTTCTGCATTATTTTGTACATATGAAATATTTTCGTCTTTGATTTAGAACAGTGAGATAATTCAATTTGTTTTGTGGATAATTAAATTTAAACTTTACTCCATTTCAATTACGTATTTTTAATTTCAATTACCTATTTTTTTTCAATAATTCTATTTAATTTTAACGTATTCTCTGAAGGTTTATTTGATTTCGTATTGAATAGTCAGTGCCGAATAGCACCGAGCGTTGTATGTGTGTGCAAGTTGTTTGCTAAAATTGATAAATAATCATTTTACGTGACTTTTTAAAATATTTTTTTTACTAATTCTCTGGATTTTTCTTATGGCTTAGGGTTTGTAAATGTTAGATGCACTTATTGTTAATACAACATGCTTGGTTAGTATGTGTAACAGAGAACAAACACGCGTGTATGGTTCTATTGGGGCGCCATCTTGAGAAGTGGTTTCCCTAACTTTATTTGCCGGAGAGTTACCTCTGAGGGGAATCTAAAGAGAGGTAACTACGCCATACTGTAACATCCCTCTTTTTACAGAAAGTGATGTCTACCTATGGGTTGAATCTTTTGGGATGCTTTACGGCACGTCCAGACCTAGTGACTATGCCAGTTGGCATATTGTTCTCGTTTGGTGTGTTTGGAGATTGGTTGGTGTTGTGCTGAGGGGGTTTAGGTATTGGGGTTTGTGTATTGTTCACCTGACTAAAGTCTTCCATCAGGTGCTCACGGTTTCTGCGTAGAACTTGTCTGGTTGGGGTTTCTATGATGTAGGACCGCGGTTCAGTGCAGGCCTGTGTAACGACTGCTGGGGTCCATTTTCGGGTGTCCTGGTTCTGTACTCGAACCTGCTGACCTGTGCTGAGGCTGGGGAGATCCTTCACATGCTTATCATGCTGTGCCTTCTGCACAGATTGTCTCTGATACAGGCGGTCCCTGATTTCATCCCTTCTGGCATTGTTGTTTGTGCATTTCGCAGGGAGAGTGTTGATCAGCTTCTGATCACATATTAGTTCTCCAGGAGATGGAATGATGTGGTCTATGGGTGTTGATCGGACACACAACAAGCTCATGTCTATATCTCGGCTGCTTAGCATAGCCTTTCTCATAGCTAGCTTGATTGTCTGAATGCATCGCTCAGCCATGCCATTCGACTGTGGGTACCTGGTAGATGATGTCATGTGTTTGAAACCTCATTCCTTAGCAAATTCCTTGAAGAGACATGTGCTGTAGTGTAACCCGTTACCACTGATGAGTCTTTCTGGGACTCCTTGTTCCCCAAATATCTGTTTGGTCAGGTTGATGACTTCCTGAGTGGAGAAATCCCTGAGTCTGCGGATGAAGGGGTATTTTGAATAATAGTCCACAATGAGTAGATAGTTGTGCCCATTGAGGTTGAAAATGTCAGTGGCTATGATTTGCCATGGTCGCACTGGGATTTCATGTGGCATGAGGGTTTCGACACCCTGGGACCTCTGGTGCTCTTGGCATAAGGCACAGTGCTGGACTATCTTATCGATGTCGCTGTTTATGCCACTCCAGAAAACGCAGCTTTTAGCTCTCAGCTTGCATTTTTCACTTCCCTGATGACCATAGTGAATTTTTTCGAGTATTTCCGCTTTCATTGTGTCGGGGATTAGTATCCAGTCATCTTTGAGCAGGACGCAATTTTCAACAGAGAGTTCATCTCGATAGGACCAGTATGGGCTAATGTCTTTGTGTAATTCTCTGAGAGTCTCAGGCCAGCCTTGCAGAATTTTTTCTTTCAGGTTGCATAATGTTGGGTCAGCATTTGTTGCTTGGCGGATCTGCGCTAATTTCTCGGGTGAGAACTGCACAAAGTCCACCTTCAAGTCTAAATCAATGACTTCTTTGTTCCTCTTGTTGAGAAGTCTGGATAATCCATCTGCCAGCAGCATCTCCTTACCTGGTCGATATTTTAGGACCATGTCATATTCCTGCAGCCGCAATAGCATTCGCTGGAGATGAGCAGGTGCTGCTGTCAGGTTTTTAAGGCTGATCATCTCTAGGAGTTTTTGATTGCTCTTTACTTCGAACGAACACCCATAGATGTATGTTCGAAAACGTTCGCAGCCAAACACGACTGCTAAGAGTTCTCGCTCGATGTTTGCGTAACGCTGCTCTGCTCCAGTTAGGGATTTTAAGGCAAACGTTATGGGTTTTCCATCTTGAAGCAAAGCTGCCCCTAAGCCTCTGGATGATGCATCCCCTTGTATAATGGCTTTTTTTGGAAGGGGCATAATATTTAAGTAGCATTTCTTCGCATATTATGTTCTTTATCTTCTGAAGTGACTTTTGATGGCTATCACTCCACTTGTATTCAGCATCTTTTTTTAGGAGATCTCTTAGGTTTGCTGTGAGGTCAGAGAGTCTGGGGATAAATGGTGCCATGTAGGTAATAATACCTAGCACCTCCTGCAGCTCCTTGACGTTTGTTGGGCTGGGGAGTAGTTTAATCTCCTCCACTTTTTGGGGATCTGGGTGTATTCCATTTTCATCGGATATGGCACTAAAGAATTTTCTTTTTCTTTCGTTGACTGCACATTTGTTGCTGTTAAACATCAGACCTGCTGTCTGTGCTGTTTCCATCAGCCTGTGCAAGTTCCGGTCGTGTGGTTCCTTGGTTTTCCCATATATGATCACATCATCGATCAGTGTCAGGGCTCCCGTACATTTTTCGATGATCATGTCCATCTTCTGCTGGAACACATCTTGGGGCATAACAAGACCAAACGACATTCTTTGGAAACAATACCTTCCAAATGGCGAATTAAATGTTGTCAGTAGCTGTGACTCTTGGTCACGCTTGACAGACCAGTATCCATTCTTCGCATCCAGTTTGGAGAAGAATTTTGCGCCAGAGAATTTGTGTGTTAGCTCCTCCATGGTCGGAGTCTTGTGATGGCAACGCATGATGTCTTTATTTAGATCTTTAGGGTCGAAACATAGTCTTCGTTTGGTCTTGTGGCCAAGATCAATGTGTAGTATCTGTTCCGATGGATACTGCAGCCCATAGACTGGTATTGTCTTGGCCTTCGGGGCTTGATTTACGCCGGTCTGTGGGTTTGTCCTGTGCAGTTCTAGGAGGTTCACCCTCCCAGGCTTTGCCTCCCCTCTTTTGGGAGGAGTAAGTTTATCACTTACTGCCTGAGGCGCCCCTACCGGGAAATGCTGACGGGGCTGCCCAGGCAATTTTTAATGGCCAGAGTGCTCACCTTCTCGGGCGCTGGTTTATCAAATCCCACTTTCCTGACCTTGTGTCACATCTTACCGTTGTGGGAGGTAGATAAATAAAATAGTCTTCGTTTGCCATTGTTTTTCCATACGTATACGATGATGCTAACCCAGTCGGTAGGTTCATCGACTTTGCGGATAATCCCTTGTGCAGTCATTTCATCCAGTTCTGCTTTGATCTCGTCCCTCATGTGGATGGGACATTTTCTTGGGGCATGAATGACAGGGTGGTTGTTGGACCTCAGCACAATGTGGTATTCCACTGCGAAGTGACCAATCTGGTCAAATTAATCCGAGTAAGTTTCAATCAGGTCCTTCGCTGAATTGATTTGGGTATCCTTGTTTTGGTTGACTGGGGCGCACTTGGTTTGCTGAATAGCACAATTCAGAGTGACCAGTTTTAAATCCTTTAAGGAGGGTAACCCTAGTATAATTGGTCCATCCGAGGTCACCACGTAAAATTTTACGGACCTCCATTCACCTTTATATGCACATTGTAGCAATACCGATCCGTGTTGCGGTATGTTCGATCTGTTGTAGGTCATCAGTACCGCTACTTCTGTGTGTTGTGCCCGGGAGTGGTTGTCCATTTTGGTCCACACATTCCGGGAACACCTGTTGGAATGTACGTAGGGGGAGGGTGTTTCCTTCCGCACCTGTATCCACCTTAGCTTTTAGGTTGTACACCCCTTTTCTGTTGGGTAACACAATGTCCAGTGTGGCGAATGCCCCACTCTGACTGTTCTTTTGGTCTTGGGTTTGCATCGTATGGAAAGACATTCTCTTGAAGCTGTCTCCCATTTGGTCCTGAACCTGAATCAAATTCTGATTCCGTCGGTCTCTGTAGAAGTTTTGTTGTATTGGGCGTTTTTCGGTCCAGTGTGCCTGTCTGACTTTTCTTTTTGTTTTGGCACATCTTAGCCCAGTGGGTTTTTCGTCCACATGCTGAGCATGTGCTACCTTGAGCAGGGCATTTCCCATTTTGATGGGTGAGTCCACATTTGTTGCAGAACTCCGATTTCCTCGGCCTGTATTTTATTGCACTTATTTTGTGGTCGTCACTCTCCTGTAGTTCGCCCATTTGCCTCATATAATTTATTGAGGCTTTGTGACTCCTACAAATGTTCAAAACGTCCTGAAGCGTCATCGACTCGTTTTTGCTGAGTAGCTGTTTTTGAAGTTCCGGGTATTTAGTTCCCGTAATACTTTGGTCGATTATATGCTCTTCCACATCATTCGCGTCTTGGAACTTGTACTTTTGTGCCTGCAGTCTGCAATGCGCTAGGAAATCGTCTATGTTTTCCGTTTCCTTCTGTGAGTATTTTTGCAGATAAAACGCGCGATCCGGAAGTTAGTTTGTGGCTCTAACTGTTCCAAAAACCTTTCCCAAATAATTGCAGGATTGCGCTTGTCAGCTTCGTTAACAAATGTCCATGAGTTGTACCATCTTCGGCCTTCTACTTCTGATAACAAAAGAATGTCGTCAACTTGTTTATGTTCTGAGATGCCTTTTACGGAGAAATACAAGTTGCATTGTTGTTGAAAAAACTTGAAGGATTCCACCAAATTAGCTGCTTCCCAACACATCAATGGTTCACTTGTACCGCTCGACATTGTTATAGTATTTTAAATAAACAATAAACAACTTTGAAAACGGGACGAATGCACTCACAATTTTCATCGGTAAAAATTCAATATGGCGCTGTCGTGTTTTTTTCTTATTTACGCACACGTGGTGACTTGTGAAAGAAGCGACGGCTGTTTTAAAGAAATTCTTTTGTTGTTTTCTCCGTTGCGTTAGTTGTAGACTGCATAGTTCCTTTTCTGGTTTATTTTACCGCTGCCACCATGTAAATGTTAGATGCATTTATTGTTAATACAACATGCTTGGTTAGTATGTGTAACAGAGAACAAACACGTGTGTATGCTTCTATTAGGTCGCCATCTTGAGAAGTGGTTTACCTATCTTTATTTACCAGAGAGTTACCTCTGACGGGAATCTAAGGGTTGGTAACTACGTCATACTGTGACAGGGTTACATAGTTGAAAAAAAAATTAATTTAGCCTTGTCTCTAATAAAAGAAAAAGCTCGTTTACGTCCATTTTTGACAAAAAGTTTGAATTATCTCACCCTTTCAACTCACTCTTCTAAATTAAATACGAAAACATACGATAATGCAAAAGCACCTAAATGTTTCCTGGTTTTCTTTTACACCTATTTGATTACTTACTTTTAACCAAAACAATAAGTATTTTATATCAGGAACCAAATCGGACCGGACGCCGTTTTCTGCAGACTTGGAGTCGGAGATTCTTCTAGTTTGTCATTAAGTTAATAAAAAATTCTTAAAAACAAAAAAAAATGTTTAGCTGTGAATCAGAAATCAATTTTGAAGTGTTACATTCGCTCCTAACCCAATCAACCTGAAGTAATCAGACAAAGTATTCGTTTTAAATTATAACAAAAAAAATTCACTGCAGTCGCATAAATGATAACTTTTCATTTTATAAAGTTTTAAAATCACTGTTGACTATTCGTTTCATAAAATTTTACATTATTAAATTAATTATTATTGTTCTCTTTATTAATTGTTTTGGATAAAAAAAACTTATAATTCGGGTATCTTTTACAATAATCCGCAGAGTGAAAACGCTCAAAAAACAAATATACAACAAATAAAAGTAACTGTAGCCGATGAAAGTTATTTTCCAACTTATCTGTGACATTTGTTTGTATTTTTAAACCGTTTCAACTGCTATTTATTAGAAATCAGTATTTTTGTCACACGAACATGGGGGGTTCGTAAGCGATACTGGAAAATAGGCACGTGGCCGCCATTTTATTTAGTAAAAATCCGTGCCCCAAAAAAACAAGAATTTTTTTTTACATCTAATAAAAACCCATTTATACTACGTAAAAATACAAACAAGTATCATAGGTAAGTAGGAAAATATATATTCTCGACGTAGGTCACATTCACTTGTTGTATATATATATATATATTTTTTTTTTTACCCCGTTCTCGTTCGTTGTTTGGACCCCGTCCGCGACTCTGCGGATTATTGTAAAAGATACCCTATAATTCTATATTACTTCCGGTTGATTGTCTGCCGCTGTTTTCAAAATTGAAAACAAATAAATTCTAATTCACAACTAAACTAAAGAAGTACAAAAAAAATTGAAGAAACATTATACTTACTAGTGATATTATACTGATTAGTGATGTACTTGACCGAGTGATAGAACTTATCAAGTGGGAAGTTCAAGATGGTGACCAGAAAAGCAGCTTCGCCGAAAAGAACAGGGATAAAAAAATAAAATAAAAAAATTATTAAACGAATTTAAGATGATGTCCTTCATCTTTCATCATTAAAATAATCAAATATAGAAAAAATTAAATTCAATTTAATCGACTCTTAGTCTAAAACTGTTTGGTCCTGTTGTCGAAATATATTTTTTCAATTTCTAGTTTCTGCGGAGCTGTATTTTTGGTAACCATCGTGAATGTTCATCTCGACTCACGTAATTACGCCACTAATCTTTTACAAGTAAGTATTATATTCATTAAATTCATTTTTTTAAAACAATTTGTATATCATCTTACCCTAAGTACCATTTTAAACCTTAATCTAGCTGTAAACCTCGTAGCCTAAAATAATTGAACGTTATTATGTTCAGAGTTTGGAAACAATCAAAATTACTATATTTTATAGGTACGTGCAAAAATAGCCGTCGCTTGTACTGACTCTCGTTCTTAAAAGTGTCTTTGGCACTTGTATAAATCGGGTAAACGGGCGAAATTTATTTTAGAAGAGTTCTAATGGTGTAAGGTGCAGATAACTCTCTTTTTTTTTTTAGTACGCAATTTCTCCGAAAATGGAAAATATCCATTTTTTAAATAATAAGTCATGCAAATTCAATTAATAGAACATTTTTCGCGGAAATAACAATTTGAGAAAATCAACAGTATATTGATAGAACATTTATTGAAGAAAATAGAATTTGGGAAAATCAACAATATATTTTTTTCATTTCAAAACGAACAGCTATCGGTTTTGGTTTAAAACATTTTTGATTTTTTTTTTATAGTTAAAAAAATAAATTTTTCTGTTTTTTTTTTTCTTCTCTTGATTTTGTTATTTTTAAACGGGATATAATTCAGAAATTTGTTCAAAAAGACTGTAGGAGGGTTGCGGAAAATTTGTTCCTACTCTTGGCTTGTTGCCGCATTCTTTCCACATGATTGGTTGTCGCACCTGTTGAAGGATCGACAAAATTATACTTATGATTTACACGCAAATGGTGAAATCCTTCGGATGTGATTGTGATACCTGGGCGCACATATTTTTTTTTATTATTGGGATTAATGTGGTGGCATCTCTGTACGGGACCATAACTAAAAAACCCGATTTAGTGTCCTTTTCATAGCCACCAAAAACCCAAATTTGTCGTGGAATACGGCCGGTATTATATTTACAGCGTGAAAATAGACTTTCGTCTACCTCCATGCTTCGACCCTCGCCTCCCAGAATTTGCGGATACTTAATAAAATATTCAATACAGCCTTACTGCAAGAACATACGCCAATCGGCTATTGTGTTATTTGACAATATGCGGCACATTCTCCGTACGCGCTCATAATTGGCACTTTCATATGCCCATAAGTACATAAATATTACTAGGTCATCTAAGGGTATCTTCGATTGAAAAAAGAAACTGCCCTTCCTAATGGAGCTGGCTCTGTGACATTTTGGACATCTCCACCGAAATACATCACTTTTCTTTACAGGTGTCATTTCCATTGCCACTCCGCAGGTGCATCTCTCGGTGGAAGAAAGGAGTCTCTGCGCTTGCAAAAAAAAAAACCACCACTTTTTGTTGAGTACTTGTTAAATATAATAATTCGCGCATATTCAAGGCATTCACGTCGATTACGTCCATTTTCAGAGAAGCTAGAAATTATGTACTTAAAAAAAGAGAGTTGTCTGCCCCTTCTTACATTTCTAAAATAAATTTCGCTCGTGTACCCGATCTATACAAGTGCCGTGTCTTTGCTATATTTTTAAAAGTAGTTTTCGTTTAACTTTTGATTGTGTTCGAAAGATAGAGGCATTAAGTTAATATCTACAAAGAAACAAATGTATATTTACGTGTGAAAAATTAGAATGGAAAATGTTATCAAAACAGCGAAAAATCCGTTAAAAGTTAAGATTAAATAAAACATGCTTAAAATCGCTGGAAAAGTAAATATCAGTTTTCTGAAACTGTTTCAAAGATAATTATTAAATTAAAATCTTAAGAGAGTGAATTACAAAATAATTTACCTCCTTTTTTTACTAAAAATAGCTTCATTATATTTTTTAAAAATGTGAAAGTTAGCTAAAACATGTCTGAAGCCCGTCTTGCAAATGTAAACAGACCCCACAGCTACAAAATCTCAAAGTATGGAAAGCTCAAACTGCCGTAATAGTTTTTATTTTTTTTACGTTACGAACTGCGTCAATTTTATTAATTAATTTTACATGATGATTGATTAACATCTTGAACAATTACATTACCCGATTTATTCTTTAAGAATTAATGTAATTTTAAATTAAATTAAAGTTCTTAAAGAATAAATATAACTAATTTATTGTTACGACACATGTAAGAATTTCTTACATGTGTCGTAACGATAAATTACATTAATTTAAAATAAAGCTAAGAGTATTTTTTTTTATTTTAAGTGTGAAAAAGTAAATTAAAGTCAATGACTACACTGACAATATTCATTGAAAAAAAGTTTAAACATTAAAAAATATTTATTAATAAATAAATAGAATTCAATTTTGAAAGTAAATGTCATATTTGAATTCTATTTATAATAAATAATTGTTTCAACTTTTCAAATAATATTTATTAATGAAAAAATGACAAAACAAATACAAGTTTACGTTTTATCTTTCCAAATAATTGACGAAATCGTGAAATTAACGAAACTGTTGAATCTCTGAAAATAACATTTTGAGGACGGTGTGGGGGGAGTGGTGTTTAGTGAGCTAATTCGCTTGTTTATTACAGAACTGGCCTACCATACGTCCCCAAGTCAATCGTTAGTAGAAATTATTCAATTTTTTAAATTCTTTTTTTCGTTATGTTCCTGGGTCTCAAAATTTTCAATTTTTGGTTTATTTTCAAGATTCTAAAAAAAATTTCTTACGCTGATGATGACACGTTTATATATGAAAGAGAAATATAATTATGTCGCATTTTATATTTTACCAGAAACTAATCATTAAAATCACATCAAATATGTTTTGCAATTATATTATTTTTTGGTGAAAATATTGATTAAACAATGCTTTATTCAATGATAACATTGCCAATTCAAAAAATTAATTTTTCGTCGAGTTATAGTGATTTTATTAACACGGAATTTAGGGGCCTTTTTCGTAATGTATACGAAATAATTTTTATTTTTATTTTTAACATCTCCAGTGCTTTATTTTCATAAAACAATTTTGTTAATTCATCCTTTTTATTGATATATAAAAATATAACTTTAGTAAAAGTGTATATTGTTAAAACTAATTCATACATTTTCGCTAAGATTTTTTAAAAAATGGTTTCATTATATTACGTGATTGTTTATTAATAAATACTGAAAATTTCATTAAAATTGGTTGATTTCCTGAATTTTGGTGAATTTTAAGGTGAAGGGAGGGTTAAAATGTTTTTACATTTTCTAAATCGGCCATTGCTTTTGCACACACCTAATATTTTAATACAAAATGATTATTTCGCCCAAATTAGTTTGCTTATTCTTGTGTCAATTTTGGATCTTTTACTTCACATGAAATGTAAACATTTCAGTTTGTAAAATTTAATTAAATTTCAAGTTTATTTTTAATAAATTATTTCTGTGTTATTAAAAAATAAATTTAAGATGATGCCCTTCATCAGCCACTATTAAAATAGTCAAATATTTTAATAAATAAAAATAAACTAAATTAACTTTTATTTCTGAAAGTGACCGATGCTGTTGTCGAAGTGTTTTTTATTTCTTTTTTTTTATACCCCTGTTCTTTTCTGCGAAGCTGCTTTTCTGGTCACCATCTTGAATTTTCTACTTGTTAAGTTATATCACTCGGGCAAGTACATCACTCATCAGAATAATATCATTAGTAAGTATAATGTTTCTTTAAATTTCTTTCTTTTTTTGTTTTTAAGAATTTTATATCAGCTTTAGGGACTAACTGAAAGAATCCCCGACTCAAAGTCTGCAGCAAACGATGTCCGGTCAGATTTTGTTCCTTATACTACCTGTTTTGGTTAAACACAAGTAATCAAATAGGTGTTAAAAAAATCAAGAAATGTGTTGGTGCTTCTGCATTATTGTGTACATATGAAATGTTTTTGTATTTAATCTATAAGAGTAAGTTGAAAGGGGAGATAATTCAAACTTTTTTGTCGAATCTGATTTCTCCAAAAATGGACGTAAGCTATAAAAATGGACGTCAACGAGCTTTTTCTTTTATTAGAGACAAGGCAAAATTAATTGTGTTTTTTTACTTTGTAACCATAACCCATAAATAAAATCCAGAGAATTAGTCAAAAAATATATTTTTAAAAGTTTCAATTTTACCACACAACTTGAATACATCAACGCTCGGTGCTATTCGGCACTGACTTTGTAATACGAAATCAAATAAACCTTCAGAGAATACGTTAAAATTAAATAGAATTATTGAAAAAAAATGAACATCAAATAAAAAATAGGTAATTGAAATTTAAAATACGTTATTGAAATGAAATAAAGTTTAAATTGAATTACATCCCCATTTCAACTTAATTAAAGACAAAAATATTTCATATGTATACAATAATGCAGAAACACCAAACTGGGTGTACTAATTTTTATTAAAAATAATTTACTTTACAGAAATAATTAAACAAATAGGTGTTTTTTTCTGAAAATATAATAAAATGTTTTTGTTTTGTATTTTAAATAAATTATTTTAGAAAAATATGTAATCAAATATCTGATTTGAGTTTTTTGGGGAAACGAACTCCATCTGAGGTTAGTACATATGCATAATTTATTACTTGCTACTAGTGAAATATAGTCTTGTCACATAGCAGTTAAGTATAGGAGAAAAGAAACTATCGAATACAGGGAATCTGAAATCCTTACCAGAAGATATATTACATATTAAGTTTGGTATCAGGAACCAAATCTGACCGGACACCATTTACTGTGGGCTGGGAATTCTTCTAATTTGCTGCTTAATCTAACCCTAAAACGCATAAAATAAAATAATTCGATGTAATATTGCTGTATAACCCAGAATGAGTTTTAGTTTAAATTAATTATTTAAGATAATATCCTTCCTCTTTCATCATAAAATAATCATATAAAGAAATAAATACAATTAAACTGAATTGAATTTAATTATGGCATAATATATTTTTTTATTTGTAGTTTTCTGCGAATCTTGTTTTCTGGTCACCATCTTGAATTTTAACCCCAACTCACGTAAATACATCAATAATCTTTTACAAGTAAGATTTTATTTGTTATGTTTTTTCTATTCTAAGAATTTCTTTATCATCTTTCCATAATATTACAATAAACTTTAATCTAGCCGTAAAACTTGTAAAAGAAAATAATTCAACACAATTTTGCTGTATTACTGGGTGTAGTGTTGCTCAGTTGTCGATTGTTATTGTGTTTCCATTATTCTCCGGCTCGCAGTTGTTACAGAATCAATACTTAACAACACAGGTAGGAACGAGAAATCACATAAGGCACAAAAGAGATGGCCAGTTAATGTGTGTGCTCCGATCGCTTAGGAGGCAGATCAACACGTCAGCATTTATTATATAGCATGAGAAATATACAAGGCAGATAACTCCAGAATGTCTGATGTAGGGGAGGTAATTAGGATACTATTTGGATTTGCATCTCTCACGTATAAACACTGTTGCCATTTCCAAATGCACGGAAAGGCACAACACTACACTGAGGAATATTTTATCTCTCCATCTTGTTGAAATATGTTTATAAATAGTATTTTATTTCAGGAAATGACAGTAAAAATTGACAAAAATGAATATTTTATAAAAGATGTTTTCATTGAAAAATTTATTGTAGGAAGGTATTTATTACAGTTTTTTATATATATAAATTAAATTAACTCAATGAAAGTTTAATAAAAAAAAGTTGGTATAGGTACAGCTTTTGAACCAGACAAAATCGACTTTTTGTTTGGTATCTTTATGAGAATCATTATTTTACTTTTGTAGTTAAATCATTTTCCCATCATTTAAGGTTTTCTTTTTAGGAAATATTTTTAAATAGTTTTCAATCTGGATTTTTATGCTTCATCACCATTTAACGTAGTGGCAGCTCTCAACCTTTTTGAAATATGTTTGTTTATAAGACTAATGATACGATAAATATTGATTAAAATAAATATGCTTTAAAAATGTTTTCACTGAAAGAGTTTTTATAAATTTTATTAAAACAGAATTTTAATATAAAAATAAATAAGTGTATAAGTTTACCATTCTCGATAAATTCAACATGGCGTTTTGTTGTCGCCTTCTGTACATTAATATCAATTCAATGCTTTTCTGGAAACCATTTTGAATTTTCACTTCGACTAAAGTAAACTTGTATCATATCTTTTAATTTACAAATGTAATCCTGTTATTATTATATTATTATTATTATTATTATTATTATTATTTGTATCTACAAGGAGTGCTCATGCAGGCTATCATCAGTGATTACTCACTGATTATAACCGGTGTGTTTCCTGGCATATGAATGACAACAAGTCTCCTCTGATTTCCAGTACTCTTCACCTCTTTCGATAACCATTGCAAATGACTTTGTGTTAAAAGCCCTTGCTGGCAATGATCATGAAAATCACAGTAAATATTGATTAAAATAAATTCGATTTGAAAAATGTTTTCACTGACAGTTACTTTTATAAATTGTTATTAAAACAGAATTTTAATATAAAAATTAGTAAGTGATGGCAATGATCATTGGTTTTCTCTACAATTTGGATGACAATACGCCCCCAAGGTCCCATTACACTGCTTACTCTTTCAGTAGATGACTGATTAGTTCTCCCTCTTTTGGTGTTTCCACCCCCGTTGACCTTTCATAAAGATTTTGTGTAGTATTAGCCGAGGCTTTTGCCATCACTTTATTAGAGGTTCGGGATCAGTTTATAAAATTTATGCAGTTTCAGTTCTATTGGGTTTTTAGGTTGATGTGTTCTTTCAGTCTTTTGTTCCATGTGACTTGTTAGCGTTTGCATTTTATGTGTGCTGGTTTCTGCACTCAAGAATTTTCTTGAAGATTTCAGCTATTTTCATCATTGTGGTGCCTTGTATAGTCTCAGTCTTATCTTTGGTTCCAATTTCTCCCAGTTTTTTTTTGGTATAAAATTTTAGAGAGTGTTCCCAATGCTCCCATGTTTATTGGTATTATATTGACTTTATGTTCTATATTCCTTTCCACTCTCTTTCAAATTTCGTATACATGCTTCATTTTTTTGTCTCTTTAATCTTAAGTTTTTTTCCTGGGATGGCAAAATCTACAATTTGGCAGTTTTTTTTCTTTCTTGTTGACTATTATGACATCCAGACTTTTTGCTAAAATGAATCTAGTTGTTTGTACATTCATGTCCCAGAGGATTTTGTGATTTTCTTTTTCAAATAGTGTCTCTGTTTTGCGTCCCTACCATTTGTTTTCATGTTCAAAATGCAGTTTTTTGCATAATTCCCTGTATACGGCTTTCCCTACACTGGCATGTTCCTGTATTCTTTTGGAGCTAGTTGGCAGCATTCTCAATTTATGTGATTTATTATTTCGTCTCTTTGTCCATAGAGTCGGAATTTATTGTTTTTCATGCATTTTGTTTATATTTGCTTTGATATAGCTCTTTGCCTTCAACAAGTTTGAGAATGGAGTGTACATCAATACCAGAAGTAGCAGCCTCTTTAAACTTGTTCACCTTCAGGCTATACGAACATGCAAATGATACTTTAATTTGAGATGCTCTTCGTTGATGTAGCACTGACTGAATACTTTGAAGAAGCATTGTAGCGACTCATCAGCTTCTTCGCGCATGCATAGAGATAGGCATAACCATAAACCTAAAATAACTAACATCCTCAGTTAAAATGTAAGCAGTGAGGACTTCACATATCTCGGCTTCACCATCTCCACAAATCTTTCCCACAGCGCAGAACTCCACAAACTTATTGGCAAGGCTATGATTCGCTTGGCAAAGAGAGTCTGGAACAATAAGATGCTGTCTACCAAAACTAAGATAAAGGTGTGCCTATCACGCTGTTCTACATCAGTGAATCTTAGGCTCGTTCCTCATGTCAAGAGAGCAGACTCAACACCTTCCACCGGCGAAACCTCAGGATAATCCTAGGAATCATCTGGCAGTACCACGACTCAAACAGGAATGTCCTTGATCAGGTGGACGTCCCAAGCATGTTTGCTCTGCTCATCCGATGAAGACTCTGGTGACCTGGCCATGCCAAGCAAATGGACGATGGTAGGATTCCATAAGATATTTTATACGGTGAGCTTGCAACTGCCTACAAACCAGCAGGAAAGCCTGTTCTGTGCTACAAGGTTGTCTGCAAGCGAGACATAAGGGAAAGTTGCATCGGCCATACAAGCTGTGCTTCCATGGCTGCAGAATTGCTGTAAAGACATTCTCCAACATGAGTGAGAAAAGGCAACACCAGAAGTTCAAGGAAAGGGGAGCACAGATGGCAGAGAGCTGATACAGAGCACTCATATACAGACACCACCTACATCTGTGACGACTGCATCAGAGCCTGCCGATCTAGGGTAGGTTGCACAGTCACAGCAGATGCAATTTGGCAATGGACAAATCTGAGACGCAAAATCCCATTCTCCTGAGACAGATGAATGCCAACAACGATAGGTAGTGCTAATCGCATTATTCTCTGCAGCTCTTAGTAGCGATTCTGTTTCTCTGCTCCAATGCTAGTTTCGTAGCCATGTCTATGTGTTTTGTCGGTCTCTTATGTTATTTTTATAAATCATCATTGTAGCAGTTTCTTTTCCCACTTTTCTTTTTTGCTGTTAATTTCTCGTTTACCTGCTCTCTCTCCTGTTTATGTTGACTGTCTCTTGATGCAGTGATCAACCTTTCTTTGTTCTCGGTTATGTATTTTTCCCATTTTTTTGTGTCATCAACACAGTCCCCCTCCCTTTTCACATAAAGTCAGTCAATATCATTCTTCAGGTGTAGTGCATATTTTCCTTGTCTTCTGGTCAAAGTCCCTAAGTTCTTTTTTTTCTCCAGCCTATTAATTGTCCAGAATATATTACTAGTGATACTTCTCAGGTGTTGATTCCTTTTATTAGATTTCACTCAATTATACATGCTTGAGGGATTTTGTTGTAGACTTTCTTTTACTAGATTCATGCCATGGCTTTTAATTCAAACTTCAGAGAGACAGACAGGGCTTTTTATAGAAATATGGATGCATCTTAAAGGTGACTAGCATTTTTAGAAATATTGAAACGCATATAACAGATTCTTATAGAGATGAATAGAAATATTTAACAGTTCTCTTTAAAACTCAAGTGTGACAGACCAACAGAATGACAACTTTCCATAGATATGCAGGAAAGCGTCTAACAATTATTAAAACTTAATTCGACAAACCAACGAATGCACACAGCTTCTTGTGATAATTCTTCAAAAAGCTATTTCACACTTTCGCATGTCAGAATTCGTCATATTAATCTGTGGACTATCTTAAAATGCTAAATGAAATTTCAGTGTTACAGATCGTCGGATGGCCTGTCCTTCTCATAGACATACTTGGATGCATCTGAAAACTACTAATTCAGACAGTTACATGATGGAACAATGTATCGACAAAGTTTGGTATTCATACCTCGACTTATCTATGAAAGTTTTACAAACTGGATGGTTGACAGGCTTCTTAGATAAACATAGGCACATCTGAAATTGTTACTTAGACATAGGCATTACAGAACAACGTATGGTTCAGAGCTTATAATTATTTGTGAACGTATCTAAAATGTTATTACAAACTTAAACATCACAGACTATAATTGTTAAGAGATGAAATGACAAACTATCAAAATAATTTACTTACAATTGTTATTTTTGTTTTACTTCTATTTACCTCAAACAAGGCGCATTGCCACTGAGACATAAGGGGCTTCTGTGAATTAGGAGTCAGATTTATAGAGGACTTTTTAGTGGGGAGTTCTGCAATTTATCCTATTTATCCGGAAATAGTGTAAAAGCAAAACTAACCTTTTACTTTGTTTTATTAAATGGAGGCAAATAATGAAGAATCTTTGTATTTCTGTTGATATCATCTCTTTTTTATTTACAGATTTTAACACTTATAGAAAATTTCTGATTCGGCAAAAAATGAGGAAAAGTCTTGCATCTGTTTTAGATATGTTCTAACAATTTTTTGTAAAAGAACTCGATATGATTTTTAGAGAAGTTCTGTTTTAAGAAAAATGTAGAAGTCTTTTGTGTTTGTGAAAATTACTCTTTGAAAAAAAAACAGAAATCCACATCAGAAAAAACTGATATATTTATAAAGATAATTTATTTGCATTTTAGTGAATGTGCATTTTAAAAAAATCCATGCATGTACAGAGAGAAAAAGTACATTCTTGTAAATCTTAAAATTTTCAAGTACCGAATAGAAAAGCACATGTTTTCTAACAATAACATGAACACACACATGCAAGAGAAACCATATTCGTGTCATGTTTGTGGAGCTGCATTTTTACAGAATTCTAATCTAAAAAGGCACATGCGCACACACACAGGAGAGAAACCATATTCTTGTCAAATTTGTGGTTCTGCATTTTCGGAAAATTCTTCTCTAAAAAAGCACATGCGAACACACACAGGAGAGAAGCCATATACTTGTCATATTTGTCGATCTGCATTTTTTCAGAATACTCATCTAAAAAATCACATGCGCACACACACAGGAGAGAAACCATATTCTTGTCAAATTTGTGGATCTGCATTTTCAGAGAATTCTTCCCTAAAAAAGCACATGCGAACACACACAGGAGAGAAACCATATTCTTGTAAAGTTTGTGGATCTGTATTTTCAGAGAATTCTCATTTAAAAAATCACATGCGAACACACACAGGAGAAAAACCATACTCTTGCCACGTTTGTGAGTCAGCATTCTTACATTATTCATCTCTAAAATATCACAAGCGAACACATACAGGAGAGAAACCATATTCTTGTCAGGTTTGTGGATCTGCATTTTCACAGAATTGTAATCTAAAAAATCATATGCTAACACATACAGGAGAGAAACCATATTCTTGTCAAATTTGTAGCTGTTCATTTTCACAGAAAACTATTCTGAAAAATCACATACGAACACATACAGGAGAGAAACCATACTCTTGTCACTTTTGTGGGTTTTCATTTTCACAGTTTAATAGTCTAAAAAGGCACATTTTAACACACACAGGAGAGAGAGTGTGAGCCACCTGATATTAAATTGCAGAATTATGTTGGCAAATGGCTCTTACAAAGCACGAAATAATGGAGTGTACATGGACCTCCACTGGACCATCTGTAAGAAACTGAATATCAGGTGTAGCAGCAAGCCCTGGGAGCATCAACCTGAGAGAATTGTGGGGAATGAAACATACATCGTCCATTATGACCATTAAAGCCCCACAGCTATCTATCTGGAAAACGCAGATGTCAAACCTGACATTGTCATGGAACAATAGAGAGAGAGTAGCAACTTTGGTTGAAGTCAGTGTCCCTAATGATGGGGGCCTGAATAGAGCTGAAAGGGAGAAAATAACAAAATATCAAGGTTTTTTGTATGATATGAAAAGAAACTGGAACCTCAAAGAGATCTCTGTCATTCCAGTTATCATAGAGCCACTGGACTTATGAAGAACTTGAAAAATATTTGGCAAGTATACCTGGTGAACCAAGTGCAAGAGACATCCCAACAACTGCACTCAAGGGAACAGCCAGAATCCTGAAAAGAGCTCTCGGTTGGAGTCTGTAAATAGCGGGTGATCGTATTGCATTTTGAAGAATGTCCCGTGCCCAGACAATGAAAGAAAATGAAAAGAAAAACAGAGAAACCATATTCTTATCTCTGCATTTTTAGAGAATTCTTTAAAAAAGCACATGCGAGAACACACAAGGGATAACCAAATCTCGGGACCTCAAGAATGATTTTAAAACAACATGGTCTCTGAAAGAAATGAACATCATACCGGTTGTTGTAGAGGCAACTGGTTTAATGAAAAATATCTAATAAAGTACTTAGATACAATACATGGAAGACCAAACTATAGGGAAGTACAGATAGGAGCCCTAAAAGGAACAACATCTATCTTAAAGAGATTCCTTGGATATAAGTTTAACTCATAGAGAAATCAAGTGTTAGCCCCCAGAGAGGGCACCTTGATCTCTTCTAATTTACTGAAAATGATAACAAAAAGGGAGTAGCTATATCGTATAATTTGTTGGGAAGCATTATCAGATAACGACAATCTAAATATTCTCATACAAAAAAAGACCCAGGTAAGAGAAATTAAATTCTTGTCAAGTTTGTGAATCAGCATTTTCACAGAATTCATCTCTTAAAATCACATTCGAAGACACATGAGAGAAACCACATTCTTTGTCAAGTTTGTTGATCTGTATTTTCACAGAATTCTACTCTAAAAAAGCACATGTGACCACACAGAGAAGAGAAACCATATTCTTGTAAAGTTTGTGGATATGCATTTTCAGAGAATTCTCATCTAATAAATAACATGCGAACAAAAAAAGCTCTCGGATATAAATTTAAATTGTTTTGAAATCAAATGATAGCTCCAGGAGGGATCCCCTTGATTTCCCCGGAAAACTGAAGTAAAAAAAAGTTTTTCACATAACACTGAACTGAAAAAGCACATATGAACACATATGGGATAGAAACAATATCCTTGTCACATTTTGGGTCTTCCTTTTTATAGAATTCTCCTCTGAAAAATCACATGCCAAAGCACACGAGAGGGTTTGAATTTCCTACTAGATCCCATACTCGAGTGTCTTCAGTCTCTCTGTACATTGGTTTGTCAAGACAACCTGATATGAGGATACTTCACCCTACAAGAAAACCCAAACCAAATATTCGAAATAATATAGTATTCAAAGCCCAAATAAAATCCTCTCAACAGATATACACTGGCTTATACGAGGAATGGTTACTCCACCAGTCTAGATGAATCAGGTAAGACCAAGAGACCGCAAGAAAGATATACTATTACATAGTTAATTGGGGAGAGAAAAATTACTGTTCTTAAATCTTTTACAAACTCAACGTAAAGGAGAACATTAATAGAATATTCGAATATCTACGTATCTCATAGAGATCTAGTGTGCCCTTGATATCTTCAGACCTTCGACTAAAGTAAAATGAAACAAAAAGGGAGACCATATTTTTTAATTTTTGACTGATTATTTTCAGCAAAAACTGATGTGAAAAAGCACATGCAACCACGCAATTCATATGTTACATACACTCATATCAGAGTGGTCTGACAAACTCTTGTACAGAGAGACTGAAGCCACTTGAGGGTGGTGCCTAGTAAGCATTCAGTTTCTCTAATTGTAAATGCCAGACATTCACTCGCTATTGGAGTGTCTGAAATAATGAGTGAATGTCTTGCTTCCCCAGCAAAAACAAAACAGATAAGAAAATTAGTTGCGCTATCTTAAATCCATTTTCGAAGCATCAGAGAGAAACGATACAAAATCTGAAAAAAACGAACACTTGAAAAACGTAAAAGCTTTGCAAGTCGACTGAATATTAAATTATCTTGCCTTTGGTCAAAGTTATTTCTTGTAAATTTGATCTTCACTTTCTTTTTTTCTCTCACAACATTCCACTTTTGTTATGCTAGTATTACCTACCCTTCTCAATACAATTACACAAACTCTCACCAGAAGGTGTTTGCAGAATCGAGTTATCTTTCTCTTCATGATCATAGAAGCCACAGCAATCTGTAGTATCAAATAAAACACAGACCGTCTCTGTCTTTTTTTTTATTGGAGTGGCCTTGAAAAACACACCTCACTAGACTCCTCACTTTCAACGTTTCATCCGGATCTGACCTTTATGTATGCACCACACATGATGTGCATGCCCATAAACACACTACTCAATATGTTACACTCTCCCTTCTACATACACACATGCATCATTTGCAGACTCTCTGATACACATTCTCAATGGACACAATTTCCAGTCAGGTTCAGGAACAATAAAGTTTTTTTTATACTTCATTGTTTTCCCGTTATTACTTTGTATTGGTATATGCTTGTATGTGAACGTATATAAGCGTTCTGCAAAATCACAAAATTACTGAGGAATGTCTTGTTTTTTTAAGTGTTTGGATTTTAAAAAATGTTTTGTTATATCAATAAATGATGCTATGTATTTTCAAAGAGAAATAAAATATGCTTAAACTATTAAAATAAATCCTAAAATATGGATCGTATAGACCGATCGTTTCTGTTCTCAGAGTGGTTCTCTTTGTTTTCTACCTCTTTAGTTTTCTACAAAGCTGCTTTTCTGTTTGCCATCTTGAATTTTCACTGCCCTCAAACTGGAGGATGAAGTGGCACAAGTAAAGAGGAACAAGTAGATTGGGAGAAGTAGCATTCACTACGGCAACAGTAGCAGCCGCCATTAACGATGTTTGAAATCTCTGCTTGGCGCTGATTGGAGCAAATATTTAATTTTGATTCTGATTTAACCAACCAGAAACAATCTAACAAGAGCAAAGCACTGCTTACCAGAAGGTTATTTAAGAGAGTGTATCGGCATTGTTTGCTTTCTGTAGCCACAAGGTCTTCTTTCTCTGCCTTTTTGCCTGAGATCAAACTGTAGTATCTATTCCGATGAATGCTAGATCCTTAGACCGGTACCGTCTTGGCCTTCGGGCTTTGATTCCGCCTGTCTTAGGGTTTGTCCTGTGCACTTCTAAGAGGTCCACCCTCTCAGGCTTTGCCTTCTCACCATTTGAGAAGGGATTAGTTGATTGCTAATCGCCCGAGGTGCTCCTACCAAGGAATGGCGACAGAGCTGCTTAAGCATTTTTTGTAGACCAAAGTGCTCAACCTCTAGGGCGCTGGCTTGTCAATACCACTTTCCGACTTTGTGTCACATCTTACCATTGTTGGAGGGAGATAAAAAAAGAAGGAACAGCGGCCTAACTCACAGACCATGAAAACTTAACATGCCATTTGCCAGTTATCAACGTCGACATTTAGACATAACTATCCAAGATTGTGACATGCTGCATGTGGGCCTACTCAATGTCATTCGACACACAGCTTTACTTCCAAACAATAGCAAAGTGAAATCTGCCAGCTTTACTAACTACCTCCATGTTACTACCTACATACATACTGACATTTCAGAACATTCTTTTTTATGGACTCTAAAACCTTTTTTCTCGTCCAGAGTCATCTTCCAAAATGGCGCTCGATTTCTTGGGAAGGTAGTCGCTAATTTCAGTCTAATAATAAAAAAGCTTCCCCTAATCCAACTGAAAACTACCCTCGGACTTATCATAACGTTTCCACTTACCCTTTTGTATTTTTAAACATCTTTAAGCCTGAAATAAGCGAAAAAATCCAGTGCCATGTTGGAAGTTTAATTAAGATAGATTAAAAGTGATGATAAAAAATTCATAGATAATCAATCTTGCAATCTGTATTGACACGTGAAACTTATGCAGGTAGGTAGAAAAGTAAATTTTTTTGCGTTTGGTAACATTATTTGTTGTATATTTGTCTCCGTGCTTTTTGTGTTGTTAACTATTGTAGGAATTTCATTTCTCAGAACTCGATGTTGAAGTGGGTAAACGATAAAATTCTGTAACTAATTTGAATATTGTATCTACATTGGAATCGTCACAATTTGATTGGATGATACTGTTGAATTATCAATTTTGTCAGCCTGTTAAAATCTATTCCATATTGTTCCATTATTATATGTGGACGAGATTTTCCTTGTAAGAATTGGGGTTATCTGCCCTTCTCTTTTTTCGTTTAGTTGTTGTTCTGTCGTAGAAAAATAAATGCACGACTCACGTGGAAACCTACAAAATGTGTTTGTCTTGTTAACTGAATTGTCCTGCCATAAAGAATGTCTGAATGTTGCTGAGATCAAAAGGTATGTCTCACATTCGTGTGAACTTGGCTTTATATCGATAATAATTCTTAACAGATACTGCATTAGAAAATCTATAAAAAGCGAATGAATTGGACACCCCCTCGTGTGGACGGGAGTGGAGAAATTTACTTTTTTGTTACCAGTTTCCAAAACCACAACTGCAAAAAACTCAAAATTGATACTGGAGCAGACGTGACCATATTGCTATTCAGAAAATATACAAATATTATTCCAAAACCACAACTGCAAAAAACTCGATTATCAGCCTACAATAACACAGCTATAAACGTGCTAGGAAAATGCACAGTAGTCGTTAAATACGAAAAAGTATCAAAATAAATAAAATCTATCGTAAAAAAAAACTCGCACACAGTTATAGATGCAAAGACAGCACAAGATCTAAACCTACTTCAGAGAATTTAAAAAATAAATTCGCCGAACGCAAACGACATAACAGAAAAATATGAAGACTGTTCGGAGAAAGCGGCACAAATTTGGATCCACAAATAACTGCTGTGATTCATCCACCAATATCATTTCTTTTTTCTATAAAAGAAAAACTAAAAAATGAATTTTTTTAAATGGCAGAATTAGGCATCATAAAATCGTTAGTGAACCTACAGACTGGATAAATTCCCAAGTCATCGTTGAAAAAGCTAACGGAAAACCCCGACTCTGTTTAGACCCTAAGAATCTAAACAAAGTCATAACAATGCAACATTTCAAACTCCCTACAGCAGACGACATTTTTGCACAAATGCATAGTCCTAAATATTACTCGAAACTCGATGCCTCTAATGGATACTGGCAAATTCCAGTCGACGAAGAAAGCCCCCCACCTGTTAACATTCAACACACTTTTAGGAATTCACAGCGCCAGTTAAGTTTTACAAAAAGAAATCGAAAAAATAATAGAAGGCATAGAAGGAGCAAGAAATTCACAGGATAAAATTATAATCTGGTCCAGCACTTTTAATAAAGAACACAGTCGATAACTGTGAAACATGTGCCAGGCTTAGATATATCGGTAGTTGCGTCGGATGTATCCTCTGTTTTCGTCTGTTTCCACGATGTATGATCGTGGGGTGGGAGCATTTTCAACTACAGTGTCTTCCTGTCTGGGGTATTTGGGCTTCTAACCCACACACGGTCCCCCGTCTCAAGAGCAGGGCGTTACGGAGCCCTCCAAAATGGAGCACGCTCCTTTTTGCTGGAGCGAAGGAGAGGAGGGCTCATTTTATATTCAGTGGGAGTGGAGCGGGAGCGACTCCATTTGAGACTAAAGAGCGGTGGTTTTATCCCTCCGTGTTCCTCGCTCCAAAATTATTTGATGTTTTTTCTTTTAAACATTAGTTTTTTTATTCAGCAATAAAAAGGAAAAGAAAAGAAAGTCTCAGTTATTTTTTAAAATTATATCTGGTAAATGTATATGAGATAGGGGGAGAGGGAGGGAGAGAGAGGGGGGAAGAAGGAGAACATTTGAAGTTCTCAGATTTTTACATCTATGTGTTAAATTTTTGATGGGACAGTTTTCTTAAGGCAGAAGACAGACAATTTGGAACCAAATGTCTTTAAATGCGCCAGTGAGTCTATAGATGTCTTTGAAGTCATTTTCTTACAGATTTGAATGATGTTTATTGCTGATTGAATAAATAAGCCAATTTTTCTTTTAATTCGTGTTTTTAAATAGAGAATTTTAGGTTCAATTATACTATAGGGGCCGTTGGATTTTCTCGCCCATTTCGCTCGGTATTCACCCAAATGTTCGATGAAATCGATTTTGGGGTTGAAATGGTACATTTATTTTTTAGCATATATCAAATTGAACTTTTATGCCACATTTTTACCCGTCGTCTTTTCGGCGACATTTTTTGCTATTCTTAGATTCACGACTAGTTTGCTTTTAAATTCGTTAAAATCCGTTAAAACTTGTTTTTGTAAATAGAATGTTCAAAGCATTTTTTGTGTGTAATAAAATGTTAAAGCAGTAAAAATATCTAAATACATTTAGTCCAAGGCAAAAAAATAATAAAAACCAACATGGCCGCCAGCGATTAAAACCTGGAATTAAAGTTAGATTTAACTTTAAAAAGTAAATGAGAATTTTATTTCATAACCAAAAATACAATTAAGACTAACAATCAGTTTCATCGTAAATTTGGGTGAATACCAAGCGAAATGAGCGAAAGAAAACAGCGGCCTCTATTCTACAATTAAGCCGATGTTTAAACTTAATAAAATTAAAGAAAATATCTTAAATTTTAATTTTAAAAAGCAAATAAATAGACTTTCTGGCTAATTTTTTGTTTTTTCAGAATCAAAAGTAGATTAGATATATTTTTTTATCTTAAAAAATGTATTATCGAATATTAAAATTGTAAACAGTTTGCTTTTGTTAGAGATTTCAAATATAGACGTTTTCACCTTTTTTATTCAAATTTTAAATTTTAATAAATGTTTTTGCCCGACCTAGGAAAACTTGCTCCAGTTAATTTTTTGGGGGTGGGAGGAAAATTTGACCCGATATTTTTTCAACTCCCAAGTCTAGGCCAGATATTTTATATGAAATTTTAAGACATTAAATGGATCTCTGAATTGTTTATTGACAATTTATTGATATTTTTCCGCAAACTGATGAAAAATATATTTTTTATTCAATGTTTAAAAATAAACTTCATTGGGTTTTTTTCGCCCCAAATTGTACTATAGAAAAAAAATGGATAAATCGCTTGAAAATACTTGCGCGTTCTCTGTTTTAAATAATAATATACATTATACAATATAGTTACGTTCGTAAAACAAACACATATTAAACAACAACACGACGAGTAATGTTGTCGTGGCTGTCTCTCCTCTACCAGAGAAATGTTTTCTTTAAAAAGAAAATAATCACTAATAATGTTTAAAAGTAAAACTTTATTTATTTAAAACAACTCTAAATTCCCTTCCAAAATAAATAGAAAAAATATCGGGTCAAATTTTTCTTTCCTGAAAAAATAGGTTGTTAATGTAATGAATATTAAAATTGTTTTAAAATATTTCAGGGATTTTTCTATTTCTATTTTATACGTTAGGAAACGAAAATTTACGTATAATCTTATACTTCGTCCGACATGTTCTCTTATAATTCTCAAAATATCAGCGAGATTTTGTCAAATATTATCTTACGGTCTTACACTTAATGTGACATCCCAACCAATATTGATGAGATCCTTTGACGCCCACCCCTATTCTTCGATCATTCATACTGTCTGGCACGTGTTACCGTGACGACCGCCACCCAAGTGAGCCTTGTGTACGTGATTCCCGACCGCTTAAAAGTGGATTCAGCTGCATTGGAACTCGTTCTGTAATCGATGTGGTGGCACAAAAGTTGCAGCACATGATCATGCTGTTACCATAGCAATTACACGCGGATTGCTCATGTGCCATGCTCACTGTGGCAAAAAGAGCAACCCAAAAGAAACACAATTTTCTGAATCAGGGGCCATCTTTTCATCCGAAGACATATGTCTACTACTACGTCCGCCACTTTTGTATAAATAGTGGGATCAGGCAACAGGCAGGCAGAGGGACCGCTAGCCACCGAGACCCGCGGCTGTTACGACCATCAGCGCTGCTGCTTCTACTAACGACAACAACAACAACAGTCATCGCTGCTTCCGCTCCTACCAACAACAACAACAGTCGTCGCTGCGTCTACTCGTACCAACAACAACAGTCGTTGCTGCGTCTACTCCTATCAACAACAACAACAGTCATCGCTGCTTCCGCTCCTACCAACAACAGTCGTCGCTGCGTCTACTCCTACCAACAGCAACAGTCGTTGCTGCGTCTACTCCTATCAACAACAACAACAGTCATCGCTGCTTCCGCTCCTACCAACAACAACAACAACAGTCGTCGCTGCGTCTACTCCTACCAACAACAACAGTCGTTGCTGCGTCTACTCCTATCAACAACAACAACAGTCATCGCTGCTTCCGCTCCTACCAACAACAACAACAACAGTCGTCGCTGCGTCTACTCCTACCAACAACAAAAACAAGTGCCGCCAACAACGACGACGACAATTCTTGGTAATTTCCTTCTGTTTGTTTGGAAAATAAATGATTGAATTGTTATAATTTCCATCCCGTCTTGTCTATTCCTTTCTGCTTGCCACCATACGCTTCCATAATATAACAACTGGTGTCAGAAGTGTGCGGCAGATAGAATGGACTACTCAGGATTCACCCGTAACGAACGTCTCAGTCTAATCAGGGATCAGAAATCGGCACTATTGAATCTAAAATCGGGTACATCACGACCAGACGAGGCTCTTCTCAATGAAATACAAACGGACCTAGAATCAACCACCTTAACCGACATGCACGAATCCGACAATACCAATTACAACTTGATGGTTAGGTTGCAGGCCATACGCGATTCTGTAAAGGACATCAAGACATTCAACCCTGGGAACGATGTTAATCGCTTCATCACAGACATAAACAAAATATATGTGATACACGTCAAACCAGAACTCGTTGCCCACCCTAGGATCGAAAGGGAGTTCGTCAGAATCTGTAAACAGCTTCTAAATGAAGGCATATTTCAGCAAATGACGGACTCTCAACACGACACCTCCACCTTCGAACAACTTAAGACATACCTCATAGCGACTCACGACAGCCAAATGTCAAACTTTCAACACCTCAGCCGGGCTTGGGATCTACAACGACGAGATGGTGAGAAGTTGACAGATTTTGCCGGTCGACTAGAGAACACGGGTAGAGAGGCCGCGGTCCACATAAAAGCCAAATTCAAGTCGGACAACTCACGAGAAATGCCGGCGGATACTGTCTTCTCTCTCATGGGCGCAATGTTAATGAGCGAGAAGGTGAAAGCCTGGACACCGAGCCTATACCCACACATCGTCAAGACAATAGATAAGTATTATACAGCAAGTGGGATAGCAAGTGATGCACAACGGTATATTGACTGCGGTGCCAAAACTGATGACACAACTAATGATAACCCTATCGCTTACTACATAAACAGGCCACAACGATCAAATAAAAAGACCAGGCGAAATGAACCACACAACACGAACAGGCAAACGTTCCGCTCACAGGAGAGGACAGATACCACAACACTACACAACACCAAACCCACTATCACTCGCAACCACTATCAGACACGCAGGGACGGTGAACACAATCAGGATAATGGGATCTGCAAAAATTACATGAAGGGCTACGCATGCTTCCATCGACGCAACTGTCGGTACCGGCACCCACCTCGTGCCCGGGCGTATATCGCAACAGCAGAAAAAGATACGCCATCTGAAGATACTTTTCCCACTGCCGCGTTCGAGGATTTTCAGTACGGACCGGGCGAGGTATGATGGCTCACCCCTTGGTCCACCAAATGCACCATCATGTATTTAACTTCCAGCAACAATCCGCGCAGCAATCACCTTTCGTCAACGCACATTTCATAGTCAGGGGAACCACATTCTCGGACATATCCATGTTAGACTCGGGTTGTTCCACTTGTATTGTGCCAGTCTCTCGAATACCCGAGGAGATCAGACATCGCATAACGCCATCCAATGTGCATGTCAGGGGCATAAACGGCAGCATTCATATCCTGGGTGAACTCAGTTGCGACATCGCCATCGGCAACCATGATTTACCCGTGTTTGACAGGATCAACATGCTGATAACTTCCTCTACAGCTCCAATTCTGATCGGCCAAAGCATCCTTGGTCACAACACACTAAACTCATACACAATCGACCACCAGAAATCGACGATCGAATTTAGACGCACGCTCTCGTCCAGTCAGATAACCCACTCAGCAGCAATGCTGCCAGCCCCTACACACAAGATATCAGATGATGATACTACACTTGGAGCTCACACCATCAAGCAACCCATCAGATTCACACAGCCCAGCGTCCAGACACTAAATGAAAAACTACACTGGCTACAGAATAATGTGGGTTTGTCATTACCCAACCATCCAAACCGCGACGAACTAGAAGCCACAGCAGATCTACTCATCCGCTTCGCCGACATCCTTGGTACCGAAAAGGGGGAAAAGGGTACCTTCATTAGACCAGTTCGAATACCAACAGATGGTCAATCCCGCGGTCAGAAGCAACACTCAATCGCCCAGGCTCTTGAGGCTGATATCGATGCTCAGATCACACACATGGCTGCCAGGGAGATCATCGAACCATGCAGCGACCCCAAGGGCTTCAATAGCCCCGTATTTTCCGTCCGCAAGAAGAACAGAACCATCCGGGTAGTTGCCAATTTAAAGGGAACCCTCAACAAGGTCCTAGTCGATCTCGACCCCTACCCCATACCAACGATAGACCACTTGTTCCACAGAATCGGCGAAGGAAACAAATATTTTGCATCCCTCGATCTCCGCAGTGGCTATTGGCAAATCGTTATCGACGAACGCGATCGACACAAAACTGCATTCACATGGAAGGGCAAATGCTACCAATATACACAGCTGGCCTTTGGTCTTACATCTGCCGGACAGATCTTCTCCCGGTGCATAGCCGAAGCCTTGGCCACCGTTACATCTCGTACCAACATATCCCCGTACATCGACGACAACCTAGTCCACGCCAAAACATTTGAAGAATATATATTAGCACTGGAGCAACTATTTATTGCCCTGCGAAAATTTGGACTGAAATTGAATCCGGATAAATGTATCTTCCTCGGAAACGAAGCAAAATTCCTCGGTCGCGTTGTAAGTAGCAATGGATTCAAGGCCGACCCTGAATACGTCATAGAAATGAAACCATAACACAAGGGATTCAAGGCCGACCCTGAATACGTCATAGAAATGAAACCATAACATAAGGGATTCAAGGCCGACCCTGAATACGTCATAGAAATGAAACCATAACACAAGGGATTCAAGGCCGACCCTGAATACGTCATAGAAATGAAACCATAACACAAGGGATTCAAGGCCGACCCTGAATACGTCATAGAAATGAAACCATAACACAAGGGATTCAAGGCCGACCCTGAATACGTCATAGAAATGAAACCATAACACAAGGGATTCAAGGCCGACCCTGAATACGTCATAGAAATGAAACCATAACATAAGGGATTCAAGGCCGACCCTGAATACGTCATAGAAATGAAACCATAACACAAGGGATTCAAGGCCGACCCTGAATACGTCATAGAAATGAAACCATAACACAAGGGATTCAAGGCCGACCCTGAATACGTCATAGAAATGAAACCATAACATAAGGGATTCAAGGCCGACCCTGAATACGTCATAGAAATGAAACCATAACACAAGGGATTCAAGGCCGACCCTGAATACGTCATAGAAATGAAACCATAACACAAGGGATTCAAGGCCGACCCTGAATACGTCATAGAAATGAAACCATAACATAAGGGATTCAAGGCCGACCCTGAATACGTCATAGAAATGAAACCATAACACAAGGGATTCAAGGCCGACCCTGAATACGTCATAGAAATGAAACCATAACACAAGGGATTCAAGGCCGACCCTGAATACGTCATAGAAATGAAACCATAACATAAGGGATTCAAGGCCGACCCTGAATACGTCATAGAAATGAAACCATAACACAAGGGATTCAAGGCCGACCCTGAATACGTCATAGAAATGAAACCATAACACAAGGGATTCAAGGCCGACCCTGAATACGTCATAGAAATGAAACCATAACATAAGGGATTCAAGGCCGACCCTGAATACGTCCGCGCCATCATAGAAATGAAACCTCCAACATCAAAAAAGGAACTACAAGGCCTCATAGGCCGTCTAATATGGATACAGCAATTGCTTGAAACACGGGTACAGGAGCGAATCAGGTCGGACACATTTTCCAGCATCATGGCCCCCACCCACGAGCTAAATAGGGCTGACAAACGATTTGCTTGGACTGAACAGGCTGACAAGGCCTTTGACAAGATAAAGAAACGACTATCTTCGCCTCCAGTCATTTCATTCCCTGACTTTGATCAACTCTTCACACTCACCACTGATGCGAGCGACACTGCATGTGGGGCCATCCTAATGCAGGAAGATGATAGTGGAAAGAAGAAGATCATAGCAGTCGCTTCGCACATATTTAACTCCACAGAACAAAATTGGTCTACAACCGAACGTGAGGCATATGCCATAAAATGGGGCATATCAAAATTCGATTACTTCCTACGCAGCCGCCCCTTCGTCATCTTCACCGATCACAGGTCACTAACTTATCTGGATCAGCTGGTGTTCAACAACGCCAAAATTCGCCGATGGCAGGAAGAGATCGCATGCTACAAATTCGTCTTAGAATTTATTGAATGCGAATCCAATGTCTGGGCCGACATGCTCAGCAGGAGTTACGGCCAAAGAAAAAATAATACACCAGCCGACGCCAACCCCGCAGGCAAAACATTCGGAATCCAGGGTTCGGACCTACGCATTTACATCCCATCATGGTGTATTGACGAAATAGATGGGCCAACACTCATTCCCGAAACACATACACCTCAGAACACTCGCTACCACAAGAATATTGCGGATGTGTTCTTCGCCTATCATTCTACATCGACTATCCCCACTAAAAACAATTGCGACCATATCAATATCGCTGCTGAACAGTGCACAGACAACACACTGTCGAGAATCATCAGAACACTCCAGACGAAGGATTCGAACAAAAACTGTGAGATCAGTCCCAATGACCATCGGGCCCCCATACTCAACAAACACATCCACCAGTTCTACTTGGAACCCGGCACGTCTGTCTTAATGATTAGTGACAACAATAATTTCCCAAAACTGGTCGTACCGTACAAGCTCCGTCCCAAATACCTGCACCAGGCTCACGACTGCCTCAATCATTCGGGTATCACCCGCATGCGCGAGCATCTATCTAGTTACTGGTGGGAACACAAGGACCAGGACATCAAAACATATGTCGACTCCTGCGAAATATGTGCCAGGCGGAAGGGTAACTATGGCAAACAAAGAGACTGGCCCACCGGACACTGCAAGCGTGGAAAAAGGCCATTCGAGATCATCTACATCGATTTCGTCACAATGCCAGTTTCAAAGGGAAAACGCTACATCCTAACCATGTTGGACAGTTTCAGTAGACATCTTACCATCGTACCGTGTTCCAGAGATCGCGCGACCGACGCCGCCCGCGGAGTTTACAGGTTCTTTTCTTTGCTACCGGGAAATACCACGCATAGTGTCATCCGATCGCGAACCCATTTCACGGGGGAGGTATACAAGAACTTCTGTCAGCTCACATCAATCATGTAGGAATTGTACTGTGCTTGTGTGGTCAATCCGTGAAGACAAATATATTAAAAAAATCTGGTGTCAAACCACAGTGGTTAATCTTTTTCAACGTCCAATTCTTTGTACTTCAGTCTCCTCTTTCAGCCTCACTCTGCTCTCCCTACCGCTCTCCAGCTCAATGAAAAGAGTACCGTTTATATACTACTTTTTGCCCCACCTATGCAAATTAACTGTCAACCAGAGCCATCTGGCTTTCAAATTCTCCAAACAGCCAATTTGCAAAGGGGGACAACTCAAACCACACTTTCTGGATCCATTCCTAGCTGGGGTAACTTTGCTAACCACATGCCCCCTTGATCTACACGATCATCACTAGTCAGCCCATCACGTAGTCGCGATCTCCGCGGTGCCTCTTCGTGAACGTCGCGACTTGGCTCGACGTCGCTGTCTTTTTCCTCTGATGACACCACTGCTGGCCGCACATCAAGGATGTGTCGAGGGATGCCGTTGATGGATACATTGTTCGGGGACTGGACACTTGTCACAATGCCCCTCCCCCAGCGTGTGGTACAGCGAGCGTCAGGCGGCTTGATCCACACTTCCTCTCCCACTCGCACAGACGCTTGCTTCTCCCCTTCCTCCGTGGCTACGGGTGCAGTTCGGGGATGCCGCCACTCGTACTTGAAGACTGCCCTCTGCGGCACTGACTCCACTTTTTGCTCTGACTTTGGAGCCATATTATACCAGAAAACAGCTTCTGGTGGTGAAATCTGGCCCCTTTCAGCTACAACCTTGATGGTCCTGTGATGCCGCTCCACAATTCCGTTTCCGCCTGGTCTATATGCAGCCCTGAAATAGCGCCGCACTCCCCACTTATCCAACACATTCTTCAGGGCTGCTGAGCGAAAAGCAGTTCCATTGTCCATTAGCACTTCCGTCACTGGACCCCTCTCCAAAAACACCTCTTCCAGGACCTTTGCAATCTCACCTGCGTTTTCCGCCTTGATCTCCCTCCAAATGGCCACTCTTCTAGGTCCACAGTCGACCATTGACAGGTACGGCCTCTGTCGATAGTGCGTTACGTCTATCGCCAACCTGCTCCAGTTCTCTGCAACCTGTACCTCACCACCTTCGTGTCTACTTGGCGCAGGGTCGACTGATTGACACTGGTGGCATCTCTCAACCACTGTCCTGACAGCCTCCTTTGTGATTCTGGGGTCCACCTTCCTGGCCAAGAACAAGGTTCTATCCACTCCGAAATGGTGCATGTCATGCAAATCCTTCGGAATGTCTTCAGCCAAGCCACATATTGCAGCAGCCGCCTCATTCGGTGCCTTTAGCCAGGTCTTCCTCACCCTTGTCATCACATCTGCTCTGTTCTTCGCTGAGGGAACGATACTGATCCTGAGTTGAAGATCAAATTCTATAATCAGCTCCCTTAACGTCATCAATCGACGCTTCACGAGCATCTCGGCGGCGCCTTTTGTCTTCACCCTCCTTTCTCCTGTAGCTTCGGACTGGACCCAAGAGAACACAGTGACCGAGTCGGTCCTCACTTCAACATTCCGTAGCCCCCATTTCAAGGCTAAGTTGATGCCCTTCATAACCGCATCCAGTTCCGCCACATTTATGTGAGCCACGTCGTCCTTCTTCCGCAACCAAGCAGCATCTTCTGCAATGACACCACCTATCTCCAAGGTGACCCCCACTGCTATACTGCTTGCATCACACCACACAACACCTTCTGCACTATTGGGTACGTGCCAAACACCTCTCACTGGATCCTCCCTCTTCACCTCTTCAATAATCTCTCTCATAATGTCCACAGTCTCTTTATCAACTCCATCCTCCCACTTCGCTCCACTAGCTCACCTTTTGATGTAACTACATGCAGTCCGTAGCCATCCTGCAATTGGGTAATGACCCACCAGTCTTCCGCATATCGAGAAGAGTTCCCGCCTGCTCATTTTTTCAGACACCTCCGGGATTTCATTTCCCCTCCGGAACACTAACCTTCCTATTTGGTCCTACCTTAGTTGGAGCCCTAACGCCGCTTCCCCCTCCAACGATTCCGGGCGTTTTGTGATCAGCCCAAAGCCGTTGAGGTGCTCTACTACGTCCTTTGCAGTTGCTACTGTCTCATCCACCATGATGTCATCAATGTAGGAACTGGTGGCTCTTCTGACTGCATCCTCCTTGCTTAGCACCGTTTTGAGGATCGCCGCCATGATCTTTGGTGGAGAATTCAGGCCAAACCCTAACCTAGTTAGGCAGTATGTTTGGCCTTTGTATCCGACCAGCTGGTACTTCCAGAATTCCTGCGAAATCTGGATCTGTAGGTATGCAGATTTTAAATCCACGATCGCCGCAGCCTTCTGCATCTGCCTCCACTCTCGCATGGTCTCTCCGCACACATCCATCACATCGCCTCCCGTGTGACACGCAACGTATACGTTCAGTTCCCTGAAGTCCAGTACTGACCGAACCTTTTGTTTTGTGGGCTGAACAACCGCCATTAACGGAAGCACGCCTTCCACCTTCTCCTTCCATGGTCTTAAAATCCCTTCTGAGATCCAACGGTCTACATCCTTCTCAAATTCAATTCTTACGCCTCCTCGCAACGTATGCTCGTAGCATTCCACTCTGTTGTTCAGTACGGGAGGTTCTCCCTTCCATACCCACTTAACTGTCCATTTCTCACCATCAAAGTGTGCAGAGAAATCCTGGTCCTCTATCATGCAACTTTTGTCTGACCCGGCCGTTCCTGTTCCTCTGACACCTTTTTCGGATCGCACACCTGCAGCCCCTTGATGTCCTCCAAATCTCACGGTGTTCCTATGTACTGTGACGCCCCCTAGTCGAGCAATTGCGTCCATCCCTAGCACCACATCGACGCCCGTGACAATTTTGTTAATAACAATCGCCTGGATTGTTAGCGACATCCCACATACCATCATCCGAACGACACTTGTGCCATTGCACTTCACCTCTCTGCCGTCAACTGCCGTAATGCTGCTGGCCCCACTGTATGTGTCAACCATGTCTTTGGTGACAAGTGTTAAAGTAGAGCCCGTGTCGACAAGGGCTTTTGCACTTCGCCCATTCAAGGTCACCTCTACTTGTGGCGACGTATCCTGAAGCGCCTTCATCGAATAAGTGGGGTAGCTACCGGCGCAGTGGCTACCCCTGTCCGTTTCCCTGGGGACAGAATCTGCTGATGTGGCCGACTTTCCCACAGCGGTAACACATGACTTCCGGCTTCGGCTCCCTGCACTCCCTCGCCATATGCGGGCCTTGGCATCGATAGCATCTGCCAGCGAACCTGGGTCTCTGCCACAGCCCTCTCGGCTCTTCGTCCTTCACAATCTCCTGCTGCAGTTTGCTTCGTTGAACTACAGCTACGCTTTCCTGCTCACGCACTTTTTGTCTGGCCAGCACCCTAGTCTGTGTAATCAACTCCGTCACCTCCATGGTATTTACACCAGGCAGTTGCTGCAGAGCTATGGAAATATGGTCTGGGAAGCCATTTATGAAGGCCATCTTAACCATCTGTCGACGGCCTCCTCCATTGAATCCTGCTAGTCCCGCCAACCTCCGGATGTTGTTGGCGAAAACATCGACAGACTCTCCGGTCCACACCATACGGCTTAGTTTGCCATATGCTACAAATGATCCTTCAGTAAAGGCTTCTTTCAACTTCTCTTCAATGGTGTCTGCAGACAGCCGATCCTCCTCCCGCATCTCCAGATATAGGGCCAGAGCATCACCATCAAGATACAGCGGTATCAAGCTGGCTACATCCGCGAAACGCCAAAGCATGTAACATTTGCAGAACAACCTGTATGTACAACTCAGTCTTCACAAAAAGACTCCCAACAATACACTCGCAGTGGCAGGATGGTACGACCACCATCAAAAATGAACTTGTGAACACTTTCTAGAGAATTATAGCAAGCAATTCATGGGGCAGAATAATCCCCTGCTTCGCTGTAGCTATTCAGGCAGTCTACCCTGAATTAGCCCTTACCTTTTTATTATATATTGAATATGCTCAATATCATAATCTTCATATTGGTAAAGGGGGAATGTAACGATGTTATCGTTTCGTTTTGTGACCAACTCTAGTTTTGTAACAACCGCGCATGCGCACTTGAATAAAGGCTTCCATGTATATTTTTAAAACCAACAACACGCGTCTCTCGTTTGTCTCTACTAATAAACCACTCAATACGAGCAAACACAGTGTGACATACCAGAGCCGACTTGTCATTCCTAATGTACTTCAAAAAGACATACTAGAGCGTCTACATGAGGGACACCAAGGTATTGTCAAATGCCGAGCACTAGCTCGCGAAAGTATGTGGTGGCCTGGCCTCTCTAAACAAATTGCAGACAAAGTTGGGAAATGTGGTATCTGTGAAAAAGAACGAAAATATCCACCAGAACCACTACAACCCACCAAATTACCTGCATATCCATGGCAGAAAATAGAAATGGATCTGTTCGAATTCATGGGACACCGATATCTTCTGATTGTCGATTATTTTTCCAGGTGGATTGAAATAGCCCATTTACGGACAACCACCTCAGCCAGCGTAATAGAGCATTGTAAATCAATATTCGCTAGGCATGGGATCCCAGAGACAATCATATCTGACAACGGTCCCCAATTCAGTTCTAGTGAATTCAGGAACTTTTCAAATGTTTTTGACTTCCTGCACCTCACAAGTAGCCCCCATCATCCGTAAGGAAACGGAGAGGCTGAACGTGCAGTCCAGACAATAAAAAACTCATTGAAGAAAGATAGTGACCCATACATAGCACTGCTAAATTATCGCAGCACTCCTCTGCAACACGGCAAGAGTCCTGCAGAGCTGTTAATGAATAGAAAACTAAGAACACGGATCCCTACCATTCCTTAAAGAAATTCATTTGATCAGCAAAACATCGAGGAACATAGAAGGGCAGCCACCCGGCTCAAAGCCAAACAAAAGCAAAACTATGACAAACGTCATCGGGCTAAAGATCGTCCTGCTTTTGTAAAAGGACAACCAGTCTGGGTCAAGATACCTAAGACCAGTACAGCTGTAGTAAGTAAAACTGTCACCAAGGTCAGTCCTAGTGTTATATAACAGATCTCACTCTATCCGGAACTAATGTTGGACAGCGACATGCTGAGCGTTCACCGTTTCCGGAGAGCTAAAAAAAGGAAAACAAGAAAAGGGGCTTGGCGCTAGTTGGAGGTAGCCGCCATCTTTTCCCCAGCTAGCGACCAACGAGTGAACACGTAGAAAAAAGGTCACTCCGTCGCCGCCGTCATCAAGAATTAAGATAAACAACTTAACCGTCGCCGTCGCCGTCGTCATCAAGGAATTAAGAATAAAAGGAACGATCTTTGCTTTGGGGTAAATAAATATATTTGATTAATCCTATTCAAGTTGTCCGTGTTTCCTTGCAACCATACGCTTGTCTATCACACTGGTGTCAGAAGCGTACAGCAAGTTAAATATGGAGAACTACACGAACTTCACACGGGACGAACTTTTCACCCTCATTAGAGAGCAGAGAACACTATTGTTCAATTTGAAGACAGGGGCGGAACAGCCATCCGAACGTGTAATTCAAGAGGTTCAAACCGACTTAGACGACATGCTGGCGGCTTTAAGGCTGACTCCTTCGACAGCAACCCGTACGAATCAGAAGGAGAACGAGTATAGCGTAGTTATACGTCAACAGGCTATCCGGGACGTTCTCAAACAGCAGAAATTATTCCGCCCGGGAAATGACGTGAACCAATTCATCACGGCGCTGAACAAAGCTTATACCATCCACGTCGCACCGGAATTGGAGAGATATCCCAGCCTAGAAGGCGAGTTCGTCAAATCCGCGAAAGATTTACTTGACCAGGGTATCTTTCAGCAGATGGTGGATTCAAAGTCAGACTCGTCCACTTTTGAGGAACTAAAGGAGTACTTGCAAGCGGCCCACGGCAGCCAGATGACGAGCTTCCAGCACCTTAGCCGAGCCTGGGACTTGGAGCGAATAGACGGCGAAAAATTACCAGACTTCGCATCTCGCCTGGAGAACACTTTGAGAGATGCTGCCGTCCACATTAAAACGAAATTCAAAAAGGATAAAAAGACAGACCTGACAGTGGACGGTCTGGTTTCCATAATAGGCGCGATGCTGATGAGCGAAAAGGTGAAAACCTGGACTCCAAATATTTACACTCACCTAGTAAAGACGATGGACAATCATTACAATGCGATCGGCATAGCTTGCGAGGCCCAGCGATACATCGATCGTGGTGTAAAATCTGACGTCTCCTCGCCACAAGAAGCCTACTATACACAGAAATCACAGCAGTCTTACCAGGATGAGGCGTCACTCAGAACGACCCTGTCACCCCAACTCAGTAGGCAGCCACACCAGAGAGGCCCCGTCAACCAACATCCGAAGCAAGACCGTCCGCGAGGTCGCAAAGGTCGCCAGCACAATTCACAGACCCCGTTATGCCCGAATTACCTCGGGGGTCGACCCTGCTTTCGCGGGCACAATTGCCCATTCCGCCACCCGCCTCGCACCCAAGCACAGGCTCATATCGCTGCAATGGATGATGACCAGACATTCATAACACAGGATTTTCCGTTCGGGCAGGACGAGATGTGATGCTTCGTTCGCCCGACCCTCACATCAGCCATCACGTCTTCAATTTTCAAGGACCTAACCACCATTCACCGCTCGTCCAATCCTCATTCAATATTGACGGTGTGTACTTCTCCGGCATCGCGATGTTAGACTCAGGATGCTCCACGTGCATCATACCGCTGTCCCAGCTTCCCAAGGAAGCTGAAAAATATATGACCCGCACTGATATTCGGGTGAAAGGTATCAATGGGAGCATAGCCGCCCTGGGTGAACTGACATGTGACGTCACGATTGGCAACCATAATTCCCCCACGTTCAAAAAAGTGAACGTGCTTGTTACAACCCAAAACACACCAATCCTGATCGGCCAGAATATCCTGCGTCACAGCACGCTCAGCTCATATATAATTGACAACCAAAATTCCACGGTAAAATTCAGGCGCACATTTCCCTCAGGTTCCTTATCACACGCCGCGACCATCGCGCCGCCGATATCGTCGACCCACGTTCCTGCATGTGAACCCCAAACTGCTGTATTCCAGAGTCTCAAGTCGGAACGTCAACCCAACGCCCAGACACTGGAAGATAAATTAACTTGGCTGAAGCAGAACACTGGGCTATCGCTGCCGAATCACCCAAACCGGGACGAATTGGAGGATACGGCGAACCTTCTTATCAAATTCGCTGACATCATCGGCTCGAATGACAACAAACCAGGGACGTTCATCCGACCCATCCGGATACCGACCAACGGCCAATCCCGCAGTCAGAAGCAGCACCCGATCGCCCAGGCCTTGGAAGCCGATGTCGATAACGAAATCAGACGCATGGCGAATGAAGGCGTTGTCGAAAAATGCAGTGACCCCAGGGGCTTTAACAGCCCAGTGTTCGCTGTGCGCAAGAAAAACGGTTCAGTTCGCGTAGTGGCTAATTTCAAGAGAACACTGAACAAGGTCTTAGTCGATCTGGACCCTTACCCAATACTGAGGATAGACCATCTATTTAACAAGATCGGCAGGGGCAACACCTACTTTGCTTCTCTGGATCTTCGCAGCGGCTACTGGCAAATCGAAATCGACCAGCAGGACCGTCACAAAACCGCGTTTACATGGAAGGACCAGTGCTACCAGTACACTCGCCTGGCCTTCGGTCTTACCTTAGCCGGACAGATCTTTTCACGTTGCGTAGCGGAAGCTTTAGCCACAGTCAGTTCACGCGATAACATCTCGTCGTACATCGACGACAACTTGGTACATGCAAGAACATTCAATGAATACATATTCGCTCTGGAACAGCTTTTTACCGCCCTCCTGAATTTTGGTCTCAAGCTAAACCCGGAAAAATGCTCATTTCTTGCACCTGAGGCAAAATTCCTCGGACGCATTATAACCAGTGACGGTTTCAAGCCTGATCCTGAATACGTTCGGGTTATCCGAGAAATGAAGCCCCCAACTTCGAAAAAGGAACTACAAAGCCTTATCGGGCGGTTGGTATGGATTAGGCAATTCCTTGAAACGCGCTTGCAGGAACAAATCCGATTGGACACATTTTCAAAACTCATGTCTCCCATTCATGACCTCAACAGGGCCAATAAACCTTTTCTCTGGACTGAGAGTGCCGACAAAGCCTTCAGAAGAATCAAAGAACGGCTTGCCTCTCCACCAATCATTTCATTCCCGGATTTTTCAAAGCTGTTCACACTCACCACCGACGCTAGCGATGTCGCATGTGGTGCGATCCTAATGCAAGAAGCTGACAACGGGAAGAAGAATATCATAGCTGTTGCTTCACATGCATTCAACCCCACGGAACAGAACTGGTCCACGACGGAACGGGAGGCCTACGCTATCAAGTGGGCGATAATTAAGTTTGATTATTTTCTCCGAAACCGCCCCTTTGTTCTTTTCACCGACCACAGGCCATTGACGTATCTGGATCAGCGGGTATTTAATAATGCCAAAATACGGAGATGGCAAGAAGAAATTTCGTGCTACGATTTTGTTCTCGAATACATCGAGGGCGAATCGAACATTTGGGCTGACATGCTCAGTAGGGGTTGCGGGCAGAAGAAGGCCAAAACTCCGTATGACCTGACCCCAGCAGGCCAGACTTTCGAGCTAAGTGGGTCAGTTTTACGCATGTATATACCGTCTTGGTGCCTCAGCGAACTTAACGGTTTACGGTTGATTCCTAAGACTCACTCACCACAAGGCACCCGTGCACAAGAACTCATCAGCAATGCGTTCTTTGCATATCATTCGTCATCCTCCATCCCTACAGAGAGAATCTGCAATCACTTGGGCATTGCAGAAGAACAACAGAAGGATGAAACATTAGCGAAGATCATCAGTGCCCTCCAGTCACCCTCACCGGATAAACCACATATTGATCCCGACGATCACCGTGCTACGCTCTTCATTAGACACTTCCAACAATTTTTTCTGGAGCCAGGCACCTCCGTTTTGATGATTCGGGACAGCAACAACTCCCCCAAACTGGTTGTGCCGTATAAACTTCGTGCCAGATACCTCTCGCAAGCACATGAAAGCACCAATCACTCGGGCATCACGCGCATGCAAGAACTCATGTCCAGTTATTGGTGGGAGTTCAAGAACCGCGACATCAAGGCCTACGTTGACTCTTGCGTAACATGCGCAAAATGCAAAGGGAACTATGGCAAACGCACCCACTGGCCCATGGGTCACTGCAAACGCGGAAAGAAACCATTTGAGTTGGTCTTCATAGACTTTGTGACAATGCCAAACTCGAAAGGAAAACGTTACATCCTGACAATTTTGGACAGCTTTAGTCGGTACTTCACGGCCATACCATGCGCAAGGGACCGTGCCATTGACGCAGCCCGTGGGTTGTATCAATTCTTCCTTCGACACAGGGAGATTCCACGGATTGTTTCATCTGACCGTGGCACACACTTCACGGGAGAAGTGTACAGACGATTCTGCGACCAGTTGGCTATCACGCAGGAACTCCACTGTCCGTGGAGACCACAGAGCTCAGGCAACATCGAGCGACAACATCGAACGATGAAAAACGCGCTATATATGCTATGCGAGGACAGAAATTGCGAGTGGACTGACGTCCTGGGATCTGTGGTCTCGTCCATGAACGCCACGGTCAATAGCGCTACCGGTGTCTCCCCCCATTACGCAATCACTGGTCGTCATCCCAACATTGGTTTGCCTATGCTTCACAATAAACAAATCAGAAGCGACGATCCGGGGGCATATGGCATGGAGATCAATGCCCTGCTGAGGCAGGTTCACCACCATGTCACTCTGGCCAACGACGAGGCTGACCACAAACTTGAGAGGAATGCGCATAATCCTACTTGCAAAGACTCAATACAAGTGGGTGACAGGGTCTTACTTCATCGGCCACAATCAGGACCGGCCCGAGCATCTCATCTACCTTGGGTGGGGAATTTCACGGTCACAAAGTCAAATGATGTGATGTGCCAGGTGCAAGATGAAAAGGGTGATACAGCCTGGATCCACCGCGCACATATCAGACAACTGGCCCCTCGACCACCACACCTATGCAACACACCCTTACCCCTCTCACCATGTACCAACCACAAAAATCACGTCGAACCGCAGTCACCAAGGGACCCAGATCCAACTCACGACATACACCCTACACCATTACAAGAGGGCAATATAGACAGTACTCCGCTACCAGCGAGAATGACGAGAGGACGACTACCTGCACGCTTCAAGGACTTTGTCATGAACTGAGGATATCCCACGGACTAGTTCACAAACCTGATTGAGATCTGAGGGGGCATTTGTTATATAACAGATCTCACTCTATCCGGAACTAATGTTGGACAGCGACATGCTGAGCGTTCACCGTTTCCGGAGAGCTACAAAAAGGAAAACAAGAAAAGGGGCTTGGCGCTAGTTGGAGGTAGCCGCCATCTTTTCCCCAGCTAGCGACCAACGAGTGAACACGTAGAAAAAAGGTCACTCCGTCGCCGTCGCCGTCGCCGTCGCCGCCGTCATCAAGAATTAAGATAACAACTTAACCGTCGCCGTCGCCGTCGTCATCAAGGAATTAAGAATAAAAGGAACGATCTTTGCTTTGGGGTAAATAAATATATTTGATTAATCCTATTCAAGTTGTCCGTGTTTCCTTGCAACCATACGCTTGTCTATCACACTAGTTAAGACAGATTCAGGACTACACCGACGCAACAAAAGTAATCTGCGCCTAAGGAACGGAGAAACCAGCTTCCCTCAGGTGGCTACCCAACAGGAAGCAAACACCTTACCACGTTCCCCTCGATATGGATATATGTATAGCTGTGATGATGACTCAACTGATCTTCCCAGTAACCAAAGAAACATCCCACTAGAGAGTTCCAGAGGTCCTGACCAAGGGAAATATACAAGAAGCGGTCGACAAGTTCGACCACCTAAAAGACTGTCCTTGTAAATAACTTTACAACCGAAAGGGGGATGTAGTGTTACTGCACTGACGATTCACCGGTGAGGGGACGAGTTACCGCCCCTGGCGATGACTCAGTTAGAATGTATTTTGACCGCCAATAAACCTTGTTACTTGTCCTATACGTCTCTCCGTCTTACTACTTATTTAACCCAGCCAATAACCTTACAAATTCTATTCATCAATAACTTTCACTTTAAAAGCTTGAGAAACACTTTCACATTTCCCACAGATAATAGGAAATGAGCAGTACCATTTCTTTTTCTTTTTAATAACGAAAATAACTGTGGGTTATTATGTACAGTTATTTTGATTCCTTTAAAATGTTGAATGTTATTTCAGTTTTTAATGTATTTATTAGAAGTGAAGCACACTAAGAAAAGTATCGGTGTTAATGTATTCATTTTTACAAATTAGTAAAAAGATTCCTTTCATGCTTTTAATGCAGAAGTCCATATTTCTGCTAAAAAGTCACCTACGAACATTGAATGTCCGTCATAGTTTAGTTTCTAAAACAGAAAAAGTAGTGTAGATTAAAACCAGAAGCATTTTAAATTGTAAGTAATTTTTAACATCAAATAGAACATTTTGGGGTATATATCGCTAATGATGTATTTTTATGAAATTGTGTTTATTGGTGATTTCAGCATTTGTTGCGTTTGTTTGGACATGTGTTTCTGGCTCACAGCCGTCATTAACATTTGCCAACTAAGACAAGGAGCGAACCTTCGATGTTGATGTCTATAGTCTGGCGTTTTAATTGTATACAATTAAAGATTGTTTATGAACTATTTTTAATTCTCTTTTTTAGTATTGCTTTAATTTTGACAAAATTGTATCTGAATTATTATCTTGCAATATTTATAAGTAAGCATTTTATTTCATAATTATTACTGAAAACGTTAGGCCGACTTGAAACTCTATTATTTCCACTCGTAGAAAAAAAAATTAAGCAGTTATTTAATAATATTAATTGAATTAAGACAAACGATTAAATAAAATAAATATATTAAATAAAATAAATAAGAAAATGTTAAAAATCGTAATTCCAAAATATAAACTGATATTTAGTTTCTCATAATGCCATGACAAACTAAACCACGACAACACATTTTGCATAGCTGTAACACAAGAAAACTAATTGAAATCCTTTGTTTCTCTTATGTTATTCTGTAGACAAATAATTGGATTGATGTCAAATCGTTGTTAAATTTATCCTACAAATAAAATAGTTGTAACAATAAAACAACTAATGATATCGTTATACATTTTATTTAAAATAAAATATGTGAAACTTTTAAATGTTACCAAAATAAAAATCATATTAAATTCTAAAGCTATTCTTATATTTATGATAGTGTTCTTGTATTTATGATAATACTATGATTTCATATTTGTATGACATTTGCTTTTACACTGTGTATAACATTTATAGTTGATTTGTAAAATGTTTTATAGAGTACTTTCACTTACACTATTAGTATGAAGAAAACTAAAAACCTCACAATTCATATCTTAATAACATATTTTAATATAAACATCTGTCTTTAATATAGCAATTTATTTCATACATATTATAAGTGTAGAATCCGTCTAGCATAAAATATCATACATGATATTGTTTACAATTTATCCGGTAAAAAAATAATAGTGTAAAAGCGAAACTAACCTTTTTACTTTGTTTTATTAAAACATAAAATGGAGGCAAATAATGGAAAATCTTTCCTATGTATTTCTGTTGATATCATTTCTTTTTTATTTACAGATTTTAACGGCAATAGAAAATGATGATTTTCTAACTCGGCAAAGAATGAGGAAAAGTCTTGTCGGCCATATTTTTGTAAAACAACTCGATACGTTCTTTTAGAGAAGTTCTGTTTGAAGAAAAATGTTGATTCCTTTTGTTTGTGAGAAATACTCTTTGAACCCCTCCAGAAATCCACATAAGAAAGAACTGATGCATTTATAAATGTAAGAGATGTGCATTTTTAGTGAATTTACATAAAAAAAAACTCTATGCATGTTCAGAGAGAAGAAAGTACATTCCCGTAAATCTAAAAATCTGCAAGTACCGAATGGAAAACCACATTGTTTTATGTGTTAGAACATATTTTATAATATTAACATGAAAACACACATGCAAGAGAAACCATATTTGTGTCATCTTTGTGGATCTTAATTTTAACAGAACAATAATCTACAAAAGCATGCAAGAACACGTACCATATCCTTTTAATGTTTGTAGATCTTCATTTTCAGATAAATACTATATAAAAGCCCACATACAAATACACACAACAACAAAACATATTCTTGTCATGTTATTGAAGCTGCATTTTCACAAAATACTTATCTAAAAAATCACATGCGAACACATGATCTCCATCATTCCAGTTATCATAAGAGTCACTGGATTCATGAAGAACTTGAAAAAGTATTTAGCAAGTATATCTGATGAACCAGGTGCAAGAGAAATCCAAACAACTGCACTCAAGGGAACAGCCAGAATCCTGAAAAGAGCTCTCGGTTGAGTCTGTAAAAGCTGGTGATTGTATGGCATTTTGAAGAATGCCCCATCACCAGCAGAAAGAAAATAAAAATAAAAATAAAAAAGATAGAGAAACCATATACTTGTCAAGTTTGTGGATCTGCATTTTCAGAGAATTCCTCTCTAAAAAAATCACATGCGCACACACACAAGAGGGGAGGGGAGAGGCCTACAACCTTGGCCAGGGACGCCAGAGAGATCCATCCAAGAGAATCAACCACCTTCTCTTCATGGATGACCTTAAGCTGTATGCAAGCTCTGACACTGAATTGCAGCAGCTCCTGCAGGTTGTGCACACCTTTTCCAAAGACATTGGAATGAGATATGGCTTGGATAAATGCGCCAAGTGCTCCCTCAGGGCTGGGAAAAGGATTCAGACAGACGATATACAGCTAGATGAGGAAAATGGCATACGAAATCTCGAAGAGCAGGAGTCCTATAAATACCTTGGCATTGAGGAAAATGACACCATCCAACATGCCAGGATGAGAGAGAAAATTGGCAGAGAGTATGTATGCAGTGTGAGAAAGATCTACAAAACACAGCGTACAAATAAAAATAAAATAAATGTCATTAACCAACTTGCCATGTCAGTAATTACATACAGCTTTGGCATCATTGATTGGCCTCAACAAACCATCAACAGGCTAGATGTAAAGACACGAAAAATGTTAACCCTCCATAGGGTCATCTATAGAAATCAATGTCTGCCAAGACTATACTTGCCCAGAAGAAAGGGAGGATTGGGTCTATCAGAGATAAACCACCAGCATAGAGCCACTATTGTCAGCATTGGCCAGTACCTAAGAAGCTCCTTAAACCCCAGCCTAGCAATGGTACGTGAACACCAAGAGTCCAGAGCCAGCAAAACAAATTCCATCACAAAGTTGGCCAAGCATTTTGGACAAGGAATTCATATAGATGAGGCAGAAACATCAAACAATCCTGCCACAGAGATAGCCCGAAAGAGCCGGAAGAGATACACCCAGACTTTTAAGAACAGGTGCATTGATGAGTGGTTAGGACAGAAACGTGCAACATACTTCCTCGATGAACTATCCAAGGACTATATTGATAAGGAGGGGTCCTTGGACTGGCTAAGAAGGGGAGCCCTCCATTACGACCAGGAGAGGCTTATAATGGCCGCACAAGACCAGGGCCTGATGACAAATGCGTTTAAAAAGATGGCTGGTCTCAGTCAGGACAGCAAGTGCAGGTTTTGCCACACTGAAGTGGAGAGTGTGAGCCACCTGATATCGAGTTGCAAAATCATGTTGGCAGATGGCTCCTATACAGCACGACATAATGGAGTGTGCAGGTACCTCCACTGGACCATCTGTAAGAAACTGAATATCAGATGTAGCAGCAGGCCCTGGGAACATCTACCTGAGAGAACTGTGGGGAATGAGACATACACCATCCATTATGACCATGAAATCCCAACAGCTACCTATCTGGAAAACGCAGCTGTCAAACCTGACATTGTCATATGGAACAAGAGAGAGAGAGAGGCAACTTTGGTTGAGGTCAGTGTCCCTACTGATGGGGGCCTAAATAGAGCTGAAAGGGAAAAATAACAAAATATCAGGGTCTAATGTATGATATAAAAAGAAACTGGAACCTCAAAGAGATCTCCATCATTCCAGTTATCATAGGAGCCACTGGACTCATGAAGAAGAACTTGAAAAAGTATTTAGCAAGTATATCTGATGAACCAAGTGCAAGAGAAATCCAAACAACTGCACTCAAGGGAACAGCCAGAATCCTGAAAATAGCTCTCGGTTGGAGTCTGTAAATAGCGGGTGATCGTATGCCATTTGGAAGAATGCCCCGTCCCCAGCAAATGAATGAAAAGAAAAAGAAAAAAAAGAGAGAAACCATATTCTTGTCAAATTTGGTGATCTGCATTTTCAGAGAATTCTTCCCTAAAAAGCACATGCGTACACACACAGGAGAGAAACCATATTCTTGTCACGTTTGTGGGTCTGTATTTTCAGTATTTACTAATCTAAAAAGTCACATGCACACACATACACAGGAGAGAAACCACATTCTTGTAAAGTTTGTGGATCTGCATTTTCAGAGAATTCTTCTCTAAAAAATTACATGCGAACACATACAGAAGAGAAGCTATATTCTTGTCAAGTTTGTGGATCTGCATTTTTACAGAATACTCATCTAACAAAGCACATGCGAACACATACAGGAGAGAAACAATATGCTTGTCAAGTTTGCGGATCTAGATTTTCAAAAAATTATAATCTCAAAAATCACATGCGAACACACACAGGAGAAAAACCATATTCTTGTCAAGTTTGTGGATCTGTATTTTCAGAGAATTCTAATCTAAAAAGTCACATGCTAACACACACAGGATAGATGCCAGGGCCGAAGAATACGTCTGGAAGTATAAAACGAAAGCTAAATCAATTTCAGAATCACAAAAAACCTGGCATAGACAATATACCCAATTTCTTGCTGAAAAACTAACAGCACTTTATAACCATTATAGTTGCTGCTTCACCAGACTGTTGAAGGGTGAGAAGGCCACGCCAGCATGGCTAGTAAAAGGTGATACGACTCTCATACCCAAAACGAGTGAGACACAAAACCCTACAATATACAGACCGATCTGCTGCCTCACTACAACCTACAAACTCTTCACTGGCCTGGTTGTAGACAGCATCTACGCCCACCTCTCTTCTGGAGAATACCTGGAAAAAGAACAAGCAGGATGTAGGAGAAAGTGTTTAGGCACCAAGGACCAATTGTTGATCAATAAGTTAATCATTGAGGACTGTAGGAAGAGGCAGAGAAATCTAAGCATGGCGTGGATCGATTATAATATCCATCCGGTCATCAAGAAAACCATGGCAGTACAAATAAATATGTGGAAAACAACTATGGCATTAAGACACACTAATGGAACAAAAAAATCCATGACGTCAAGATCCGAAGAGGAATCTTCCAAGGAGATAGCTTATCTCCTCTATTCTTTTGCCTGGCAATTGATCCACTAAGCAAATGACTAAAAAGCCAGAGTGCCTACAATCTCAGCCAGTGCCGCGAACAAGATCTAAACAAAAGAGTAAACCACCTGCTCTTAATGGATTACCTCAAGCTGTATGCTAGTTCAGATGCTGACGTAAGCCGACTCTTGAAGGTTGTACATACCTTCTCCAAAGATATTGGAATGAAGTTCGGCCTGGACAAATGTGCCAAGTGCTCCCTCAGAGCTGGGAAGAAGATCCAAACAGAAAACATACAGCTTGATGAAGATACTGACATCAAAGACCTTGAAGAACAGGGATAATACAAATACCTTGGCATAGAAGAAAACGATTCAATTCAACATGCCAAGATGAGAGAAAAATTGGCAGAGAATATATATGCCGTGTTAGAAACATTTGCAAAACATAGCTAACAAACAAAAACAAAGTAACTGCCATTAACCAATTAGCTATGCCAGTGATAACATACAACTTTGTAATTATTGATTGGCCACAAAAGGACATTAATAGATTAGACACAAAAACGAGAAAAATGTTGACAATGTACAGAGTAATGTACAGAAACCAGGGTCTAACAAGGCTGTATTTGTCAAGAGGAACAGGGGGTATGGGTCTCTCAGAAATTGACTATCAACATCAATCCACTATTGTTAGCACTGGCCAATATCTGATGAGCTCCCAGAACCCAAACCTTACGATGGTATGTCAACATCAAGAAACCAGAGCAAGCAGAACAACCTCTATCACAAAACTGGCAAAACATTTTAGACAGGATTGTCTTACAAATGAGGCAGAAACAGACAACAATCCTGCCACAGAAATAGCCCACAAAAGCTGCCAGAAATACACCAAGACCTTCCATTCCAGAAAATTGGAAGAATGGGCAAACCAACGTGTTAAGTATTTCCTAGTCGAATTATCCCAAAAATATATAGATAAGGAAGGCTCTGTAGACTGGCTGAAAAGAAGATCTCTCCATTATGATCAGGAGAGAATGATAATGTCTGCTCAAGATCAAGGCTTGATGACCAATGCCTTTAAAAAGATGAGTGGTCTCAGCAACAATAACAAGTGCAGGTTCTGCCACACAGAAGTAGAGAGTGTGAGCCACCTGACATCCAGTTGTAAGGTTCTCCTGGGGGGTGGCTATTATACAATTTGACACAACGGAGTGTGTAAATATCTCCACTGGACTATTTGTAAAAAGTTGAATATCCAGTGTAGCAGCAAGTCCTGGGAGCATATACAAGACAGAACAGTTGGAAATAATTTATACACCATCCGCTATGACTATGCAATCCCTACAGCTACATATCTAGAAAACGGAGCTGTTAAACCTGAAAACGTAATATAGGGCAAAAGGGAGAAAGTAGCAACCCTAGTTGAAGGCAGTGTCCCTAATGATGCAGGATTAAACAGAGCTGAAATGGAAAAGATTACGAAATACCAAGGTCTTATGTACGACATGAAAGGAAACTGGAATCTTAGGAAAATCTCCATCATACCAGTAATTATAGGAGCAACATGACTAATGAACAGAATTTCAAAAGCTATGTGGCGAGTATACCCGGTGAACCATGTGCAAGAGAAATACAAACAATTGCACTTAAAGGGACGGTTAGAATCTTAAGATTTCTAGGCTGGAGTGTCTGAAATAGCCGGTGAATGTCTGGCATCCGGTAGGATGCCCAATCTCCAGCAAAAACGGAAAGATAAGAAAAATAAAAAAGGATAACATAGTAGTCACAGCACAAAAAAGATCACCTCAGCACGTTTATACACTTGCTCATACGAGGAATAGTGCACCTTCTTGTAATGTTACCCCAAGTAACAGCACTTAGCTGGGTACTCTACCAGACTAGATGAATTCTTGTCCTAGAATCCAGTAGGACTAAGAAAACACAAGAAAGATATGCTATAACATTAGTCAATTGTGGAGAAAAAATTAATGTTATTAATTTTTTTTACAAAATCAATGCTTCAGCGGTAAAGGAGAACTTTAATCGAACACTCAAGTATCTATGTATCTCATATAGAGATCAAGTGTTTGCCCCAGGAAGGGCCCCATGATTTCTGAGAACTTCGACTGAAGTAAAATGAAACAAAAGAAACTATATTCTTGTAAAGTTTGTGGATCACAAGCGAACACACACAGAGCCCCTGTATATAAATTTGAATCGTATTGAAATCAAGTGTTAACTCCAGGAGGGAGCTTCTTTATTTCACTGGAGTAAAAAACGAGAGAAACCATATTCTTGTCAGTTTTGTGATCGTTCATTTAACAGAACACTGAACTAGAAAAAGCACATATGAAAACACATACGATCGATTTAGAAAATCTGTGCTGACATGAAGTTTGACAGATTGCCGAACATCAAATGGAAAGGTGACAGCCTACTATAAAAAATATAGGTGGGCAGATACATAAGGGACGGGGCCATCAAGTTAGACATTGTTATATGGAACAAACCTTACAGGACGGCTCTCATTATTGAGATAATCGTTCAAAATAGAGTGGAACGCGAAAAGATAATGAAATACCAGGACCCGAAGAATGATTTAAAAACAACATGGTCTGTGGTTTTAGTAAGAGCAACTGGCCTAATGAGAAAAAAACCTTCAGAAATACTTAGAAACAATCCCTGTCAAAATACAGATAGCAGCCATAAATGAACAACGTCTATCCTAAAAAGATATAAATTTATGGATATAAATTTAAATCGTGACAAAATCAATTTTTAGCTCCAGGAGGAAGTCCCTTGATTTTCTTGAGCTAACTGAATTAAAATAAAATAAGAAAAGATAGAAATCATATTCTTGTCACGTTTGTGGGTCTGCATTTTTACAGAATTCTTTAAAAAATAACATGCCAACTTATACCAGAGAGTTTGAATTACTTACTAGACACCATCCTCGAATGTCTTCCGTCTCTCTGTACAAGGGTTGGTCAGGACAACCTGATATGAGAGTACTTCACCCTACAAATAAACCCTGACCAAATACTCAAAATAGCATAGTATTCGAAGCTCAAATAAGATCTCAACACAGCTATATACTGGGTTATATGAGGAATTAGGTGCTTTTCTCAATGTTAACTGGATACTCCGCCAGACTCAGTGAATTATAGTCTTGGAATCTGGTAAAACCAAGAGACAACAAGGAAGATATACAAAACATAATTAATTGGTCAATTGGGAAGAGGAAAATTAATGTCCTTAACTTCTTTACTAACTCAACATTTGACAGATAAAGGAGAACCTTAATGGAACACACGAATATCTATGTGTCTCATATAGAGATCAAGTGTAAGCTCAGGGAGGGGATCCTTGATTTCTGAGATCTTCGACTGAAGTAAAATAAAACAAATAAAGAGAAACCATATTCCCGTCAAATGTGTTGCTGTTTATTTTCACCGGAACTGATCTGAAAAATCACATGCAAACACACACTTATTAACTCAAGTATCATATCAGAATAGCCTGTCAAACTCTTGTAGAGAGAGAGACTGAAGACATCAAAGGGGTGTCTATAAGCATTCAGGTTCTCTAATTGTAAGCGCATGTCAAATTAGAATTCTTTGGAATTGCATATGCTTTAGAATTCTTAGGAATTGCATGTGCTTTAGAATTCTTTGGAATTGCATGTGCTTTAGAATTCTTTGGAATTGCATGTGCTTTAGAATTCTTTGGAATTGCATGTGCTTTAGAATTCTTTGGAATTGAATGTGCGTTAGAATTCTTTGGAATTGCATGTGCTTTGGAATTCTTTGGAATTGCATGTGCTTTGGAATTCTTTGGAATTGATTGTGCTTTAGAATTCTGTGTAATTGCATGTGCTTTAGAATTCTTTGAAATTGCATGTGCTTTAGAATTCTTTGGAATTGCATGTGCTTTGGAATTCTTTGGAATTGCATGTGCTTTAGAATGCTTTGGAATTGCATGTGCTTTAGAATTCTTTGGAATTGCATGTGCTTTAGAATGCTTTGGAATTGCATGTGCTTTAGAATTCTTTGGAATTGCATGTGCTTTAGAATTCTTTGGAATTGCATGTGCTTTGGAATTCTTTGGAATTGCAAGTGCTTTAGAATTCTTAAGAATTGCATATGCTTTAGAATTCTATGAAATTGCATGTGCTTTGAAATTGCATGTGCTTTAGGAATTCTTTGGAATTGCATGTGCTTTAGAATTCTTTGAAATTGCATGTGCTTTAGAATTCTTTGGAATTGCATGTTCTTTGGAATTCTTTGGAATTGTATGTTCTTTAGAATTCTTTGGAATTGCATGTGCTTTGAAATTCTTTGGAATTATATGTGCTTAGAGATTCCTTGGGAATTGCATGTACTTTAGAATTTTTTGGAATTGCATGTGCTTTGGAATTCTTTGGAATTGCATGTGCTTTGGAATTCTTTGGAATTGCATATGCTTTAGAATTCTTTGAAATTGCATGTGCTTTGGAATTCTTTGGAATTGCATGTGCTTTAGAATGCTTTGGAATTACATGTGCTTTAGAATTCTTTAGAATTGCATGTGCTTTAGAATTCTTTGGAATTGCATGTGCTTTAGAATGTTTTGGAATTACATTTGCTTTAGAATTCTTTGGAATTGCATGTGCTTTAGAATGCTTTGGAATTGCATGTGCTTTGGAATTCTTTGGAATTGCATGTGCTTTGGAATTCTTTGGAATTGCATGTGCTTTAGAATTCTTTGGAATTGCATGTGCTTTGGAATTCCTTGGAATTGCATGTGCTTTGGAATTCTTTGGAATTGCATGTGCTTTAGAATTCTTTGGAATTGCATGTGCTTTAGAATTCTTTGGAATTGCATGTGCTTTAGAATGCTTTGGAATTGCATGTGCTTTAGAATTCCTTGGAATTTAATGTGCTTTAGAATGCTTTGGAATTGCATGTGCTTAGAGAATTCTTTTGAATTGCATGTGCTTTAGAATTCTTTGGAATTGCATGTGCTTTAGAATACTTTGGAATTGCATGTGCTTTGGAATTGCATATGCTTTGGAATTCTTTGAAATTTCATGTGCTTTAGAATTCTTTGGAATTGCATGTTCTTTGGAATTCTTTGGAATTGCATGTTCTTTAGAATTCTTTGGAATTGCATGTGCTTTGGAATTCTTTGGAATTGCATGTGCTTTAGAATTCTTTGGAATTGCATGTGCTTTGGAATTCCTTAGAATTGCATGTGTTTTGAGAATTCTTTGGAATTGCATGTGCTTCAGAATTCTTTGGAATTGCATGTGCTTTGTCAAATTAGAATTTTTTTGAATTGCAGATCCACACACTTGACAAGAGTATGGTTTCTCTCTTTTTCAAGGTGAATGTCTGGCATCCAGTAGGATGACCCATCCCCAGCAAAAACAATAAACATAAGAAAATTGGTCATGCCATTTTGAATTTGTTTTCGAAGCATCAGAGACAACGATACAAAATCTGGAAAAAAACGAACATTTGAAAAGTGTCAAAACGTAAAAGCTATGCAAGTCGACTGAAGATTAAATTTTCTTGCCTTTGGTAAAGTTATTTCTTGTAAATTTGTTTTTCACCCTTTTTTTTGTTAAACTGCAAAATCATCCACAATCTCTCACGGCATTCCACTTTTGTTACTGTAGCATTACCTACCTTTCTCAACACAATTACACAAACTCTTATTAGTGGGTGTTTGCAGACTCGAGTTATTTCCCTCTCCGTGATCGTAGAGACTGCAATGATCTATGGTATGAAAAAAGACGCACAGATTGTCTATCTTTTTTTCTGGGAGTAGTCTTGAAAAACACACCTCACTAGATCACCTTTTCATCCAGGTCTGATAAACACACCACACATGATATGCGCACTCACAAAAACACTACTCAACATGTAAGACTTATCTCTCTACTTACACACACACGTGCATACATCATTTGCAAACTCTCTTATACACATTCGCAACGGACACAATTTTCAGTCGGGTTTGAGAACAATAAACTTTTTTTAATACTTCATTGTTTTCGAATTGTTACTTTGTTTTCATTGGTACATTCTTGTATGTGAACATGTATAAACATTCCCTAAAACTCCGTAATTACTGAGGAATGTCTGGGACATTTTTTTAGGTGTTTTGTTATATCAATAAATGATGCTATGTATGTTTAAATAAGTCATATTAAAAGAGAAATAAACTATTAAAATAAATCCTAAAATACGGATCATAAAGAACGATTATGTCTGTTCTCAGAGTGGTTCTCTTTGTTTTCTACCTCTGTACTTTTCTGCAAAGCTGCTTTTCTGGTCGCCATCTTCAATTTTCACTGCCACTCGGTATTTATATCCCTCAAACTGCAAGATGATATGGCACAAGTAAAGAGGAACAAGTAGATTAGGAGAAGTAGTAGTCAATACAGCAGCAGCCGCCATTAACGATGTTTTAAATCTCTGTTTGACTTGGCAGCTTGGTGCTGATTGGAGCAAATATTTAATTTTGATTCTGATTTAACCAACCAGAAACAATCTAACAAGAGCAAAGCACTGGTTACCAGGTTATTTATGTGAGTGTATCGGCATTGTTTGCTTTCTTCAGCTGCAAGATCTTTCTCTGCCTTTTGGCTTGAGATCAAAGTGTAGCATCTGTTCTGATGGATGCTACATCTCTTAAACCAGTACCGTCTTGGTCTTCGGGACTTGATTCCACCTGTCTCAGGGTTGTCCTGTGCAGTTCTAAGCAGTTCACCCTCCCAGGCTTTGCTTTCTCACCCTTTTAATGCCTACAGAGCAGCCTAAGAATTTTTTGTAGACGTCTAAGGTGCTGGCTTGTCAATCCCACTTTCAGACTTTGTGGACTCTAAAACCTTTTTCCTTGTCCAGACTCATCTACTTATCCTCTAAAAATAAAAAAGAAGGAACAGTGGCCTAACTCACTCACACTACTCAGTTAAATCATCAAACTCCTCTCTGAGCACACAAACTAAACACGCCGTTTTTCCACGGGTTATCAATGTCGACAATAAGACATAACTATCCAAGATTGTGACCTGCCGCATGTGGACCTACTGTCAATGTCATTCGATACACAGGCTTACTTCCAAACAATGACAATATGAACTCTGCCAGCCTTACAAACTATCTCCCTATTAATAACTACGTACATACTTTTAAAAACATTATTTTATTATCGACTCCCAAATCTTTTTCCTCATCCAGACTCATCCACTTATCATCTATTACTAACATTTTCTCGTAAGAGTCATCTTGCAAAATTGTGCTCGATTTCTCGAATAGGTAGCTGCTAATTTCAGTCTAATAATGAAGAAAGCTTACCCTAATCCGACTGAAAACTACCCCCGGACTTATCATTACGTTTCTACTAACTCGTTTTTTTGCTTGTATTTATTATTTGTTAAACCTGAAATAAGCAACCATCTACCCATAAAATCCAGCACCATGCTGGTAGTTAAATTAATGATAGATTAAAAGTGATGATAAAAAATTCATACATGATCAATATTCGTTTGTTTTATTTTCTTGTTTCGTTTGTTATATTGTGCTTGTTTCGTTTGTTTTATTGTGCTTGTTTCGTTTGTTTTATCGAGCTTGTTTCGTTTGTTGTACTGTGCTTGTTTTATTGTGCTTGTTTCGTTTGTTTTATAGTGTTTGTTTTGTTTGTTTTATTGTGCTTGTTTCGTTTGTTTTATCGAGCTTGTTTCGTTTGTTGTACTGTGCTTGTTTTATTGTGCTTGTTTCGTTTGTTTTATTGTGTTTGTTTTATTAAGCTTGTTTTGTTTGTTTTATTGTGCTTGTTTCGTTTGTTTTATCGAGCTTGTTTCGTTTGTTGTACTGTGCTTGTTTTGCTCGTTTTATCGAGCTTGTTTCGTTTGTTGTACTGTTGTGCTTGTTTTGCTCGTTTTATTGTGCTTGTTTCGTTTGTTTTATTGTGTTTGTTTTATTAAGCTTGTTTTGTTTGTTTTACTCGCTCGTTTCGTTTGTTTTATCGTGCTTGTTTCGTTTGTTTTATCGTGCTGGTTTAGTTTGTTTTATTTGTTCTATTGTGTTTGTTTCGTTTGTTTTATCGTGCCTGTTTTGTTTGTTTCATTGTCTTTGTTTCGTTTGTTCTATTGTGCGTGTTTCGTTTGTTCTATCGTGCTTGTTTCGTTTGTTTTATTGTGTTTGTTTCGTTTGTTTTATTGTGTTTGTTTCGTTTGTTTTATTGTTTGTTTCGTTTGTTTTATTGTCTTTGTTTCGTTTGTTTTATCGTGCTTGTTTCGTTTGTTCTATTGTGCTTGTTTTATTGTCTTTGTTTCGTTTGTTCTATCGTGCTTGTTTCGTTTGTTTTATTGTCTTTGTTTCGTTTGTTCTATTGTTCTTGTTTCGTTTGTTTTATTGTCTTTGTTTCGTTTGTTCTATTGTGCTTGTTTCGTTTGTTTTATTGTCTTTGTTTCGTTTGTTCTATTGTTCTTGTTTCGTTTGTTTTATTGTCTTTGTTTCGTTTGTTTTATTGTCTTTGTTTCGTTTATTTTATTGTCTTTGTTTCGTTTATTTTATTGTGCTTGTTTCGTTTGCACGAAATGATTCGTTTATGATAACATATATAGCATGAGAGTTGAAACTGTTCCACTAAAAGTGTTAAATTTAAACAAGTTAAATAAATTCTATCGGTTCTACATGTAAATTTGATTTAGAAGCTGGATATTTTGGTATTCAAGTAAACATTAATGTTGAAATATTGTTTAATCGCGTTTCCAGAAAAGATTTAACTCTTGATAATAACATTTCAGCAAGAAAACTGGAAAGACAGAAAACGCAGTTTTTAAACTTTACATGAATATAGTTTTTATTATGTTAAGTATGTGGACATTTTTTATTTTTTATTCACCCCCTCCCAAAAAATAGCATACTGTCACTGCGACAAAAGGTCAAGGAGCAAGATTCATAGGGGCCACCATAATAGTGTTTGTAGCAATATGTTTGTTCACATTACATTCAAGTGTCTGCATGTTTATCGGGGGGCAAGAAAGGAAATCCAAAAGAAACTGGTGGGAAGAAAGAAACCATTAGAGAAGAAAGTTTTCTGGCATTTGAAGACGTTTTCAGTAAAGGGAAAGATTTTCCTACAAGTCGGGTTGGTATAATGTTTATTTCTTTCAGAGTCACGTTGTTTTCAATCATTGTTGATGTTTTAGTATTTTCTTTTTTTGTATTCATTTCTATTGAGGACATAAGTTACATAAATAATAAGGGCAGGCCTTTTTGTTTATTACATATGACAACGTCTGGTTTGATGGCCATGTCTTTTATGTATTTGCCTGTCTGTATGCCTTTATCATAGAATGCCTTTTCTGTGATGCTACTGGTGAAAATCACATTTTAATTAGGTATCTCAGACATTCAATATCCGAATGTCAGAACCTGAATTATTTTTCTTTTGTAGATTATCTATTTTCTTAAATCTATTTTTTGTTTCTTTATAAAAATTAGTTCTTCATCAAATGAAACTATTTCACTTTTTAGCTATGACAATAAAGCCACCTTGTCAATCTATCCTTAAGTTCTTCCATGAACTTCTCCGTTACCTTATGCTGAGGCCATCCTTCTTGCCTAATCTTCTGGCCCTTTTGTGTGTACATTGTTGTAGGAGTGATGGAGTCAGTTCAGATAACCTCTCCCATTACTAACCAGCAGCGCATTACTAGTGTCTATGTGCATGTGCTTTTTTTAAAGCCAAAACTCCTTGAAGATTCAGATCCACAAACTGTAAGGAATATGAATTTTAATCTGAGTGTAGAATGCGCATGTGCCTTCTTAAATTAGAACTGTCTGAAAATGCCTTTTCACAAACATGACAAGAATATGGTTTCTCTCCGGTGTGTGTTCGCATGTGATATTTTAAAGAGAAATTCTTTGAAAATTCAGACCCACAAACTTCACAAGAATATGCTTTCTCTCCTGTGTGTTTTCGCATGTGACCTTTTAGTTGCTCCCCCCATGAAAATACAGATCCACAAATTTGACAAGAATATGGTTTCTCTCCTGTATGTGTTCGCATGTGCCTTTTTAGTTCATCACTCCGTGAAAATTCAGTGCCACAAATTTGACAAGAATATGGTTTCTCTCCTGTATGTGTTCGCATGTGACTTTTTAAGTGATCCGTCCGTGGAAATGAAGTTCCACAAATTTGACAAGAATATGGTTTCTCTCCAGTGTGTGTTCGTATATGTCTATTTTGTTCATCCCTCCGTGAAAATGCAGCTCCACAAATTTTACAAGCATATGGTTTCTCACCTGTATGTATTCGTATGTGCTTTTGTAGATTAAAGTTCCGTGAAAATACAGATCGACAAACATGACACGAATATGGTTTGTCTTCAGTGTGTGTTTCCATGTTAATGTTAAATTATCATTCCCTCAAAAAGCAGATTCTAACATTTACAGGAATATGATTTCTCCTCTCTGTACTGGCATGCCGGTTTTACAATGTAAATTCAATCAAATGAAATTTCCTCTAATTTATAAATATATCAGTTTTTTCCTAAGTGTATTTCTGCATTGATTTTTGAAAAGGATTTCTATGAAAATATAGATTTACTCTAAAAAAAAGATTTAAAATATTGATGTTTCATAGGAAAATATGGTAGCGTAAAGATTTTTAATCATTTTTTACCAAATTGGAAAATCATCATTTTGTATGAGATTTGATCTGTAAATAAAGAAAAAAACGAAGAGATGTTAACAAAAATACAAGGATTTTCTATCATTTGCCCCCGTTTTATTGTTGAATAAATAAATGATTTTACACTATTATTTTATTTCCATAAACAATGTCATCTAAAGAATATTTCATTCTATAGAGCTTTTTCACTATTTAATGGAATAAAAGTTAATTATATGAAAGACATTTATTATATTATAATGTTATTAATTTATAAAATGTTTATTTTCTTCCCATGTTCTTTACATTAATACATACATACATAGTTTACGAATCAACTGGAAATTATATACAGTGTAAAAGCAAATGCCATACAAAGATGAAAACATGGTACTATGCGTTTCTCTAAAAACTACAAAAGAAAATTACAATTCAAGAATAACTTTAGATTTTATTAGGATTTCTATCTTTGGAAAAATTTTTAAAAAGTTTTACATGAATCTAATTTAATTTCTACAGAAGATAAACAAACGTATTTTATTTGGCTTGAAATGTATGACGACATCATTAGTAGTTTTGGTGTTACATATATTCTATTTCTTGGGAAAATTTAACATCAATCCAATTCATGCAATTACTTGACAAAAATAAAAATAAATTATTTTGATTGTGTCATTTTATTTATTATAAAAAGTGTCAAAAATAAAAATAAATTATTTTAATTGTGTCATTTTATTTATTTTAAAAAGTGTCAAAAACAAAAATAAATTATTTTAATTGTGTCATTTTATTTATTTTAAAAAGTGTCAAAAACAAAAATAAATTATTTTAATTGTGTCATTTTATTTATTTTAAAAAGTGTCAAAAATAAAAATATTTTAATTGTGTCATTGTATTTATTTTTTAAAAGTATCAAAAATAAAAAATAAATTATTTGGATTGTGTCATTTTATTTATTTTAAAAGTGTCAAAAATAAAAATAAATTATTTTGATTGTGTCATTGTATTTATTTTAAAAAGTGTCAAAAACAAAAATAAATTATTTGGATTGTGTCATTTTATTTATTTTAAAAAGTGTCAAAAATAAAAAATAAATTATTTGGATTTTGTCATTTTATTTATTTTAAAAAGTGTCAAAAATAAAAAATAAATTATTTTAATTGTGTCATTTTATTTATTATAAAAAGTGTCAAAAATAAAAATAAATTATTTTAATTGTGTCATTTTATTTATTTTAAAAAGTGTCAAAAACAAAAATAAATTATTTTAATTGTGTCATTTTATTTATTTTAAAAAGTGTCAAAAATAAAAATATTTTAATTGTGTCATTGTATTTATTTTTTAAAAGTATCAAAAATAAAAAATAAATTATTTGGATTGTGTCATTTTATTTATTTTAAAAGTGTCAAAAATAAAAATAAATTATTTTGATTGTGTCATTGTATTTATTTTAAAAAGTGTCAAAAACAAAAATAAATTATTTGGATTGTGTCATTTTATTTATTTTAAAAAGTGTCAAAAATAAAAAATAAATTATTTGGATTGTGTCATTTTATTTATTTTAAAAAGTGTCAAAAATAAAAAATAAATTATTTTAATTGTGTCATTTTATTTATTTTAAAAAGTGTCAAAAAAAAAATATTTTAATTGTGTCATTGTATTTATTTTTTAAAAGTATCAAAAATAAAAAATAAATTATTTGGATTGTGTCATTTTATTTATTTTAAAAGTGTCAAAAATAAAAATAAATTATTTTGATTGTGTCATTGTATTTATGTTAAAAAGTGTCAAAAACAAAAATAAATTATTTTGATTGTGTCATTGTATTTATTTTAAAAAGTGTCCCGTTGAAGTCTCCAGTAGCATTTTAAGATTCGTCCATAAAACATCATAAACCCTTCGCCATGTGTTCGTCTCTCATGCTTTGAGATGCGGCCATGTTTATCTAAGAATGCTTGTCCATCCGTCATGTTGTTACACTGTATTAGTATTTGAGATAATCAATGTATCATTGTAAAATTTGCCATTGCATTGTTCCGTTGATCTTCCATCTGAAGTAGTAGTTTTAGATGCATCTGCTGATGTGTTTAATAGTCTTACATTCTTTCACAAATTATCATAAGAAACTTCAACAGGTCTCTAGTTGAAGCTCTCCCATTCTGTGTTTTTGTTACGCTTAAGTTTGAAAGAGCAAGTTTAGATGTTTTCATTAATCTCTATAAGAATCTGTACTATGTGTTTCTGTATCTCTACGAATGCTAGAGTCTAATGAAACACTTTTAAGATGCACCCATTGTTGTATCGGTATGTCATTGCATGCAATTCACTGTTTACCTTTGAAACTTCCGATAATTATCTGCCCTAAGACTGTCCCCCTTCTTGTCCCCACTTGTAATGGCTTCCCATATAAATAAAGTATGTATCGTTTACTCTCCGTCTCTACTTGTTTTTAATCAAAGCCATCCTCGATCGCCGACAGCACAACATATATATCTCTATAAAAAAACCCTGACTGTTTCTCTGGTTGTCACACTAAAATTTGAATTAGGATTTTGAGATGAGGAAGTGTAAAATCGCATTTTTACATTTATATACGAATTATCATGAGAAGCTCTGTCCATTCGTTTCTTGTCACAATTAAGTTCCACAAATCATCCCATGTCTTCATGCTTTCACTTGTCTTTATGAGTTAAGGTTAGGGTAAAAGATATTAGCTGAAAATCGTTATTATCGTATTAAAAACACCGAAATTATACATGGCGACCTATCTTCTTCCAAAAAAATTACATAGGGTTATTTCCGAATTCAAGATATATGTATCTTTTGTTTGACATCAATAACAAATTCGGAATTTACGCCGGTAAACTGAGAAATTACCCTAAAAGATATATTTTGAAGCCGTCATAACGTAGTTTTGTTGAAGAAAACAGGTCGTCATGCACTGTCATGTTTAATTTCAGTGATTGTATTATGATAATAAAAAAAATTGTATTATGATAACAAAATTTATTACGATAATAAAAAATTGCATTATGATAATAACAAAATTTATTACGATCATAAAAAATTTATGACGATAATAAAAAAATCCTGTTAATATTTGTTACCTCGACCAAGGAGGTTATGTTTTCGGTCGTGCTTGTTTATTTGTCACTGTTTGTTTGTTTGTGTGTTTCATTCTGTTGGTTTGTCATGCCTATTTCGTAAATAGCATTTTTTAATTCTTTCATGCATTTCCCTAAAACTTTTTATCTCAAAATATAAAAGAAACACTTAAATAAACCATTTAAATAAAACTTTTTATCTCAGTCTAAAGAAACACTTTTCAGATGCTTTGTATTACTTATCACGTTTAAAGAAATTAAAAAATAATGATAATAGAAACACAATTACATTTCTAAATTAAAAGATACGATATAAGTTTATGGATGCATGGTAAAAATGACACAGGTAAAATGGCACAAGTGAATAAATATGAAAACATGGCACGAAGCAAGATCAATTTGATAACAAAACGACTGTTAGGTAAGGGATGGAGCTAGGCTACCTCCACTATAGTTTTAAATAGGAGCTAAGATCCCCCATATTTTACCATACATATTTTACATTTACTCTATTCTTTTCATCCACTCATAATTAGGGTTAGGTTTAAGGGAGTTTTTTTTAGGAAGGATACGAGGGCTATCGTCACTCGGATGTAAAGTTAGAGGGTTAGTGGAAGGGTTGACTTAGGTTCTTATTGGAGGTGCCACTTGGACGTAGAGTTAGTCATAAGATTATTTTTGAAGAGGCCTGTTGCTATCCGGACTTTAGGTTAGTGTAAGGTCAAAGGAGCGTTGTTTCTTACCCCTTCAAAAGAAAATACACAAATCATTTTCTTCACATCCTTCAAAAAATGTTTGTTGTCTTATAACGCTGTTTACTCAGACATTTACTCGGACATAGCTGATCATTTCATCCTCCTTTTTAAATTCTAAAATCATCTAGTTTTTGTGGGTGTTCACACGTAATCGCCTAAAAACGTAGAATCTCATTTGTTGATTTTAATGTTCTTTTTAATTTGACAAACTTTCTAATGCTTTACCTTCATGTATCCAAGATTTTGATAAAATTATTGAGATGTTTTTATCAATATTTTAGTTGTACCATTTTCTATTTATCCACTGGAGCCATTTTTATCTGTGCCATTTTTATCTGTGCCATATTTTCCGTTCTGCTATTTGTTTCCTATTTATGCACTTGTATCAGTTTTACAAAAATTCAGGTTTACGGGAGTCAAAGTGAAAATTCAAAATGGTGACCAGAAATGTAGCTTTGAAGAAAAACTACAGATGTATAAAATAAAGTTAATCACTTCGACAACAATTTTATAATTAAATATCAATTAATATACCCGGCTATTATTTAAAAAAACGCATTCTAAACATGGGGAAGGGCTTTGTAAACTCTTCTAAAATTCAAACAATTAATTTGCCTAGGATGTTAATATGCAAAAGTGCCGATCACTTTATTTTAATTTTATTTATTTCATCATTTGATATTCTAAAGGTGGGCGGGGCAAAGCATATCATCTTGCATTGAATTGATATTAATGTAAAGAATGCGACAACAAAACGCCATCTTGAATTGGTAAACTTATGCAATTATTTATACTTTTTATATATTAAAATTCTTTTTTAATAAAATTTTCTTGTGAGTAAATCAAATCAAATAATCGATTATTTCCAAGATGTGTATGCTTTTGTGGCTTCTTGTTTAATCTTGCAACAAATACCGTGTCACGTGACGTATGGATGACCAGAAATTAAAAATAAAATGTTTTTGTTAGCATTTCTGAATAGCAAAAATTACGTTATTAAGAAAAAGAAACGAACTTCGGTCGATAATTTGTTAAAATTAATTCAATAATATTCCATTTTTTTTTTCGATGTAAAAAAAACAAATTTTCCGTTGATAATTTGTTTATTAAAATTAATTCAATAAAATGTTTTATTCTTATTATAGCATATGTTTTTATTTATTTCAAATACTTACATTTATAATAAAAAAAATTTTTTCCAAAGTAAATATTATTTGTTTATTACTACATTAAACTAAAAAAACATAATTAAACAACTGTATTATTATTAATAAACTATAATTCAAAGGAACAGTAATTATAATTTAAAAAATTCGCATGAAAAAGAAATGCTAACAAAACGTTTTATTTTTCATTTCTGGTCATCCGTACGTCACGTGACGCAGTATTTGTTGCAAGATTAAACAGGAAGCCACAAAAGCATAAAAATCTTGGAAATAACCTAATAATCTTCAAAATATAAATCTTTCACTGAAAACGTATTTTCAAATGTATTTAGTTTAATCACTATTTACTGATTTCTCCAAAGAAAATCGTAATTTTAGTTTAATAAACAACTTAAACATATTTTAACAAGATGGAGAGCATAAACTCTGTTAAAATAATTATAAAACATTAAAACCCTGACATATATTTATTTTTGAATTCGTTGTAAAGAGGAGATGGGAAAATGATTTGTTTACGAAACTGAAATAGTAATTTTCATGAGATTTTATTTTACGAATTGTATGGCTTGATTAAAAGCTTAAAGTGATTCTTGAGAGAAACTGATCAAGAAATTCAGGCATTTATAACGACAGATACTACACTTGAATCCCAGCACAAAACTTACAAAACAGAAAGAGGTGAAAAACAAAAAAAACAAATAGGCAACAAATAAATGTTACCAAAGGCAAAATAATTTACTCTTCTACCTACCTGGATAAGTTTATTTGTGTTTTAACTAATCTTAAAGCGTTTTTTCGTTCGATTTAAAATTAGTGTCGAGACGTCACGTGATCGAAGCAGCATTTTTTGTGCTTTTACAGTTTAGCGGATACTTTAAATAAAACAAACTGAGAAATATCTGTTTGATGTACCTACCTGTCACGGGTTGCATATATCCTATACCAAAAATCACGTAAATTAATCAAGTAGTCTTTTTTATAAAAGAAAAACTAATTTCATCGAATAACGAATAGCGTGGAACTACGTCCTCCATAACCGAAATTCATAATAAGCCTTAATGGAGGTCGTATTTCCACGTTATTCGTTAAAATTTAATTTTCTTTTATAAAATAAAAACTACTTGATTAATTTACGTACTTTTTGGTACAGGATATATTCAGCCCGTGACAGGTACATACATCAAACAGATATTCCTCAGTGTGTTTTATTTTGTTGGAACTTTAAAACGGCTAGGGCTCGAATTCCCATAACAGACATGAAAACTGAACCATTGCAAACGCCAACAGGCAACAAAGCAATAAACAGGAAAAAAAAATGAATAAATAAATAACGCTAGTGCGCGCTTACCTGCTTTTCAAAGTTGCGACGTTGCTTCTTTAGCGTCGCGGCTCGTTGTGCCTGGTAACATTTTTATATTAATATGGAAATGAGACCCTTTCATAGGCCCAAGGGAACAAATAAAGTGTTCTCCTAAAATAAGTATGGTTGGAGAAATACCTCTCGGTGGGAGAAAAAAAAAACAAATACAAAAAAACAACACTTTCTTACCTGGACAGAATGCCCAGCCAAACGTACACAACTTAAAATAAAATAAAATAAATAAATCTCGGCCGAGATTCCCTGGTAGATAATTAGAGAAATTAATATCTTAGGCCTACCCAAAATTAATTTCAACGTTAGTCACGTTAAAACAAATTGGTAACTTATTAGGTAGGCCTGGGAAAAGCATGGAAGAGATAGGGGGACGCACTCAAAATCGTAACTTGTCCACTTGTTTGATGTTCAGACACACCCCAACCCCTCCCAACTGAACCATTAAATACCCAACCTCTCCATCTCTATGCTAACGTGATTCACGTATGCTAATTAACCCCTCTTCAAAGAAAGATAGGTAATCCTAACACCCCTCAGAATTGAGGTAAGAAATTCTTTCACTCTCCCACTCAAGAGTAAAAAAAAAAAAAACAAATAAATAAATATAAAATAAACCCTTTTTTTTTTTTTTTTAACTGACCATTGAAATAACTTAAATGTCAGACCCCCCTTCCGGGTCTGCACAAGAAGAACAGTACCACTGATCCTCCTCTGCCGGAGCTTCATCAATGCCAGCACATTGCCAATGGAACCATTGATCACAACGATCACAACATATCATTGGTCTGTAGTCTTCCGGTTCCTGACACCCAGGGCAGATCCATATTAACTCCTGATAGAGCATCGTCTGACACGCCGAACAATACCACCGACTCTCCTCTGGAGGTTCCCCCACTATACCAACACACTGCCAATGGAACCATTGATCACAATGATCACAACAGATCATTGGTCGCTGATCCTCCGGTTCCTGGCAACCAGGGCAGATACATATCAATTCCTGATCTGCAGGTACAAAATCCACTGGGACAGAGGAGTCCGTCTCATCTCTCGACGTATCAGGAGCATAAGCTCTGTGACTGTGCGTTATAGCTAATTCCAATGGATACAATAATTTTATGGGGTGAATCTGCGTTGATCCATCACCCCTTTTCAATACCACAGTACGGACAAAAGCATCATCCCCAGGGATGAGTTCCATTACCCTACCTAAAGTCCAAAAAGGTCTGGTTTTAATGGGGGATTTTATTAACACAACATCTCCTATTTTAATTTGATTGTTATAGGACTCATTGTGTAGATTTTTCGCCGATTCCCTAAGGCTAAGTAGGTATTCATTAAACCATAGCTCTTTATATTTGAATATGAGCCGTTCCCTCTCCTCCATAGCCTCAAGGACATCAGTTCTGAGGGGGGGTTCTGAGTCAAAGAGATCCTCCTCTTCCTTTCTATACAGTATATTAACCGCAGAAAAGGGTCTCAGGAAATGATTAGGTGTAATTATCTCCAACCCGTCATCTGATGAACAGCGATAAGTCAAAGGACGATTGTTAACAGCCCTCTGAACATCTGAGGCAAAAGTTAAAAGCTGGAAATAACTCACCTGTGAGCGACCAACTGTTTTAAACAAGCAAGTCTTCACTGTGCGAATAAGCCGCTCCCAGGTTCCCCCAAACCAAGCAGCATACACAGGAATTGTTAGATGCTTGACAGAATAAGTGCGGAAGATACTATTATATTCTTCCGAGCCATAGGCCTGCTTAATAATTCTGCCGCCAGTGGTAAAAGTCTTAGCATTGTCAGAATACAAATGAGAAGGTACTCCGACATTGTTTGTGAATCTTATAAATGCCAAGATAAAAGAATATACACTCATATCGTCCACCACTTCAAGGTGTATACCTCTAGTGGTAAGACATGTAAATAAGAGCAAATAAACTTTGCGGCTATTTTCCCCATCCCCCACCCAGATGTGTCCTGTGAAATCCACACCAGTGTGAAGAAAGGGTCTGATCAAATTGACCCGATATTTGGGCAAATTAGTCATGCGGGGGTATGCAAAAGACATTGCATTGTAACGCACACACAACCTGCAAGACCTTAAAGTAGATTTTACCGCCTGTCTTGCCTTAGGAATCCAAAATCCAGATAGGCGTAGTTGGCTCAGAGTAGACGCTATGCCCAAATGTTTGCATTTTCTATGAGCATCTATAATTACCATTTGGGTAAAAGTGTGAGATTTATCCAGGAGAACTGGGTAAATCACTTCATAATTGAAGGCATTGCACTTGCGAATCCGACCCCTGGTTCTAATAATACCTTCCTCATCCAAAAAAAGGCTGAGAGAAGTTACCAAATCTGGGGCTTGACCAGACGGATTAAGCAAGTATTCCCTGACTTGTGGGAACGCTTGTCCTTGCATCCCTTTTATTAAGTGCTGCCAAGCCAATTTTTCTGGGTCAGCCCTTGAATGCCTCAAACGTCCAATAAACTTAAATACCCCTGTTACTACTCCAAGAAGTTTACTCAGAGTTTCATATTTCTCAAAGGGAATTACAGGCTCTGCCGTTTGTATTAGGGCACCACAAAATGTAGGCCCCCTCACAATCTCCTTATTTTCCTCCTTTAAGCAGTTTAAGGATGCAAAAGGCCATTCTATTGGCGTTCGGGTCAGCCATGTTGGACCATGCACCCAATGCAATATGCGTTTTTTAAAGGTCTTTACTGACACTCCCCTTGAGAGCAGATCCGCTGGGTTCTGCTCCGAGGGCACATATCGGAAAGAAATGTTTATTCCAAACTGCTGGCTCAGATTCTGACGCATTTCAGTAATGTCTCTGGCTCTGTTTCTCGCAAAAATATTCTTTGTTTTTACATCCTGAGACAGGATCCAGGACAGTACTATTTGAGCATCAACTGCTACACTAACCTCTTTAAAGGTGATTTCCTTTAGAGAGAGTAAAATTGTCTTCAATGGTTTAAGCGCCAAATATACTGCCAACAACTCGAGAGTGGGCAGGGACTTTGCCCGCAAAGGTGCCACCTTGGCTTTAGCAAAAACTAAATTGGACCTATCGTCCTGTAATCCGTAAGCTACAAACCCGTACGCTTCTTTGGAAGCATCACAAAACAAAGCTAGGTTTGCAGTAGAGCCTTCGCGCAGGGATTTTCTTGGAAAGGTGAAGGAACTGAGCTGAGATAAATCTTTTGAGAGTGACTGCCAACTTCTCTGTTGGGTAGGAGTAACAGTTTCATCCCAGCCCAACCCGGCCTTCCATAACTCACTAATAAATATGCGGCCCCTTATTGTAACGGGTACACATAAAGATAACGGATCAAAATTGGCTGCCACCGCCGCCAATATTCTTCTTTTGGTATTGGCCCCAGAATCACTATCTGTCGTGGCCAAGGACAAAGAATCACTCTCAGGGTTATAATTATAACCCAAGACCTTCTCATATTGGGAGTGGTGTTGAGGCAAACGCCCATCCTCCTCCATCTTCTGTCTTAATTCTTCGCAGTTAGAACTGCAGGAACGCAAATCAAAGTGTCCCTCTTCCAACCTCTTCACAACATCGGTGTATAATTGTATAAGAGTTTCAGGTACATTCCCGGTTTTAATTAAGTTATCCACATAAAAATTTTCTCCAATAGTTTTGGAACATTCATCTGATGGATAACGGTCAGCGTGATGCTTCAAAAGAAAATTTAATATAAATGGAGAGGCATTATAGCCAAATATTAATGTGGTATACCTAAAACATACCAAGTTTTTTCCTATTTTAAGAAAAAAACAAAACCGATTCTTATCCTCCTCAGTGAGGAGTTTAATTTGCAAAAATGCTTTGCGGATGTCACCAAGCAACACATACTCATTGGAGCGGAAGTGTAGCAACAACTGAAGGAGATTTCCCATCAAGTTCACCCCAGGGTAGGCAGCCTCATTAATAGAGATTCCGCCCTTAGGTTTTGATGAACAATTGAATACATGCCGCACTTTTGTAGTGCTTTGCTCATCAGTCTTATATACTGGTCTGTGTGGTAACCAAATGTATTCTCTATAATTTTCTGGAGAAACCACAATTCTCTCCACAATGCCCTCCTTCTCCTGTTCCAGGAAAACATCCAAATACTCCCCATATTTATTTTCTTTTTCCAGCTTATTGAACACACGGTTCAAAACTGCCAATGCCACCGAATAGTTAGATGGAACTTTGCCAATCTTATCTTCCCACCAAGGAAGCCTTACATAGTAACACTGGTCCTCTATGACCACAGAGTTTTGGAACTCCTTTACCTTCCCTAGTTCAAATTCTGAAAAAGTTTCCTCCTCAGTGAGTCCCATAAGTTCCAAACTGAACAAACTGTCCAACCCTCTTTCCACCGAGGTGTTCTCAAATGTATCCTTAAAAGGATCTACATAATTATATCGGGGTGCCAGCACAAAGTTTACCGCTGTAGTGGAAACAGTACCCATGCTGGCAAGGACGTTTTCATAATTGACGGGTGGTGAACGCTCCTCTCCGATTGACAATATCTGGGATTCTTTCAAGAAGTTAAGCGAATTCCCCCAAGGCACTATACCCTTTGGGGTCTCCCAGGCTACACCATTCTGGCACTTTATCAGGCTTAAAGGATGCAAAAACTGCAGCAGATCTACCCCCACTAGTCCTTGAATAGGAAAAAGACGTCCCTTTTTATCAAATCCAGCAGCTAATTTGAACTGGGCTTCTCTTAAATTCCTATATATCAAATCCATCCCATCTGTTTGAGACTTTAAATTAAAGGAGGAGTCAATGAGGACAGGCAAAGGTCTTTTGGTGTTAGGAACCATTTCCACCTGCAATAATACCTCACTTAAATTCTTTTTCTCCTCTCCCACGAATGTCTGTATTGTATATTGACGGTCATAACATGATTCTATAGAAATATCTAATCCCTCTAGAATGCTTCTGGAAAAATATGAGCGTTGACTTCCAGAATCAAGTATACAATTGCAAACATACCGTCTCTTGCCGCGATGTAAAACCACTTTATAGATGGGAAGGATGGATATCTGTTGAGTGTCACAAGTCTGGAAGCCGGTATTCACTCTAGTTTTCTCAGAAGAGGCTTTATCTTTTGGACACATTATTGTGTAGTGCCGTTTCGAGCCACAATTAGCACAACCATATGGGAAGCCCCTTTTATTACCAGGACATTCATTATATGAATGATCTTCTGCAGCACATGCAATGCAGAGGTGCAATTCCTTGCACCGCGATAGTCTCTCTTTGTAACTAGCAAATTTTTTGCATAGTTTTCCCTCGTGTCCGCCTGAAGAACAAAACTTACAGGTTGACGTCGATAGTGGGGTACCACCCCTTGAGGAAAAATTCTCCAAAGCTCTTTTTGGCGAGTAAGAGCCTGGAACAAATCGATCAGATCGAAACCTGCCATTGCCAGAAGGGGCAGAACACTCCTCCAATCTCACTAGATCCTTGATTAAATTCTTAGATAAGGAAACAATGTCGTCTATTCCGGGATAACTGTTGCCAGTCCTGCTCATTAACTCCCTTTTTAAGGAAACTGGTAGCCGGCCAAACACAATATGGCTTATTAATAAATAACCCGGTGTGCCCGGTTCCAAAAAGTCCAACTGGTAGCTATTTTTCAGCTCCAGCAAAGCACACCTGATTTGGTTGAGATAAATTTTAACCTGAGAAAACTGGCTATCCAACTTTGGTCTGGCTGCCAACAACTGCTGAAACATCTGATCCAAAATATTTGGTATATCCAAATATTCTCCCTCCAACAGCTGCAAAGCCACAGGAAAATTAGCTTCTGTGGTGGAAAGGTGCTTACCAAATGAAGAGCTTGACCTTTTAGGCAACTCTTTAACAAGCGAAATTTTGTCAACTCGGAGCGAAAGCCCTCTGCACAATTCCAGAATCCAGCCAAGAAATTTTTGAAGGCGAATTTATCATCAGATGGTTCTCCATCAAAGGTAGGAGCCTCCATATTAGCCCTAAATTCTGGGGCAATTTCACCCCCCAAACTCTCTTGTTGCCTATCCGTTCAACTTCCCTCAAACTTCTCCCTCAACTCGTCTAATTTCTGGAAAGTGTTCTTCCTAAATCGGAAAGCATGATCCAACGAGTCATCATTAGTTCTAAGCTCCACACTCGGAGGACTGTCCAAGCATACAGCTGTCACTTCATCCTCCAACTCGCCAAGGCGTTCCAACCATCTCATTATCATTTTCCGGTGTTCCTGAAAAACTGCCATTGGCAAGGTAGCTTCACTATGTAAGCCCCATAATTCTGTACTAATCTTATTTCTTAGCACAGCTTGCTGCTGACGGCAACTGTCTAACTCTGATAAAGACATGGTTTTCCAACTTTAGGTTCCAAGAAAATTTTTTTTTTTTTTTTTTTTTTAAATAATAACTCCAGAAATTCTGGCTAAGCCAACGAACCCAACACTGTTAGTGGCGTCGCAAAATGTTGGAACTTTAAAACGGCTAGGGCTCGAATTCCCATAACAGACATGAAAACTGAACCATTGCAAACGCCAACAGGCAACAAAGCAATAAACAGGAGAAAAAAAATGAATAAATAAATAACGCTAGTGCGCGCTTACCTGCTTTTCAAAGTTGCGACGTTGCTTCTTTAGCGTCGCGGCTCGTTGTGCCTGGTAACATTTTTATATTAATATGGAAATGAGACCCTTTCATAGGCCCAAGGGAACAAATAAAGTGTTCTCCTAAAATAAGTATGGTTGGAGAAATACCTCTCGGTGGGAGAAAAAAAAAACAAATACAAAAAAAAAAACACTTTCTTACCTGGACAGAATGCCCAGCCAAACGTACACAACTTAAAATAAAATAAAATAAATAAATCTCGGCCGAGATTCCCTGGTAGATAATTAGAGAAATTAATATCTTAGGCCTACCCAAAATTAATTTCAACGTTAGTCACGTTAAAACAAATTGGTAACTTATTAGGTAGGCCTGGGAAAAGCATGGAAGAGATAGGGGGACGCACTCAAAATCGTAACTTGTCCACTTGTTTGATGTTCAGACACACCCCAACCCCTCCCAACTGAACCATTAAATACCCAACCTCTCCATCTCTATGCTAACGTGATTCACGTATGCTAATTAACCCCTCTTCAAAGAAAGATAGGTAATTCTAACACCCCTCAGAATTGAGGTAAGAAATTCTTTCAATTTAAAGTATCAGCTAAACTGTAAAAGCACCTTTTTTTTTGTTATCAATTCTAATATTCTGACACTAATTTTAAATCGAACTAAAAAAACGCTTTAAAATAAGATAAAGCACACAAAAAACGTATGCAGAAAAGTAAGTTATTTTGACTTTTGTACAATTTATTTGTTTTTGCAGGTAGGCAGAAAAGTAAGCTATTTTGACTTTTGTACCATTTATTTGTTGCCTATTTGTTTTTTTCACCCGTTTTTTCGTTCTGTTAGCTGTCGTTATAAATTCACGACATTTAAAAAAATAAATTCAAGAAAAAAAATTAAGGGAACCAAAAAAATTAAGGGAACCAAAAAAATTAAGGGAACCACTTCGACAAAATTACCAACGACTTTCAGAAGAAAAAAGCGAAATGTGAGAAACATACTTACTTTTAAAAGATTACTGATGTATTTACGTGAGTTGAGGTGAAAATCCAAGATGGCGACCAGAAAAGCAGCTTCGCAGAAAACTACAGAGGTAAACAAACAAATAAAAATAAAGAGAATCACTTCGACAACAGTGGCGATCTATTTCAGAAGTAAAGATCAAGACATCAATTTATTTAAATTTTATTTATTTAAATATTTGACAATATTTATATTATTTTGAAAAGATTAGCGATGTATTTACGTGTGTCGGGTTCTTCTTCTTCTTCTTCTTTCGTGTGAATCAGATGATTCTTGTGTTGGCATTAATTTCCCCGATGGTTTTCTAGTTAAAAATATTTCTGGAAAGACATCGGGTACTTACGGACCACGAGAAGGTTGCCAACATCCCTAAGTGAAAGTAATACTGTGGAACCGACTGGATTCGAACTTGAAACACCCAGGTCTTCAGTCCGTGTCTAGAACTAAAAAAAAATCATTTCGACGACAAAACCAATCACTTGCAGAATTAAGGTATATTTAGTTTAAGTTTATTAATTTCAATATTTTACTATTTTAACGGTGGCGGATGAAGGGCATCGTTTTAATTCTTTTATTAACTTGTTATTATTGTTAACGGGCTATACCATGGCCATCGTAATATAAGTCCTGTTAACTGAGTCGAGTTTTGCTGGTGACGTCATTATTACAATCACTATCAACGAAAACCGGAAGTACCCAAATGAGCTAACGCGCATGCGTCCATCTGTAATCAGAGCAAGTTATCAGAGCGAAAAGACTCACGCCCATAGGATTATTCATTCACTTGAAAATAATTTTTCAATTGTTCCTGCTATTGTGACTTTATTCCCCTGTCAAAAACATGGCTACCCTCCTAAGGATTATTCATTCACTTGGAAATCATTGTTAACTTGTTCCTTATTTCAAACATAGTTCCTTTTTTATAGATGTCAAGCTTGAAAGACAGTAAGAGGCAATTACAACATGGCCTTCAACGATTAAGGAATTGCATTAACGTTCGATTTTCAAGTCTTAAAATATAAATTAGAATTTTATTTCGGGTTAAAAAATATAATTTTAAACTAATTAATAAATTTAATCCAAAATGTGTGCGAAAATCCGACGAAATAAGCGAGATATTCAAATAATAATATATTGTAAATAAAGTGTTCGTTTGGAAGAAAATACATTTTAATTCATTTCAATTAATTATTTTGAATTTTTGATTTTGTGCTACTTAACTGAATTGGTAATCTTTCAAGTTTGATTTACTTTTCATGTTTGATTTACTTTTAAGTTAAAAAAATCAAGGCACATTATTCATTTTTTTCGGAAATGAAAGCAAGTCATATAAAATTATTCAGCTAAAACTAATGATAATGAAATGTTCATATAAAGAATAAAACTGCCTAAGAATAGGGGATTGTCTTCTTATGTTTATAAACCAAGAGATATTTGCATGCAACATAACTGATACTAGTCTTTTCATTCAATGTAGACCAGGTTGTCATAACAATCAACTCAAACATAAAAAATACTCCGGAAAAATCAGTTTATTTTAAGAATAAATATTAAATCAGACAAATTAATTTTCAAAGAAAAATATTTCATGTTTTAAAAATTAAAAAAATTATGAAATCCATCATTATTATTCGGTATTGATTTAATGTTTGCTGTCTAGCCTACGAAAATTACACGAAATAATACATTTTCATTAATATTATTAATTAGTAAGTAATGGGTTAATTATATTCCGTGATCGTTAATTAATAAATACTGAAAATTGATTAAAATTGGTTGATTTCCTAAATTTTGATGAATTTTTAAATGGAGGAGGGGTCAAAATGCTCATAGTCTGACTATTCGACAAATCTTGTTTGTTACTTTAGAGCATTACGTCATTTTCCAGTGCTCTGGTCTCCTTTACGACGGATCAAGCAGCGGGTTAGGTTTAGGGTAGAGGGTCAGGGTCAGGTTTAGGGTAGAGGGTTAGGGTAGAGGTTAGGGTCAGGAGCTGCAAAAAAGAATTGCTCTTTTATCGATCAACCTCAACAATGTCTGGTAAGAAAAAAACATGGATTTCTTTGCTGGAGTAAAATCTCTTACGAATATTATACTGCCGATTGCAGTATTATGCAGGTTATACGCCCACTCTACCCCTGCGTCTTTTGGAAGGTGCACACCCAGGGCAGTGCCATTTCTGTCGTCTTGAGGGTGGCTTGTGAATGCCGATATATCAAGAATGGAACAATTAATTGCACAAATTCCATCAAATCATTTCTCGATGTACTTGTGGTGCATTGCATACCGGACACAACCAGACATGGTCTTCTGCAATGGGAGATTAACACTATGACTCCGTGTCCTCATCTGCAGCAGGAGCCTTCCCAGTTGATTGGACTGAATCAGTAATCTGTGATTCTGTAATACCAGCAGGTGTTAGAGAAAGTTCTAAAGGATAAAGATATTTCAACGAGTGGGCCTCCTCAAGACGGTCCGATCTCCTTACACGGGCCGATCTAACCACACCATCATCGCACCAGATAAAATCCAAAATGGTCCCTAAAACCCAAAACGATCTTTTTTAAGGGACGCTTAACAAGGACCACATAATTCTTTTGAAGGCGGTTCTTCAATCGCAATCAAGTACGCCCTAGAGATTTTCTTCCCTGATTCAAAATCTATTCATTGTACCACAACTCGTGGAATTCCGAAAACCATTGGGTCCTCAGCAACATACTTTTGATAAGCCTCTCCCTGCTTGGTGGCGCTGCTGTAGTAAGATCGTTCTTCCCCAACCGCAGTAATAGACCGGGGCTCTTGTTGGGTTTCAAAAATATATTGGGGTGACAGCAGTAGCATAATAACATAGAGACACGTTAGAGGTCGGTTGGTTATTTCCAAGAGAATAAAGTAGTTCAATTTATACCTGTTAACAATCTTAATTAATTTTATTGTGTTGATGCAACGTTCCTAAGTTATCATATATTATGGGGGAAACAGAGAAATTGCATTTAGTTTCATGCAACATAAACCAAATTGGTTCTGGAATTCCCGTAACAGAGAGAGACGACAAAAGTGTCTCCAGCTTCTGACAAAGGTCTTTGCATTGTCACTGTAGATTGCTTCTGGGAATCTGTATTGATTGGAGAAGCGTGCAAAGGCTTGAAAAAAATGCTCATGTCCAGAAACATCTCTACTTGAACAGCTCTCATGTGCAACAAGTGAAAAGAACGGAGTATATTTTCCTGTTCAGGCTTCGATTCTTAACCACAGAGATGGTTGGTGAAGTCAACTCCTGGTAAGGTGCTGGTAAGGCCCTTCGAAATCTGTATGAGGATGTTATATCCACATATTTTGCCCCATAAGGCAAAAAGAAGAATAGGGGACTTGTCACATGTTCCCCTACCAAAAAAATAATGAAATTCGCCAGGAACTACACACACAAAAAAGGATTGACAACGGACAGTCCTGGCAGAAAAAACAAACAAATGATTGGTCAACCAATCAAAAGAGAGGGGGGTTGTTGCTAGGGGAGTGAGGGCGCGAAAAGAGGAAAAGAAAGCGGCCAAAATCAAAAATAATTATTATCCCCTTTCACAAAAATTATCAACCTGAAAGGTTACAGCGACGGAATTACCGCTGTTATCGAATCGCACGGGAAGAGTGATACCGCATCCGTCCAGATCGACATTTTAAAAATATCTATTCCCCAGCCGACAACTAACGATTTCCAACACAACACCAGGGATTGACAGAAGCTCTCTCAGCCAATTAAAAAAAACTTTAAAAGTACGTGTCGGTCAAAGGAATTTCATTTGTTTGTTCGTCAAAATTCTGAACTTGCAATTGCCCATTATTCTTGTCTCGGAAATATCAGCCGTCACGATTTTCGCAATTCCAGCCTCTTTATTAAGAAATCTCCGAGAGAGGAGAGGAACTGGTCTTTTGAATGTTAACAATTAATAAAACCGTTGTTAAGTTGAATATCGCCTTTTTGATGTTCTTTGCAAGCGTTTTGTTATTTATGTTTATAAATTGAGATTATAAAGTTTTGTTGTTTCCCTTTTGTCAGTCTATTAAACCAAAAAAAAAGAAAAAGACGTATCAGGAAGAGTAGTCTTAACATGTGACTTACTCGTCTCCACAAAAAAAGGAACAAAGGATATTGAGACACGTTAGACGAGAGGATCTCAACATTTCGCATTCATGATACCGATGTCTGAATATTCTCATTTGTGACATTGACGTCCGAATGTCTCATTTATAACAAGGAGTTAATAATAAATACTTAATTATTAACCAGATATACATACGTTTCATTCTTGCAAAATCTTCAGTGCAGATAACTGTTCAAACGGGTCGCACAATTCAAACGTTGGAACACGAATCACCTTTAACTCAATATTGAGCATCCTAACTAATGAGGCAAATCTCAACCGTTATACAACGAGCAGAGAAATAAACCCTATTTATGTCGAATCAGGCGGACAAACAGTCAGCCGTCTTAACATTATTTTAAAAATTTGAAATTATAGCTTAGATTAGATGGCTTATATAATTCCTTATCAAAGGACCCGTCCGAAAGGGGGCTATGAATTATTATTAATAAAAAATATTTAATTATCAATTCTCTCTCTCTCTCTCTCTCTCTCTCTCTCTCTCTCTATATATATATATATATATATATATATATATATATATATATATATATATATATATATATATATATATATTGAAAATAATGGGTGGTGCTTGAAGCATAACACAATGTTGTTTTAATATTCTTTTCATTATTTCAAACGTCCTGCATTCTTCATAGAGATTGATTAGAAAAAAAGGAAAAAACGTAAATGAGGTTACTCATGTCTTGGTTATCAATTTGCTAGGAATTAGCTAATCATATGATTGGGGCAAAGGTGGGTTACTTAAGTGTTGTTTAAACATGTTTAAACGCTGTTATTATTTTACATGTTTTTTTATGGAAATCGCTCCAGACAATGCATGATGCCACTGATTGTAATGAGCTAACAAAAACAAATATGATTATCGCAAAGACAGGAGATGCCTATTGACTGTAGTCTTGAAAAGACATAGATTATAGATAGGAGGAAAACAGTCAGCGGGAAGATAGTTCCACAAGCCTGCGGTTCTTGAAAAGAAGCTACTGGAATTGTATTACAATGAGGTATCAAAACAGCAAATTAATGGATGTTGATTTAATTATTTAAGTATGATTATCAGGACTTCTGTGGTAGAACTGCACCACTTCCATTGTGATTATAAGTCGTCTGGCGTTTATCTAATTTTAATAAATAAAGGCAATACGGTATAATATTCTTGTTTGGGATCTTGAGTTTTTGGAATTTTCTTTGTTTATTTATGCATAGCAGACGTATTTAGATGTCTGCGAGGTTCAAGACAACTTCTGTTATAGCCACTGGTATTAATGTGTTTATCATTGTGAGTCTGAACACAAAATAACACCGTATTAATTAATTTAAAAAAAATTACTCTCTTAAAAGAACACAAGATCCCAAACACAAAATAACACTGTATCGCCTTTATTCATAAATTTAGATTAACAGCAGACTACTCATAATCACAACGGAAGTTGTGCGATAGTCCCGCAGAAAACTCTCATTTGATAATTAGATTAATTATTGTAAAATTTAAATGATAATGAAAAAATACAATTATTAATTTATTTGAAACCTCTTTGGACTTTTCCTTAACTGAGTGAGCAGTACTCTTCAGCATCTTCACCTCAATATCCCTGTTCTGCATGCTGAACTTTTGAACCACTGCTGTCTGCAATAAATACTGTATCTGTTCTGCAATGCAAGAAAAAGCAGGGAACGTGTTTAGGCAGGCTTTACATCTGGGAATGCTGTTAATTATGCAAATATCACTCAATTTACTTTGAGCTTTTGAATATATTTTATCTCATTTGTAAATAAATACGCTTTGTATACTTTTAGCTCAATTGGAAATACATAAATTATATACTTTTATCTCAATTGTAAATACATAAATTGTATACTTTTATCTCAATTGCAAATGAATGCATTCTCTGTCATAATTTAATCACAGTCTGCCATAATTTTAGGTTTCCAACTAGCTATCAGCCACTTTCTTATTTCGAGTTATGGCGAAGTTATGCTCAAAAAGGGTGTTTATGAGAAAATGCCCAAATATCGTAATTAGGGTCCAGTCCTCCAAATTTAAGTTTTCTAAAAGAAATTGTTATTGCATCTGAAGCCCCATTGTTAATACGCTTCCAACGAGGTAGCAACCAGTTTCTGATTGTCAATTATGACGAAGATATGCCCAAAATTGGCGTTTCTTGAGAAAATGCCCAAATATGGTAATTGGAACCCAGTCTCCCAAATTTCAGATTTGTCGAGGAAATTGATATGGCATCTGAACCGCCTTGTTAATACGCTTCCAACAAGGTATCAACCACTTTCTGATTGTGAATTATGGCGAAGTTATGCCCAAAATTGCGTTTTTTGAGAAAATGCCCAAATATGGTAATTGGAGCCCAGTCCCCAAAATTGATATTGCATCTGAAGCGCCTTGTTAATACGTTTCCAACGAGGTATCAGCCATTTTCTGATTTCGAGTTTTGGCGAAGTTATTAATTTTTTTCACTTTTTGGCTTTCTGGGTGCACTGTGGAACGGTTCTTCTTCTTCGTGTGAATCAGATGATGTTGGCATTAGTTACCCTGATGTTTTTCTAGTTAGAAATCTTTCTGAAAAGACATTGGGTACTTACGGAAAGGACCACGAGAAGGTTGCCAACACCCTTAAGTGAAAGTGGTACTGTGGAACTGACTGGATTCGAACTTGGAACACCCAGGTTTTCAGTACACGTCGATATCCACCTAACCACCGTCACCTCCCTATGAATGGTTCGATACAATCTTACAAAGTGAAAATTTTGGTGAACAAAGAGACAGAAAAAATGAAATTATTTTTATTTTTTAATATCTTGATCTTTTTTTTCTTTAAAAAAATTTTTTCAACCTAATTTATATACTATCATATTTTTAGACCAATAGACACAACCTTTTCCTTGGAACAATTTACTTATCTTGTATATACCTAAAATAAAATACATAAGTTTCACTATTTAGTTTTGGAAATAGTTTTCAGTGTAAAAATTAAATAAGTTATATATTTTAATATGTTTAATGCTTCATTATTGAAATTATTCAAATCAAATTAATATATATATATAAATTAACAAATATATTTGTATAATTAATTCTTAAGTATGCGAATTAAATACCGTATATTTTAAACATAATAAACAGTTATGTACAAAACGTCAAATATAAGATGCGATATTCCATTTTAACTTTGTTTAAAAAGGTTAATATAGAAGACTGGAACGTTTTTTAACATAATTCTTTTCATGTTGCATAATAAAGATAGTTTCATGAATATTAATGGTTAATAATTATTATTAATTATTTGCAGATATTTAATAACTTTTGAGGTCATAAATGTAAGATACAGAGCACGTTAATATTATTAATGTAAAAGATGTATATAAATTAACCAAGAAGGAATAAAAATAAGTGATTGGAACAAGGATTTTATTTCAATAATCACATGTGATGTATTATCGCCTAGAATATAAATTGAGGTCAGAAATAGAACATACTTATTACATTAAAAGCAAGGTCATATAGGTTAACATCATAAATACTGTGTCTTGATCTTTCTTCTTCTATCCTTTCATCTGCAACAATATTATTGAGAAGTGTAGTTGCCATACAAGTTGGAATAATAACAGCGAAAACAATAAGTGCTATAATAGTTTTACATTTTCGTTCAGGTTTATATATCTCCATGTAGCAGAGAAAACGTTTCAGATCCAAGTTGTATACATCTGTCAGAAAATACATTATTACATGTTAAAGTTTATTTTTGATTTTGTTTCTTTGGTGAAGAAAGGGTCTTAAAATGGTTGGAGATCTTCTGAACAAAGTGCTTCCTCCATTGGAGAATATAGTTATCTTTCGATAAAGAATATTACTTTAGTTGTCCTTATCAAATAGGGTCAGTGAAGAACAAAATATGGAAATACGAAACAACACAATTATTTTTAGATTAAATAAAATATTTAAAAGTTTTTTGGGTACTGTTATAGATGACGTACCTGATTTCCGTGACTTCGCGTTGACAAAATTTTACCCGTCCCCCTAAAAAAAATATTTTCACAAAAAAACTGATTTTAATCTATGTATTTTTTTAAAAAAATTTATTCGTCTTATATTAGCATCTGCCAATCTTCCAGTTAGAGCTTGGCAGTTTAAATGCAGGGCTTGACTATCGCTAAGAATGGGAACCCTAACCCAAACCCATTTTTATTTATTTCTTTGTTTTATGTTAGCAAGCAAGAAAATAAAGAAAAATAGCAAAACAAATGAAAAAGAAAACATTGACAAAATTCCTCCTCAAAATTTTCTTTCTACACATTTGATTGAAAATGGTTCATTTGACCCCCCCACTCCCCAGTTTGTTTGGTTATTATTTTTTTATCTATGTATTTTTTGTTTGAATTTATTCGTCTTATATTATCACCTGCAAGTTTTCCATTAATGCTTGGCGTTTTCATCTCGGCAATTTTTGGGTGCTTCTGCGACCTGCCCGATCGTTGCTGACGCGAAGTCATGGAAATCAGGTGCATCATCTATAACAGCATGACGAGTGTTGTAAGTGTTCTACGAAAAATTAACAAATACTGTAAACTCATACAAGTATACAATGTAAACAAATGTACAATGTAAACAACTCTTAAACAACGATTAAATCGATATCAATAACTGAAGTAGGCATCGGTATTCAATGAGTGCTGAAATATGTTTTACTCAAGTTTGCCTAAAAGATTAAACTCTGTGATGGTAAAATTTTAGCTCGAAAACTGGCAGTGAAATAAATTACAAGCTCAAAACTTTACATTAATGTAATTAGGATTATGTAAGTTAAAATGTTATACAACCCTAACCCTAAACCTAACAGGCGTAAGAGACTACTGTGATTACTGAGTATGGTAGCAATATGTTTGATACTATTTAAATCCCTGCATGTTGGTAGTTGGCAAAACAGAAATGGAACTAAAAAGGCAAGTGGTCCAAAACAATAATCTATTTGAGTAGAAAATTATCTGGCATCTGCAGTTTAGGGTGGGATCTTCCTACTAATAAATTTGAGGACATGCATTGCATGGACAAAAATAATATAAGAATGATACGACGAGTGTGTAATATTAGTTCTTAATATTGGTTCGTTCAGATGACATCAGAGGAAGATTAAATTTGGACAGTATATAGTGATGTGTTAACAGTAGACTTCCATGGGATAGTCATATTGAAAGAATAGATGGGATTTCTTTTGTTAGTAGATGTAGAACAGTTAAGGTAGGAGGTTCAGTTCATAAGGAAACGGGAATTCTTATGAATGGAATTGAGAGAAATAAGGAAGAGGGTAATTCTTGCAATTTAATATTTCTGAGTTGTCTCAATTCTCTGTAGAGTTTTCCAGGGCGTATGTGCTTTTTTTAAACTGAAACTCCTTAAAACATTTAGAGGAATATTATTTTAAAATTATTTTACTAGGGATGGGCCATTCTACAGGATGCTAGGCATTAACCAACTATTTCAGAGACTCCAACCAAAGGATATTTTTAAGATTCTAGCTCTCTCTTTAAGTGCAATTATTTATAACTCTCCTGCACTTGGTTCACCAGGTATATTCACCAGGTAGTTTTTGAAATTCTTTTTCATGAGCACAGTTGCTCCTATAATTACTGGAATGATGATCATCGTAAAATTCCAGTTAATTTTTATGTCATACATAAGATCTTAGTATTGTTATCTTCTCTCACTCAGCTAAGAGTAAGCCAGCATCATTAGGGACACTGACTTCAACTAGGGTTTCTACTTTTTCTCACTTGTCCCAGCTTCTTTTACTGTTGTACATAAAACTTTTCTATTTTCTTATCTTCTAAGTGCATGTGCTTTATAAATTACAATTGTCTAAAAATGTTTTTGCTAAAAGATAACAAGAACATGTTTTCTCTTATGTGTGTTCGCATGAGACAATTTAGGGTATAATTATTTGAAAATGCAGACCCACAACCGTTAGAAGATTATAATTACTGTCTGATGTGTGTGCGCATGTGACGTTTTAGATTACCGTTCTCTGAAAATGCAGATTTACACACAGGACAAGAATATGGTTTCTCGCCCGTGTGTGTTCGCATGTGAGTTTTCATATTACTTTTAAGTGAAAATGAGCAGTCACAAACTTGACAAGAATAAGGTTTCTCTCCAGTGTGTGTTAGCATGTGATATTTGAGAGAATTACCGGAAAATGCAGATCCACAAACATGACAAGAGTATGGCTTCTCTCCTGTGTGTATTCGCATGTGATACTTTAAAGAAGAATTAGCTGAAAATGCAGATCCACAAACTTGACAAGAATATGGTTTCTCTCCTGTATGAATTTGCATGTGTTTTTTTAGAGAAAAATTACCCGAAAATGCAGATCCACAAAGTTGACAAGAATATGGTTTTTCTCCTGTGTGTATGCGCATATGAGTTTTTAGATTAGTATAGTGTGAAAATGCAGACCTACAAACTTTACATGAATATGGTTTCTCTCCTGTGTGTGTAAACATGTGTTTTTTCAGATTACTGCTTTGTGAAAATGAACAGTCACAAACTTGACAAGAATATGGTTTCTCTCCTGTATGTATTCGCATGTGAACTTTTAGAGTAGTAGAATCTAAAAATTTAGATCCACAAACTTGACAAGAATATGGTTTCTCTGCAGTGTGTTTTCGCATGTGCTTTTTCAGATGACTATTCTGTGAAAATGAACAGTCACAAACGTAACAAGAATATGGTTTTTCACCTGTGTGTATGCGCATATGCTTTGTCAGATGGCCTTTCTGTGAAAATGAAAAATCACAAACTTGACAAATGTACGGTCTGTCTCCTGTGTGTGTTCGCATGTGAGTTTTTAGATTACCACGCTGTGAAAATGCATATCCACAAACTTTACAAGAGTATGGTTTCTCTCCTGTGTGTATTCGCATGTGATTTTTAAGTGAAGATTTACCTAAAAAATCAGATCCACAAACTTGACAACAATATGGTTTCCCACCTGTATGTATTTCCATGTGATACTTTAAAGAATTACCTGAAAATAAAATAAAGAATCATTCATTGAAAATTCAGACCCACAAACTTAACAATAATATTGGTTTTCTCCTCTGGGTATTATCATGTAACTTTTTAGATGAGCTCCCTTTTGGAAAAGCTGCTCAATAAATCTTACAAAAATATGGTTTCTTTACAGACTATTCATATTAAAATGAATATTTAAAAACTTTACAAGAATATGGTTTCTTATCTTTATGTGATTCTTTACTGAATTGAAAAATCTTTTAATATGAGAGTTTTAATGAAAGAAAAAGAAATGACATCAACAGAAATGCAAGAATGTTCTATTATTTGCACTCAATTTATGTTTTAATAAACTTACGTAAAAAGGTTAATTTTGCTTTTACATTTTATTTCTGGATGCTGAGGATTTTATGCTATAGAAATTTCACACTTACAATATGTAATCGAATAAAGAAAAACTATATACAAGACACGTGTTTATATTAAAACATGATTAGATAAAAATGTGGCCTTCTCATCTCTTATTCTCATTAATAGTGTAAGTAAACAATCACCATAAAACATACATTTTAGAGTTTACAGATCAACTGGAAACTGCATACATAGTGTAAAAGAAAATGTCATGGAAAGATGAAATTATGTGTGTGTCTAATAAATACTTAAAACTGTCATACACCGAGCACCTTCTCTGTCTGTCACCAAGAATTTTTATAAACGTAAGTAAATTACTATTTACTTCATTTTTTCAAGTCAGCGTTCATAATCTTTGTATACTTTAGAATTAGGTTGGGAAACTATTAATTACTTGATTTAGATTAAATAATATTAAATAACATATAAACAAAGTAGAAAGAAATTTCAAGACAAGACTGCGATTCGAACAGAAAACATGTTAAGAATCTTACTTAATATGATACTCTTTCAACTTCTTTATATACTGTTACCAAAACTCGCTCAGACACCAGACGGGTTTTGCAATTTACATAATTCGTTTCTTTTAAACTTCTAACAAATTCATATTTACAAATATACACTTATAACTGCTATTCTCAAATACTTTAATTATTTTAGATTTTATAAGGGTAATTATTTTTGGTAAAATTTTACAAAGGTTTTACATCAATGCAATTTAATTTATACACAAAAGAAACAACATATTTCATTTGGAATTAAATGTAAGACGACATCATTAGTTGTTTTGTTGATGTAACAATATTATTTGTTTGCAAAAGACATAAGAGAAAGAAAGAATTTCGGTTTGAATTAAATGTACGGTGGCAAAATTATTTATTTGCTGTTACATTTGTTGTAGTGTATTTGTCTTTTATAGTATTTTGAATATCAGATTATATTTTTAAATTAGGATTTGTAAATATTTTCATTAAGAAATATTTCATTTCATTTTTAATTTAATTTATATTATTAAATAACAGATTTTAGTTAAATAATGGGGAAATAAGACGTTTCCCACTAGACTTTACTTATTCAGTGAAAGTTATCATTAAATAAATTTCTTATCATTAAATATTGCAAGGGATAAATAAAAATACAATTTTTTAATCAAAGAGAATTATCATTTCACATTTTAATTGAGGTCTTAATAGATTGTGAAACACCTTCATACATTACTTGTTTTGTTTAACTTTTTAATTATTGCAAAAGATTATGTCATTTTTAAATTAATAAGAAATAATATTTTGAATAGCAAAGAGAAGTAAAGATAAATGTCAAACACAATATTAATTATTTAATTGTTTTTAAAAGTTGTTCGGTTTAGGATGAAAATATTTAAAAGTACAAATCTTTGTGATTTTCAGCAATGACACTTGACAATGTTCAAGTAGATATTTTGTTCTCAATTTTCCAAATCAAATCATAAGACGTTCAAGTATTTCTTTAGTATTTCTGAGTAAAATTAATAGTTATCGGATTTATTAATAATTATTAACAATTGTATTTACTAATTATCTTTCGAATAGTTCAAGAACACTGATATTTATCATTCAAAAGACTTTAAAATATTTTCATTTTTTTATACATTTATTTACTGATATTAATACCAAACAATTGGCATGTAATGGTTCACTGTAAATTAGGGCCCAGATTAATAAGGCATCTAAAGTAAGGGGTTGTGCAGTGAGATGCTTGTTCACATTACATTTAAATTTCTGCATGTTGGTACAGTCGCGGAAACAGGGAGGGAATTGAAAAGACAAACAGTTAGAGGTTAGAAGCTATTAGACTTTTCCGGCATCTAAGACCTCTACAGTAAGAGGCGCAGATTTTGCTGATTGTAAGATTTGAGAGAAATAGAGATGGTGAGACGGCATTCAGTTTCATAGTCAGAAAAAAGCATTTTGTCTTTAAATTGTCTCTGTGAAGAAACCTTTAGGCCTCACCAATAGACAAAGGAGGAGTGCAAAGCCGCGCTATGAGCTAAACCTATTTATTCCTTAAACAATTGTAGGTTTGAAAACCTAATATTTTTTTAAGTCTCCACCTATAGAAAGGTTGCAAACGAGAACTAAGGAGGCCTCACTCCCCCAGTGGTTCGGTGCCAAGAAGTTCCAAGTTCGAAACAGGTTTTCCATCAGAGTTTTCATTCTGCTAGGTGGATGATCTAACAAGATCTACAGATCTCTCATCAAGAGGTGTAATCCTGTGCCTGGTTACTATGTAAGGTATTTCTGCACCTACGCATGGGGAAAAAATTAAATATAGTTTTCCTTCTCATAATAGGTAACAATTTGGTTAAATTTAAAGTATAACGTTATGTATGTCAAGAGTGTGCTTAAATGTAACGTTTGGAATGCGACAGTGATTGCTTTGATAATTTCATGGTTGAAACGAGTATGAAAATCAAAGTTAACAAAGCACTAGTTAAACGCATGAAAAAGGGAAATAAGTATCAATTCCTATTTAAATGGGCACCTGATATTATGACGGATGTACAAGAAAGTACAAAGATAGTGTTACAAACTCATCTGCAATGGCGAATATGACAGTGGAGTCATTCATAAAATATCTATTATATTAAACACTACAAAACACGACATACGCCTAAAAAAACGATCAAAACATCCATAACAGGTCCTTGCATGCAGCTAAAAAACATCCGAAAATATCAACATTTGGATAGGCTCACATAAGTTCCAAGGTGTGTACCCACAGAATTCTCATCAACAGACCAGGAGACTACGAGGCAGTCATGCACTCACGAGTCCCAACCATGTCCTCTGATATCAGAGGCAAATGATGGCTGTCGAATGTTTAGAACAAATCTGCTCAAAACAAAATATATCGATTTCTTCTAATAATTTCAATACTTATTTATTCTTATTTCAGCATTTTACTACTCATCCTGATTTCATCCGTTAACCTCACTGTATCTTTCAGATCTTGGACCAGGGAGAATGACTGGTGCTAAATTTTGAAATATCATTATATACAACATATCTGTAGTCATAAATATTGGTAAACAATGCTATTTTTAAGAATTCGCCAGTTGCGTACCAGGTAGTACTTTCGGATATTCAAGAGAACAAAACTACCGTTTATATAAATATGACTCTTCAGCAGCCCGTTCCCTCAAAGTGTGTCTTTTACTTATTTCAGCTTGGGTCTATCACGGATAATTAATACATCTCCTGAATTATTTCATTCGATATAATCATTCTGAATGTGATTCCTGCTAATATGCGTGCAATAAATCAAAGGGAGGCAATTCATCAAAACTGAATGCGATAGTAGTACTAATACAGTTGTATTGTGTATGTAAAAAATGAAAGGCGACAAAAGATTTTTTCTAAGTTTACTAAAATGTTATTAAACAAAATTTGTAAAATATATGTAAAAACAAAAAATAACAGCTCTACAAATTAAAAACAAAGTTGTATTATTTTCATCTAAAAATACGGTTACAAATAACTTCAAAGAAAATGAGGCTAAAAATTAATATTACAATAAAATTAAACAATCATTTAAAATTCTTACATAGTATTTAGCCCTTGAAAAAACTGTAATTCAAATGAAGAAAGAAAACGTCCAATTACTATGATATAAAAGAGAAATCAAAGTGTAGTCTTACAACCTATGCTAATTAACAGCAACAAAAAGAAGTCTAATTTTTTCGGCAATCACATGTAAACAGCCTGAAAAACTTTATGGTAAAAATAAAATAATTATTTAGACTTTAGAGTAAGGATCAGCTTGACATATAAGTTAAACTTAAAATGATCACTTGCTTCCGGCCCATCAGGCAGTTATAATAACTTATTTTAAGGATTTCTAACCATCAGTATGGACTTAGGCAAGCACAGTCTACTGCGGATATCCTAACAGTCATCTCTGAATGCATATACCATACACTGTACAAGGCATATGAAGCTAGGGCAGTAGCACTTGATACATACAACGCATTTTACAAGGTCTGGCATAAAAATCTTCTTATAAAAATTAATTCATATGGTCTTACTGGACGAATATTAAATTTTGCCCCCTGATGGCCATTCATCCAAACATGACATGAATGCAGGTGTATCCCAGGGATTGATCCTTAGACCTTTATTGTTCCTAGTTTTCATAAACAACTTCCCTGCTGACATTGTGTCTTAGATGGGTATATTTGCTGACAACACCACGCTCTACTCTTGTCATGTGGGTAAAACGGATGCACACATATCCGAGGCAATGGCTGAATCCTTAGAAAGTGGCCTTCAGTCTGAAGTTAACCAAATATTTTTAAGAGAGATAAATTTTCTGGCTGTCTTTGAAGAGAAGGTTACAAATCTTGGCGAAATTTTTATGATAGAAGAAACATGTAATAAATTACTTACTTCTCATCATTTAAAAAGTAGATATTATTGTTTAGAAAGACTAAAAATATGTTTGTCTATACATTGTATGAAAAACATACTGATCAAGTTCAGAGTTCTTGACTCAAATCTGATTCTCCCAACGCTTTAAACAAAAAAATATTTTCATTTATTAAGCAAAATGTCAAATTCCCTAATCCGGGTAGCAATATGAACAATAAATTTTTTAAATAATTCAAACAATACGGAAAAGATTCGCACAATGTGAGTGTAACTGGACCATTAAAAGCTATGGACTACATAACCGTTAAAGCTCAATGTCAGCCAAAATATGTAAGCTATTATTTTTCTTATAGCAGAAAAAAATATTCACACCCACAATTGATCTACTGGAAATTTAGAAATGGTCAGATTAAAAGAAAATTACATGTTCTTATAAACACTACGTGGTCCGCAAATAGATGATCATTTTGTGTTAGATTTATATGCGAAACTGAAGTCTAAAATAATGATTTTGTTTACATATAATCGCATCAAAAAAGTAGAATTAGTATAGAGTGTTAAGCTACAATAATGCTGGTTCTTCTGCTGGAACCTCCAATCAAATATTATCCACAGTAAATATTTTGCTTTATTAGCTGAAACGATAAGAGACCGGACAAAATAAGCAAGGTTTAGATGAACGTTTCAGAACGAATAACGGTTATATAAATATTACTTATCCCAGGTGTTATTTCCATTTTGATAATGATTTAAAGTTTTTACAGATGTACATTTTTATCTAAATACTCAAAGAAATTGGTAATGACCCATAAAAAACGCTCATGAAAAACAACAATTAAATAATGGAAATATAACAGAAGTAAACTAAAATGTTTACCAACGTCTTTGTATTACTTATCATCGTAAAAGAAATTAAATAATAATAAGTAGAATGACACGAGTGAACAATAGGATTAAATGGCACAAAGCAAGAACAATTACATAAATAAAACTTAGGGCTGTTCGGGATGTGCGGAGCTTGGCTCCCTCTCCTATAGACATAAAAAAGCCTACCGCTCCCCAATATATAAAAATAAATATTTCTAAATAAGTATTTCTTCTGTTGTTTTCAAGCAAATAAAATTGATTTTTAAAGTTTGGGGAAGCTAGACACCCTCCCCTATAGTTGATAATAAGGAATAAGACCCACGACCGACATATTTTAAAATAAATATCTTTAGTTGCTGATATTGTTTTCATATATCCAGATTAACGGTGGTGGTAGGATTATGTTTTTTTTATGGTGGGGGCTATTGCCACCCGGACTTAAGGTTACTGGTCGAGATTACAGGTATTTTCGTTGGGGCAGTTACCACTCGACTTAGTGGGAGTGGGAGGAGCTTTTGTGAGCTGTTGCGACCCGGAATTAGCATTAGTGTTAGACTTCAAGAAGAGTTGTTCCCACCCCCAACAAAAACATACAACTTAATACCACCCTTCAATTCTATTTTTATGTCTTAAAAGACCATTTGGTCAGAGACTTCATCGGAAATGGATCATCATGTTACGTTCAATTTATATGCGAAATAATGTATTTATTCTGAGTATTTTAATGTAACAGTCTAAAAGTAAAACCTCATTGTTAGAGGGTGTGGGGTATCTGATGGTAATCATCTATATTATATATGTAAATATATATATGTTTTCTTTTTAATTTAACACACTTCATAATGCTTTTCTCTTTATATATTGCATCCAAAATGTAGACAAACTTATTGTGAGATTGTCATTAATATTTTTCCCTGAGACATTTTTACTTAAATTCATGTTTATGGCAGTAGTGGCAAAAATTGAAGGTAGTGACTAGAAAAGCATTTTTTCAGCAACTACAAGGTGAAATAAGATAATACATAAAGAGAACCATTTCGACAACAGTGGCGATTTCTTTCACGGCCAAAGGTCAATTTATTTAATTTTATAAATAAAAATAATAAAATAAAAGAGATAAGGAGTTCTTTTCTAGATTGGTGGCTCCTCTCATTAAATCAATAACAGTATGAAAATCGGACATAAGCAATGTTTGTTGTAAAAAACAAAACAATGGATGGTTGTGCCTACTTAGGGGTGAAGCCTTCGGGGGGGGGGGGTATGATCCGACAGGAGCGAAGTTGGACGAGTGCATTTAAAGTCAGGAATAGGGTAGGAGAGGTAGTACAAAACCTATATTAGTTTCTATCATTCTCTTACAGCACCCACGTATCCACAGATCGACATTCAGGAGTTTGACTCAGAAAAAGACATTGACTCAGAAACAGTCAGACTTGGTTCGGCATCAACAGACAGAAGATAGAATCAGATCGAGTCAGGCAGACCGTGCGACGTTGTTCCAGCCAGAGAATGCCATTCTTGGCATCCGTTCTCCCTTGTTACCAGACTCTGTTGCGTGGGTCGCTAAAGAGCATTTCGTTTTAGTAACCCTATCTCCTGACTACTGCCTCAGCCCCCTTCAGGGTATAGCCGAAAAGATATTTTATATTTCACATATTAAATATTTCATTTTTTCCCCAACAATGTAAACGTTTTAGGACAAATCATATGTGTAAATACGTTAGGGAAAAACTCATTAACATTCTTACTAATATCAGATGTTTTCTAGACTTTTATGATAATTAGAAAAGTTTTCTTTTAGGTGTAAATGTTTTATCGACATTTTCACTAAAGAAATTGGTTACACTTCAGAAAGGAAAGCCCATATAAACAATTTACTAACGGAAAAATAAAAAAATAAAGTAATATTATATTTATTTCGTATTACTTATCAGTTGTAAACAAATTAAATAATAAAACGAAAGCATTTATGAATTAAATGCTACGACATAGGTTTAGCAGAGTCAAGTTAAAAATTCAAGAAAAATTTAGAAAGGCAGCTTCGCAGAAAATTAGACGTAAAAAAAGGGAATCACTTTAACAAATTGCCGATCTCTTTCGGAATCATTTATTATAATTTTATTTTATATTTAATTATTTGAATGGTAGGGAGTCGGTGAATTCTATCATCTTGCATTGACTAAATTTTAATGCACAGAAGACAACAAAACGCCATCATGAATTGATCGAGACTGGTGAACTCATACACTTATTTATTTTTATATATTAAAATTGTCTTTTTAATAAAACTTTTTTTGTGAATAGATTAAATAATCTTCAAAGAATAAATCTTTCAATCAAAACATTTGTTCAAACGTACTTAGTAATTTAGTCAATATTTTCTGTAATTGTATTATTAGCTTAATGAACAAGTTAAACATTTCAACAAGACGAAGAGCTAAAACTTAGCTAAAATGGCGTCTTAAAACTTGTTTTGAATGCATGCCTGCTTCATACAAAAATTATTTTGATTGAAAACCGGACTAAACAAGATTATTAAGGTGGGACAATGGTGACTAATATAGGTGGATGCAACTTTATTTTTAAATAGCGTATATATAATAATATGAAAATACTCACAGCTTCAGGTATTCCTAATGTTAATCTTTATTTTTTGACAGTTTCTAATAAATTAATATTCTGTAATATTCATTTGTGATTTGCATTCCATATTTTATATACACAATTACTTCGTCCATGCTGATAACAGATAACACACTTTGACCTTAGCAAAAAAAGCCAAGGAACTATAAAAATGGTTTTACGACTATGCATTTTTAAATAAATGGAGGAAAAAACAATCACTAAAATTTCTTTTTAAAGTTTGCTGTAAAGAAACAAAAAACTAAAATTATACGAACAATTTTAATTAACAAAACTGAAATCATTTTTATGAGATTTTTTCAATCTTTGATAATAAAGCAAAATTACACTGAAGTATTTTATTTAGATTACAGTTTAAATTAGATTTGAGGTGATGGGAAAAATATAACATATATGTGAAATATTTCAAACATAAAGTATCTTTGGCTGTACTCTGAAAGGGACCGAGGCAGCAGTCGAGATGGGAAAGGTTGCTAAAAAGAAATGCTCTTTAGCAACCCACCCATCAGGGGCAGGTAATAATATGTTCTATGCCGAGAACAGAGTTCACAGCTGGAGCAAAAGTGCACGGTCCGCTATCCACTGAGCTGAAGGACCAGTATTTAATTGCTTCCTACTGCAGCAATATATGGTACAAGGTGGGGAAGAATCAAGCCATCGCCTCTAAAGAAGGAGCATTCTGGCCTAGCAAAAATGGCCTGGGCAGCCCCGTCGGCATTCCCCGGTCAGGGCACCTCAGACAGTAAGCAATAAACTTACTTCCCCTCAAAGAGGGGAGGCAAGGCATTGGAGGGTGCACCTCCTAGGACGACTCAAGACAATATACTTCGGCTAGGCAGATAAAAGGCCACCGAAATGGCCCAGTTCCTGTCGGACTGATTGTCAAGAACGAATCCTCAACTGGTATTACCCCATCCCGATGTCCTCAATCAACCGAAGTTAATGAAAGACTGAACGGAATGGAGCTGAAGCACCTCTGCAAGAGAATGACAGAAACTAAATGTATAGGGTAGTAACACCCTGTGCCACCTTATTTCAGACTCGTCCACTTCGCTAATGGTGGTAACACCCCCCCCCCCACCAACTCCCATCAGTAGGCACAACCATTCACTTTTTTATCACAGAGGAAAGCTGATGAAGAATTTCTTTTTAAAAAATTAAGAAACATTTTACTTACTTTTAAAAGATTAATGATGTATTTGCTCGCATGATATGAGTTGTCGAGGGGAAATTCAAGATGGCGACCAGTAAAGCAGGTTCGCAGAAAACTTCAGACTTAAAAACACAACAAAAAAAAAACACTTCGACAACAGAACCGGTCACTTTCAGAAATAAAATTTAATTTAGTTTAATTTTATTTATTTGAATAACGAACAAAAACATTGATGATTATTTCCAGTCATTTTAAAAATCATTTAACAAGTTTTTTGCACCATTTTTATTTCATTACATTTCAGTAAAATAGAAAAAAAAACTTGCCTGAATTGTTTACGTTACGAAAACTGTAACGGTTAAACGTGAAAAAAGATCATTTTCTTTTTGGCACTTCTGCATTTCAACCGTCACTTGGACTTAATTTGGTTTCCTCTTTTGAAGGCAGGGGCAGACAACCAACCGGAAGTAACCGAATTAGATGTTTTTATTCAAAATGACAATATTAACAGCGAAGAATAACAGCGAACAATGTATCGTTATTGAATGTGAAAATAAATAATAAAAACGTGTTTTTTTATTGTATGAATTAAGACTTTTTCAAAATAGTCAGTGATTTTTAAAACGAAAATTTATCATTTTAATGAATAGTCAGTGATTTTTTTGTATGAATTAAAACTTTCTCAAAATAGTCAAGAGTGATTTTTAAAATGAAAATTCATCGTTAAAATGAATAGTCAGTGTTATAATTGTGGTAATAAGACTGAAAGTTACCTACACGTAGTTCAGCCACGAATGTAAAATGTGCACCGGTTGAAAACCTGATGAAAGGAAATCAACCCGTACCATGGCCACCAAGAGTTGACAAGGCCAAGCAACTAACTTCTTGCACCCTCTGACGTCACTGCATTGCGTGTCAAAACAATGGCCGTCGTAATAACAATAAGAAGGCATTTCGACTTCTCCATTCACTAAATAATCCATCAAAATTCAGGAAATCAACCAATTTTAATTAAATTTTCAGTATTTATTAATTAATGATCACGGAATATAATAAATCCATTACTTTATTATAAAGGTTCGTGCAAATGTATTATTTAATTTATTATTAAACAAAAAACATTGAACTTTTTTTTGTATAATTTTTAAACAAATTTCAAAGTTTGAATTACTTACGGTTGATTGGGTTAGAAGTTTAAATAATAGTAATTCATAATGCAGTTTTTTGCAGTATTTAATCGTGAATAATTATTTTCTTTAAATTTATATTGAATAAAGATCCGTTTCAGGATAAATCGAATCGTGTTCCTTTCTTTTCTTTTTTTACATGCAATTTTTAAAGTTTTCTAATGCTTTGTTTTAAATATTTACAATATCGTATGGTCAACATGTTTTGATATTTTGGATAACTTTAGTAAAGGTGTTTTTTGTTTACAAGAAATAATACATTTGCACGAAGCTTTATAATAAAGTAATGGATTTATTATATTCCGTGATCATTAATTAATAAATACTGAAAATTTCATTAAAATTGGTTGATTTCCTGAATTTTGATGGATAATTTAGTGAATGGAGAAGTCGAAATGCCTTCTTATTGTTATTACGACGGCCATTGTTTTGACACGCAATGCAGTGACGTCATTTTCTAGCCAACCGGCCTGTAGTAACTCTCGGTGGCCACGCCCGTACTCCATAAAATGAATAGACATCCTATCACAATTTATAAACATATATGTATAAACAACCAAGATTTATTTATTTAAAAGAGGCTGGTTTCTGTTATTCTGAGAAAGCTGATCAGAATTAAAAGTTCATTTGTAGCAATTAAGAAGGCTTATAGCCTTTAGGAAAATCAAAATATGAAAGTTCTTTTTTCTGACACCAAAGTTATAATTGTGTCGAAAACTAAATGTTTGCGGGTACGTTGCTCTTTTGTGAAGAAAGCGTAACTAGTTCAAATACATCAATTAAAAAGGCTTATGGCCTTTATGAAAATGAAAATAGGAAAGTTCTTTTTTTTCTTATGAAATTCGAGGAAAAATAAATGAGAAGTCCGAATATAAACAATATGAAAGCTTGAGTTAGGACGAATTAACATGGTAATTCTTTTTGTTGTTGTTTTTGTTGTTGTTGTTTTGTTTTTTTGTTTTTTTTGTCATTATGTCGAAACACATACTTTTTTTGTTTTTGACGGCGGAGAGAAGGATATTTTATAGAATTTTGGATTCTGTGGTTCGTTTTTAACGAGCTGTTTTAGGGTCCTGAAATATACTTAATCTTGACGTTGGAAAAGTCAGCTGATCGACTGGTCGGTCGTAATCAATTTTGTTGGATCGGGGTTTTCCTTAGATGACCGATAGACAGCCGTATTAAATGTCGCTGTATTAAGCGTTAATTTTCAAATTCCTCTTTTCCTATTTTTGATTTTGTATGCGAGGATTAATTGTCTGAATATGACAGCAGGGTGGGCCGTCGATTTCAGAGACGTCCATTCTTCACGCCGGTCCGGGACCTACTCCTGGGCGGGGATAAATTGTCTGAATATGACGGCTGGGTGAGCGGTCGATTTTCAGAGGCGTCCGCATTTAACACCGGTTCGAGACCTTCCCTTTGATTCTGTGTGCGGGGACAAATTGCCCGACATGACGGCTAGGTGGGCCGCCAGTCTCAGCCGACTACTCCTAACGGGGATATTCTCCATGGTTTTGTGTGCGGGGATAAATTGTTTGAGATTGACCGCCGTGTGAGGCGTCCTCTTCCGATGTTCGCTTCCGACGCCGGCCAAGGCCCGTCCCTCCAGAGACGTCCTCTCTTGACGCTCCCAAGCTAGACTCCTTTCCGGGTCCGAGGCCCGTCTCCTCCGAGACGTCCTCTCTGATGCTCACAGAAGCTCGACTCCATTCCGGGCCCGAGGCCCGTCTCCTCAAAGACGTCCTCCCTTGATGCTAACAGAAGCTCGACTCCTCGTGTTTCCTCTCGCTTCGATTTTCCCGCTCTCCTGTATAGCAGCAGCATTCCCTCATTTGATTGATTGAGTCTTTCGCCCACGCCAAGGTATGGGCTGACTCATGCAAGTCTGTCTGCCAAGCATCCTGTTGATCCATTTTTGACAATGGTCGCCGTCTGCACCCCCTTTCTGTAATGGTAGGGGAACATGTGCCGACAAGTCCCCTGCTCCCCTTTTTATGCTTTCTGGGGCAAAATATGTAGATATAACATCAGTGTTAAGCTTTAAGGGGTAGAGCGTAACATCGCGGTAGACTATCGGTCATGAAGACATAGAAGAAAAGGCAAGAATAGAATGTGCGTATTGCACAACTTTTATTCTCGGACTGAAGATACAATTTTGAAAGAACAAATTTGGCGCCTAATTTTCTGTCACGTGATACCTCTGCAGCACAGTAATTATCACGCAGTGCGGTGATCAGGTCAATGGCCTTATCACTACTTGGTTGAGTGGAACTATATTCAGTTGCCAATTCAACATACCCCCTTCAACTGATATATGTTTGTGATGTTTTTTTTTTCATTTTAACACTTTTCACATTCATAGGCCTTAAAACAATTTTTTTTGTTCACAATATAAAAGTTTGTTTGTACATTTGTTGTCATCAATAGTTTTCAAAAGTTTTTTAAAATTATTTTATAATACCTTTATAGGCCTTTAAAAGCACATTTTTTGTTTTAACTATTAAAGAAAGCTTTTTTTTCTTTTTCAGAGTCCCATTAGTAAGTGTCTGAATTTCTCATTTCTAAATCTATTTGCTGGTTTGGTAGATATATCGGCTATGTTTTCTTCACTTGCAACGTGAATTAACTCAATCGTATTATTTTGTAATTCGTCTTGTGACATGATGAACTCTTCAATTAATAAGAGTTCTCTCCCCCTTGTATTAATATCGGTGTAGTTCTCCAATATGGCTGAAACAATAAACATGGTAAATCTATACCTCGTGTTATCGTTCGTTACTTATGACTAACAAGTAAAATAAAACATCACATGGTGGCAGCGGTAAAAGAAACCAGACGGACGAGAAGTCACAGAAAAGAATCAAGATAACCTCACACAGTGAGTAAATTGAAAAAAAAAAAGAATTTCCTTCTTTCTAAAACGAGAAAAAACAAAGGAAGCGCGAAAAAGAAAAAAAAAAAAAAAAAAAATGGCGTCTTCAAATATAACATTACCCGTTCTAGACTGGTCGAACGAGAACAAGCACGAGGCATACAGCGAATGGGTGGATTTTATGTCCTCGTATTTCATAATCAACAATGTTGAAGAAAAGTTGAAATACAACTACATTTTGCTCAGCACCGGACCAAAAGGTCGTGAACTTTAAAAAAATGCTCAGCTTACAAATGAGCAGAAAGAAAACTCCGAGAATATATTTTTAATATTCGAATCCCACATGATTCAAAAACCAAACAAATGGGTCGAACGTTTGGAATTCACGTCAATGCGACAAAATGAAGACACAGTGGACGACTACCTAGTCAAGCTCAACACTAAAGCCGACAGATGTGACTTCGGAAATAATAAAGACGAACGCATCTTAGAACAAATTATTAAAGGGCTCAGGAGCGCTGAGGAAAGAAGAAACCTAATTGCAAAACCAGATTTAACCCTCAAATCAGCCATAGAAAGCGTTAGAGCATATGAAATCACAACAAAAGATAACTCTCGATACAAGGACGCTAACGAAGGGAGAAATGGGGTGTATCACGAAGTATCCGTGAAAAACAAACCCTGCACGAGATGTGGTAAACACCACAGGAAAAGGAAAGAAGACTGCTACGCCTTCAACAAAACGTGCAGAAGGTGCAACGGTTTACACCACTTCGAGGAATACTGCCTAACAAATATGCAAGGCCGGAGAGACTCGAGAGATACTTCTTGCAAAAACAAAATAAGGCAAGAAAATAGCTCATATAAAGCTAAAAAACAAAACCCCCCAAACGGATACAAAAAGCAGAGTTTCCAAAAAAAAAGAATAAATACAACGTCAAAGGAAGACAACGAAACAGACCAAGACGACGATTTATACCTATACGCAATAAATGCAGAGAACGACGACCGTGAAGAAATTTTCGCGAACATAGACTGTGAGGATACAGAAAATAACGAACATAAAATAAAAATGAAGGTCGACACAGGGGCAAACGGAAATATTCTACCTGTTAGAATCTATAAAAAAATGTATCCACAAAATGGCGACAGAAAAATAAATAAACAAACGAATGGTCAAAGGGAACTAACTCATGGACATAAAAAACAAGAGTTAACTACCTTGTGGGCTGCGAATGGTACGAAGATAAACCATTATGGAGCAATAATTTTAAAGATCAAACACAAAAACTCTGCAACTATCAGAGCAAAATTTTTCGTGTGTGATAGCGATGTAACCATACTGGGCCTAAGACCAAGCATCCGACTAGGTTTAGTAACCGTCAACTGCAGCATAACAAAAGGGCACTCACCAAAACAAATTGAAAATATGGAAAACCTCGCTGAGGAATACCCTGACAGATTCCAAGGGATAGGGAAATTCCAAGGCGTTCAAAAAATACATCTTACCGAAGATGCAATACCGGTAGTACAACCGCCAAGAAAATTCCCAGTGCACCTCAGAGACGAACTAAAACAAGAATTACACAAAATGGAACACCTGGGTGTAATAAAAAAGGTTACAGAGCCCACAGAATGGGTCAACGCCATCGCATGCAGCAGAAAGAAAAATGGAAACCTACGGATTTGTCTAGACCCCAAACCGTTAAATAAATACATAATAAGGACACACCATAAAACGCCAACACTAGAAGAAATTTCACACAAATTGACGGGTGCCAAACACTTTTCGAAACTGGATGCAAAACATGGCTACTGGGCAATACAACTTGAAGAGGAATCAAGCTTACTCACCTGTTTCAACACTCCGTTCGGGAGATACAGATATTTGAGATGTCCGTTTGGCCTAAAGATGTCGCAAGACATTTTCCAACAAAAAATGGACCAAATATTGGAACCATGCAAAGGAGCCATAGGTATATCAGATGATATATGCGTGTATGGCAGAACAATACAGGAGCATGATCAAAACCTGTTAGAGACAATGGACACTGCCCGAAAATATGGTCTAGTCTTCAACAAAGAGAAATGCACCATCAGGCAAAAACAAATAAAATTTTATGGTCTCATCTGGGACGAGAACGGATCTCACCCAGACCCCGACAAATGCGATAAAATAAAATCGAAACCAGCACCAACCAACAAGGAAGAACTCCAACAATTCTTAGGTATGATACAATACCTAAGCCCATTTATACCAGATCTCAGCACCAAAACAGCGCCACTGAGGTCACTACTTAAAAAGGATGCAGAGTATCAGTGGAACGAGACGCACGACAAGACGTTCCGAACGATAAAAGATCACATCCACGAAAAACTCTGTCTAGCATATTTTGATCCCAATGCAGACACAACTATCCAAGTAGATTCAAGCATGATAGGACTGGGTGCAACACTCATTAACAACAACAAAGTTGTCGCCTTCGCGAGCAAGAGTCTGACTGAAACGGAATCACGTTATGCAAATATAGAACGTGAACTACTAGCAGTAGTATTCGGATGTGAGAGATTCCACACATACATATATGGAAAAGAAATAATAGTGGAAACAGACCACAAGCCACTAGAAAACATTCAGAATAAGAATATAGCGCAGGCACCCCCACGACTGCAAAGAATGTTATTAAGATTGCAACCGTACGATGCACAGATAAAATATAAACCAGGAAAAGAAATGTGTATCCCAGACTACTTGTCAAGAAATCAACCAACATTAGGTAAGGAAATCGAGCTTGATGTAAACATACACACTGTTGACATTACAGCTCAGAAACAGACCGAACTACAAAATGCAACTGAAGCAGATGACGAACTCAGAAAACTTAAAGAGATGATACTAAATGGATGGCCAGATGACGTAAAAAATACTCCTAAGATAATTAGAAATTATTGGTCACTGAAAGAATGCCTATCCGTACAAGATGGTATGATCACAAAGGGGCAATCCATAGTCATACCCAAAAGTATGCAACAGATGGTATTAATGAGGATCCACGATGCTCACCAAGGCATCGAAAAATGTCAACTCAAGGCACAAAATAGTGTATTCTGGAGAGGAATGTCCAAGGACATAGAGGAGCTAGTAAGGACATGCGAGATCTGCAGAGAATATCAAAGGAAAAATCAAAAGGAAACTATGATTATCAAAGAACATGCAACACGACCGTTTCAGTATGTTGCTGCAGATATTTTTGATTTTAACAATCAACAATTCCTACTGATTGCTGATCAATATAGCAAAATGCCCTTTGTCAAGACGCTGAAAAGCACAACAAGCTTAAATTGCATAGAATACTTCAAAGCAATATTCGCTGTTCATGGCATACCTGAAAGGCTATACACAGACAATGCAAGATATTTTGTCTCCAACGAATTCCACAATTTTGCCACAGAGTGGGAATTCACTCACATCACATCAAGCCCCAGGTACCCACAATCAAACGGGTTCATAGAACGAATGGTCCAAACTGTAAAAAGAACATTCACAAAAGCCAAACAATCTAGAATGGATTGTCAAATGGCCCTTCTATGCCTCCGATCAACCCCACTTGACAGCCAGTTACCATCCCCGGCAGAAATCCTATACAATAGGAAAATAAGAACAAGGATACCAACCTTGCTAAATTCATATACCCCAAAGGATGAGGAGATCAGACAAAGATTGTGCAGCAAAAGCAAAAAACAACAACAATATTATAACAAGAGCGCAAGAGATCTCCCAGAATTAACTATTGGTGGAAAAGTGTCAGTCCTACAGGAGGATGACACCTGGCAACCGGCGACAGTGGTCGACAGATGCACAGAACCACGCAGCTACATTGTCAAGATGCAAGGAGATGGAAGGCTACTGAGGCGCAACAGACGACACTTACAAGAGTTGTACAACCCTCAGAGACAAACAGCTATCAACGCATCCGCCCAAAATACCAGTTGGGACAATATAACATCACTCCCCCAACAACACACAAACTCATCAGAAATCGACACTCTATCTAATATCGACGACAGAGAAATTCCATCAGCCAACCAAAGACAACCAGTGGAGGCAAACCAACGACCCACAAGAACACGGCGAACCCCCCTCAAGTACAAGGACTACATAATGTATAAATAAAAGACAAAATAAATAAATCAATACAAATCGAAAACATCTATCTGAGAAGAGGGATGTGACATGATGAACTCTTCAATTAATAAGAGTTCTCTCCCCCTTGTATTAATATCGGTGTAGTTCCCCAATATGGCTGAAACAATAAACATGGTAAATCTATACCTCGTGTTATCGTTCGTTACTTATGACTAACAAGTAAAATAAAACATCTCACGTCTCTAATGAAATGAAATCTAATATCTACGTGTTTTGATCTTTGGTGATTTACGGGGTTTTTGGCTAAGGTTATCGCGCTCTGATTATCGCAATATAATGAGAATGTATCGATTTTCTCGTTTAATAAATCTGACATTTAAAATTTTTCTTTTATAATAGTTTTCGTATTTATCATATTTGCGTTACATTTTGTCGCTATTAGTATGTCATCTACCCATACAATAATAATTGTATATTTGTCATAATATTGTGTATAAACACAAACGTCTGCCAATGATTGACTAAATCCGTTTTCTATTAGATGTGTGTGTAACAAATTATTCCAATTTCTACCAGTTTGTCTTAAACCATATAATGATTTATTTAATTTGTACACTAATCTACCGGTTTCGTTTTTATTTTCTATTTCAAATCCTTTTGCCTGTTCCATGTAAAGTTCCAAATTTATCGGTGCGTTTAGATAGGCTGATTTTACGTCTAATTGATGTATTTTTAGATCGTATTGTGCCGCGATTTGCATCAACATTCTTATTGAAGTTAATTTTGCTGTTGGTGAGAATGTTTCTTCGTAATCTACGTTTGGCTTTTGGGCATAACCTTTTGCCACTAGTCTTGCCTTAAATATTTCTCGCTGATTTTCATCAGTTTTAATAGTATACACCCATCGTGCTGGGATTAGGGTTTTATTCTGAGGTAATTCAGTTAATTCAAATGTGTTATTTTCTTTTTAAATGTCCATCTCCATGGCCTTCTGCCAGTTTTCGGAACTATCTGAATTCATCGCTTCTTTGTATGTACTTGGTACATTTCTTATGTGGTAACAATAATCTATCGTGTATTTTATTGCGTCATTATTTTCATCTTCCACATAGTAGTCATTAAGATATTTTGGGCGGGTTTTCGTTCTCCCAATATTTTCGGTTACTACTTCTGTTTCGGGTTCAACTGTTTGAATATTTTTAGTTGTAGCACTTTCGTCTGTTTCTTTTATATTATCTTTAAATTTATCTGTAGATTCTGACATGTTTTATTTCACCGGTTTCGGGAAAATACATTAAGTAGACAGGACTACCTTTGTCATATCCTACAAAAATTCCCTCCTTACTTCCAAATAAGTGCATATTTGATATATTTGGTTTATCGCCCGTGAAAAATTCGTATGACGTGATGTTAATACGTCTGTTGTAACATCGGTTACGAATATACGTTGAGGACATTACAGCGTATGACCACATATATTTTGGAAGGTTAGCATGTTTTAGCATGCACCTAGCCATTTAAAAAATTGTGCGCCATGCTCTTTCGATCGTACCATTTTGGTGGTGGGAGTAGGGCGCCGATTTTTGATGATGTATCTTATTCTTAATTGGTAGCGATTCGAAGATTTTAGAAGTAAATTCCGTGCCTTGATCGCTCCTTACTGTTTTTATATTTCCATACGGGGCAACGTTAGCTATAAATCTTTCGAAGGCTTTCACTGCGTCACTTTTACTTTTCAACATGCAGGCGACTATGACACCAGAATAATCATCTATACACCCTAATACGTACTTAAAATCATCCTTTGCTATGGGGTCTATCGGTCCTGCTAGATCAATGTGTACTAGTTCGAGTATTTTTGTTGCTCGTTTGTCAGGTATTTTATTTTTGAATTGGGGCATTTTTGCCTGTGGGCACACTTCACAATTACATTGTTTTTTGACACTAATTTGTATACCAGAAACGGTTTTTTCTAATTTAATTATATCGTCGATGTTGCAATGTCTTATTATGTTATGCCACTTTTCTAGCGAATGTTTTATTTTCTTCGGAGAAGTTACATTATTTAAATAAGATAGTTTACCTTTCTTATATAAATTAAATTTAGTTCCATTAGTATTTAATGCTGCAGAGTTAGGTTTAAATTCAACGTAAGCACCCTTTTCTGTCGCCGCTTGTACTGAAAAGATATTATTATTAAAAGAAGGTATATATAAAGCGTTTTTAAGATGTTATTATGCATCCTTCCATTCGTATCAGTCATTTTAATAGAAGCATTCCCCCTTTTTAGCGCCAAATTATTATATCGGCTTCCATCGGCTAGCTCAACAATATGGCGAGTGGAATCAAATTCTGTAATGGTGCTGTACAGTTTTTGAGTCCGCCTGTAGCCAAGGAACTTCACTTCCCATAATTCATACTTTTTTTTATATTCCTGAAACATTAGTCTGTGGTTTGCATAGCTGGGCCCATAACCTGTTAAGCTTTGAGGGGTAGAGCGTAACATCGTGGCAGACTATGAGCCACGAAGACATAGAAAAGACAAGAATAGAATGGGGTAACAATAATACGTGCGTATTGCACACCTTTTATTCTCCGACTGAAGATACAATTTTGAAAGAACAAAGTTGGCGCCTAATTTTCATGTCACGTGATACCTCTGCAGCGCAGTAATTATCACGTAGTGCGGTGATCAGGTCGATGGCCTTATCACCACTTGGTTGAGTGGAACTATATTCAGTTGCCAATTCAACAGTCAGTGATTTTAGTCAGTGATTTTTTTTATTGTATGAATTAAAATTTTATCAAAATAGTCAACAGTGATCTTTTAAAACGAAAATTTATAATTTAAAACGAAAATCCAACAAACAGTTAACATCGTTTTTTTTTCATATATATATATAATTTCACTTCCGGTTGATTCGATGGAATGAATGGAACTCTTCAATTATTAAGTCAAAGTGACGGTTGAAATACAGAAGTGCCTTCTTTTTCTGTACAAAATGAATAAAATCAAATATGATTTTCGTTGTAATTTAGAAAAATGTGTTAATTAAGTTTTAATATATACATTCAATGTACGCGCATTGATGCCATCTGCGTCATCAAATATGCTGAAGCCACGGCAATGTGCGCTGATATTAACATATTGTTTCTGATTTTTTTAGATGAGGATTGATTTTAATTTGTATTATTTGTATTATTCGGACTACTGTTCTCATCTTGAGTGTTATTCTCACAACGTTTCGGCCGATGTAACCTTCTACCTTCTTCAGCAGTATCTTGTCGAACTCGGGAAACCTTTAGTCAAACTCCCGAATGTGTACGGAATTTCGAACGAACCCCTTTTAATTTATTCACGGGCGTAGCATGCTTCCGTCAGCCATGACTGGGTAGTAGTCTTACGTAATTCGCAATTGTATTGAGCCATCAACCTTCAGAATACAGAGACGACTGTCACTTAGAACTGAATGTACTTAATACTTTATCCGTTACGCCACGGGTGTTTGTACAAAATAATAAAAAGATTACTTTAAGATAGGAAAATTGTTTTCTTGGGAAATTATTCTAATATAGTTAACAGACAAGAAATCGAAAAAAATACAACAAAAATAAAGGCAAATACAACAAATAACTTTTACCAAATGCAATAATTTGTATTTTTACTTTCAGAAGGGAATTCCTTTTGTCTCAATTTTTTTTCAATGTATTTTCGCAAATTGTTATATAAGAATGTCATCGCATGCAATGTTTGTTAACCTTTGGAACTTCCGGTAATTATCTGCCCTTAAACTTGTAGCAGTCATAGAGTAACTTTGTAATGTGAATCAGTGTCCCTGTGAGATGGTTTGGCCAATCAGCTCGCATTGGTACTATTCGTTCCCTAAGGGACTACTTGAGTTCCCTTAGGATATGCGGACGATCTCCAGACGGTACCCAGGGCGGATCGCCTCAGCCTCTCTCCTGCCTCCTCGTCCACTTGACTCTCACGGTGCTTGCTATCTTCGCCTGAAGATATTTGAACTTCTACTTTCTTTCGGACACTGTTCTACGTTTCTTTCTACCTATACCAAACGGTATAGGTAGCCTCAAATATACGAATAAACCCCTTTCGTGTGTTGTAAAAAGGTTTCGTTTGTTTCTCCAATTCAATTTCGTGTCGTTAAATTAAGAATAGGGGATAACAAATCCTCTATTCTTACAAACTGTCTCCACTTCCTGCCCCCACTTGTAATGGCGTCTCATGTAAATAAAGTACATATACGTTTACTCTCTGTCTCTACTTGTTTAAAAACAAGACATTTTCGACCGGCGACAACATAACACAAAAGTGTGATATTTTTGGAGTTTGAAGAGAAGAGTGTGAGGTTTCCAGTGTGTTTTAAAATTAGTTTATTGAAAGGAAGTTTACTTTTTATTGTTGTTTTAGGGTTACGTGTGTAAAATCACTGAATGTAAGCACTCTATCTATGACTTTACTCCCACGTTTAATCACTGTCAAAATCAATGCCGAAATAAACTCTGAGCGTACTAGTTTTTCCATACTGTTGGGAAAACATATCATAAAATATGAAATATGTCTCCTGGCTATACCCTGAGGGGGGGGGGGCGAGGAAGCAGTCGGGGTGAAGGGGTACTAAAAAGAAATGCTCTTTAGCGACCCACTGAACAGGGTCTGGTAACAATGAGTATCAATGTCGAGAACGCATCTCTCTGCTGGAGCAAAATCGAACAGTCTGGTCTCCACTGAGCCGGAGAACACTGCCTGACTCTGTTTACATCTGCCTGCCTGTTGCAAGAGAATGGTAGACCCTTATATAGGTTTTGTAACTACCTCTCCTACCCTATTCCTGACTATAAATATACTCGTCCAACTTCGCTCCTGAAGAGTCACATAACCCCGAAGGTTCCCTCCTCATCAGTAAGCACAAACATCCACTTTTTACAATACAACAGAAACTGTTCTATTAAAAGCCAAATTTCATTAGAAAGTCTTTTATCCATTTCACATGCTATGTGAACATGCTCAACTTCCTTTTTTATTGTTTCTTGTGTTCTGCTGAATCCGGGAGTGGAGGGCAAACATTTAATTAACTGACATGTATGTTGAAAGGGTAGGGGGTAAGTCCCTTAAGGCGAAAATATGATATTCTAACGAGTACATGGTACTTCTGAAGAGGGTGTCATTCCTAAAACAATAACAGGTATTATTTTTGTAATTTAACTCTTGTAGCTTCCTTTATAAGCAACGTTTATCGGTTTTTGTACTGGTTAATGTAGGTTTATTTATACACAATTTCTATCTTTTTTTGCTCTGGTGAATGTAGCTTTCTTCATAGAAAAGGTGTATCCCTTTCTGTTTTGGTGAATGTGGGTTTCTTTATGGACAACTTTTACTCTTTTTATTCTGGTGAATGTATCTTTCTTCATGGACAGCTTTTATCATTTATTTTAATGTAGCTTTCGTTATGGACAAAAGTTATTTTTGTTTTAGTGAATGTAGCTTTCTTTATGGACAACTTTAGTCTTTTTTGTTCTGGTTAATGTAACTTTCTTTATTGTGATAGTTAATGTAGCTTTCTTTATGGGCAACTTTTATCTTGTTTTTGTGAATGTAGCTTTCTTTATGGACAACGTTTATCCCTTTTTGTTCGTTACCTAATCCGACATATACAAGACTTTGCTTCTTCTCTTCATAGTTGTAAACCCCCCAAAATGCATTTAGTTAAGGCTTACCATCAGATTCCAGTGAATCCAGCCGACATACCCAAAACTGCAATAACAACTCCATTTGGAGCTTTTCAATTCGTTACTATGACTTTCGGCTTGCGAACCGCGGCTAGTAGCTTCCAATGTTTCATGGACGAAATAGTGCGAGATCTTGACTTCGTCTATAACTACATAGACGACATTCTCGTGGCAAGTATGAGAATTAACCCCGGTAAATATGTTTTTGGTGCTTCATCACTAGTTTTCTTAAGCCACATTATCATGACTGAAGGCATATCTCCCTTGCCTGAAAAGATAAAGGCTCTACAAGACCTTCAACCACCTACTTCACTTCGCCAACTAAGGCATTGCTTCGGTCTGTTAAACTACGCTTTATGTTGATCTTCTGTCTATCCTTTCCGTTAAGTAAGATGAAGGAGAAAAATAGGCAGATTTCACTGGATGATATTCAGCTGAAAGCTTTTAATGATTTGAAGGAAAAACTAGCAACGACATCCTTGCTTGTAGATCCTGTGTCCGATGCCTAGTTTTCACTGGTCATTGATGCATCAGGCACAGCTATAGGGAGTGTTGCACCAGCGGCACCAAGGTCAACTACAACCTCTCACATACTTTTCGAGACAACGGAAACTGGCAGAACAACGTTTGGCTATGAACTTCTGGCAATGTACCTTGCAGTGAAACACTTTCAGCATTCACTCAAGGACTGTCAATTTGTGATTTACACTGATCACCCTCCACTTACATATGCACTGCATGCTTAGCCAAATATATTCCTCACGAAACTCGCCATTTGGATTTTGTTTTGACATTTACGAACGATATCCGACATATATCTTGTGAATAGAATGCTGCAGCAGACACTTTGTTCTGCCGTCCTATCAATTCTCTGTTTTCACTTTCGAATATTGACATACAACAACCGCATCTGGACACTTTGGATCTGTCGTTACCTGAGTTTGCAACTTACAAATTCACATACCTGCCAATGCCCACTTCAGACACGCAGATCTGTGATACCTCAACAGATTCACCTGGCCCGTCTGTTCCACTGACTCATCGTAGGGCTGTCTTTGATACCCTTCACAACTTGGTACACCCCGGATTCAAAGCCACAGTGAAGCAGATTTCGGCTAAATTTTTCTGACCGAATATGAGGCGTGACATCACTGCCTGGATACGTTCCTGCGTAAACTAGCATATCCGTGCACCCTTTGAAACATTCAGTATCTCAGATGCTCGGTTCAGCCATGTTAACATTCATCTGGTCGGACTATGGCCGGCTTGTCAAGGATTTACTTATCTCCTGACCTGTATTGACCGCTTAACATGGTGGTCTGAAGCTATTTTCCAAACATTTCGGCTGAATCCATAGTGAGCCCTTAAATCGCGTTATGGAGTTTCCACTACTAGTACCACCGACTGTGGTGGACAGTTTGAATCCCATCTATTCCAGGATTTTAGGGATTAAACGTACCCATACAATTAGTTTCTAACAGGATGATAGAACACTTCCATCGTCAATTAAAAGCTGTATTTTGTGCTTATGCTGACCAACGGCGATGGAGCGAGTATATACCTATTATCCCTCTTGGCTGTAACGTTTCGATCAAAGAGGAACCTAACCCTAACCTTTGATACTCTCATGGATTACCTCTATCGTTGCCAGGTCAGATGCTGACCACTATAGATTTAATGGCAACAAATCCAGCTTTGTAAACAAATGGACAGCAAGCTTATTTTAATAAGCTCCTACCTATGAAACCTAGGCAAGAGACAATAAAATCTTCGGCTCCTAAAGGCATTTTGTCATGGACTCACGTATTTCATAGAAAAAACTGTGAAAGCCCGTCTTACTCAACCTTGTATTGGTTATTATTGCGTGCTTTCATGTAGTTACAAATTATTCACACTAGACATGGTAAAAAAGAAACTGTATAAAAGGGTAAAAGGTGCCTTTTTAGATACAAAAACACAAGAACCATATTTTCCTCCTACATACACATTGCATGAACCCACGCTTACAACAGTAAAAGTGAACACACCTCTAAAAGACAATTACGTCATTATTACATGCAGTGGTCGGCGAGTAGATTGGCCCAAAATACTGTGTAAGACTATATATATAGAATGAGCTTTTTTGACTCCTTGTAATCTATTATACAATTATGTCTTTTCACAAAAAATACTGTAACAGTTGTTTATATCAAATCGTGCTACAGCAAAATTGCAAAAGCTAACCATGTTCATAACCACATATCATGAGAAGTAGTTTCAAACAAGGATAAGTCTCGAGCCAAAAATAATTCATCAGATGACACACATTTTGTTCGAGACACGAGGAGTTATCTGTGATATCAACAATATCCTAATAAGTGAAAGAAACAAGCAAAAGCATAGCCAGCTTTTTAAGTAGATACTTCAGAAAATGAAGGCCTTAAGAGAAACACTGAACGTATAATGTGTATTTTCTATTAAAAACATAAAGTTTCGGGGGACACTGCTCCTATATTTCCGGCAATCTGTTAAGCTGCGTCTCACTGGAGGTATTTACATTCTTTGTTTTCGCGGACAGTGTAAAGGGTATCTGACAAAAATATGTGGTATCCAGACATTAAGTGGCTCAGGCTTTCAACCGCTGAATAGCAAAACCTATTTGTTTGTAGGCCAGCCATTTTTTTAATCCATTTGTGAGTAAGCTTTTGTTCTGTCCGGCTACAAGACCAAAGCTTATTCAGAAATGAATTCCTGTGTGTGTTTGCATGTGATATTTTAGAGAAGAATTCTCTGAAAATGCCCTTCCACAAACTTGACAAGAATATGGTTTCTCTCCTGTATGTGTTCGAATATGATTTTTTAAAGAAGAATTCTCCGAGAAAGCAGAGTCACAAACTTGACACAGATATGGTTTCTCTCCTGTGTGTGTTCGCAGGTGCCTTTTTAGATTACTGTTCTGTGAAAATGAAGAGTCGCAAAATTGACAAGAATATGGTTTCTCACCCGTGTGTATGCGCATGTGCTTTGTTAAACTAGAATTTTCTGAAAATTCAATCCCGCAAACCTGACAAGGATATGGTTTTTCTCCTGTGTGTATGTTCATGTGTTTTTTTAGACTGAAATTCCTGGAAAATGCAGATCCACAAACGTGACAAGAATACGGTTTCTCTCCTGTACATTTTGGCATGTGATATTTCAGATCAGAATTTCGTGAAAATGCACATCCGCAAATTTGACACGAATATGGTTTCTCTCCTGTATGTGTTCGCATGTGATTTTTTAGATGAGTATGCTGCAAAAATGCAGATTTACAAATTTTGCAAGCATATGGTTTCTCTCCCGTGTGTGTTCCTATGTGACATTTTAGATGAGCCTTCCGAGAAAATGCAGCTCCACATATTTGACAAGAATACGGTTTCTCTCCTGTATGTATTCGCGTGTGTGCTTTTAGACATGATATATCTGAAAATGAAGATCCACAAACTTTACAAGAATATGGTTTCTCACCAGTATGTTTTCGTACATGCCTTTGTAGTTTATAGCTATGTGAAAATGCAGATCCACAAACGTAACATGAATATTTGTTCTCTTCCATGTGTGTTTTCATTTTAATGTTAGGTTATCATTCACTGAAAACAGATTCTCACATTTACAAAAATTTCCATTCTCCTCTCTGTATTTACAAGCAGATTTTTAAATATAAATTCGCAAAGATTCAAATCCACTAACTTTATAAATATATCAGTTCTTTTTTATGTGTATTTCTGTATTTGTTTACAAATTGGATTTCTCAGAAAATATAGATTTACTCTTCAAATGGCCTTTACTTATTTCTTAAATACTATTTATCTCAGAAAGTTATATTTGTGTCTCACAGAAAACTATAGCAGCATTTATCTAGCAGAGATAAAGATTTCTTTTCATTTTTTGTCCGAATTGGAAAAATCATCATTTGCTAGTAGATTTTATATCTGTAAAGAAAAAACGAAGAGGTTACATCAACAGAAATACAAATATTTTCTGTTATTTCATTTCGTTTAATTTACAATAAACCAATTCAATAGTTTATTTTGCTTTTAAAGTATTATTTTAGTTACACAGTATTATTTTGCCTTTACAGTATTATTCTATTGTAGAATGAACAAAAATAAAAATTGTAAAATTATAAATCAAAATTAAAACCAGTAATTTAAAAAATAGTTATATTAGAAAAAAGATGAAAGATATTAAAAGATAATAATAAAAAAAATCATAAAAGCAATAAAGTAGATATTTGAAAGTAATTTGAAGATAAAAAATCTATACTAAAGAGCAACGAAAAAATTTTAAAATTATAATGATACAAAAAAATATTTTATAATAAGAAAATATAAGAATTATGATAACTTAGAAAATAATTAGAAAAGAATTAGAAAAATAAATAAAAAATTAAAATGATACACAAAAACTATAAAAATAGAAAAGTAATAGAAAAACATTAATAATTTGAAAAATAGAAAGAATAATGATAATTAGAAAAATAGAAAAATAAGGAAAAATATATTTCCAGACAAATTGTAAGCAATATCCTAACCCTATGTTGATTTTATTATGCTACAGTAATATTTTATTTAATTAGAATTTATTATATGAATTATATATTAAGATATAAGATGTGGCTTTTCTTTATTCACGTTTACTGTGTAAGTAAACAATCTCCATAAAACATACATTTTAGAGTTTACAAATAGACTAGCAATTGTAAACAGTATAAAAGGAAATGTAATAGAAATATGAAAGCATGTAAAATTATGAAAAATACAAATTAAAACTCATAAATTCAGGCATAGAATAATTTAGGACTTATTTTTTTGTTCGCATCTCAACAGAAGTACACAAGAGCAGGAAAGAGTTTCAGTTCGAATTACATGGTTGTAGCAAATGGTAACACAATAAGTTGTTTCGTTGTTAAATCTATGCACCATTTGTTGTAGTGTCTTCGTTTAAAAATATCAGTTTATATTTTGAAAATACGATTATTTTATATTTTTATTAAGAAATCAAAATTTTATTTTATAATTATATTAATTACATTTATATTTTTAATAACTGCTTGATATTTTCTGTGAATTATCTTTTCAGAATATTTCGAAAAGCATATATTTATATACGATAAGTAAAAAATAATTATCAAACATTTGTTTATATTTACAATACAATCCTTTAATTATCTTAAACTTACTTAAATACAAAAATGTTCACAAATTCAGAATGTAAGTAGATGTAGAAGACTTGAAGTTCACAAAAAAATAGGAAAGAAGTTATAATAGACTTGAGAGATAGATAAATAAAGATCTGGCCAGAGACATCGATTTAACCAAGAAAAAATGGAATTTTTATTTAAAAGTATTAAAAAAACACATGCTCTTCCTATACATTAATCCTGGTGGCAATATAAAAAAATAAATTAGAAAAAATACTTTTCGTGCAATGTGAATGTAACATTACCGTTAAAAGTCCTATTATAGTTTACAAGACTAAATTTTTCCGTGAATACTTACATCTTGGCTGCAAACCGTTGGTGAAAGGAAGGCTCCCTTAGTCCTGATCGACAAACTTCCTACAGTTGGAGTCTCAAACAAAATATCCGGTTTGCAAACCTAAAATTGCTTAAGGAGCAGATGGGCTCTGCCTATCGCCCGACCTTTGCACTCCTTTGTCTATTAGCCAGGTGCAGAGGTAATAGTACAGGGACACCTCAAAGACACCCAATGCTTGGACTTATTTCCTGACTAGGACAATAAATGCTGTATCTCTTTCACTCGATCACGGCAACTTGCAGAAAGTTTTTTGTCACTAAGTCTCACATGACTAGTCTGGGTCACTCTTGTTCTAACAGGTTGAGGGTACAAGTTAGACAGCTTGTCTGACTGCTGTTTTCGACTGATAGTGTCTTGGATTCTCTAACTATACAGACGTAGCTGGTAACTTCACATACAGTTTCTTCACTCCCTTTCACAGACTGTCACTTTCCCAATCCACCTCCCTGATCGTCTGAACCAGTAAGCCTCACTTCTCGACCTGTTCTTTACCTCACTGCCCGAGGCTTGTGCGATGAATGCCCATAGCCTGCTCGGGAACGCTGATCACCTTGTTGTTATGATTAATATCACCCATAAATCTCGTCCTAAACTGATGAGCTGTTGCTCAAAACGACGAGATACTACACGTGGGCTGACTGGGAATCCATCAGAGATCACATCCTCATGGAGTGAAACTTTTTCTCTCGCTGCTGATCAGTGCCCAAATGAGGTAACCAAATGGGTCAAAGCAGGCATTGAAGCACATGTACTCATGTCAAAAAGCTTACAGCAAGCCCCACACTCTACAATGGTTCACTTAGAACTGTGCAGCTGCTATTGCTCAGAGGCAGCACGTATTCCAACAATTCAACCGCCACAAGTCAACTACAAATAGACAGAAACTTTTACCGATAAGAAATCATTGTAAGACTCTAATAGATGAAGCAAAGAGAAGGTATAAAGAGATGACCAGAAAACGCATTCAGACACAGAAACTAAGTACTTGTGATTTCTGGAAAATCTACAATAGTATGGTGAACAATGAGCAATCAATAATTCCCCCGCTATCCAACCACAATGATGTTGTTTGCACAGCAACTGATAAGGCTGAACTACTTGTCCAGCATTTTGCCTTGAACTCCACTTTAGACACTGCAAATCACTCCCTCCCAAATTTCCTAATGCGGGCTGAAGCCACACTTGACAACCTGGCCATCAGCCCATTTGAACATCATAAAATATCTTAACACCACCAAAGCATATGAATCTGATCTTATACCAGTAATAGTAATAAAGAAATGCCCTGCTGAACTGGCCACTGTCCTCTCAAAACTCTACAACAAATGCCTTTCCGAATCTTGCATTTAGTCATCTAAACTATTAATTTAATTTCTTTAAAAATGTAATCAAATATCTTAACAAATAAATCTTTCATTGAATTTTTTTTTTCGAACGTATTTAGTTCAATTAATAATTACTAGGATATCTACATATTATTAGCTTAATAAAAATAAGATATTTTTTAAACGATGGAGGGCTAAAACTCAATTTAAATTGTTGTAAAACTTGATGTACATTTATTAAAAACAAATGGTGCTTCTACAAAATTTAAACCGAACCGAACCAACCCAAACCGATTTTTCCAAACCAAATATTAGGTTAGGATTAGTTTAGGGTTTTAAAAGTCCGGTTCAAATTCACTGTAAATAAAAAAAACTAAAATGTATGAGAAAATTATTTTATTTGCGAAATTGAAATAGTAATTTTCGTGATTTTGTTCTTATTTTTCTGGGTAATTCAAATTGGCACTTTTGCAGTTTAGGGATGAGTCGAAATTTATTTGTTTTCATTTTAGAAGAGCTCCAATAGTGTAAGGGGTCGACAACTCTCTTTTTGTTTAACTTTTAAGTACATAATTTATCCGAAAATGAAAAATATGTATTTTTTATAAGAAGTAATGCAAATTGAATAATTGATGAAACATTTATCGAAGAAATTAAAATTTGTGAAAATCAATAGTATATTAATAGAACATTTATTGAATGAAATAAAATTTGGGAGAATAAACAGTATATTTTTTCATTTCGGAACGAACAGTCATCTTGTTTGGTTTTACACGTATTCTTTTTTTTTTTACAGTCTAAAAAAATAATTTTTCTCTTAAAAAAAAGAGTTGCCGACTCCTTACACTGTTATTGGAGCTCTTCTAAAAGGAAAACAAATGAATTTCAGTCCGTCCATAATCTGCAGAAGTGCCTTCAATTTTATTTAAAAACTACAATTCGTAAAAAACCTGTAATTGAATATATTCCATAAATAAATGTTATATTACATTCGTATGGGCTTCCATATGTGTTCCCGAAGCCGGAAGTCGTTAGCTGACATGTATTAAAACTGGCCATATCTGCCACCATTTTGTATTCCTTTTTTAGTTGAATAAAGCTTGGCTACCAAGTAACACATGTTTTTTTATTACAATTTATTCAACTAAAAAAAAACAACTTTTTTTGGGGGATGTCTACCACGGTACTTAGATGGATGTGACATGGAAACCAAAATGCCTAGACATTGATCCTAGTCTACCGACAGCTGCCAAGGAATACCGACACTGGCGTGCAATATTAAGTAATTACCTTGAAGATTATGAAGATAGGGTACCGAACAAATACAGAGCCCTGTTAAGCTGTGTGAGCTCTAATGTTTATGAATTTATAGAGACATGCACGAACTTTGATGTTGCTATAGCAAAGCTAGACAGCTTGTTTATTAAAACACCGAATGAAGTCTTTGCAAGACATATACTAGCAACCAGACGGCAGAAGCCGGGAGAAACGATGAACGAATTTTTCTGAGAATTGGAGAAACTAAAAAGGAATTGCAACTTCCGCGACCACAGTGCAGAGTGTGGCGACAAGGCAATGCATGAAACATTCATTTCTGGAATATCCTCGCCTTCAATACGACAGCAACTCCTGGAAAATAAAACGCTGGACCTTCTGACAGCGTACAGTCAAGTCTCTGCATTGGATATAGCCCAGCGTAATAGTGATGCGTATGCAACTCCGGATACCTACCTGGCTACGGTCGTGGACCCAGGATCACTACGGGTATGTGAATGTAGTTCTAGTCCTCAAGTTCCTCCCAGTGAATCGGCTACTGCTGCAACATATAAGAATCGTAAATGTTTCTTTTGTGGTTTCTCCTATCATTCAAGAGATAGCTGTCCCGTCCGCGAGGCTACTTGCAATAAATGCTCCAAGAAAGGACATTATGCCCACGTGTGCAAATCTAAATCTTCAAGTCTAGTGGCAACATTGGTCGGTTCTCACTTACTGACCACATTTACCAACATATCACAAGGACTGGTGCCAGCTGCAAGGCATGTGACTATTAACGGGACAAGATTAAGTGCTCTCCTGGATTCTTGCAGTACTGACAGCTATCTTAACAAAAGAATTGTACAGGAATTAAAACTAAAAGTTTATCCGTCCAATAAAGACATTTTTATGGCTCAGAAAACCTTGAATACTCGTTCCAAGGGCTATGTTGTTGTTAGCCTAGCTCTCGATCTTAATAACCAGTTTTACATTGCTACACGGCTTGGTATTCTGAAAAATCTGTGTTCTGACTTAATACTTGGCCAGAATTTCTTGCGTCAACATCAAAGTGTAACTTTTAAATACGGTGGGCTCCATCCCGAGTTAACTATGGATAGAGCTCCCCCCTTTGTGCATTGGCCACAGCAAAAATATAAAAGCCGTCTCTTTTTCAAGACGTTTTAGCAAGGACGATCAGATATTCATTGCAGAGGAAGTTAATCATCTACTCTCTGAGGGCATAATCGAAACCAGCATATCACCATGGCGAGCCCAAATAGTGGTAGTGAAGGACCCTACCCACTGACATAAAAAGCGGATGTGTGTGGATTATTCACAAACAATTAACCAATACACTAAGTTAGATGCCTACCCATTGCCAAGGATAGACGACATGGTGAATGATCTTGCAAAATACAAGGTATTCTCCACTTTTGATCTTAAAAGTGCCTACCACCAAGTGCCGCTGAATGAGGCTGATAAAAAGTATACCGCATTTGAGACAAATGGTTGCTTGTATCAGTTTTGTAGAATTCCATTTGGAGTTACAAATGGGGTCGCTGCCTTCCAGCGGGCTATAGACAGTATAGTAAAAGAGGGGAACCTGCGTGGTGCTTTCCCGTACCTTGACAATGTAACAATTGCAGGACATACTCAGGAGGAACATGATGAAAATGTAAAGCAGTTCCTAGACACTGTCGGTCGGAGAAACCTTACTCTTAACCAATCAAAGACTGTAAAGTCCGTGCCTTCTATTAACGTGCTGTGGTACTGTGTTGGGAATGGTGTCATCAAGCCTGATACAGAGCGACTTCGCCCATTAAAGGAGCTTCATCCACCCGAGAACTTAAAATCACTTAAATGGATAATTGGAATGTTTGCGTACTATGCAAAATGGATACATGAATTTTCTAACAAAATTGAACTGCTAAAAAATGCAAGAAAATCCCCATTGGATGAGAAGGCCTTGAAATCATTCAACTTGCTGAAAATAGAATTGGAAAAGTCTACTCTGCAGACAGTGGATGAAAACTTGTCCTTTGAGGTAGAGTGTGATGCGTCCGATGTTGCGATTTCTGCCGTTCTTAATAGAGGAGGACGACCTGTGGCGTTTATGTCTAGAACACTACAGGGCAGTGAACTAAAATACCACATCGTAGAAAAAGAAGTGACTGCCATTATTAAGGCAGTGCGTAAATGGAGCCACTATCTGGCACGAAGCCACTTTACTTTGATTACCGATCAACGGTCAGTAGCCTTTATGTTCGATACTAAAAGACGTACGAAAATTAAGAATGCAAAAATCCAGGAATGGAGACTGGAACTTGCCGCATTCAGCTACACTATCAAGTATCGTCCTGGTAAAGATAATGTGGTCCCTGACACATTTTCCCGAGCATACACTTGTTCAACCTTTAATACATCTACACTCGCTGATCTCCACAATGGACTGTGTCATCCGGGGATAACTCGACTGCTTCATTTTGTAAGAGCAACGAATCTCCCCTTTTCAAGAGAAGAGGTAAAGAAGATGCGTGCTTCTTGTAGGATTTGTGCAGAGCTAAAACCTCAATTCTATCGCTTACCAAAAAGAACTCTTATAAAAGCAACAAAACCTATGGAACGACTTAGTGTTGATTTCAAAGGTCGTCTGCCTAGTGTATCGACTAATTGTTACTTATTAATTATAGTTGATGAATACTCTCGTTTCCCTTTTGCTTTTCCATGTTCCAATATGCATGCAGCAACAGTGATCAAATGTTTAGATTTGCTATTTAGCCTATGTGGAATGCCAAGTTACATACATTCAGATCGAGGCACATCTTTCATGTCCAAGGAGCTGAAATCTTATCTCTCCAGAAAGGAGTTGCCACTAGTAATAGCACTCCTTATCATCCAACCGGAAACGGATAAGTAGAGAGAATTAATGGCATTATATGGAAGGCGATTCGTTTAGCTCTTAGATCGCATAACCTGTCTGACAAGCATTGGAGCCTTGTACTTGTCGAGGTGCTCCACTCACAGAGATCGTTGTTGTGTACGGCAACTAACGCCACACCGCATGAACGTTTCTTCGCATTCCAGTGCCGTTCCTCCCATGGAAACTCACTTCCCTCTTGGCTGATGACTCCTGGACCTGTACTGCTAAGAAGTTTGTAAGAAACAAAAACGAACCCTATGTAAACCAAGTTGAGCTCCTTAACAGTAACCCGACCTATGCACACATTAGGTACCCAGATGGACGAAACTCTACTGTGTCTGTTCGTGACTTAGCACCTTGTCCCAGACAATTTTAAGGTCTCTTATTGAGGAACAAGAGAGAGGGAACCACGTTGTACAGGATGATATACAATGCCATAACGGAGCCTATGATGACACGTTGGTCCAGCCTGAACTAAGGCGATCCAGTCAGGTACCAAAGCCATGTCATAACAGGGCCTATGATGATACATTGGTCCAGCCTGAACTAAGGCGATCCAGTCGGGTACCAAAACCTCCTAATCGATATGGAGATTTGCTGGAGTAATAAGTAAAAATATATATATTTTGAAGGAATGTAATATTTCTTTCGTAAAGGTAAAAAAGTAAAAAGTAAAAGACAAAAGGTTAAAAAAAAGGTAAAACTGTAATTAGTGAAGACACTATGTTTTTTCTTTCTAGCAAGGAAGAATGTTATATTACATTCGTATGGGCTTCCATACATGCTCACGAAGCCGGAAGTCGTTAGCTGACGCGTATTAAAACTGGCCATATCTGCCACCATTTTGTATTCATTTTTTAGTTGAATAAAGCTTGGCTTCCAAGTAACACGTGTGTAATAAAAACTGGACGCCGAATATAACTTAAGGATAAGCTTTATTTAACCATTTGTTGCTTACTGAGACTAATAGTTTTTTAACATTCACTCTTAATATACACGAATGTAGAACATTCCATTATTAATTAAAGGGGTGAGACGGGCATCAATTATCTTTGATACTACATTCTCCCCCATCTACCTTCTTATTCGTAGGGAACAAAATCATCCCATCGACCTGGCCTTCTGCGGGTTCTTTGAGGGCGTCTTGGTTGTTCGTGCCCGACATCCATCTCTAATCTAGGCTCCTCGGGACCTGACGACGTTTCGGGACTGTCTTGTGTGGCTGGCTAAAATATCTTGCTCTAAAACGCTCTCGTTTTCTTCGGCGCTTCGGTTGCTTGGTGTCTGAAGATTGAGTATCTGTCTCAGATATTGGGTGAAACCGCTTTCGTGGTACCCATCTGTCGTCCGAACTAGAGTCAGAGACGACTCTGTTAGTATATTCAGATTCGTTTTGTTGGGACTCTGAACTTGACGTATCTGGCACACGATCACCTAAGTGGGTCAGACTTGTTCCACGAACCGGAGCTGTATATCCATCTGAAGCAGTTCTACGTTCATATACATTCCCTGCCGGGGCTAGATCCCTTAAGGAGACAGTAGATTGCCTTCCTTCTGAATTTCTGACCAGTGCATACTGAGGGTTCGCTTCAATTAATTCTACCTCGTTTCGATTAATTCTACCTCGCTTACCAATGGGTCATGTTTACTGTGACGAACATGGCGTTTTAATAAAACTGTGCCAGGTTGTGCAACCACGAGGGAAGTGATGTACCTGCTGAGCTTCGTCGTGGAACGAGAAGAATCTCTCATATGGGGTAGTGTTTGTCGCTGTACATAATAGAGTCCTAATAGCATATAAGGCCATGGGGATGAGACTTTCCCAATCGGAGATCGGACTATTACGATTTGCGGCCACCAACTGTACTGTCTTCCATATTATGCCATTGTATCTTTCGCACTGTCCGTTTCCTTGAGGATTGTGAGGAGTTGTTCTACTTACAGCTACTCTTCGTTCATGCAGAAACTGCTTGAGTTCGTCCGACATAAAAGCAGATCCACGATCTGAATGTATATATGCAGGCACTCCAAAAATGGAGCAGAAGCCTTGAATTACTGTTGTAGCCATTACGTCTGGGCAGGGGATGACGAACGGAAATCTTGAGTACTCATCTATTATTGTGAGCATGTATTTATTTTTAGTTTTAGAGGGTAAAGGGCCCTTAAAATCCAGGTTAAGTCTTTCAAAAGGCTGTGTGGCCTTAATGAGTGTTGCTGGAGGACGTTTGTAGAACCTGGGCTTATTTTCTGCGCATATCCGACAAGAGTTCGTAATTCTTTTTACGTCTTCAACAGAATATGGCAAGTTTCTGCTCCTGACTACGTGAATCATTCTTGTGATACCTGGGTGACACAATTCCCTGTGTATATACTGAAGATCATCTGAGCCAGTTACCAGGCCACATACCCTTGAAAGCGCGTCGACCGCGGCATTCTCCTTACCAGGGTGGTAAGTGACGTCAAATGAGTAGCAAGAAAGCTCCATTCTCCATCTCGCTATTTTCTCGTTTTTTATTTTACTCATTGTTTTTGGGTTAAACATACACAAGACCGACTTTTAGTCAGTGATTAATTCAAAATGTCGGCCGATTAAGTAATGCCTCCATTTTCGTAATGCCTCAACTATGGCGTACGCCTCTTTTTCTATTGCCGAGTGTCGTCGCTCAGATCACGAAAGTGTTCTTTGAAAAAAAGCTACAGGATGACCGGATTGTCTCAGTGAGGCAGCTATCGCACAGTCGGAGGCATCCGTCTCAACTAATAGAGGGATAAAAGGATCCACAGCAGAAATGGCAGACTGCGCAATGTTCCTTTTCATGTTTTGAAATGCTCTGATGGCGGAACAGGACAAAAGAAAAGTAGATACTTGCGTCAATGGGTGTATTTTTTCGGAAAAAGATGCAACCCATTGGGAGTAGTGGGCGAACATACCGAGGGCTCGTCGTAAAGAGGGCATGTTTCCAGGGATTGGTAATTCCATTAGGGGTTTCAGTCGCTCAGGATCCGGCGTCATGGTGCCATTTTTGTCAATGTATCCCAATAGTTTGATGCTTTTCAAGTTGTAGGAACATTTTTCACTGTTCAAAGTCAGATTATATTTCTTGAAGGCAGCCATGAATCGTTTAAGGTTGTGGTCATGTTCAGCTTGGTTATGCCCGCATACTGTGACATTGTCTATATATGCAACAGTACCCTTCAATTTTTCATTGGAGATTATTTCATCTATTACCCTCTGAAAGCTAGCCACACCAAAAGGAATTCGTCAGAACTGATATAGGCGACCGCAGGCCTCGAATGGCTTGATAGGTACCTGATGGTAGACACTTCTGAGATCCAAAGTACTGAAAATGTGATATTTTGCAATATTAGAAATCATTTCGTCAATACGAGGCAGTGGATAGGCATCGAGTAATGTGTATCTGTTGATGGTCTGGGAATAGTCAATGACCATCCTTTTCTTGTGATTCTCAGTGGCTGTTACAAGGACCCGGGCTCTCCATGGATATTCACTTGGCTCTATAATTCCTTCCTTAAGTAGTTTTGTTACTTCTGCTGCTATGAACTGTTTGTCCGTTTCTGAATAGCGTCTTGATTTTACTGCTACTGGTTTGCAGTCAGGAGTTAAGTTTGTAAACAGTGATGGATGCCGCACTTTGACAGCTGCTAATCCACATACGCTTAGGACCGGCTTGGGGCCACCAAAAGAAATTTCAACGCATCAATGTTGTTTTAGAAAATTGTGACCCAAAATCACTTCGCAGCAGAAGTTTTTCATTACTGATAATTTGATCCCTTGATAGGAGTTTCCTTTTACTTTCAGGTTAACCATGCAATATTCAATTACATGGGACGATAAAGATGAATTTGCCATTGATATTAGGTTGGAACAAGGAAATATTTCCCATTTATTCACTTTTACAATACTGGCATTAATAAAACTTTCGGAACTGCCTGTATCAATAAGAGCATGAATAGTCAATCCATTGATTTTAACCCTCACAATTGTTTTTGAGAGGCAGCCGGGGAATGCAGCTGATATTGTAATTGGTGCTACAGTAGCAAGAGTAGCCGAACGTTTTTTTTAAGAAGCTGACTGGCAAACTTTCGAAAAATGTCCCTGCTTATCACACTTGTGGCATCTAACATCTCGAGCCGGGTAGGACAAACGAGCATGTATACGAAGGCCACAAAAGTAGCATGTGGATCCAGCTGAGGTGGCAGTGATAAGTTGTTCGTGATCGTTAGAAGGGGGGGTGGGAGCATCTTGAACAATGGAAGAATTTTGAATATGCAGAGGAGGGGCTACGATAGCAGCTCCCAAAACATCGGGTTGTAAATAGAAGACAGACTGCTTCTGTGCCATGTCCAACGTTAGAGCTTGTTCATAAGCTGTTGGCAAGTCTAGGTCTTTATTCTCTAGTAGTCTTTGTCTCATTTGGTTGGACTGTATTCCATTAATAAATGCATCCCTGATAAAACATCTCTCGCTTGGTTCGCAGTTAAGGGTGTAAATTCACACTCGCGACTTAACGTCTTTAGAATCTGAAGGTATTGTTCAAGGCTTTCTTCTGGTTGTTGACGCCGGGTAGCAAGTAAATGTCTAACAAAAATAGTATTTTTTTCTTGACAAACATGGCTTCTAAAATGTCCACCACAGTTTCATAATTTTCACATTCAGATAAATTTCTATAAATAGCAGTAGAGACATGATGTAAAAAAGGGTATATTTCTCAGTACCTGTTAAAGCCGCATTTGAAGATAACTGTAGAGCTGTAAGGAATCCTTCGAACATTTTTCTCCAATGCCGCCATTTGTCAGTAGATTCCGAGTCGGCCGTATCAAGGTCTAGACGATCGGGTTTCAAGTAACGTTCCATAACGAATGGTTAAATAAATTGTAATAAAAACTGGACGCCGAATATAACTTAAGGATAAGCTTTATTTAACCATTTGTTGCTTACTGAGTGTATTCAACTCCTACCCACAATAGGAATATGTGACACAAGGTCGGAAAGTGGGATTTGAAAGCCAGCGCCCGAGAAGGTGAGCGCTCTGGCCATTAAAAATTGCCTGGGCAGCCCCGTCGGCATTCCCTGGTAGGGGCGCCTCAGGCAGTAAGCTATAAACTTACTCCTCCCCAAAGAGAAGAGGCAAAGCCTGGGAGGGTGGACCTCCTAGAACTGCACAGGACAACCGCATAGACTGGCGTAAATCAAGCCCTGAAGGACAAGACAATACCAGTCCATGGGATGCAGCAACCATCGGAACAGACACTACACCCTGACCCGGCCAAAAGACCGCGACAGAGCGAGCATCCGTCTCGTTGCTTCCTAAGACAAATAGTGTTTCAACATTCACTCTTAATATATTACACGAATGTAGAACATTCCATTATTAATTAAAGGGGTGAGACGAGCATCAATTATCTTTGATATTACAACGTGTTTTTTTATTACAATAAATATTTGACTTTAATGATAACTTTTTCAAAACGTATTAATGAATATTTACTGTGATTTCCCCAAATAAAATCGTATTATTAGCTTAACAAACATATTTCAACAAACAGTTGTAAATAGTTATAAAGCATAAAATCATGTTTTACTTCTTTTTTTTTTTAATTCGCTCTACAGAAGGAAACCTAAACTGATGAGAAAATGATTTATTTACGAAATTGAAAGATTATTTTTCAATCCTTGTGAGTAATACAGCAAAATTACGTTGAATTATTTTATTTTACGAGTTTTATGGATAGATTGGAGTTTAAAGTAATATTTTAGGAAATATAATGAAAACAAGTTTTTAAAAATAAAAACATAGAAACATTATACTTACTTTAAAAAGATTAGTGATGTATTTGCTCGAGTGATAGGACTTATCGAATGAGTAAATTAAAGATGGCGAACAGAAAAGCAGCTTCGCAGAAAACTACAGGGCTCAAATAAACAAGTCCGTTTTATTTTATTTTATTTTATTTCAATATTTACGTATTTGGCAATGTTCAAGTACGACTAACTGTAAGAGCAGTTTCTGCGGCGCTGCTACGGTGTTACGCCGCCATCCGTACCCGATAATAAACTTCGTACTTAACAACTTCCGGTATTCTTTAGTTTAATTTTCTCTAGTTTCTGGTAGTCAATTTTCTGGTTTAATGTCTTTTGTATTTTATGATAATGAATTATATCGTACAAGACGTACTAACCGCAGCACATTTCAATAGCTACCTGTAGGAGTTTCTCTGGCGTCGACAAGTAAAAGTAAATTACTTCGGCCATATAATATATGCGATCCGACAGTACTATGATTTCTGAAACAACCTATTTTATTATTTTCCCTCTGTGATTATTTATTTTCAGTAACTGTGATTATTTATTTTTGTCAAATAAATTATTTAAAATAAAATTCAGTACAAAACTAACCAAAACAGGAAGTTTTTATTATCGGAACCAATTTCGAACGGACACCGTTTCCGGTTGGAAACAACTTTGCTTAGAGTTAGTCGTACTTGAACATTGCCCTATGATTTCTGAAACAACCTATTTTATTATTTTCCCTCTGTGATTATTTATTTTTGTCAAATAAATTATTTAAAATAAAATTTTAACAGTTATTATTTATTTTTGTCTAATAAATTATTTAAAATAAAATTCAGTACAAAACTAACCAAAACAGGAAGTTTTTATTATGGTGGCGGATAAAGAACATCATTTTAAATAATTGTTTTAATAAGGAGCATTGTTGAAGATGAAGCGACTCTAAGCGAAGTTGCTTCAAACCGGAAACGGTGTCCGCTCAAAAGTTTTTTCCGATATTAAAAACTTCTTGTTTTACTAATCAAATAGGTATTATGTTTTGTTTTTTTTTTCAGAAAATATTATGAAATGTTATCTACGAAGTTTAGTGTCGGGTACGGATCGTGACCTGACACCGTAGCAACATTGCCTTATAACGTAATAATATATTTTTTAAACAACGGTGTTTGTGCAATATGGTAACAAAATTGAGAGAGGAGTGAATCGAAAGGGGAGATAATTCGAATTATATGTAACGTATCAATAAAAAAAATTGTTAAAAATAAATTTAGCTTATTATTAAATTTAATTTTAACTAATTAAAAAACAACTGTTTATATTTCAAGTGAATTAAATAATAGTATAAGTTAAACCCAAGAAATGAGAAGTAATCGTTTTGGATTAAATTCACCTCTCCATAGCCTTCTAGTTTGAATTGTTATTTTAAATAACGAAATAAAAAAAAAATGGTGATTATTTAACATCAATTTTAAAAATACTTTATTTTAAATGAAAATTAAACAAAAAATAGAAATCTAATAATTTTGACCTTTTTGCACAAAATTTATTTTCTTTCCATTACAATATATTTGAGTTGTAGCAGTTACCTCTTCCTTTCAAAACATAACTACACCGGTTTGCCGGTAGGTGTCGCTTTTTCATCGACAGGTGGCGCTGTAAAGCGACACCAGAGTTATCTGCCCTTCGGACTATAAAATCAGGTGCAAACGGAAATTCCTTCTCTTCTGGTCAATTGGCCTCGACAGAACGACGTTGACACTAGCGTTCCGTTTCACTCTTCTTCTCTGGTCAACGGGCCTTGACAGAACGACGCTAACACACTAGCGCTTCGTCTCACGCTTTTCTCTTCAACTGGTCTCGGCAAAACAACTACCAACACACTTTTCTTCCGTCAACACGTGATCAAACAACGGTAAGAGTTAACAACTCATTTTCTTTGTGTACGGATTTCAAAGACTTTACCCACGCCGGATTCATTTCTTCTTATACCTTTTCAAGAACTGTTTTTCCATCGACACACATGCATACACCACACACTTCATCATTCCACGTACACTCACGTTCAATAAACGTTATTTGAACTACCTCATTTTGTTTGTTAATTATTACTCTGTCTTTGCATGCAACATTGCTTGATTTACTGAACACGTTTATAATCGGGGGAACACGACCCTCGACCCTAACAGAGTGAAATAGAAAAATATAAAGCTTCTGTTTTTTAATATTTTGAATTCTTTACGCAACTTAGGGGCACACAGCAAAAAAAAATGGTACTGGTATAGAATGGAACCCAATTTCCGCCAACCTTGCGTCGTCATATTCCGGCAGTTTACGTAAGCCGCCGGAAAAAGCTGACGCGAAGATTGACACGCGATAAGAACGCTGCTGCTTCAAGTAAATACATTTTTGTTAGTTTATATTTAGAAAAATAAAAATAAACAACTGGTCAAATCTTTTATATACATGAACAAAAATAGCTAAACAACTGTCAATAATAAAACATTGTTTTTAAGAAAAGTGTTGGTTTAATCCAAGATTTTTATGTCTTTGTGACTTCCTGTTTAATCGTGTGCGTCATTTGACGTACCGATGACCAGAAATGAAAAATGCTCGAGGAGCATTTTATCCTTTTGCCCCTGGTTTGTGGACCTAGGTTTCAACAGGTTTCTGCTCATGGGCAGAAGTGAGCGTGTGCGACGATTCAGCAGGCGCTGAGAGGGGATACTTCCCATATGTTGTGTTGGAGTATTCCTGTAGTTGAGTAGTGCCAGCAACTGGTCGGTGCCAGTGTCTTTGTTCTTCCGCATGAGGCGTTTTGCACTTTTCACAGTGGATTCCGCCTTTCCATTAGCTTGCTGGTTTCCAGGGCTTGTCATGAGATTTTCTGAAGTCCCATTTCTCCGAGAAGTGTTTAAAAGCTGATGAGGTGAACTGGGGTCCAGCGTCGGAGATCACCTGGCAGGGGATCCCATATCTCGCAAAGTGTGTCTTCAACTTGCATATAATGGTGGAGGTTGTTTTGTCTTCTAATCGATCGATCTCCCAGAAGTTTGAGAAATAATCGACAGTTATGAGGTACTCCATCGTCTCACTTTCAAACAAATCAATGCCAACTTTCTGCCATGGCCGATCAAGTATATCATGTGACATCAAAGTTTCCTTCGGTTGCTCTGTGGCGAACTTGCAGCAGGTTTCGCAAGCGGAGATGCATGCCCGGAGTAACAGGGAAAAAGGGGAGGTTCATAGTCCAACGTGTTATGGTATCTCCATGTTAATTGAAAGACAACTCAATACGACGTAGTGGGTTTTACGTGTGACCGTTTAAGCATTCTTTATTGAACTACTGGGGGAGGGGGTACACTTTATTCGTCCTTCCTCAAACGGAGAGTTCCACCAAGGGGACGTTATTATCAATAACATCACATCCCCCTTTTCCAAACAAATGTTGGATCACCCTTACTGATTGTTCATTCCCTAAATCGTTGAGGTGGCCTGACAGTTCAGCCAGATCGAGATGTGTGATTAGGAGTGGTGTTATCCTCTTGATTTGTGTCAGGTGCTGTGGCTGTGTGTGGGATGTGGTTATCATGTTGTTTGTGTGTGTGTTTTTGTGTGCTTGATCGTCTGGTGGGAAGGCTTTCTGTGGGGTCTGTTTCCACTCTGGGTGTGAGGCTTCCAAGGGAACCCTGTGGGTGTCAGGCGGGTAACCCTGGAGTCTCATGGAGGCCCGAGATGAGTCTTCCCTCAAATGTAGTCTATTCCTGCGGATTATTTTTTCTGATGGGGTCTGCACCATGTATGACCTGGGTTCTAGGCATGCTTGTGTGACAACTGCGGGAGACCATGTGCACGCGTCCTTCTCCAGTATTCGGACATGCTGTCCCACCTGCAGATTGGGAAGATCTCTAGTGTGCTGGTCGTAGTATCTCTTTTGTTCCGCTTGCCTTTGGTAGAGGCGAGTTGTGACTTCCTCTCTTTGTGGAATGTGGTTAGCACATCTGACGGGTAGGTTCCCTACCAACTTTTTACTGTACATTAGTTCACCAGGGGACGGGACTGTATGATCCAGAGGAGTTGTTCGAAGGCATAATAATACCATGTCCAGGTCACGCCCACTTGAGGTGGCTTTCTTCATCGCCGATTTGATTGCCTGTACACACCGCTCGGCCAAGCCGTTCCGTTGCGGGTATCTAGGCGATGATGTGTGATGCTCAAACCCCCATTCCTTAGCGAACTGCTTGAAGAGGACGGAGCTGAAATATGGGCCATTGTCACTGATGATCCTCTCTGGGATCCCTTGTTCCCCAAAGATTTGTTTGGTTAGGCCTATGACCTCCTGGCTAGAGAAACAGCTTAACTTCCGAATAAATGGATATTTGGAGTAGTAGTCCACCACTACCATGAAATCAGACCCGTTGAAATGGAACAGGTCTGTGGCCACTATCTGCCATGGTCTCACAGGGATCTCGTGTGTCATCAGTGATTCCGCACTCTGTGATTTCTGGTTTTCCTGGCATATATCACATAGTTGGACTGCTCTGTCTATGTCTTTATTGATGTTATGCCAGAATACGCAGCTTTTAGCTCTCAGTTTGCACTTCTCGGTCCCTTGATGTCCATAGTGGATCTTGTGAAGTACCTCTGCTTGCATGGACTGGGGTATGATAATATGATTGTCCTTGGTTAAGATTCCATTCTCGATTGCCAGCTCATCCCGGTAGGGCCAGTATGGTCGCATTCTTGTTCCAATCTTTCTACTGGTATCAGGCCAGCCTCGCGGAATCAAGTCCCTCAGCTTACATAGGGTGACATCAGCATTTGTTGGCTGATGTATTTGTGTCAATTTCTCTGCTGACAATTGTACGGAGTCAACCCTGAGGTCGAGGTCGATTGTTTCCTTTGCTTTCTTGTTGGGTAATCTTGAGAGTCCGTCGGCTAGGACCATCTCCCGGCCGGGGCGATACACAATGGTTAGGTCATAACCCTGGATACGCAGTAGCATCCGTTGGAGACGAGGTGGAGCTGCAGTCAGGTTCTTCAGATTGATAATCTCCAGTGGTTTGTGATCGCTTTCGACCTAGAATGAGCATCCGTAGAGGTATGTCCTGAAGCGCTCACATCCAAACACAACTGCTAATAGCTCACGTTCGATGTTAGCGTAACGTTGTTCAGTGTCTGTTAGCGATTTTGACGCAAAAGCTATCGGTCTTCCTTCCTGTAGAAGAGCCGCGCCTAGGCCTTTGTTTGATGCATCCACCTGGAGTACAGTCTGTTTAGTGGGGTCAAAGTATGTTAAAAGCATCTCTTTGCATATGATGTCTTTAATTTGCTGAAGCGATATCTGATGATTTTGAGTCCACTTGTATTCAGCATCATTCTTTAGTAGACCTCTCAGTGATGCTGTGAGATCTGACAGGTGCGGGATGAACGGTGCCATGTAGGTGATGATGCCCAACACCTTTTATAGGTCGGTGACATTCATTGGGCTGGGTAACTCCTTGATTTCATCCACCTTGTGTGGGTCAGGGCTCATTCTATTTTGGTTGTACATCGCTCCGAAGAAGTGTATTTGCTTCTGGTCGACTGCACATTTTTCACTATTAAAAACGAGTCCTTCAGCTCGTGCTACTTTCATCAATTGTGCAAGCTCTCATCATGCTGTACCTTTGTTTTGCCGTAGATGATGACGTCGTCGACTAGCCCGAGAGTGCCAGGGCATTTTTCCAGTATCATGTCCATTTTTTGCATGAAGACATCTTGTGACATCACTAGATCAAAAGACATTCGCTGAAAGCAAAATCTTCCAAATGGTGAGTTGAAAGTAGTCAGTAGCTGGGATTCGGTGTCTAGCTTGACTGACCAGTACCCATTTTTGGCATCCAGTTTTGAGAAGTACTTTGCACCAGAGAGCTTGTGTGCATATGTAGCAGTTACCTCCTCTTATTACACATAACTGCATCGGTTGGCCGTTAGGTGTCGCTTATTCACCGACAGGTGGCCCTGAAAAGCGACACCAGAGTTATCTGCCCTTCTTGGTATAAAAGCTGGTGTAAACACAAAAATCACCCTCTTATTCAGTCAATTCGCCTCGCAGAGACGACCCCTCGGCACAGCTTGGACGCATCGCCGAAAACACCGACGAGGAACCTGGAAAAGCTCTTTCTTTAGCTACTCAAAGACAACTACCATCTTCACTTGAAGAAACCCCACGGGCAGCCCGGAGAACCATTACATTTTTCCTCTTCCTCAACCGGACACCGTCCAACTCCCTCTTCTCCTTATACCAAACGGTATAGATATTCTTGAGTCAATAAAACCCCTCTTTTTGTAGCCTGTTACTCAGTTGTTCATTCAATTCATTTCGTGCGATAAAAGTAAGGAAGGGACAAACTATCTCTTCCATTACACAAGCTCTTCCATTGTGGGAGTTTTGTGGTGACATCGCATAATGGCTCTGTTTAGATCTTTTGGATCCAGGCAGAGGCGCAGTTTTCCATTACCTTTGCGAACATACACCAGGCTGTTGACCAATTCTGTCGGTTCATTTGTCTTCATGATGATGCCTTGTTTCGCCATCTCCTCTAGCTCTGCTTGGATTTCGTATCTCATGTAGATAGGCCATTTGCGGGGTGCATGGATTACGGGGTAGCTGTCTTGCTTTATTACAATATGGTATTCGCCCTCAAAGTTGCCTACCCGATCAAACTGTTCAGGATAATTTTCACTAGCTCCTTTGCTGAGCTTATGCGTGTTGGAGTCTTTTGAATGGCAGTGCAGAGTCACTGTAATGTTATCGGCTAGGTTAAGTAAGTAGTAAGACGGCGAGACGTATAGGACAAGTAACAAGGTTTATTGGCGGTCAAAACACATTCTAACTGAGTCATCGCCAGGGGCCGTAACTCGTCCCCTCACCGGTGAATCGTCAGTGCAGTAACACTACATCCCCCTTTCGGTTGTAAAGTTCTTTACAAGGACAGTCTTTTAGGTGGTCGAACTTGTCGACCGTTTCTTGTATTTTTCCCTTGGTCAGGACCCCTGGAACTCGCTAGTGGGATGTTTCTTTGGTTACTGGGAAGATCTGTTGAGTCATCATCACAGCTATACATATATCCATATCGAGGGGAACGTGGTAAGGTGTTTGCTTCCTGTGGGGTAGCCACCTGAGAGAAGCTGGTTTCTCCGTTCCTTAGGCGCAGATTACTTTTGTTGCGTCGGTGTAGTCCTGAATCTGTCTTAACTAGGACTGACCTTGGTGACAGAGTTTTACTTACTACAGCTGTACTGGTCTTAGGTATCTTGACCCAGACTGGTTGTCCTTTTTCAAAGGCAGGACGATCTTTAGCCCGATGACGTTTGTCATAGTTTTGCTTTTGTCTGGCTTTGAGCCGGGTGTCTGACCTTCTATGTTCCTCGATGTTTTGCTGATCAAATGAATTTCTTTGAGGAATGGTAGGGATCCGTGTTCTTAGTTTTCTATTCATTAACAGCTCTGCAGGACTCTTGCCGTGTTGCAGAGGAGTGCTGCGATAATTTAGCAGTGCTATGTATGGGTCACTTGCTTTCTTCAATGAGTTTTTTAGTGTATGGACTGCATGTTCAGCTTCTCCGTTTCCTTGTGGATGATGGGAGCTACTTGTGAGGTGCAGGAAGTCAAAAACATTTGAAAAGTTCCTGAATTCACTAGAACTAAATTGGGGACCGTTGTCAGATATGATTGTCTCTGGGATCCCATGCCTAGCGAATATTGATTTGCAATGCTCTATTACGCTGGCTGAGGTGGTTGTCCGTAAATGGGCTATTTCAATCCACCTGGAAAAATAATCAACAATCAGAAGATACTGGTGTCCCATGAATTCGAACAGATCCATTCCTATTTTCTGCCATGGATATGCAGGTAATTTGGTGGGTTGTAGTGGTTCTGGTGGATATTGTCGTTCTTTTTCACAGATACCACATTTCCCAACTTTGTCTGCAATTTGTTTAGAGAGGCCAGACCACCACACACTTTCGCGAGCTAGTGCTCGGCATTTGACAATACCTTGGTGCCCCTCATGTAGACGCTCTAGTATGTCTTTTTGAAGTACATTAGGAATGACAAGTCGGCTCTGGTACATTAGAAGTCGCTGGTAACCTGTTAGGTCCTGGTTGACAAACCAGTACTGTTTTAGTTCAGGGTCCCGCCTTGCTCTTTCGGGCCAGTGGTCCATCTCATAATATTTGATTACCTGACTGCAGACCTGGTCAGTATTTTGTTTGAGTCGGATATCCTCCAATCGTTTATCGCTCGCCGAGATATTTCCTATGACTGAGCGGATAAATGAGTCGGTCTCTGTCTCCTGCTGGATATCCTGTATAACGGGACTACTCCCAGGTGCTCGGGACAAAGCGTCTGCTGTTGTGAGGTCATTTCCCGCTGTGTATATGATCTCATACGAGAATCTCATTAACCTCATGCGGAAACGTTGAATTCTTGGAGTCAATTCGTCGAGTCGCTTCGACTTCAACAGTGCCAACAGTGGTTTGTGGTCTGTTTCGACTGTGAATTTTGGCATTTCGACCAAGTAGTCCCCAAATTTTTCACAACATCAAGTGACTGCTAGTGCCTCCTTCTCAACCTGTGCATATCTCTGCTCTGTTTCTGTCAGAGATCGTGAAGCATAAAATACCGGTCTCCAGTCATTTTCTTGCGTCTGCAGTAGTACACCGCCTAGGCCATAGTTAGATGAATCTGCTGTTACCCTTGTCGGCTTGTTGGAATTGTAATGAGTCAGTACTGGTGCAGAACTCAGTTGGTTCTTCAGGGTCTGGAATACTACTTTCTGAGGCTGATCCCAGATCCATTCTGACTCTTTCCTAATAAGCTCTCGGAGTGGTTTGGTGGTTTCGGCTAGATTCCTAGCAAATTTTCCGACCTGGTTTGCCATGCCCAGTAAGCGTCGTAATTTGGACACATTCTCAGGTCTGGGCAAGTCCATAATTGCTGCTACTTTTTCGGGATCTATTTGTATTCCCTATTTTGATATAATGTGACCCAGAAACTTTATGTTTCTGACAGAAAATACACATTTATCGTTGAGTGTAGCTCCTGCAGCCTTCATTTTCTGCAGTACTGCTTTTAGTCGCTGGTCGTGCTCCTGCTGGTTTCTTCCACTTATTAGGACGTCATCTATATCACAGATGACTCCTGGTATTCCGGACAAAATGTGTGTCATCTCCCTATGAAAGATTTCTGGCCCAGAACTTATCCCGAATGGAAGTCGTTTGAAACAGTACCTCCCATAAGGTGTTATAAATGTTGCAAGGACCTGCGATTTTTCGTGTAGGACGATTTGGTAGAAACCGTTGTTGCAGTCCAGCTTGCTAAACACTGTGGCTCTATCGAGCTCGGCCAGTAATTAGTCTGTGGTGGGTAAAGGAAATTTTTCCCGTTTCACACTCTAGTTTAGCTTGGTAAAGTCGACGCATAACCTAACTTTACCGTTAGCTTTTTGGACAGCGACTATTGGGGCACACCAATCAGTTGGTGATTTGACTGGACAGATTATGTCCTCGTTCTCCAAATGTTTCAGTTCTTCCTGAACCTTCTGTTTCATAGGCAACGGCAATCTTCTAGGGGTAGCAATGGAAAAGGGCTGAGCTCCTGCATCCAAACGTATCTGGTACACATGTGCCAGTTTCCCTAGGCCTGTGAACAGTTCTGGGAACTTTTTCTTATACTGGTGCCCTTCGCTTGTCACTCTATTAACTGCTTTCAACAGGTTGAGGGCTTTGATTGCTGGTCCTCCCAGTAGAGGTTCTTGCAGACTCTCTATAACATAAAGGTCTTGTTGCGAGCTTACTTTTTCCGTGACCAGTTTGGCCTTCACACATCCTATGAGGTTTATCTCATGATTACCCGGTCCGTACAGTCTTTTGTTTGTGGGTTGGATGAGTGGGAAATTTTTCCTGAAGAACCGGTCCGGGATTACGGTCATATCTGCACCTGTATCCAGCCTAAAATTGATAATTTTGGTACAGGTCTTAGTGGTGACCTTAACTTTAGCCTGCCAATTTGTATTATCCTCAGTGGTAATTGTACCTATATTTTCGAGAGTGACAGAACCTAAAAAATTATTTTCTTCTTCCTCTCTTATTTCTCTAAACTTCGCCTTATCGGTTCTGCAAAGTTTTGCATAATGCCCTTTCTGCGAACAAATTCTGCAGCGTGCATCTTTTGCTGGGCAGTCATTTTTATTGTGAAATGGAAATTTCCCGCAGCGTGTGCATTTGCTAGGCATTTTCGATTTCGGATGTGGTTGTTTGGTGAAGTTTGTCTTGTAGGTTCGCTTCGTAACACGGTTGATTTGAGGATCCGCTGCATCAGCACCGGAGGAAATGGTCTGCGTCTGTTGTTTCAAAGTTTCGTAGGCTCTACCTATTTGTAGGCACTTGTCTAGAGTAAGCTGTTTATCAGACAGTAACTTTTCTCTGACGGTATCGCTTCGAACTCCGACAACGACTTGGTCTCGAATAAGCCTATCCTGTAGCTGTCCGAAATTGCAGTTCTTTGCAAGTTGTCGAAGAGCAGCTATATAGGTCTCGATACCTTCCGATACTTCTTGCTTGCGAAGATGGAATGTATAGGATTCGTAAGCTTCGTGTGTTTCGCCTACGAAAAAATCCTCAAACTTCTTCATCACCTTCTCTAGATCCGTCTTCTCTTCCTCAGAGTTAAACTTCAATCCTTCATATATATCGTAACTATCCTCCCCGATAGTTGCTAAAAATACCGATGTCTGATATGAAGTATCTGCTTCTTTAGACAATCTACTAGCGATCGAATAATTGAGAAAATTTCGTTTAAATTTTCGCCAGTTATTAGCAACATTTCCAACGAGAGTCATTCGTTCGGGGGGTGGTATATTAGCAGAATATTGCTTTATGTCCGTGTGAGGCATTTTTCAAAAGTATACGATATATATGAGAAAACAAATTTATGTACTTACTGTTCTCTCTTTTCTTACTTTTTTTGTTTTTGTGGGACCGTTTTCCGTAAGTCGTTTGTTTATCGATACTAGAATTTTCTTTCTCTTAGAAATCCTTTGTTTTTCTTACTACGATATCCGATCTTTTACTTTTTTTTTTTCGGTCTCCACAAATTGTATCCTTTATCTGACACCATGTAATGTTATCGGCTGGGTTAAATAAGTAGTAAGACGGAGAGACGTATAGGACAAGTAACAAGGTTTATTGACGGTCAAAATACATTCTAACTGAGTCATCGCCAGGGGCCATAACTCGTCCCCTCACCGGTGAATCGTCGGTCCAGTAACACTACAGTCACCAAGCCCAAGTCTCTGAGAGAAGGTAGTCCTATGATAATAGGTCCCTCTGAGGTCACCACAAAGAATTTTCGGGTTTTCCATGTCCCCTTGTAGGCACACTGTATCTGTACGGATCCATGCTGAGTTATGCCGGAGCCGTTGTACGCAGTCAGTACAGTTGGCTCACTGCGAGTTGCACCGGGGAATGGTTGCCCCACCGAGTCAACTTGCTCTGGGAACATCTTCCGGAACGTACGTAAGGGGAGGGTGTTGCCCTCTGCTCCGGTGTCCACCTTGGCTTTTAGTTTATGGGTGCCTTCTCGGTTGGGAAGCCTTATACGAAAGTCCGCAAAAGCCTCAGTCCGAGTGTCCCTCTGTCGCTGAATCATATCGAATGACAATTCCTCGAAGCTTTCATAGAGCTCATCGTTTTCTCTCAGGCGGGTATTTACCGCGTGGACTCGGTTGCTGCGGTTTTTGTCCTGGTAACTGCGCTGGTGCTTACCGTGGGCTCCCGGATGTCCAGTATTATCTCGGGAATATTTTGACGTCGTGTAGGTTTGTGTGGAGTATCTGTCCGTGCTTCCCTGTCTGTTGGTGCACACTTTTTCCAATGATTTTTCCGTCCACATGCTGAGCATGTGGTACCCCATGCCGGGCATTTTCCGTTTCTGTGGGGCTGGGTGCTGCCACATCGTTTGCAGTTGTTGCATCTGATGGCGTCTACATCCTGGCTCCCTCCTTCCTGGAGTTCGGCCAGTTGCTTCATATAGCTTATGGAAGCCTCGTATACTCTGCCACTACTCACAGCTTCTTGGAGTGTGAGTCCCTCACCCCTTGCCAGGAGCTGCTTCTGTAGTTCCGGGTGCCTCGTTCTAGTGATTATTTGCTCTATCAGCCTTTCGTCTGGTTCCTGGGTGTCTCGGAATCTGCATTTCTTTGCCTGCAACTTGCACCTTGCTAGAAAGTTATCTATGCTTTCCTCGTCCGTTTGCGTATACCGACGCAGGTAGAAACGTGCGATGCGGAAATTTACATGGGGCTCCAGTCGTTCCTCGAATTTACTCCAAATAATTTTTGGGTCATTTCGGTCCGCATCGTTTTCAAACGTCCACGTATTAAACCTTCTCAGGCCTTCTTCTCCAGTCAGCAATATAATGTTGTCAACCTGTTTTTCCACTGGGATATTTTTAACCGAAAAGTAAAGGTTGCACTGTTGTTTGAAGAAACGGAAAAATTCAACCATATTTGTCGACGTCCAACATAATATAGGCACACACGTGTTCATCGCCATGGTAAATAATAAAATAGATTTGACACAAAATACAGTGGCTTTGGATATTAATATCGTAATTCACTTACTTTTAAAACACAGTATTTCTTCTTTTTTTTTCAAGATGGCGTCGTCCATGCCACACGTGCTGTATTTCAATACGCTCCTTATCGCTTCTTTGCGTTTCGTTTTCTTTGTGTTTTCATTCTTTTAGTTGCCGTTTCCTGTAGGCGTGCGTGGTTTTCGTTTTTTTTGTTTTTTCCCGTTCGCTGCCACCATGTTATGGTATCTCCATGTTAATTGAAAGACAACTCAACACGACGTTGTGGGTTTTACGTGTGCCTGTTTAAGCATCCTTTATTGAACTACTGGGGAAGGGGGGTGCACTTATTCGTCCTTCCTCAAACGGAGAGTTCCACCAAGGGGGCGTTATTATCAATAACATCACACAACGTACATGGGTGTGGAACATCATGTAATAATACCCCCCCCCCCATTTCCTTGTTACTCCCGGCATGCATCTGTATCCGTTTCCTGCCTCTTTCGGAATAAAGCCTGGCTTCGGTCAGTATGTCTTATCTCTTTCCTACACTTGTGTTCTCTTTACTTATTAAATACATCGTAAGAAAGGCGACAGAGTATGGAAAAAGGGCGTTGTGAACCAATGCCTAGATGAACGTTCTTGCGTGCTCGAGACACCCAGCCGAAGCTACCGACGCAACAGGCGTCACCTGCAAAGGTCCCCGGAAAAACCACAAATGATAGAACGCACACCCACTCGTCAGCTAGAACAACCACAGACAGCGATGGGGTACACACCAAATATTCATTCCTCCTCTACCTCCACGGACAGGACCCTAGACACTTGCTCACCACACCAAGCAGCCAAACGCTTAGGAGTCTTTCCAAGGTGAATCCCCTGTCAGGACCCACACACGCACTGGCAGAGGAATACTAAAGCCAGTATACCGCAAAGACTACACAAACTGATAGTAGTTCTGGCTAAACAATGTAACTCCATAGAGTAAGGACACTCCTCATGCATAAAAGGGAGGATGTTACATTATGTCCCACACCCATGTACGTTGGACTATAACGCCCCCTGTCCCCTGTTACTCCCGACATACATCTGCATCCGTTCTCGGCCCCTCTCGGAATAAAGCCTGGCTTCGGCCAGTATGTCTTATCTCTCTCCTACACTTGTGTTCTCTTTACTTATTAAATACATCGTAATGTAACAGCACCTTGTATTTGTGATTAAGACGCAAATGATGGAATATTTCGGCACCTAGCCGATCATAGGCTCGCCAACAATCAAAAGCATGTCCTTCCTATGTCCACGCTCGGCAGTTAGTATTTGTTCACCTTACCGCATTAGCGACCTCCAAACGCGTACCGCAAAATCGATGACGTCATCATTATTTGCGTATTTAATCTGTAATTTGATTGGCTGTACGCTTTCTTCTGTACACCCTCTCTCTCTCAGACGTGAGGTTGCTAGTCTCAGTCTTTTCTATAAATACTATCATGGCATGTGTTCTTCGGAACCATGTGATCTGTTCCTCGCTTCTTTTGTTCCAGCTCATTTGACTCGTTGGTCAAGTGGTTTCCATCAATTCGCTGTTTTCATACCTCATTGTAATACAGCTTCCTATTCTAGTAGCGTCTTTCCAAGAACAGCAGGCTTGTGAAACTCTCTTCCTGCTGACTGTTTTCCTCCGACCTATAATCTTGATCTTTTCAAGACTAAGGTCAATAGGCATCTCCTGTCTTTGCGATAATTATATTTATTCTTGTTAACTCCATACATCAAGTGGATTCATGCCTTGTCTGGAGCGATTTCCATAAAAATGCGTTTTTAATCTCCCCAAAATAAAGTTACACACACACACACACATATATATATATATATATATATATATATATATATATATATATATTGGAAGTTGTTTTGAAGTAAAATAGTTTATTTAAATATTAAATTATCGAACTGGGAAAGAAACCTATTCTTTATCTTGAGATTTTAGTACGAAATTCGATTTTTACTAAAGTGGGGGAGGTTATTGTTTACACTTTTAATTTATGAATTCACGGATACTTTACCCAAAGTGGGAACCAATAATAACAAAAGGTAAATCTGATGTGTTTTTTACGACTCTTTCACTTTATATAACATCAGAATTTCGATCGATCATAATATATTTTGTGCAGATTTTATAAAATGAAATGAGGGAGCCACCTAGAAAAATATTTTCTTTAGCATATTTTACGAAAATAGCATGTTATAGATAAATTAGTCCAATAATGAATAAGTATAAAAAAATTTCGTGAAAATCTGACCATTACTTAATTTTTGCTAAATTTATTAAACACACGGGTGTTAGCGGATAGAAATTGGTCACTACATAAGAACATTGTTTTAAGGCATAAATAAAGTAAACACGTTTTTAATTTCTCATTTTATTTTCGTACGCTGAAATTTTTTTTCAAATACAGCAGTTTATTTTATGTTTCTTCTTTCGAATGGTAAAAAAGTTATGATAATATAAACCTATATTAAAGTTACATAGTGTTACATATAGGGGGTAAATTCTATGGTAAGCTTTGCAGGTCCCTACCGTCAGCTGTGTCTTTGGGGTTAACTTAAACCGATATTCGCAGTTTCTACATTTTTTTATTTTCTTTGCTATTAGACGTCGCTTTTGGCAGAAGGAGATGACTCGTTCGGTAGATTGGATTCGCTCAGCTAGATCGTTAAAATTCATTTTCTGATTTGACAATTTTATTCTTGATTTACTCAACATCGAGATTTTTGGGAAATTGGTCGTCTGCTGACATCTGACAGCTAATTGGCGAATCTTGCCTTGTGCTTGTCAGTCTTCGCATCGTTTTTTTTCCGGCAGCTACCGGAAGATGCCGATGCAAAGTTGACGGAAAATGGATCACATTCTTTTTCAGTACCCAAAAATTAAAAAAAAAGTATCTGGAATGAAAAAAATAATAAGATCAAGTAATTCTTTTGTTTTTGGTATTCTAGAGTTGGAGGTGATGAGATGTTTTTTCGAGATTACCAGAATATTCAGTCAGGATATACAAATGGAATCGTTAATTGAAAAGTGTGTTCTACTTGAGATGAAAAAGGGAAAGCTCGAGATAGCAGAGGACATGGAACTATCTAACGATGAAAAAGTGAGGACACCTGGCGAACATGACACACACACATATCTAGGATTTCTGAAAGTAGACACCATCAAATCAAGACAAAGTAAAAAGAAGACTGGGAAAGAATATATGAAAAGAACCAGAAAACTGTGTGAAACTAAATTATTCTGTAGAAACCTGATAAAAGGAACAACATATTAAGATATTCTGGACGATTTATAGTTTGTAGAAAGGAAGTAAATGGGAGAAGTAATGATCATCAAAAATGCACTAAACCCAAAGGATAATATTGACCGACTATAATAGGAATATGACTGGTAATAGAAGACTTGATTGTTAAGTAAATTAAATTTGTGTGAATCTGCATGATACAACTTTGATTCTGCTGTTGGAATTCTTGCAGGAAAGACCATGTGTAGGTTATAGAGGCAACCTAACAACACAGAATAGTTATTTCTCTTGGATAAAAGAAGTCGTCTGCCATGACAGTTGAAAAAGCAAACAGAACGCCTCTTATGATCAAACAAGCATCTCACGTTTAGCAGTTTTCTACATTTCAATTTAATCAGTGTTTTTGTTAAATAAATTTGTTAACGGTTCTGCTTCGTTCTTCCTTCATTTTTTAGTTGTAATTAAACCGATAACGTATAAACATCCAGACGTAACAGAAGGTTACCAACACCCCTAAGTGAAATTTGATCTAAGGAACCGTATGTATTCGAACTTACCAGACCACTAATCTACCGTTACCTCTACTGTGGGGATGAGACACAAAATAGAAGTGGAAAATACATAATAAAGAACACAGGCAGCCTGATCATTGCAGCAAGAAATACCGAAAAACTAAACGGGAGCAGTGAAACTGAGAAAAGAAAAATAGAAAGAAAATCAGCAACATGGGTTATTCGTAAGGCTGAGCAGAGAAGCGACACACGAAAAGACCTGAACATAGCTACGAAAAGGTCATCTGATTAAAGAAACATAATCACTATCAAAACAAACTATACCAAAGGTAAGGTAGACAAAACTCAAGAAAACAGTAAATGTAGACACTGTGGACAAAGAGGTGTAACGGTAAATTATATAAGTGAATGCAGCAAACTAATCTCAAAAGAATACAAAAGCAGACATGACTGCATCTACTATTGAACTATATAAAAGTATTCACTTAGAACATGCAGACATATGATACATACACAAACTAGAGACAATGAATATCACAAAATCCTTTGTAGCATGGAAGTACAAACAGACAAACTTATCCAAGCAAGGATACTGGATGTGATAATAGTCAACAAGACGGAAAAAACCCTGCCAAATCGTAGATTTCACTGTCCAAGAATCTACAGAGCGGAGATCAAAGAGGCAAAATATTCAAGCAAATACTTGAAGCTTGGCGTTAATTGAGAAACTTCTCAACATGATCGAGCTAGGGATGATCTGGATTTTCTCAGGACTAGTTCTAAAATGTGCTCAAACAAAAAAGACCTGGCCTAAATTCAGATGGCTATATTGAATAACTGTATACTGTTGTCAAGTGTGGGATGGGGAGGGTTGGTGTGACAGCAGAACTCAGTTTCGTGCATAACCTTTGGGAAAACTCCGAAATTGGTGAGATCTTCCATATCTTCACACGTATTAACGTTTGTTTCCCTGACGTGCCTGATTGTGTTGACACTTGAAAAGCTGCATGCTTCAGTTTAGAAGCACAATAGATTTCTATGGTCGTTAAGTGAGCTGTATTTGGCAGAATTTATTTGCCTAATGAGAACGTCATGGTGGTTCTATGGTTTGTATAATTGTCCATTATTACAATTCGAATAAAAATCGATAAACACAACCGCAAAGCACAAAGTTAACACAGCTATGGTAAAATAAAAAGATTAATGTTTATTTACAGATGTGGTAAATATACAAAAAAAAACAATATTAACGCAATCTTATGAAGTAAAAAACGGTAAATTTTTTGTCAGTGTTTTTATTATTGTGTTAAGAAACAGTTGAGCCAGGGATGCTCTGGATTTTCTCAGTTGCTCATCGCAATGGTAGAAGATTTAATCTAGACAGTATAGGGCGATGTGTGCAGAACGAGACACTTCGATTGTATAGCCACATTGAAAAAAAGAATGAGAGAAAAGTTTAGGTAGTGGATCCAGTTCACAAGGGAAGTCTAAGAAAACATGGCAGGAAGTGATTAAATGGACTTGAAAGAACGAGGGATAAAAAAAACCTAAGTTAGTTTAGAAGTCAATTTCTTAAAGCTGTCAAACACATGCATGTAAAACGTACGTTAAAGCGAATGTTATGCTGAAGTCAATTGCCCAATTAAATAATTTCTCTTTGTAATAGATTTCGCTTGGTTATGCCAGGACTAGAATTTGGCTCATCTTGCAAGTATTCCACTTTAGGGTTGTTACTAGCAGTAGCCTAACTAGTAAAAAGTGGACCATTACTTCCGCCGTCTGACCCAGTGTGTGGCTCTGGTAAGGAGATTATTTATTCTGAGTGACACCCAGCCAATGTCTAAATATTAAGACATTGTTAATGCTGATTTTAATATTTGGTCAGATTTTACTTCAAAAGATGACTATCTTCATGTCATGGTCTCCTAACAAAGTCCACATAAAAATTGGAAGAACTGGGGAGAGGGGGGGGGGCTTGTTAACTTCAATCGTTGTATCTTTTTTATCATTTTAATTTAGTTTATCTAAAGAGATCAAGGGGCCCCCTCTTTAGGCTAACACTTGATTTCCCTACGAGTAAAATTTATAACCGAGGGATTTCTTAAGGATAGATGTTGTTTCTTTTAGGGATGCTATCTGTACTTCTGTATAGTTTGGTCTTCCCGGGATTGCTTCAAAGTATATTCTTAGATTTTCTTTCACTAGACCAGTTGCCCCCACTACAACCGGTATGTTTATTTCATCGAGAGATCATGTTATTCTTATATCATTTTTGAAGTCTTGGTATTTTGTTATTTTTTCCCGTTCGGCTCTATTGAGGCCAGAGTCGTGTGGGACGGTTACATCAATGATGAGAGAAGTTTTTCTGATTTGTTCCAGATGACAATGCCTGGTTTGATTGCCTTGTCTTTTATTTATCTGCCTGCCTGTATGTCTTTATCATAAAACACTGTCACTTTTCCATTCGCTGTTATGGGTGAGGGTTAATGTTCCCAGATGTTCAGTGATCTTTCAAGCTGCATCTCTCTGCAGATCTTCTAATGTAGGTATTTACATACTTTGTTGTGGCGGGCAGTGTGATGACCATCCGCCAAAGTGGTCTTGCATCCAGACATTAAGTGGCTTGGACTTTCAATGGCCGAGTGGCAGCCCTGTATGTATGTGCATGTGCTTTTTAAACCTGCATCTCTTTGAAAATGCAGATCCACAAATTTTACAAAAATATGCTTTCTCTTTGGTGTGTGTTTGCATATGATCTTTTAAAGTAGAATGCTGTGAAAACGCAGATTCACAAAATTTACAAGAATATGGTCTCTCTCTTTTTTTTTTTCATTTTAATTTAGTTTATCTAAAGAGATCAAGGGGCCTACTCTTGAGGCTAACACTTGATTTCCCTATGAGTAGAATTTATATCCGAGGGCTCTCTTAAGGATAGATGTGGTTCCTTTTAGGGCTGCTATCTGTACTTCCCTACAATTTGGTTTTCCGGGGATTGTTTCTAAGTATTTACTTAGATTTTTTTTCACCAGACCAGTTGCCCCCACTACAACCGGTATGATGTTTATTTCATCGAGGGACCATGTTATTTTTAGATCATTTTTGAGATCTTGGTATTTTGTTATTTTTTCCCGTTCGGCTCTATTGAGACCGTAGTCATTTGGGACGGTTACATCAATGATGAGAGCAGTTTTATCCCGTGTGTGTTCGCATGTGATCTTTCAAATGAGTAGCATTGAAATATGCATATCCACAAACTTGACAAGAATATGGTTTCTCTCTTCTTTTTTTTCATTTTAATTTAGTTTATCTAAAGAGATCAAGGGGCCTACTCTTGAGGCTAACACTTGATTTCCCTATGAGTAAAATTTATATCCGAGGGCTCTCTTAGGGATAGATGTGGTTCCTTTTAGGGCTGCTATCTGTACTTCCCTACAATTTGGTTTTCCGGGGATTGTTTCTAAGTATTTACTTAGATTTTTTTTCACCAGACCAGTTGCCCCCACTACAACCGGTATGATGTTTATTTCATCGAGGGACCATGTTATTTTTAGATCATTTTTGAGATCTTGATATTTTGTTATTTTTCTCAATGATGAGAGCAGTTTTTTCTGGTTTGTTCCAGATGACAATGTCTGGTTTGATGGCCTTGTCTTTTATGTATCTGCCCGCCTGTATGTCTTTATCATAGAACACTGTCACTTTTCCATTCGATGTTATGGGTGGGGGTTCATGTTCCCAGATGTTCAGTGATCTTTCTAGCTGCATCTCTCCGATCTTCCAATGTAGGTATTTACATACTTTGTTGTGGCGGGCAGTGTAATGGCCATCAGCCAAAAGGATCTTGCATCCAGACATTAGGTGGCTTGGACTTTCGATGGCAGAGTGGCAGAACCTGCACTGGTCAGTTTTTTGTAGACCCGCCATTTTCTTAAATCCATTAGTAAGTAGGCCTTGGTCTTGTGCTGCTATTAGTATCCGTTCCTCATCGAACGGGAAGTTGCCACTCTTGAGCCATTGTAGTGAAGCCTCCTTGTCGATATAGTTCTGGTTAAGTTCTTCAATGAACTTTCCTGCTCTTTTATTATTTCGCCATCCTTCTAGTGCGGTCTTCAGCTCCTTTTTCGTGTACTCCTCCCTCTTCTTGCACGCGATCAGGGTTGCTGGGTTGTTATCATCTTCGCCAGTGTTTTCCAGTGTGTTTCCACTGAAATTATCGGCTAGTTTTGTTGTTGAGGTCTGCTGAGGAAGGTATTTGGTGTGATGTTCATTCACCATTCTCATTTTTTGATCACAGGAGCTCTTTATATATTGTCCCACACTGACCATTGAGGCTCGGTAGGCATGATTGATCTCAATGAGGCCCAGACCACCTTCTCTTCGCGGTAAGTAAAGTCTGTCCATACACTGATGTCGGTAAATTACTTTATTTAAGGCAAGCATTTTCCGAGTTTTTGTGTCTAGTTTGTTGATGTAGCCTTGTGGCCAATCGATAATGCCGAACCCGTAGGAGACGACAGGTATTGCCAGTTGGTTTATGGCAGTTATTTTATTTTTTGATGAGAGTTCAGATGTGAGGATTTTTTTCAGGCGCTTAATATATTCTCTCTGTACCTTCTCTCTCATCTTTCCGTGCTCTAACGTTTCATTCTCTTCTACTCCAAGGTATTTATAGACAGCATCTTCTCCTAGGTCTTCAATAGAGCCAGTGTTAATATTAAGATGTTCTGATGCTGTCTTTTTCCCTTTCTTTATTGTGCATTTAGCACATTTTTCGAATCCAAACTCCATGGATATGTCTTCTGTGTAATTTTTTACAATTTCTATCAGAGAGACTAGTTGTTTCTCAGATTCTGCATAGAGTTTGAGATCGTCCATAGAGTTTGAGATCGTCTCCTGTGTGTGTTCGCATGTGACTTTTTAGATGACCATTTTGATGAAATGCAAATCCACAAACTTGACAAGAATATGGTTTCTCACCTGTGTGTATGAGCATGTGCTTTGTTAGACTAGAATTTTCTGAAAATGCTTTTCCACAAACTTGACAAGCATATGGTTTCTTTCCTGTATGTGTGCGCATATGATTTTTTAAACTGAAACCCCTTGAAAAGGCACTTCCACAAACTTGACAATAATATGGTTTGTCTCCTGTATGTATGCGCATGTGCTTTGTTAAAGTAGATTTTTCTAAAAATGCTGTTCCACAAACTTGACAAGAGTATGGTTTCTCTCCTGTGTGTATGCGCATATGATATTTTAAACTAGAACCACTTAAAAATGCAGAACCACAAACTTGACAAGAATATGGTTTTGCACTTGTGTGTTTTCGTATGTGAGATTTTAGATGAGGATTCTGTGCAAATGCAAAACCACAAACTTGAGAATATGGTTTCTCACCTCTGTGTGTTGGCACGTGAATTTTTAGATGTGTACTTGTTGAAAATGTAGCTCCACAAACTTGACAAAAATATGGTTTATCTCCTGTGTGTTCGCACATGCCTTTTAAGATGAGTACTTTGTAAAACTGCAGACCCACAAACTTTACAAGAATATGGTTTCTCTCCTGTATGTATTCGCATATATACTTTTACATACGACTTATCTTAGAATTAAGATGCACAAATTTACAAGAATATGGGTTCTCATGTGTGTGTGTGTTTTAGTTCATAATTCTGTGAAAATGCAGATCCACAAACATGACAGGAATATGTTTTTTCTCTCGTGTTTTTTGGCATGTAAATTTTCACATTATCATTCTATTTTACAAAATATGCTTCTCCTCAATGAAAATCCAGAAAATTTATATTTTTCTTTTGTGTATTTTGCGCCTCTTTTGAAGATGCTTTTTTCAGAAAATATAGATATACAGTTCAAAAAGGCTTTAGATTTTCTTAAACAGAATTTCTTTTAAATACTTATAAAATTGGTGGCACTTATTGAAAACAGATACAAACTTTTCTTCATTCTTTGTCGAAATGAAAAATAATCATTTTTTATAAGAGTTGAAATCTGTAAAGAAAAAAAGAACAGATGATATTAACAGAAATACAAGGAGTTTCTATTATTTGCCCTTGTTTATTATTTCAATAAACTATGAGTCTTTAAATCTATATATACAGAATAGATGATATGAACAAAAATACAAACTTTTGATATTATTTATACACATTTTGTGTTTCAATAAAACTAATAATTTATGTTTAAGAATAAATGAATTTGGTATTTTGAATAAAATATATATGACATACAAAATATGTGCTTTTGTTTGAATTTGTATTTTCTTTTTGAAAAAGCTGGAATATTATTTGATACTAGTTATCCCTGTCACCGTCCTGAACCAATGTTCTTGCTTGTCTGAGATACATAAAAAAGTTATGTTTGCTTTGACACAGTTGTTTTTATTCTGCATGCATTGTAAACTGTCATATGTTAAATGTTTAATTGAATAAAAATAAAATATAATGTAAACATCTATTTAAAACTAAGTTATTTATTACTGTAAGTGAAAAAACTCTATAAAATATAAACGTCACAATAATTTTTGAAATGCAGTAAAAGAAAATGCCATACAAATATTATGTGTTTGCCTAATAAATCTGAGAAACTGCATAGATTGAAGAATTATTTATATTTTATTATAATTTTATTGTTTTGAAAAACTCTAACAAAGATTTGACATCAATTCACTTCAATTCGTATACAAGCACAAACTACATTATTCTTCCTGTGAGTCACTCCAGACAAGTCACAAAGTAACTTGATGTAAACAGTTAAAAGGAACAAAAGGTGATTAATGCAAAGACAGGAGATGACGATTGACTTTAGTCTTGAAAAGACTAAGGTCAATATGCAAGATGAAAATAGTCAATAGGAAGAGAGTCCCACAAGCCGGCAGTTCTTGGAAAGAAGTTACTGGAATAGGTAGGTGTATTATACTGAGGTATCTGAACAGCAAATTGATGAAGACCACTAGACCAACGAGTCAAATGAGCTGAAACGAAGGAAGCAGGGAACATATTCGCTCATTCTGCCTTTACTGAATTAGTGTGTGTTTTCTCTAGAGAAATCAGTTAGAGTCTCATATTACATTTTTAGATGCTTTCATGATTTCATATAAAATTCGCCACTCACCTATGTCGAAGTTTTAGGGATGAATGCATGTATCTCTACAAAACACTGTGTCAGACTGTCGCTCTTTCAGCCTGACATATCAAGTGTTTTTTTTTTAGGTTTGGCCACACATGTTTATGAGAATAATTGTCATTCCGTTGGTCTATCAAACTGAAGTAGAATTTTTACATGTGTCGATCAATCGATAGTATGTTTTATATGTATTCAAAAATTGCTATAAGAAGCATCGTTCGTATGTCCGTCTGTTCTGTTAAAGAAGCATATTTCAGATACGCCTATACATCTAGACTATCACTCAGTCATGCTAAGTTTATGTATATCTCTAAAAACCGTGGACTTCTGTCAGTCTGTTATGCTGAACTCTGAAGTAGAATTTATGATGTATCCATGTGTATCTATATGCTGACAGTCCATGTCTTAGGAATCATTAAATCTCAATTGCGACAATTTTGTGATTAACTTTTGTGGGGAGTAAATCAAATTGGTAAAAAGACTGCAATTATATATCTTCGAGAAATAAATATTTTATTGAAAACAACAAAGCTATACAGTGATCGAAAACAAATTCTGAAGAAAAAATTACAAAAAGTTTAAAAACTTTAAAATTATACAAGAAAATTAAATTACGGTAATGTTTAAGACTCATTGATTTCAATGGCGGTCGATTGAGACGTCAATGTGACTATGACATATATCCTAGCTTGTTTTTGCGGTAAAAAATCATATATTTTTTTATTGTGAAAAAAAACCCAGTGTTTATTTTATAAATGGATTTTAAATATAACAAACAGTAAACTTTATTTTTTCAAAGTGTTGATTGATATGTTAGTCGGTCTGGAAACTTAGACTCCTCTCCTCTGTCTATGTCACCGACGCTGAGCGAATGTCTTCACCAGAGATATATTCCTCTAAGAAAAGCTGCAGCCAACTTTCTCAATTTTTCACTTTTTTCACTCGGACACTGTTCAACTATTTCTAACCTACACTCAACTAAATTTTAATTTCGCTGTTTATTCATAAAAGAGTTTTGTTTTCCTTTCGTGTAATGACTGTTCGTTGTTACAAATTATATAATAACAGTTAGTCTAAACAGTCGATGCTAACATATAGCTCTTTATAGAGCGTTTTTTTTTCAACATAACAGGTAAGTATTTTTTTAAAAAATTGTTTTAATAAATGTATTTACCGGCAGGTGTTATGGAAAGAAGCACTATATTTATTCTTTCACGTTTTTCTCGGTGATTTTTTTAAAATATCCAACAGAACAAAATGGAATGAAAGAAAACAAAAAAAAAACATAGGCAACAAATAAATGTTACCAATCAGACAAGATACTCTTTTACCTACCCAGATAAGTCTCTTTGTTTTTTAAATTATTTTGAAGCGGTTTTTTAGTTTAATACAAAAGTACGGTCAAGTCTATTAAGTTATGTCGCGGTTCAACAAGACCGCGATGTTGTTTACATTTTTGGAGAGACGCCATTTTTGCAGAAACGATAGCAGCAGGAGTCACTGTTTGTTTTTTTGCCACGATCTGGACGTCAGCGGCGGCAGCTGTTTTCTCTTAGCCCTTTTCCATGGAGGTGTGCTGGCTGCTCCCTGTTATATTTAGAAGATTAGACGGACCCGGTTTTTGGTCGCCATTTTTGTAAACATGTTCTGGCAAAAATCGGCCGGCGAATATTTTTCTTGGTCTTTCTTCGACGGAGGTGGCTTGACATAACGTTCATGAGATCTCTAGCTCCTCGCTCAAAAAATCGATTCAGCCGGGGGGTCAGGAGGCCCCCACGTCCGACTTGGTCCATGGATGGACCAGTCGTCAGCAGTCTGAGTTCCTGCCCACAGCAGTCGCAACTTCTGCAGCCGCAGTCGCAACTCCAGCAGCAGCAGCAAAGATACAAACAGCCCTTTTCAGGGCTACTAATGCGATTTACTCTCTTTGCTACTTGCCTCAATCTGCATCTCCAGTTCCTGCTCCAGCTCTCTCCTGCACCGGCACCTTGCAGTCCGAACTCCTGCTTCAGCAGTCCTGAGTTCCTGCACCAGCACTCTCCTGCTCCAGCATCCTGCAGTCCCGAGTTCCTGCACGAGCACTCTCCTGCTCCAGCACCCTGCAGTCCCGAGTTCCTGCACCAGCACTCTCCTGCTCCAATTGCTCCAGCGCCCTGCCGTCCCGACTCCTGCATCAACACCCTGCAGCTCCGACTCCTGCAGTCCCGAGTTCCTGCACCAGCACTCTCCTGCTCCAATTGCTCCAGCGCCCTGCGGTCCCGACTCCTGCATCAACACCCTGCAGCTCCGACTCCTGCTCCAGCACCCTGCAGTCCCGAGTTCCTGCACCAGCACCCTGCAGTCCTGAGCTCCTGCACCACTCCTGATCCAGCGACGCCATCTCAATTCACTTCACTTGTTATTACCATATGGTAAATAAACATCCTTTCTTGAACAGTTCACCAGTTTTTGTCCTCTCTTCTTTGCCATTGCCGTTACTTGCCTGTGTCCACCTTTTCTTAGTTGTTGGGGCCGATCGATCACACCAACCCCAACGGTCGGTCGGTCGGTCGGTCGGTCCCGCAACAGTTAGAACGACAAAAATAATGGCGAAATTATAGCCACGTGGAGCTTCGATAATCGTTCAAAAATCGAAAAATAAACGGAAACACTGCTAATAACTGTCCCCAGTCGCGTGTAAATTTAATATTCAACCGAATTGTTTTATTTTATTCTCAGTATTTCTGTTTAATTTTCGATTTTTGAGCGATTATCGAGACTCCACGTGACAATCATGAAGCCGTGATTATTTTATTTTTGACCGTAATTTTGTATCGAACTAAAAATAATTTAAAACACAAAAAGACTTACCAAGTAGGTAAAATAGTAACTTATCTTGCCTTTGGGAACATTTTTTTGCTGCCTATTTGTATTTTTTTTACTACTTTATTGTTCAGTCGGACATTGTTAAAAACTATCTTTTCTCTATTGTTCAAGCGAATAAACCAAAATGCTTGATGATAATGTGGCGGAATTGATGATCTTGAGCCAAAATCGAGCGGTGGAGGTGGCCCAGACTTTGTTCTTCCCCGCAGTAAGAGGGTCCGCCTTTGCCTAGCTTGCAGATGGAAAGGGAAATAAATTTTGGCTTACTAGGTTTCTAGTGAAGATTGAACTCACAACCTCGAAGTAACAAATCTACTGGTTGCTGCACAATAATAATAGATTTAATTATCATGACAAATAGTGAGCCAGCGGATTATGTTTTTTTCTGATTGGTTAAGCGGAATTAACTGAGGGAAAATCTGCTAATAAAAAGAAGAAAAAAAACGGTGAAAGAGAAACGTGAGTCTCGAGTGAGATTTTGCGGTGAGCCGAATTGTTTTCGTTCATTGGAGCTCGAAGTTACACAGAGGGTTTTTGTGCTTCTACAGAAATTGAACCGAACTGAGTTTTTTTTTGTTGTTGTTTAACGTTTGAAGTCTAGTTATAGACTTCTGAATTCCCAGTTACAGATAAGTAAATGTAAAAACACTCTTGACAAAATGGTAAAATAAAGAAATTCAAATAACATAATACTTACTCTTATCGAAACTGCTTCCGCGTAGCGTTCCTCATTTGGTAAATTTATAGAAGTGCACCTTTCGTATTTCGACCCCTAAAAAAAAAAGTATAAACTTTTTTGGCAAAATTACATGTAAACAGCCTCAACAAATATCCGCTATGAAAAAAATTTATGAAAATTGTTATTATTTTAGATTTTAGGAGGGGGGGCACTTTCCTATATACGTTATACGTAAAGTGAGCACGCATTTCTGGTCCACCGAATCTCAACTCTCGTATTTCGACCTCTAAAAAAAAAAAAAGTTTCTACTTTTTTGGCAAAATTACATGTAAACAGCCTCAACAAATATCCGTTATGAAAAAAAATTTATGAAATTTGTTATTTTAGATGTTTGGAGGGGGGGTCACTTTCCTATATAAGTTATACGTAAAGTGAGCACGCATTTCTTGACCACTTAGAATCGCACCTCTCGTATTTCGACCCCTAAAAAAAAAAAAAGTTTCTACTTTTTTGGCAAAATTACATGTAAACTACCTCAACAAATATCCGCTATGAAAAAAAAATTATTAAAATTATTATTTTAGATGTTAAGAGGGGGGTGTCACTGTTTTAAGAGTTTTTAATCTATGCATTTGTATGTTTTTGAATGTTTTTAATGTTTTAAATGCTTTTTTTTATTCTATGCATTTTGGGCGCTTATGGTCACGTTTTGCAAAATGAATGTCGCAGAAAAAATAAGAATGTGTTATTTATTATACAGTTTTATTCTTTTAAATGCTTAATTTTTTTGCTTAGTTGGATATTCCGAACAAAGCAACACTAACCCTAACCCTTACAAAAAAAATTGTATTTGTGAAAAGTCTCAAAATTTTAAAAAGTTTCTTTTTTCGGAATATCCAACAAACACTAACCCTAACCCCCAAAAATGTAAGCATTTAAAAAGAATAAGTCTGTTTTTGTCCGTTTCAAAAGCTATATCAGTACCAAAATGCCTAAATGTGTACCTGCCCCCCCCTCGCCCCAAATAAAATCTAAAATAACGTTTGTTGAATATTTCTTTCAACACGTGTTCGCTAGGGTGCGATTCTAAGTGGTCAAGAAATGCGTGCTCACTTTACGTATAACTTAATAGGAAAGTGCCCCCCCCCCTCCTAACATCTAAAATAACAAATTTCATAATTTTTTTTTCATAGCGGATATTTGTTGAGGCTGTTTACATGTAATTTTGCCAAAAAAGTAGAAACTTTTTTTTTTTTAGGGGTCGAAATACGAGAGTTGAGATTCGGTGGACCAGAAATGCGTGCTCACTTTACGTATAACGTATATAAGAAAGTGACCCCCCCCCCCTCTAACATCTAAAATAACAAATTTCATTTTTTTTTTTCATAGCGGATATTTGTTGAGGCTGTTTACATGTAATTTTGCCAAAAAAGTAGAAACTTTTTTTTTTTTAGGGGTCGAAATACGAGAGTTGAGATTCGGTGGACCAGAAATGCGTGCTCACTTTACGTATAACTTATATAATAAAATGCCCCCCCTCCTAAATTCTAAAATAATAACAATTTTCATACATTTTTTTCTTAGCAGATATTTTTTGAGGCTGTTTACATGTAATTTGCCAAAAAAAGTAGAAACTTTTTTTTTTAGGGGTCGAAATACGAAAGGTGCACTTCTATAAATTTACCCCTCATTTAAACAGGGAACAATGACAACAATTAATAAGATAAAAAGAAAACATGATGACATTCAAAATGGCGATCTCAAAAGTAGGTTCGCAGAAAAACTAAAGATTGCGAAATAAACTTCGACAACAATGTCGATCCTTTCGAGAATTGAAGGTAAAATTATGGCAAATGCGCACAACAGGTAGGAACGCTGGCTTCCGGTGGAAAAGGGTTGAAGAAAGTGTCTACGGATGCCTGAAAGTGATTCAACAATTTTTTTTATTCATATTAATTTCAGACTTTTCTTTCATCATATTCTAATAATAAACATAATGCATAATGCATAATGCAGACTATTTGAAAAATAATTTATTTGATTTTTTTCAAAACTTTAAAAACATTTTCAGTGAAAAAAATAAACAAAATAGAATAATCTTTTTTTTCAAGAAATAATGTTTTTGAGCAACGAAATGTGATTTTTTTTTATTCAATGTTTTTTTAAAATATTTAGTGAAAATAATGTTTTTTGAGAGGATTAGGGTTTACGTTTAGGGTTAGGGTTAAGGGTTAGGGCATTTCCATTTCTAAGAAAAAAGTTTGATTCCGGAAGTTATTCCATTTCCAAGAAAAAGGGTTTTCACTATTATTACAAAAAATGTTTTGAAAACAATCAAATAAAAACAAATAAATTATTTTTCAAATAGTCTGTATTATGTTAATTATTAGATTATGATGAAAGAAAAGTCTGAAATTAATATTTCTTTTTTTCATATTAATTTCAGACTTTTCTTTCATCATATTATAATAATTAACATAATACAGACTATTTGAAAAATAATTTATTTGATTGAAAATAATAAATAAAATAGAATAATCTTTTTTTTTTTCAAGAAATAATGTTTTTGAGCAACGGATTGTGATTTTTTTTTCAATGTTGTTTTGGAAATATTTAGTGAAAATAATGTTTTTGAGCAAATATTTTATTAAACGTCATAATAATATCGTATCTAATACAGTATATTGCCGAAGAAATTTGTTTTCATTCGGCGGCACCACATAAATTTCTGTAGGTGACCATTGAAGTTTTCCGGGCTAGTCCCGCTTGTTGCGGGGACCGACCAGGCGGGTGTCGATCGGCCACACAACCAAGAAAAGGTGGACACGGGCAAGTAACGGCAAAGAAGAGAGAACAAAGACTGGTGAACAGTTTAAAGAAGGATATTTATTTACCATATGGTAATAACAAGTGAAGTGAAATGAGATGGTGTCACTGGATCAGGAGTGGTGTAGGAGCTCAGGACTGCAGGGTGCTGGAGCAGGAGAGTGCTGATGCAGGAACTCGGGACTGCAGGGTGCTGGAGCAGGAGAGTGCTGGTGCAGGAACTCGGGACTGCAGGGTGCAGGAGAGTGCTGGTGCAGGAACTCGGGACTGCAGGGTGCTGGAGCAGTTGGAGCAGGAGAGTGCTGGTGCAGGAACTCGGGACTGCAGGGTGCTGGAGCAGTTGAAGCAGGAGAGTGCTGGTGCAGGAACTCGGGACTGCAGGATGCTGGAGCAGGAGAGTGCTGGTGCAGGAACTCACGACTGCAGGATGCTGGAGCAGGAGAGTGCTGGTGCAGGAACTCGGGACTGCAGGATGCTGGAGCAGGAGAGTGCTGGTGCAGGAACTCAGGACTGCTGAAGCAGGAGTTCGGACTGCAGGGTGCTGGTGCAGGAGAGAGCTGGAGCGCAGGAACTGCCGATGCAGATTGAGGGAAGTAGCAAGCTGCTGCTGCTGGAGGAGTTGCGACTGCTGTGGGAACGAACTCAGACTGCTGACGACTGGTCCATCCACGGACAAAGTCGGACGTGGGGGCTTCCTGACCCCCCGGCTGAATCGAGTAATTTACTCCTGTCCAGGAGTTAGGCACAAGGCCAGTTTTTATCCTACTCCCACAAGTAAGATGTGACCCAAGGTCGGGTTGGAAAGTGGGGGTTGAAAAGCCAGCGCCCGAGAGGTGAGCACTCTGACCATCAAAAATTGCCTGGGCAGCCCCGTCGGCATTCCCCGGTAGGGGCGCCTCAAGCAGTAAGCAATTAACTTACTCCTCCCCAAAGAGGGGAGGCAAAGCCATAGATTGGTGTAAATCAAGCCCCGAAGGCCAAGACAATACCAGTCTATAGGGTGCAGTATCCATCGGAACAGATACTACACTTTGATCTCGATCAAAAGGCCGAGCTTTTATTTACTCCTCTCCAGGAGTTAGGCACAAGGCCAGTTTTATCTTACTCCCACAAGTAAGATATGACCCAAGATCGGGTCGAGAAAGTGGGGTTTGAAAAGCCAGCGCTCGAGAGGTGAGCACTCTGGCCATTTAAAAATTGCCTGGGCAGCCCCGTCGGCATTCCCCGGTAGGGGCGCCTCAGACAGTAAGCAATAAACTTACTCCTCCCCAAAGAGGGGAGGCAAAGCCTGGGAGGGTGGACCTCCTAGAACTGCACAGGACAGGCGTGCAGTATCCATCGGAACAGATACTACACTTTGATCTTAGCCAAAAGGCCAAGCATCTTTTGAGCGAGGAGCTAGAGATCTCATGAACGTTATGTCAAGTTACTTTCGTTGGTCCTGTGAGAGGGATTAATTTTTGACAAATAAATTCCAAAAGAATTTCTAGCTGTGAAACCTAGTTGACACACTCCTTGAAAGTATTAGCACGGATATCCGCATAGTTGCCGAAACGCTTGTGTACCCCTTGAAGAAAGATTTTTAAAAATATTCGCCGGCCGATTTAAAATTGGGTTTTTCCAATCTTCTATAGCCAGTACCACCTTTCCATGGAAAAGGGTTAAGAGAAAAATATCTGCTGCTGCTGATGTCCAGATCGTGGCAAAAACAAACAGTGAACTACTGCTTCTGCTAGTTTTTCCAAGATGGCGTGTTTTCCAAAAAATAAACAAACGTCGCGGTGTTGTTAGATTGCGACACGCTCATCACATTGAATTTTAATTTGCAATGAGCCCAGCTTCCTTCCACACGGTTTGTGTGAATTGTAGGGTCGTCCGTGTTGCATGAGGGACTGAATAAGAGTTTCACCGTCTGGAGTTACGCCCCTTTACCGGGGCACTCATGTTTTGCCTGATGTAAATAAAGGACGCTATTTTACAGAACCTGATCTCTGTCGTTATGTTTCTATTCAATCCATTGACATCCTCGAAAATGACACATGGTGGCAGCGGTGGGATGAAGATATGTCTAAGTAAGATGTACAAAAGGATAAGAAACAGATAAGTAACTTTATTATTCTTGTTTCAAATTGTAAATTCGTACGTACGTCACGTGGAGAAAAAAAAAAATGTCGGAAGACACAAACAGACCAGTGGCTAGTATAAGACCACCAGCGCCCTTATGTATGGAAGATAATTTATCGGCGAACTGGAAGTTGTTTAAACTGAAATGGCATAACTACGCCATTATTACGTGTTTGACGAAACATTCATTACAATATCAGACGGCACTTTTGCTTCACACGTTGGGAGATGACGCATTGAAAGTTTACTACGGATTTCAATTTCTAACACCTGAAGATGAAAGAACACCCACCGAAAATATTCAGGCATTTGATAAATACGCTATAGGGGAAACGAATGAAACCGATGAGCGTTACGTATTTCATTCTAGAAAGCAAGGAGGATCAGAGACTGTGGAATCCTTTATTACGGCACTTCGGACGTTAGTAAAAACGTGCAATTTTTGTGACAATTGCGTTTCATCAGTACTCAGAGATCAGGTAGTGCTGGGAATACACAACCCCCAGACACAAGCTGAATTATTGAAAATAAGACAGTTAGACTTACAAAAATGTATTGACATTTGTAAGCTGTCTGAAAATGCCACGGTCCAGTCCAGAATCCTAAGGCCTGAAGGAGTGAATAAGGTTGATTTTAAACCCAGGAGAAAGACATCGGCACAAACTGACAGAGATTGCCGGGCGTGTGCACTGCGGCACGGACCAAGAAAAGAGGTATGTCCTGCATTTGGCAAGACCTGTTATCAATGTAATGGAAAAAAACACTTTGCCGTGAAATGCAAAGTACCAAGGAAAAAGAAGGTGCAGGCTGTCAAAACCCAATATGAGGACCAGGAAAACGACAGTAGTAGTTGTTCAGACTATGGACAGGTAGATAACATAACGATTAGGGAAAAAGTGAATGCTGTGAGTCAAGAGGTGATAAAGGCAGAAATGAGGGTCAAGGGAAAACCAATTGCTTTTCAGCTCGATAGTGGAGCGTCCGTGAATATATTGAATGTGAAACACGTGATTGGAAAAACACTGGAACATTCAAATAAGACCCTTGTCATGTGGAATGGAGCAGAAGTGAAGCCGTTGGGAGAATGTCGAGTTAAAATGATAAACCCCAAAACTGGACAAAAATATGCGGTTAAGTTTGTCATTGTGAAAGAGGATTTCCATCCCTTACTGGGAGCAAATGCAATCCAGAATATGGAACTCGTCACAATCAATAACAACAAATTCAAAATGGTCGCCAAAGTTTCCCAGATAAATGAATCCAGCAGCCAGTACTCGGACAGAATTATCAATGACTTCAGAGATGTGTTCAGGGAAGAATTGGGTCAATTACCAGGAGAGGTACATTTGCAGGTGGATCCAGGAGTAACACCAAATGTTGCAGCAACACGGAGAATACCAGTGGCACTTAAAGACAGGCTAAAAGTCGAGTTGGAAAAACTGGTTAAGAAGAATGTTATTGAACCGGTGAGCGACCCAACACCATGGGTAAGTGCGTTAGCACTGGTAACTAAGAAAAATGGAAACCTGCGGATATGTATAGACCCAAGACCACTGAATAAAGCTCTAAAAAGGGAACATTTTCAGTTACCTACACTGGACGATTTACTACCAGAACTGGCTGACAGCAAGGTATTTTCTACCCTGGATCTACGAGATGGATTCTGGCATGTAAAATTAGACGAAGCCAGCAGTCGCTTAACAACATTTGCTACACCATATGGTAGGTTCCGGTGGAAGGTTTTACCGTTCGGTATTTCTCCAGCTCCAGAGATATTTCAAAAGACCCTTTTTAACAATGTGTCCGATTTGGAGGGGGTGGTTAACAAAGCGGATGATCTTCTGGTGATTGGGAAGGGTAAAACGATGGAAGAAGCAACAATTGATCATGACCGAAAACTCAGGAAACTGTTGTAGAGATGTCGTGATCGCGGGATGCAATTGAATGCTGAAAAATTGAACCTACGACAAACGTCTATATCTTTCCTGGGACACATAATAACCAGTGATGGTTTACTTCCTGATCCTGGGAAAGTAAGAGCCATAAAAGAGATGTCGTGTCCAACAGATGTGAAAGGAGTGCAACGATTGGTTGGATTCGTGAATTACCTGGCAAAATTTCTACCACACATATCTGATGTGATGGCCCCAATTCGAAATTTGGTGAAGGCAGATGTGCCATGGACATGGTCCCAAATTCATGAAGAGGCTTTTGGGAAAATTAAAGAGGTAGTGAGTGAGGCACCAGTGTTGAGGTACTATGACCCCACAAATCTTTGGTCATCCAATGCGATGCAAGTGAGAAGGGCATGGGGCTGCACTACCACAAGAAAGTCAACCCCTAGCCTATATCAGCCGTGCACTGACCGACACAGAAACTCGGTATGCACAGATTGAAAAGGAACTACTAGCAGTAGTCTACGCATGTGAACGGTTTCATCAATATACGTTTGGTCGACAGATAACAGTACTAACCGATCATAAGCCACTGGAAGCGATTATGAAAAAAGAATTGGTGAAATGCCCGAAACGACTTCAAAACATGCTGATGCGACTACAGGCTTACGATGCTACAGTTCTGTACCATCCAGGTAAGAAAATGTTCCTTGCAGACACGCTATCAAGAGCATACATCTATGGATTGGGCAGTGAAGATATGGACGATGAAGATGATGTCAAGGAAGCAGAATATATTCCTGTAACAGAGAGAAGGCTGCTTGAACTGCGCTCAGCCACGAAGGAAGACAGAAGCTTGCAGCAGTTGCAGCAAGTAATTCTGGAAGGATGGCCAGAAGAAAAAATACATCTTGACCCAGAGGTGAGACCATATTTTAATATGCGGAATGAAATGACGGTGCAAGATGGCTTAATTTTCAGAAGAAACCGGGTAGTGGTTCCACTGACACAGCGAGCGGTGTTGAAAGAAAAACTGCATTCCACACACCTGGGAGTAGAAGGATGTTGCAGAAGAGCAAGAGAATGTTTGTATTGGCCAAATATGAACAGTGACATCAAAGACTATGTTTCAAAGTGCCCCATATGTAGAAAATATGAAGTGGCCAACCCGGCAGAACCATTAATGGTCCATGAAGTTCCTGACAGACCCTGGGCGAAAGTGGGAGTAGATCTCTTTAAGTTTGCAGATAGAGACTACCTGTGCACAGTTGATTACATGAGCAACTTCTGGGAAATCGATCATCTTCTCAATACACAAGCAAAGACAGTGATAACCAAACTTAAACACCATTTTGCACGTCATGGAATACCAGATCAGGTCGTAACTGATAATGGGCCTCAGTTTAGTAGCCAGGAATTTTCTGCCTTCGCAAAAAAGTGGTGTTTTACACATACACCTGTCAGTCCATACAATAGCAAGGCAAATGGCAAAGTGGAATCTGCGATAAAGATGGCAAAGAACCTTTTCCGGAAAGCGATGGACGATAAGGCTGATCCATACCTAGCAATGTTGGATCACAGGAATACGCCAGCCAAAGGTCTCTTATCACCAGCTCAGAAGCTGATGTCAAGGAGAACAAAAACACTTCTCCCAACCAGGGAGGATTTACTCAAGCCAGCATTGCCCAAAAATCTGAGAAAATCAGTGAAGCAAGACTGCAGGAGGCAAGAACGTTCTTTCAACCACAAAGTAAAACCACTTAAACCATTGTATCCTGGAGATGTAGTACGGATGAAACCACACATAAATGGTCAAAAAGAGTGGAGGAAAGCTGTTGTATGGGGGAGACTGGATGAGCGATCATACCATGTAAAAGTGGGTGGGGACTTATATCGACGGAATCGAGTAGATTTGAAGAAAACTGCAGAGACACCCCCACTCACATCAGTAATACAACATCCATATGAAGTGCAGAGCGAGTTACCCAAGAATACAGGGCAGAGTACAGAAGAGATATGTAACTCAGAACCACCTCAATATGAAGGTGAAATAAGAGAAAACCTCAACCCGACCCCATTCCCAACAAGACCAAGTCCGGAAAGGTTGCGGACAACACGGTCGGGAAGGATAATAAGAGATCCTATGAGATTCAAGGATTTCACAACATAAGTGAAAGGGAAGAATAATCCCTGTTAGGTAAGAGGGTAGTCAGCCCAATGAATGCCTAGATCACTGTGTTTTGTAGACTCTGTTTTTAATTCTTATCAGACTTTTTTCTTTTTTTTTTTTTTTGTTTGTCTTTATCTTCTGTTTTTTATTTATTGAGAAAAGGGAAGATGTTGCATGAGGGACTGAATAAGAGTTTCACCGTCTGGAGTTACGCCCCTTTACCGGGGCACTCATGTTTTGCCTGATGTAAATAAAGGACGCCATTTTACAGAACCTGATCTCTGTCGTTATGTTTCTATTCAATCCATTGACATCCTCTAAAATGACACATCATGTTTACAAAAATGGCGATTAAAATTGGGTTTTTCCAATCTTCTATTTATAACGTTAACGCACAGGGAGCAGCCAGTACCTTTCCATGGAAAAGGGTTAAGAGAAAAATAGCTGCTGCTGCTGATGTCCAGATCGTGGCAAAAACAAACAGTAAACTACTGCTTCTGCTAGTTTTTCCAAGATGGCGTGTTTTCCAAAAATAAACAAACGTCGCGGTGTTGTTAGACCGCGACACGCTCATCACTTTGAATTTTAATTTGCAATGAGCCCAGCTTCCTTCCACACGGTTTGTGTGGATTGTAGGGTCGTCCGGATCCACAAAGTTGTGTGTGTGGTTGACCACAAAATGATTAGGTAGGGCATGATAGGCTCGCCAGCCATCCGTTATGATGCGGGTGGAAGGAAGTTGGGCTCATTGCAAATTAAAATTCAAAGTGATGAGCGGGACTAGCCCGGAAAAATAAGATTATTCTATTTTATTTATTTTTTTCAATCAAATAAATTATTTTTCAAATAGTATAATATGATGAAAGAAAAGTCTGAAATTAATATGAAAAAAAGAAAAGTCTGAAATTAATATGAAAAAAAAATTGTATCACTTTCAGGCATCTGTAGACACTTTCTTCAACCATTTTCCACCGGAAGCCAGCTTATACGCCTGTTATGCCATTCGCCCGTTATTATTTCAGCCAGGTCCATAAACTGCATAAATACCTTTTTTTTTTAATGTTTTCAAAAATTGTTTTTCGGTTTAATGTCTCAATCAACAAATCAAAACAAAATTATTTACTTTGAAATGCTTTTGTTTTTTTATCATTTTTTAAATGGAAATCGCTCCAGACAAGGCATGAAGTCATTTGATGTAAAGAGGTAACATGAAAAAATATGATATCACAAAGACAGGAGATGCCTATTGTTCTTTGTCTTAAAAAGACCAAGATTATAGGAGGAAAACAGTCAGCAGGAAAAGAATTCCACAAGGTTGCGGTTCTTGGAAAGAAGTTACTTGAATAGGAAGCTGTATTACAATGAGGTATGAAAACAGTGAATTGATAGAAGACCACTAGACCAACGAATCAAACAAGCTGAAACAAAAGAAGCGGGGAATAGATCACATAATTCTGAAGAGCACATGCCATAATAGAATTTATAGAAAAGACTGAGACTAGCAATATCACGTCTGTGAGAGAGGTTATGTAGAGAAGAAAAAGGGTGGGGCCAATCAAATTACAGATACGTTTCTGCACCTTCTCTAGAACACTCAAATGGGACAGAGATTCACCAGCCCAAATATGACAACAGTACTCCATACATGGCCTGATAGTAGATTTGTAGAAATAGAGAATAGCCTAAGGTGTGAGAAAATGTTTGGAGCGATAGAGAGAACTGTTATATTTCCATAAAACACGAAAAGGAGAGATGGGGGCTTGTTGGCACATGTTCCCCTACATTAAAAAAATATGGTTCAATTCGCCAAGAAGTGAACACACATTACCGCACGTAGTCTAGACAGTAGACACGAGTGCCGGGAGATCATCCCACGCAGTTTGCGAGGGCGGAAGATGGTCAACTAATCAGATTGCAGAAAAGCCTGTTGCTAATCGATCGAAAAGCTCTAAAGAATAGCGGGAAAAACGCTGGGCACGAAACAGGGGACAGTCAGATTTCAGGAAAGGTGGAGTGATCGAGGCAAAATATGTAGATATAACACAGCTTCCCCAGATTTTGGCCATGAACGCATAAGTTACCATTGTCTGTCCGCTGGGTACGCCTTCGAAGATGGGTTTCGCATTATGAAATCCTGAAAGCGGGATCGGATCTGTCCCCTGGTAAAGCAATTTGGCAATGCCCTTGCCTGCTGCGTCACCTGACCTGTCTAGATGAATGCGTCCTTCTGGTGGTTATTGGTGCTTCAAGTGGTTGACTACGACTGATGGTCTGGTTATCCATTAAAGGTGGTGGAACATTGTAATTCAAATGGCCGTGTCGTGGAACTATGCGACGTACATGGGCTTGGTGGACCCATTCTTGAACTCCCTTGTTATCCTGTACAAGCAGAACGGAATCGTTTGACTTCATCACGACAAATGTCTCAATCCATGGCAAATGAGAATTGTGTGCCACCGCCGATCTTGGTCGATGTAGCAATATTGTATCACCGGACTGAATGGGGTCTTTAAATTGCAAGTGACTCAGATGACTGTCGAATCTGTGATCAGCCTTATTGCTTGCTAGTGCTACCCTGTTGTGCCCCTGCCTCAATAATGCATTTATTTGCATTCCATAGGCCGTGGGGCTGTTTCCAGTAGTGTCCCTGTCGGTGATCCGAGGCAGTCCCATGTTCAGGTGTCTATATAATGTGGGCATACCCCCGTCGCGCTGCTGATGGTAGCATTCATTGATGATACCACCGATTCTAGAATGTCGGTCCACTCGCATCGCCGGTCTTCACATAACATGAAATAGCGTTTTTGAGGGTGTGGTGCTGCCTCTCATTTTTTCCTGAGCTCTGGGACCGCAACAGGCAGTGTAGTTCCTGCTTGATCAAGGTAAATTCGCAGAACAATCTGTACACCTCGCCTGTGAAATGTGTGCCTCAGTCGGATGAAATTATACACCGAATTTCCCGGTGTCGCAGGAAAAAACTGTATAGACCTCTCGCTGCATCCAGGGCGCAGTCCCTTGCGTGCAGTATTGCAGTCAGGTGACGACTGAAACTGTCGAGAATTATCAAAATGTACCGCTTGCTCTTGGGCGCAGGCATCTCCATGAAATCAGTATACATAACCTGGAAAGGTCTTTTGCCTCTTTTACAGTGGCCAGACTGAGTGTGACCCTGACGACCGTAGTTCCCTTTCCATTTGGCACAGGTCATACATGACTCAACATACGCCTGAATGTCCCTGTTCTTGTATTCCCACCAGAAATCTTTTAGATGGTCTCGCATGTGCGATATTCCTGAATGGTTAATACAGTCATGGGCATGGTGCAGATATGCACTTCTTGCTGGGTAAGGCCCCACCAGCTTAGGCGTCATGTTACTATCCCGTATCATGAGAAATGATGTGCCAAGCTCCAGGTAGAATTTGCTGATGTGCTTCATAAACATGTCGGCTCTATGGTCCTGTCCATCAATCCTGAAATTGCTGTCCAACTTCCTGTTGTGCAGAGACTTAATAATGCTCGCCAGTGTGTCGCCCGCTGACTGCTCTGCTGCTATGTTGACTCGATCACATAGGTTGTCGGCCGCTGTGTCAACTTCGGAGCTAACTGCGAAAAATTCTCCCATTTGATTGGTTGAATCCTCCGCTTCCCGCAAATGCGTGGGCTGAATTATGAAAGCCTGTCTGTCGAACTTCCTGTTGATCCCTTTTGACAATTGTTGCCCGTCTGCACCCTTTTTCTTTATGCGTAGGGGAACATGTGCCAACAAGTTCTCTGTTCCTTGTTTATGTTTTATAGGGCAAAATATGTGGATATGACAATTACAATAGTTGATGCTTATACAGATAAAGGTAGACATTCGAAAAAAATCTGATTAATATCTGTTTGATGTACGTACCTGTCATTGGCTAAATATATCGTATACCAAAAATCACGTAAATGAATCGAGTAGTTTTTATTTTAGACATAAAAATTCAATTTTACCGATAAACGAATGAATGTACATGCTCTGACCATGCCTTTGCCCCACACCGCCAAAAATGATGCCCCAAATCAACTCCGTATGCAATAGTTAGGGTTAATCCCCTTGAATATACCTTAAATATGTTGTAATGGAGAGAGTATTTTTCCGTCATTCGTTTATCGGTAAAATTTAATTTTTATTTATAAAATAATGATTAATTTATGTAATTTTTGCTATAGGATATATTCAGCCCGAGACAGGTTCGATGTTATTGCCAGTAGCAGCACCTTACTGGAACTCTCCGTTTAGGAAGGACTAATAAAATGTACCTCCCTCCCCTCGGCAATTGAATAAAAGATGTCCTTGAAGCACATTCAGAATACAACGTCGTGTGTTGGAGTTATCTTTCACCTAACATGGAGATACCATAAGAACAGGCACTTACATCAAACAGAAATTACTAAGTTTTTGTTTGAACGAGTCAATACAACGTTTCACAAAAATAAATGTGGAACTTTCTTCATCTTCTTCCGTTCGCGCTCACCTCCCAACCAATCTCACCAAATCACGTTTTTTCGTGCTTCTTATACTAGCGACATCTCACATTTGCAAATGAGCACGCCGTTTCCTCTTTAAAGATTTTTTTAAAAATTAAACTTTCCATGAATGGGCATTTCTGGGTTCGTGCCTGCAGCTCTCCTCTGCACAAGCAGCAAACCAAACGTCTTCTCTTCGACCGCCGCGGACAAGCGTCTTGGTCCACAACAGTAGGCTGCCTCTCCTGCTCTCCGCTAAACTCCCTCCCTGATCACAAATGTGGCAACCCAGTGCAGGTCTTTTTTACCTGGTGCTTCTCCACGGTAATATGGCTGCGACTTCCTTTTCAAATACCTCGTCTGTGGAGGGAGCATCCTATGCATCTGTACTAGGCCTAGGACTGTCCACCTCTCTTCGCGGTGATGCGACCACAGCTTCCTTCGGATGACTCGTCTGAAGAAGAATCATCCAATATATTGGTGCTGGGCATGTGGCTCTTTGCTCCACTCATCGTGAACTTTAAGTGGACGGCTCACTGTCACTTCCACTTTCTGATGCAGTCAGGCCGATAACGAGACGTAGGTCCCTTATATGCTGAGGCATCCCATCAATGAGGATATTCTGTGAACTAATCACGTCCGTAACGCATCCAACTGTGTAAGGGGATGTACACCGTCCATTCGGGATTCTTGTCCAAACACGATCTCCCACCTTGTAACCCAGATGTTGCTGTTCGGCTCATCAGGGGGCAGCACATCAATGCCCTTCATTCTGACCTTGTAACGATGGATTATGTTGGCAGGAGCAGTTAGTGGTGACACATCGTCCTTCTGAGTGTGACCTTATACCAGTAAACTGCCTCCATTACTGAGTACAGTTTTCTTGCGGCAATCTGTTTCACACTTCGATGGTAGCGTTCTGTAATATCATTACCTGATGGTATGTGTGCACAGCGAAATTGCAGTCAAACTTTCCACTCATTTACAAAGTCTCTGAAAGTTTTACTGCAAAATGCTGAGTCATTGTCAGTAAGTATCTCAGTTGGTGGCCCGCGCTCATAAAATATGACTTTCAATTGGTCAACGATGCTTGTTGCGTCTTGCCATCTTAGACAACGCCGAACAGAAAACCGCGTGGGCCCACAGTCAATAAGCGACAGATAGTGCCTTCCCTGGTAGTGGGTTATGTCTATCCCCACTCGATACCAGGTGTCGCCGACGTGTAAGTTGCCCTTCGGCCAGCATGTACATGGCAGATCAATCGACTGACACTCTTTAACTCTTCACGGATGCCATAGACATCGTGGAGTCGACCCGTCTAACAAAGTACCACATTCTTTGTATGCCAGGGTGACCACTTTGATGATGGATGGACCTTATTTGGTCGGATTCTGGTCTGCCTGTTAATGTAATGCATACATGGCTCTGGGGTTCAGCTGTCTTTCTGATTAAATCAAGCCACCGCTGCAGTATGTGCATCAGGTTATCCAAACCCATACTCTTGTATCAAGCTTGAAAGCGCACCGAGTCATTGTCTTATTAGCATTTCGCTCGCTGCTTTAGTATGCACCCTGGACTTTCCCGTAAGAGTGCCCGTTATCCATTTGTACACACAGAGTCGGTAAAAAGATGCAATATGGCTGCTTCCCACATTAGTGCCATATTAACATCCTTTAGTACAGCATCGAGCGCTGCCAGTTTTATGTGTTGTGCATCGTTTGCCTTGCGTAACCAACTTGCATCTTCCATCATAGCTTCATTGTGCTCCAGTGACACCCTGGTTGCTAAAAAGCTTGCGTCAACCCAGACACTGAAACCACTTGCCTCGCAAGGGTCTTCTTCGTGCACTCTCGCAATTTCTGTCATCATCGTGGTCAATGGAAGATAATCCACCTCATCATCCCAGCCCTCGGTGACTGCCACTGCTCTCCTCTTCATAAATGCTGCTGCCACTTTGATCCATTTACCAACCGGGAAGTGCCCAACTACTTTTCCGCACAAAGAGAATGCAGCACGTCGAGTGATGTGTGGCATACTTGGGATCTTCTTACCTCGTTCCCATCTCAGCATATTGCACTTCCCCCAAACTTTCAGGCTAAGTACCATTCAGATTCCTTGCTTACCAGCCCAAAGTTGGTGAGGTGCTGCCTCACTTTAGCTGCGGACACTATATTTTCGTCTATAAAGACATCATCGATATATGCTGATGTTGCTCACGTAATAGCGTCGTCCTTTGACAATGCAGCATCTACGATGGCTCGCATTATGGCTGATGCCACATTGAGCCCAAAACCCATGCGTGTCAAGCAGTACCTTTCCCCCTCTAATATCACAGTCTGGTATGGCCACAGGGATTGATGCACATGCACCTGTAAGCATGCCCTCCGTAAGTGTGCACAGACGTCTGCATGTACAGTATAGTCATCGACGTGCCCATTTAGTTCACAAAAATCTAGAACTGGTCGTACCTTAGATTTGTTTTGCTGGAAGACTGGCATTAGCAGAATTAGGCCCTTTGGGGGCCCTAGTTTTCCTTTAGGATAGGGAAGTAGCCATCCATCATCCAGTCACGTCCATAGCTCATGTCTGTAGTCTTGCCGGATTTGAGTGGGCACCGAGTATTCAGGCACCCTGTTGTTAAGTTTACCAGGTTGGTCACTTCCACGATGCCGTCAACACCTTAGCCTGTTCGTCAAATACAGTGCTAAAATCAGGTTCCTCTATCTTAATCACAGTGCAAACATGAGGATCTGTTTTGTAGACTGGTCAATGCTGACTCTACCCAGCATTTTAATAACATCCATTCCAACAGAATGTCGAAACCTAATAGTTGACTGTCCACAATGTGGATAATTTTGCCCTCAGTGGTCATGATGTTAGATTTCTGACGACTCCGAGGACTACATATTGATTCAGTTATCAGAGACCGGGAACATCCAGAATCCACCAGACCTCTGGTTTCTTCCCATCGATTCACACTTTAACAGTAGGAAGCGCCTCTCTTAAATTGACTGAGGAGAGACTGGCGTTGATATCTCGCCTCCTTTTTCGTTTCCCGGACACTCAGATGCAATGTAGCCTATCTTCTGGCATCTGTAGCACTGCATCTTTCCTCGCAATTTATATCTGGGCCATTACGCCCTTCGCCATGCTGATACTGGCAGTCCCTTGCGAAGTGGTTTGGACCAGAGCATTTATAGCATTTAATGCTACCATTAGCCGACACAGTGAGTAATGTCTGATTGGTATTAGACTGAACCGGTTGTATAGCTGCCGCAACTAATTCTTTTTTGTCTACCATAATAGCCCATGCTCTAGTTAAAATCTGCCCTAGAGTCATGTCATCCATTCTCGACGATGCCCGAAGATGTTGCCTTACGCGACTCGGCAGTCCTGCTACAAAAGCGCACACCATCCATTTTTCTGGGAGTATCTCCCCAACAAGGAGGGCAAATCTTCGAAGCTCAGCCAAAACACATCTACAGTCTCATCGGGTTGTAGCCGTCGCATCGTGAAGTCCTCATATGCCACAAATGAATCAGTTGCATACGCAGTTATCAGTGCCTGCTAGACATGATTTATATCTGCACTCTGTTCCTTGCCTAGCTGTCTATACACAGCAAGAGCGCCCCCTCTTAACCGCAAGGGAAGGACTCGAATCATTTCGTAAAATTTGCACAATTCACAAACAAGTTCAACCTGTTTTATCCATTCTACTATCGGGAGATTTATGCAAATCAAGTGTTTTTCAATGAATTTACAGCATAGCTAACCTTATATTATATTAAATCATGGGCGAACATTCCAATTATTTAAAAAATGTTTCATTCGATCATTTGTAAAAGAATTCTGATCTTATGTTAAATTTAAAACAATGGTGAGAACACATTATTAATCCTTCCCCAAAACATTCGACCTAAAATTTAATGAGTAATAGTTTTTTAATAAACATCGCTTGTCTATTTCCAATTGAAAAACTGGAATTATTAGACTATTTCTCTTTCGCTCAATACCTGATTTGTCTTTAGAACATAAGGATTCTATTTTACAAAACGGTTACATACTATATATTTCTGTAAACGTATTCATGTTTAATAATTATATTCTTTTGTTATAAAAATTTATTTTACTGGAGAGAAATTAAAATAAATCTAATGATGTCCTCTGTGAACGTTTTGATTTTTTAATTAAAAACAATGTATTCATTATTTCAAAACAGTTTATGGAAAACAAGGATTTATCAAAATCTGTACCAATGCCGTCAGTTTGAATATTCAATTATCGTCCATATTATAAAATTACCTTTATGAATTATTCGTTCTTCGCGAGAAAAATATTTTTCAAGATAGCTAGTAAAAGAGGTATCCTAAAAAGTAACAAGAGGACCGATTACATATATAGTGAAGAGCAAATGAAAATACTTTGTCTGAGATTAGAAATCTTTATAAACATGATACATGTACTGAAAATAAGCAAATTACTGATAATAAACACATACCTAAATGTACAATTTAATATATACAAAGTGATCCGCAAAAAAGCTAATGCAAATTAACTAAAACATTAGATTATATAGGCGGTAATAATAAAAGTTCTAATGAAGAATTCTAATCGAAAAAGGTAATGCATGACAATCTACACTTTTTTATTAAAGAAAACGTACAAACTGATCGTTTATAATTCATTTACATTGTTCTGAAAACAAAAGAATTGAGTTGACAAGATAAAAATAAGAAAATACCTTATATATTACAAGTTTTCTGTTTGTAATAAAAAGAGTGATTTTTTTGATTCCTACTTAATGTCTCTGAAAATTTTCATTAACTTAGTATTTAAATGAAACTAGTCATCTAAACTTGAATATTGTAGCCGAGGAAGTTAATAATAGTCGTAGGTAGAAATACTTTTAACTGAAATTATGTAGTTTAACTCTAGAAGTATATTTTCTATTTCCTATTCAACCTTCCCAGAATAAAAAGCATTATTTCCATGCATTTTGTCTATTATTTGGTGAAAATTAGTGGCCAGACACATTAACTCCTAGACAAATTATTCCCTTTCCAGGTAATGGTATATAATGAAGATATTTTAAGAGGCTGGGATTAGACCTGACTGCCAATCTACGGACAATGAGTTTGGAAAGTACTTCAATGTGATATCTAACTTATTTACTAGCAGTTGAAAATCTACCACAGAATCTTATTATTTTGGACACAAGGTAGATGATATTGTAAACATTTTTATTGGGTTTGGAGAATAAAGTTATCCCTGTAGTTGATTAGTTGATGCAGATAAGCAGATATATTTTCCCAAAGACGCAAAATGATTCTCTTCCAATGTTTGGGTACTTCAAGATCCACATACATTTATAAACTAAAGAATCAGTTTAAGATCCCAGCCGTATACATCTAATTTGTAAAGCCACATGACATTTTAATGTCAATTGTTGAAGCCTGATATTTGGCTATATCAGAGTTTATAGAATTTAACCGGGGTGTTTAAAGTGTTCCACTTATAATACCGAATATTTGATATTACAAGTGAAAAATAATAATATTATAACTGATCTTGGATATTATTACAAGTGAAAACTAATATTATCTTGGATACAAGTGTGAAATGAAATGTAAATATTTCTAATAGATTTCATCGATTTTACAAGCGTGAAATTTGATTTGAAATCTGCTTTCTTAAGATTGTTTGTTTTACAAGTTGTTGCACTTGGAAACCTTTAAAAGGGACCAATCTCTTAAAGTAATCGAGTGTTTGCCCAGAGAGAAAGTGAAATTAAAAACTAAAAATACAAATATCAATAAAATTAGATACTACACTTTGATCCCAGCCTCAAAATGGTATTGCCTGTTTTACAGCCTATCAACTCTTTTGGGGTTATGTAACACCCAAACTATTGCCTGCAATGCAATGGTTTGTTTTACGATATACCTTTGTTGGGTTTATTAATCTTGAAGCATTTATTAATCTATTGTGAATGATTTGATTTTATGTACTAACACGGCTACCCGGCAGAGCTATGAAGCATAAATAGAAGGGTCTATTGCTTCCGGAAAACTAATCAGATTAATTAACTCAAATAAAATAAAAGACAAAAACCATACGTTTTGGAAGTTTGTGGATCTAATCTTCTAGAATCTGTAGCATCCGAAAACTAAAATCACAATACACATATTTTAACATTCATAATCAGCGGAATAACAAAAGTTACTACATGTTGAAACTAAACTGTTAATGATTATATTTCGGTTTAAAATTTTACAAGAAAATTATTTTCATCCATCTGTGTATGTGCATGAGTTTTCAAATTAGAATTATTTTTAAATGCAGATCCACAAACGTGAGAAAATGTAGTTCCTCATTTTATTTTAAAATTTTCTTATTCGTTTGTTTTTGCTGAGGATAGGGCATCCTAACGGATGACAGACATTCACCTGCTATTTCAGAGACTCTAGCCGAGAGATCTTTTTGAGATTCATACCATTCCTGTTTTGATATTACTTGTACTTTGTTCACTAGGTATATTTGCCAGGTACAGCTAGTTTTAAAAATTCATTTTCAATAGCCCAGTAGCTCCTATGATTTAAGCCCTCATTTTGTGTGTACGAGCATGGGCTTTGTAAATCTGGAAATTTCTGAAAATGTACATCTACAAAATTAACAACAATATGGTTTCTGTCCTGTGTGTTTTCGCATATGCTTTGTGACACTGGAACTCCGTGAAAAAGCAGATCCACAAACTTTACAAGAATAAGGTTTCTCTCCAGTGTGTTTCCGCATGTGGATTTTTACATATGAAATTCGTGAAGTGGCATAACCACATACTTTACATGAATATGGTTTCTCTCCGGTGTGAATTAGCATGTGATTTGTTAGTGTGGAACTCTGTGAAAATGCAGATCCACACATTTTACAAGAATATGGTTTCTCTCCTGTGTGAGTTCGCATGTGACATTTTACATCAAAATTATTTGAAAATCTAGTACCACAAATCTTGCAAGAATAAGGTTTCTCTCCTGTGTGTATTCGCATATGTTTTTTTAACCCGGAATTAAGTAAAAATGCAGTACCACAAACTTGACAGGCATACGGTTTCTCTCCTGCATGTGCTCGCAAGTGAATTTTTAGAGAATCATTCTGTGAAAATGTAGATTCACAAACTTTACAGCAATATGGTTTTTCACCGGTGTGTTTTCGCATATGTGTTGTTAAATTGGATTTATGTGAAAATGCATATCCACAAACTTTACATAAATATGGTTTCTCCCCTGTGTGTGTTGTCATATGTTTTCTTACACTGGAATTCTGTGAAAATTCAATACCACAAACCTTACAGGAATACGGTTTCTCTCCCGTGTGTGTACGCATGTGAATATTTAAATGAGATTTCTGTGTAAATGCAGATCCACAAACAGTACAGGAATGTGGTTTCTCTCCTGTGTGTTTTCGCATGTGAACTTTTAGATAAGTTCTTTTGGAAACCGAATATCCACAATCTTGACAACAATATGGTTTCTCTCTTCTATGTGTTTGCATGTCAATCTTTCAATATTTTTTCTTGAAAATTTATGTATCGATATATATCGTTTATATCCTATGTTTATTTGTGTATTTCTGTTCATTACTTATTTCTTAGTAGATTTTTTATGTATCTTTAACCGGCCTGATACAAGACTTTACTGCATTTTTGTTGAACTGGAAAATCTGTAATAGTTTGGATCTGTAAAATAAGTTGAAAAGAGATGATATCAACAAACATTTTAAATTGCTTTATGTTACTAATCTGTTTTATTACAGATTAGTAATTTTTTGTTGTTATAGGTATGCAACAACATTCTGAGAAACTAAGTTTATATTTTTAAGCAGAGTTACCAGGTATCACGCATGGCTATAAAAAACAGTATAGAATATGTTAAAAAGTGTGTCCAACATTATTATTCCTAAACGTCTATCTCTCAATCAGTCTCTCTAACTTACCCCTCTTTTTCCTTCATCCCGTCTTTACCTCCACCTGTCCACACCCCGGTATTGTTTTAATGTATTGAAAATAAAATTTAAAATATGTGAGAAATTCATCTGAGCTTTCACTTTTAAAATAATGCTACCAGCCAACATCGATTTTCTGATCCCCCCCCCTCCGCTCCCTTAAAAACACAATGGAACCTGCATCTATTTCATTGTATTCCCGGACAACGCCGAGTTTCTTATCAACCCCTCTTTTCTTTAATAATATAATGAAACCTAAATTTGCTCATGTATTCCCGGGAAATGCTGAGTTTCTTGTCTACCCTTCTCCATCAAACATATTCCACATAGCAAATATACTACTGTGCTATCGATAGTTTTGAGCACCTTTGGATTCAGAATATGAAATTTACCTAGTGTAACACTGTATGAAGAAATACTAACTTCTTCATTTGTATTCAATTCACAATATTAAAAAGCCTCTTTAGTTTTTGTTTCAGATGCAAAAATGAGAAAATTATAAGTCATTTTTTCCCCCTAGAAAAATACTGTGGTAACGTGCTTATTAACTTGGATGTTATCTTCACAACGATTCGACAGATGTAACCTCTAACCTTCTTGAGGTGCATCTTGTCAAACACGAGAATTTTTATGTCGAACTCGGGAATCTGTATTATTTTGATTATTCGGACTACTGTTCTTATCTTTGATGTTATTTCAAGGACCCGTGGTGTAATCTATATATTAATACGATAGCGTGTGTGTTCGTGTGTCACGCTTCCGGCAAAACCTCTGCACATGCGTACCGCACCGAGATTTAGACAAACATTTTTATACGCCTAATTTCAACTGAATTTTCAAGTATGTCCCTTTAGCGTAACGGTTAGCGACGCAGTATATTTTACTTCGGCCCGACTGGTTTATAGTTCGATCCCAACCAACCTCTAAAGTTTTTTTCTACATTTCAGTTTTATTTTCAAGAAACATTGCAACTAACAAAAAAAAACGAACACGACACAGTGTAAGTAAAAGTAAAAAAATTATTTATTTATTTTTAGCAAACAATTCCCAACAAGCGGCAATGAATACAATTTTATTATTTATTTTTTGCATTCATTTTTTTTATCACTTGGTTAAAAAGTACTTTTTTCTGATGCTTTAAAACATAAAACTATTTTTTGTTTTTTATTTTGGCGTTTTTAAGGGCATTGTCTATTAAATTACGTTAACTGCTTAAAATTTGTGTATTATTAGTATTTCTTAAAAAGTGAAAACAATTTACTTCCTTTATTTTGGTTGTAGAGAGGGCCAGTATTATTATTATTTTTTTTTTTTGAACGGATGGCATATCAACCTTTTCTAGTAGATATGCGCAATGTCCATCGTACACGGGTGACTATTTTAACAAATTATTTCACTCTTATCCAGAAGGAGGGGGGTCATAATAGAGGGTGCTTTGTTACATTAGGACCCGCGCTAACTTTGACGCCGTCGTTAGAGTTAGGGTCAGTGTGGCAGACGATAACTTCGTAAACTTTTTCAGTTTTATTTTCAAGAAACATTGCAAATAACAAAAAAACGAACACAATACAGTGTAAATAAATTTTTAAAAAATTTTTTTAATTTATTTTTATCAAACATTTACCAACAATTGGCAATAAATACAATTTTATTATTTATTTTTTGCATTTATTTTTTTTTATCACCTGGTTAAAAACTACTTTTTGTGTTGCTTAAAACTTAAAACTATTTTTTGTTTTTCATTTTGGCGTTTTTCTCTTTCCTCATGGTGAATTCGGATGGCATATAAACATTCCTCATGTAGCAAATAGGCAAACTAGAGTTCGTAACAAGGTGACTATGCAGGAATTTTATGCATATCGTCTATCTACAGGGTGGGCAAAAATAAGGGTCCTATTTTTAAAAATTCATAACTTTTTTATTTATTGATTTTTTAAATTTTTTTTTTAGAATAAGTAAAGGACCCCTTCCGAAGCAAGCATGAGCCGTATTAGCCCTAAGGAACGTACCCTCATTTAGAAAACATTATTTTTGCTTAAAAAACTCAAAACAGTGTAAAAAACAATACTTTAGTTTTTGTAAGTTTTAAGAAGTGTTTTTTCGCACGAAGAATATAAAATCAGAACTAGGGAACAAATTGATAATATTGTTTCAGCTGAATTACCATCAGAACATGATCCAGAATTGAGAGAATTAGTGAAAACACTCATGATTCATGGACCCTGTGGTACATTTAATCCCAATTCAATCTGTATGGTAGGGGGAGAGTGTCAGAAGAAATTTCCAATGCCATATCAGGAGGAGACTATTACAAATGTTTCTGGATATCCTCTTTACAGACGCAGAAATAATGGAGATTCTGTTAGAGTGGGTGTCCATGAGATTGACTGCAGGTTTGTAGTACCATATAATAAGTATTTACTCAGAAAATATGGTGCTCACATTAATGTAGAGGTGTGTATCTCAGTAAAAAGTGTGAAATATCTTTTCAAATATGTCTATAAAAGACATGATTGCGCAATGATGGAAATGAATATGAATAACAATGAAACTAATGCAAATGAATATAATGAAATTAAGCAATATATTTCGTGTAGATACGTATCTCCGCCTGAAGCATTTTGGCGTTTGTCAGAATACAAAATGCATGGACAGTCACACATAGTTTACCGACTCGCCCTCCATTTACCTGACCAGCAACAAGTTTATTATAGGCCGGGTGAACAAGGACAAGCTGCTGCTGCCCGCGCAGAAGGACGAGACACGCAATTAACTGCATGGTTCAAACTTAACCAAAGAGACGTGGATGCAAGAGCCCACCTTTATATTGATATTCCTGAATATTATGTATTTAATAAGCAAAGCAACACTTGGACCAGAAGACAACGTCACCGCCAGATTGTAACGAGAATGTACTCTGCCAGTCCTAGAAATGCTGAGAAATTTCATTTAAGGATGCTTCTTCTTCATATACCAGGTGCAACTTCTTTTAATAACCTGAAAACTGTAGGAGGTGAACAATTGCCGACCTTTAAGGGTGCCTGTATTCGATCGCAACTGCTTGAAGATGACAACGAACTAGAAATGGCTTTAAGTGAGGCAGCTATATATCAAATGCCACGGCAGCTTCTTAACATGTTTGCAATGATTTGTTTATACAATACACCACAAGATGCCTTACAATTATGGAATGATAACAAACACCTTATGATAGAGGACCTTTTACGCCAATATGATGATAATGTTGCAGAGAATATCGCTCTGCATCACATAAACATGATTTTGAATGAAACCGGCATGAATTGTGCGATGCTTGGTCTACCAGAACCAATCAGTGAGCCTCCTGCCATTCAACATATGGAAGAAATTCAAGAAGTTAATCCTGAAATACTAAATACTGAGCAAAGAGGTGTATTTAATAGTGTCATTAACGCTGTTAGTGAACTAGATAGAGGATTGGAGACTAACCATCGACTGTTTTACTTGGATGCACCTGGCGGTTCTGGCAAAACTTTTCTATTCAACATGATTCATGATTACCTGGTGGCTCAAAATGTGGCTGTTAGTACTTCTGCTTGGACAGGTATTGCAGCAACACTATTGAAAAATGGAAAAACACTTCACAGTATCTTCAAACTTCCTGTTCCTTTCACTGAGACAATTACCTGCAATATTCCGCCTAATTCTGACCAAGCAAATATTCTCAGGCAGGTGAAGCTCTTCATTATTGATGAGGCGTCGATGATCCCTCGATATGCATTAAATGCCATTGATAATTGTTTACAAGATATTATGAATAATAATAGCATATTTGGTGGTAAAGTCTTCATATTAGGAGGAGACTTCAGGCAAGTTCTGCCTGTGGTTCCTAGAGCTCCACCTGCTGCAGTATTGGGTGTATGTCTAAAGAAGTCTCCAATGTGGCACAGTTTTCATCAACTTAAACTCTCTCAGAATATGAGGACTAATGACAACGAACAAGTTTTCTCACAGTGGCTCTTACAAATCGAAAATAGTCGAGTGCAGAGTTCACTTGATAACGTTTCTGATGATACTATCGATATCCCAGAACAATGTGTATGCAATGACTCTTTAGTATCAGACATATTCGATAATTGCACCCAAGACGAAATGAAAAGTAGAGTTATTTTGTCACCAAAAAATGCAGATTGCTTGGATATTAATGAAGATATTCTAAGTATACTACCAACTGAGAGCAAAACATATCTAAGTATAGATTCAGTATCATCAGACAATGAAATGGAAGCCAATAATTATCCAATGGAATTCATAAATTCACTTACGCCTTCGGGAATGCCTCCTCATCGTCTCAATCTTAAAGTTGGATCTATTATTATGCTGCTTCGAAACCTGTCAATAACGCAAGGACTATGCAATGGAACGCGTTTAGAAGTATTGGAGCTTCATAACCACAGTATTCTAGCTTCAATCATAAGTGGATCTCATGCTCAGGAGCGAGTTTTAATTCCAAGAATTAAACTTAATCCCAGTGACGCAAATATTCCATTTGTTTTGCACAGGACTCAATTTCCCATCCGCCTATCATATTCAATGACCATTAATAAAGCTCAAGGACAAACTTTCGATAAGGTTGGGATCTACCTACCATCACTTTGCTTTACTCATCGACAACTTTATGTAGCATTCTCAAGAGCAAGGTCTGTGAACAGTGTAAGAGTGAAAATTTGTCCTCAGAATAATTCTACTCATGGCCAGAGAAGAGGAACTACCTTCACTAGAAATATTGTATATAAAGAAGTTTTGTAAATTGTTTCATGTATTGTTTATTTTTAAAACCAAATCTTATGATATTTTATTCAAACATGTATAGGTTAGGAACAAGATAATTAGTATTGAAAGCATCATTTCGTGTAATTTACACGGGTCCCGCTAGTAGATATAAGTACAAAGTAATAATTACAGTTTACGTGACAGTCTTCTGAAAGTTAAATAAGCATTATGTTTTTGTAATTTTATAGATAAGGATTGATAATTTGGATTATTCAGACTATAGTTTTCATCTTTACCTCGTTACGCAACAGATAAAAGTGCTATGTAATAATCAGTTTGAAGTGATAGTCGTCGCGAGGTTGAAGATTCAATCCTCAGTACAAGCGATACTAAGAATTCAACAATGAATTACTTAACACTTCTACCAAGTTATGACTGACAGAATGAGAGCCAGCTAAACTTTTGATTACATAAAAGGCTCTGTTCAAAATTTTGTACAGATTACCATCAGCCATGACAAGATAGAAGTCTTTAATAATTCGTAATTGTATTCGTAATATCGCTTGTACTGAAGATTGAATCTTCAACCTCGAGACGACTATCACTTCAAACTGATTATTACATAGCACTTTTATCTGTTGCATAACGAGGTAAAGATGAAAACTATAGTCTGAATAATCCAAATTATCAATCCTTATCTATAAAATTACAAACACATAATGCTTATTATTCACTTTAAGTTTGTATATATCGGTAAACAAGCTTATGTATTCTTTGTTTTGTTTAAAAATGTAAAGTATTGCCAAGTTAATTAACATACATGACCCACGTTTTATGTGTTATTTGAAAATGTCTTTTTTGGATAAATATGTACTTTTGAGTGAAAGTAATATTTTACATACATCCAGTTTATTAACAATTAATTTTAATACTTATCTTTTTTATAATTCAACAACAAATCCTTAACTACAAAAACTAACGTACACCTGAAGCGTCTTCAGCAGTTGGCAACCAGGATGATGACGAGATATTCCATGTTTACCTATAAAGAGTGGCTCCAAAGATAAATCTTTTGTCACTTCAGTAGAAGAGCATATGAGGAAAATTGATTCTGGCTACAAAATCATTAACTAATTTAAATCTACCTTTCGAGAAGCTTTTTACCCAACTGCTAAGTTGCAGTCTCCGTAGTATTACCATCGTTTTGATCCCAATAAAAGAAAGGCATGTTCCTGCTTCGACACAGTGTGTAAGGTGAAGTTATGACAAGGACTAATAAATCCAGTGGCTGAGGATAAACATTCAAGAGTATATGTAGATGTAAATATCTTCTGCTTCTATCTTTAGCTTGTTGCACTTTGCTTTTTTATACCAAAAAATTGATTTTAAATTAAATTATTTGCATACATAATAATAGACCATAAAATAATTACTCTGAATTATGAATTTTTTAAACCAAAAAAGGAATTCTAAAAAAAACGTACCCAATTATAAGTGACTTGACAAACTTTTATAAATGTCAACTGATGTTAACCCTCTCCAAATTCCCAATGTATTATTGGTCACTTTGACAATTTCCTCGCCAATATTCTATACTGGATACGTCATTACTCTGATGTTTAATTTTTTAGGCTAAAAAAATGTGAATTTGCCATATATTTAAATTCTGTAAAAATATTTCCATTTATAAAAAATAGTTTTAATTTATTATTTGCTAACAATTGTTAGTTAATAATTATTTAACTATTAAAAATATTTTCAAAATTAAAAATTCTAATTATAAAAAACAGTTTGATTTTATTATATGTTAATGATTAAACAAATTAAAAAATATATTTATCAAAAAAATAATAAACGGGCAAAAATATAATGGGGGACTTATTGGCTTAACACAGGTCGACATTTCTGATTTCAGATATGGCAGTCATGACGGAGTGGGACTTTTCGATTTAATCAACATTTCAAACTACAATATTAATCATATTGCTTACGGTTATTATCATTTTTTTTACTGTAATCTAAGTAATTTACAATAATTAGGATACTAGGCGATGCCCGGTATCCCTACAAGTGATTTTAAAGTAGTTTGTCTTTTTTTATATTAATATCACCCACAATAAACAAAAATAATTTTTAAAAATACATACTTTTTCTAGATTGGTGACTCATCTAATTAGATGTTGGCAAACCAGCAGAGCAAGCGACTTAAAATCAGCAGCAAACGGTTTCTGTCAGATTTAGTGTGTGATATTAAACTTCATCTGTAATATAACTTCTGGCAGAATTTCAATTTCCTCAATTTATAAATCAAATTGTTAGGTGAAAGTACGTAGTAATTAACAACCTTTTCCCATGTTAAGAATGGCTTTCTAATTACTAATTTTTGTAAACATAAATTATTTAAAATAAAAAAGCAATAAGATTTTAATCATATTTTCCTTTATTAAGAAAGCCATTCTTAACATAGGGACGGAGGCTTTGTTAACTATTCTGTACTTTCACGTAACAATGAAATAAATAAAAATTAGTACAAAACTTGGAAAACGAGAAGAGTAAGCGACCCAAAACAGGAAGTCTTTAATATTAGGAACTAAATTTGACAGAACACCGTTTGCTGCTGACTTTGAGTCGCTTACTCTTCTGGTTTGCCTAGATGTCATACACATTAAACATTTGTTTTATTAACTTGCACAATAAGACAATTGATAAACATTGTACATAAGCAAATGCTACACATGAAGTATTTTCTTTTATTTGCTAGCAAATTAAGAGATTGTGTAACAATAATCAATATTTATATGAACGTTACGGAATAAAAAAGGTTTCAGGGAAAAAACTTTTTGACATTCTTGACGACGTTAAGAATGTCAACTAATTTTTATCTTGCTCGAATACAATATATAGGTACGCTACAGTGACCTATATTCTAGTTCGATTGTTTCTGTTCAGTGAGTCGAGCAAACTCTGCGCTCGTAGTTGTTTGTTATTGTATTTTTCTGAAGTACGTAATCGGTTTTTGAGGGCTTTTCAGGCTGTGCAGCTTATGATGCCGTTTTACACATGTTTTCCTCTCCATGCTGTTTTTTTAAATTTTCGAATTCGCCCACGACAAACGGGAGAAAAAATTGAGTGAAGTTTACGCTCATTTTTCTAACACTACAGTTTATAAAGTTGAGTAAGTTGTATTTTTATAACATATAGAAGTGGTAGAATATTTATTTTTCTCCATAACTGCCAAGTTTCATGCAAAAATAAGCATTAGCACATATATTTCTAGACCTCGCAAATCCCCCCCCCCCGAGTATACAGTGACAGCCATTTTTGATTTCTGACGAAAATCCACCTGCATTCGATCGTTGATATTTGCTAATCTGTCTCTTATATTTTGCTTTAGACACTAAATACTCAAGAATACAGATATATGAAATATTCAACTAAATGATCGCTGAAGACTATGAAAACCATGTTTTATATTCTATCAATCGTATGGTTAATGTTTATTGTCAGTTTTTACATTGTGATTTTGAGACAACCAGGAAGAGTGTGGTTTCAAGGATCAGTAATACTCTCACTGATAGGGTGGTTGTCAACTTCGCTACAATTTCCCGTCTAGAGGAGACATGGAATGTATCTTTAAATAAACTGAATTGTCATTTACATCCATTGGAAAGTATTGCCAGTGGGACACGTTCTGCACTTAAAGCTGTTGAAACTGATAAGGGCCATTTGTTAGGAAATGATTGTGTAGCTGGCAACATTGTATTGGCCATCAATAAATTCAGATATAAGGACAGTAAGGGAGGTCCAAAGGGATTTATCTCATTTTTAGAGAAGTCTGGCTTACCAAAGGGGTTTCTGCCAAGATATAGAGGAAACAGATTACATATATTATTTGACATTTCTCAAAAATTAGTAGTTCATTATGAAACATTCTCAGAATTTTTCTCTACAGGCACAGTTTCATGTGGTGGATTACAGTCTGCCATCCTCAAAGACTTCACCTCTCCAGTATTCGTATTATAATAAAAATCAGTCAATTACTTTGAATCTTTGTTTGTGTTTTCTGTTCTTATTAAGAATTTCAAAAGCTTTCTAGTGGTACCTTACTTTTTAAGATCTGCCAAAAATTAAGAAAGTTATGATAGTTTAAACTGGACGAATATAGAACTAGGTCACAGATCTCCATTGACTTAACTGTGTAATTAGAGACAGAAAATCTCCTCATATTTCCGTAATTAAAAATTCCATTATTTCCTTTTTATTTGTCATAGAACAATAATTTATACATCATTTGAAAGCTTTTTAAATGCACTTTAATGTGGTATTAGAAAATATGTGATGAATTATTTTTGAAAATTTTTGTCACATCCCTACAATATATTACTAGAATATTGGGGATTTGAAACAAAAAAAGGGGTGAACAAAAAACAATTAAGCAACAAATAAATGTTACCAAAGGCAAGATAAGTTACTCTTCTACCTACTCGGATAAGTTGTGTTTGTTGTGTACTTTAAATTATTTTAAAGCGTTTTTTAGTTCAATAAAAAAGTATGGTCAGTCTGTTAAGTTAGAACGAAAAAATAATGGCTGCCTCATGACAGGCATGTGCAATTTCGATAACTGCTAAAAAATCGCAAATTAAACTAAAAGCCAGCTTATAACTGTCACTAATCGTGCGACAATCTAATGTTCAACCGAACTGTATATTTTTACTACCAGTATTTTTGTTTAATTTTCGATTTTATCGACATTTTTCATAGAGAAATTCTGGTGCTTCTGTTGTTTAGCCCCAACATGTTAGGCCTCTCTTAAAAAGAAAATAGCTAAAGAAATGTATAAACTTTTTTATGTACTTACGTGGTAGCTTAAAAGAAGACTGTACACCAAAAATTACACAAATTCACCCAGTATTTATTAAAGTAAAAATAAAACAACGAGTATATCATTCGGTAGCCATTTTTGTTAAACGAGTAAACAAAATTTGAGTTATCTCCCTTGTCTATTTCATAAGTGATAATGTCTAACGAAACTTAAGATCGTTTTTTTCTTTATTCTTTTTCTTATATATTAATAAATACTGGATGAATTTGCGTATTTTTTTAGATGTACAATACTATTTTCAGCTAACACGTAAGTGCATAACAGAGTGTATACAGTTCTTTAAATATTTTAATGTCGTGGCTAAACAGCAGAAGCACCGCATTTTTTTATGTTTCGTAAGGAACGCTTATAAAAAGGACAATTTAATAACGGAAAAATAAAGAAAGTTAAGTAACATTATACTTACTTGTATACAAACTTCTTTCGTATTTCTTATCAGCTTTAAATAAATTAAATTATAACAATAATAACACGATTAAATATGCGAGTTAAGTTTACGAGACCTGAAGTGAAAATTCAAGATGGTGGCAAGAAACGCAGCTCCGCAGAAAACTACAAAGCTAGAAAATAATGAGAAACTGGAGACCTTTCAGAATTGATTCGAACTATTTATTTTAATATTTAAGTATTTTTATGGTAGCGGATAAATGACATAATCTGGCAAATGTCGTCGCTGAAATTCAGTTCCGGTTGCTGTTTCGCAGACGAGAAGGCAGTGACGACGAGGCAGAAAGTCTCCCCATTATAATTCCCCATTTCACATAAGAAAAACAAACGTTTTCAATTGGAAATGTTGTATTTTTTGGTGTTTGTGCTGTTTAACAAAGACATATTAGGCCTCTCTTTAAAAAAGATAGCTAAAGAAATGTATAACCTTTGTGTTCTTGTACAGAGAAGCGTCCGTATTAAATTATCAATACCACACACACAAAAAAAAAACAGTATTATATACTTACGCAGCAGATTTAAATAAGTATTGATTTACTCCTCTCCAGGAGTTAGGCACAAGGCCAGTTTTTATCTTACTCCCACAAGTAAGATGTGACCCAAGGTCGGGTCGGGAAAGTGGGGTTTAAAAATTGCCTGGGCAGCCCCGTCGGCATTCCCCGGTAGGGGCGCCTCAGACAGTAAGCAATAAACTTACTCCTCCCCAAAGAGGGGAGGCAAAGCCTGGGAAGGTGGACCTCCCAGAACTGCACAGGACAGACCCATTGACCGGCGTAAATCAAGCCCCGAAGGCCAAGACAATACCAGTATGGGGTACAGTATCCATCGGAACAGATACTACACCTTGATCTTAGCCAAAAGGCCAGCAGATTTAAATAAGTATCCTCACCAAAAAGTAGGAAAAATGATCGATTAGAATTTTAATTAAAAATCAAAATCAGTTTCATCGTATTTTGGTGAATGCAATTAATTTATTACGTGTTAATATGACAGACTGGGTTACCTCCCCCTGAATTTCGTGTTTTTCGCTCGAATCAATGACCGTCCCGATTAAACGACATAACGGATTTTTATTTTTTATTACAATTCTACTCGATAATTTTTGCTAATTTCCGGTTAATTTAATTGGAACTGCGATTTTCAGCGTTTTTCATATGTACGCTTCACTCTACAAGCACCAAACTTTGTTATGTACTTAGGTGGTAGCTGAAAAGAAGACTGTACACCAGAAATTACGCAAATTCATCCAGTATTAATTAAATTAAACATAAAAAACGGCTTTATCGATATGTCGCCATTTTTCTTATATTTTGACTTTTTCCGAGTGTTATCTCCCTGCTATCTTGCCTTCTTCAAAAACTGAAATGTCTACTGATATGTAAGATCGTTTTTTTTCTTTTTCTTATAATTTAATAAATACTGGATGAATTTGCATATTTTTCAGCTAACACGTAAATACATAAAGTTTATACATTTCTTTAAATATTTTAATGTTATTGTGAAACAGCAGAAGCACCATATTTTTTATTACAAATATTTTTCTTATAATTTAAAGTATAATTAGATTTTTTTGTTACAAATAGTCAACCGAATTGGGCTTTTCTTCAGAGTTTTTCTATTTTTCATAAAATAGTTTATGATAAGTAGTTTATATAAAAAATAGTTTTTGTTTTGGAATATTTTTTGACGCTAATGAATTGGGTCTTTTTTTTTTGTCTTTATAAAGGAAAACAGGACTTCACGTTAAACAACTAATTTGTTGTCTGCGTCTTTCCAGTTGATTTATGACGAATCTGATGCGCTGAATCAAAAAATAACATTGGTTTTGCTAAATCAGGTCAAGTTTTTGAGCTATAGCCACATGTCGTTTTTTACGGCTTTGTCCACAAGTACGCATGTGTGTAGTAGGTTAGGTTTATTTCTGACTAATTTGCACCTGTTTTTGTTTTGCAGCTGAATGAAATAAAACTTCGACAAGAAGATCGTGCAGAAATAAACCCGACGTATTCTGCTACATATGTGGAGAATACACTATTGCTCTAAATAGGAAGCCAGTCACAAGTTTCATAAGGCGTGCTTACCATGCTTATTTTGGTATTAAACCTGGTGACCAGGATAAAGCTTGGGCGCCACACATTGTGTGCAAAGCATGCACCGAGACTCTACATTGGTGGACCAATGGCAAGAGGAGTCCGAACTTTGGAATTCCCATGGTTTGGAGGAAGCCGACAAACAATGTCCCAGACTGCTACTTTTGCGCTGTTGATTTGAATGGGATCAACAGAAAGAACCGGGGCAGCCTCAAGTATCCTGATCTTCAATTAACACGTCGTTCCGTTGCTCATTGTGATGAAATACCAGTGCCTATCTTCGTAGAACTTCCTGGCATTAGTGATGAAGATGCCTCCAGTGTTGAAGGACATGAAGAAGAAGAAGAAAAAGAAGAAGTGGTTCTTGAAGATGATGCTCTACATCCATTTTCCCAAAAGAAGTTGAATGATCTAGTTCGCGACTTCAGCTTTCAAAGGACTTTGCCGAATTGTTGGCATCCAGATTGAAGGAAAACCCCCTACTTTCTGACAGTGCTCGCACCAGCTTCTTCCGCACCAGGCATCAAGAAACCCCCGTTCTTTCTCTGAAGAGAAGGACTTGGTGTACTGTGCTGATATTGCTCAACTTGTGCTCAACGCGATCACTGAAATGTGTTCTGCTACAAAACGGCAACCGGTTTGCCTCTGTACCTATCGCTCACTCGTCTACACTGAAGGAGAAGTATGAAGCAGTGAAATATGTGCTGGAGAAAATTGGTTAGCATAAGTGGTTTATTACACGAAGAAGGACTGGCATGTGTGGAAAGAATTGGTGCCTTGCAAAGAAAGGAACGTCATCAACGACCCGCTGGTGGACAGAGACAGAATACTCTTCCTACCGCTGCACATCAAGCTCGGCTTAGCTAAGCAGTTCACCAAGGCTCTGTGCCAGGCTTTTCCAGGATTGACCATGAAGAAGTTGAAAGCTGGCATCTTTGACGATCCTCAGATCCGTCATCTCATCAGAGATCTAGAGTTCGAAAACTCAATGAACGAAGTGGAACTGGAAGCGTGAAAGGTATTTGTTCTGGTAGTGAAGAACTTTATTGGCAACAATAAAGCCAGAAACAATACAGAACTTGTTAACAATATGCTGAATGCTTTCAGAAACCTGGGTTGCCACAGGAGCGTCAAGATGCACTACCTATTTTCACATATGAACCGGTTTACTGAGAACCTGTGTTCAGTGAATGACGAGCAGAGGGAGAGATTCCATCAGGACATGAAAGAGATGGAGACCAGATATCAGGGTCGCTGGTACGGGGTAATGATGGCTGACTACTATTGGAATCTGAAGAGTGTAATGTTATCGGCTGGGTTAAGTAAGTAGTAAGACGGAGAGAAGTATAGGATAAATAACAAGGTTTATTGGCGGTCAAAATACATTCTAACTGAGTCATCGTCAGGGGCCGTAACTCGTCCCCTTACCGGTGAATCGTCAGTGCAGTAACACTACATCCCCCTTTCGGTTGTAAAGTTCTTTACAAGGACAGTCTTTTAGGTGGTCGAACTTGTCGACCGCTTCTTGTATTTTTCCCTTGGTCAGGACCTCTGGAACTCTCTAGTGGGATGTTTCTTTGGTTACTGGGAAGATCTGTTGAGTCATCATCACAGCTATACATATATCCATATCGAGGGGAACGTGGTAAGGTGTTTGCTTCCTGTGAGGTAGCCACCTGAGATAAGCTGGTTTCTCCGTTCCTTAGGCGCAGATTACTTTTGTTGCGTCGGTGTAGTCCTGAATCTGTCTTAACTAGGACTGACCTTGGTGACAGAGTTTTACTTACTACAGCTGTACTGGTCTTAGGTATCTTGACCCAGACTGGTTGTCCTTTTTCAAAGGCAGGACGATCTTTAGCCCGATGACGTTTGTCATAGTTTTGCTTTTGTCTGGCTTTGAGCCGGGTGGCTGCCCTTCTATGTTCCTCGATGTTTTGCTGATCAAATGAATTTCTTTGAGGAATGGTAGGGATCCGTGTTCTTAGTTTTCTATTCATTAACAGCTCTGCAGGACTCTTGCCGTGTTGCAGGGGAGTGCTGCGATAATTTAGCAGTGCTATGTATGGGTCACTTGCTTTCTTCAATAAGTTTTTTATTGTCTGGACTGCACGTTCAGCTTTTCCGTTTCCTTGCGAATGATGGGGGCTACTTGTGAGGTGCAGGAAGTCAAAAACATTTGAAAAGTTCCTGAATTCACTAGAACTGAATTGGGGACCGTTGTCAGATATGATTGTCTCTGGGATCCCATGCCTAGCGAATATTGATTTGCAATGCTCTATTACGCTGGCTGAGGTGGTTGTCCGTAAATGGGCTATTTCAATCCACCTGGAAAAATAATCGACAATCAGAAGATATCGGTGTCCCATGAATTCGAACAGATCCATTCCTATTTTCTGCCATGGATATGCAGGTAATTTGGTGGGTTGTAGTGGTTCTGGTGGATATGTTCGTTCTTTTTCACAGATACTACATTTCCCAACTTTGTCTGCAATTTGTTTAGAGTGGCCCGGCCACCACACACTTTCGCGAGCTAGTGCTCGGCATTTGACAATACCTTGGTGTCCCTCATGTAGACGCTCTAGTATGTCTTTTTGAAGTATATTAGGAATGACAAGTCGGCTCTGGTACATTTGAAGTTCTTGGTAAACTGTTAGGTCCTGGTTGACAAACCAATACTGTTTTAGTTCAGGGTCCCGCCTTGCTCTTTCGGGCCAGTGGTCCATCTCATAATATTTGATTACCTGACTGCAAACCTGGTCAGTATTTTGTTTTAGTCGGATATCCTCCAATCGTTTATCGCTCGCCGAGATATTTCCTATGACTGAGCGGATGAATGAATCGGTCTCTGTCTCCTGCTGGATATCCTGTATAACGGGACTACTCCCAGGTGCTCGGGACAAAGCGTCTGCTGTTGTGAGGTCTTTTCCCGCTGTGTATATGATCTCATACGAGAATCTCATTAACCTCATGCGGAAACGTTGAATTCTTGGAGTCAATTTGTCGAGTCGCTTCGACTTCAACAGTGCCAACAGTGGTTTGTGGTCTGTTTCGACTGTGAATTTTGGCATTCCGACCAAGTAGTCCGCAAATTTTTCACAACACCAAGTGACTGGTAGTGCCACCTTCTCAACCTGTGCATATCTCTGCTCTGTTTCTGTCAGAGATCGTGAAGCATAAAATACCGGTCTCCAGTCATTTTCTTACTTCTGCAGTAGTACAGCGCCTAGGCCATAGCCAGATGAATCTGCTGATACGCTTGTCGGCTTATTGGAATTGTAATGAGTCAGTACTGGTGCAGAACTCAGTTGGTTCTTCAGGGTCTGGAATGCTACTTTCTGAGACTCATCCCAGATCCATTCTGACTATTTCCTAAGAAGATCTCGGAGTGGTTTGGTGGTTTCGGCTAGATTCCTAGCAAATTTTCCGACCTGGTTTGCCATGCCCAGTAAGCGTCGTAATTCGGACACATTCTCAGGTCTGGGCAAGTCCATAATTGCTGCTACTTTTTCGGGATCTATTTGTATTCCATCTTTTGATATAATGTGACTCAGAAACTTTATGTTTCTGACAGAAAATACACATTTATCGTTGAGTGTAGCTCCTGCAGCCTTCATTTTCTGCAGTACTGCTTTTAGTCGCTGGTCGTGCTACTGCTGGTTTCTTCCACCTATTAGGACGTCATCTATATCACAGATGACTCTTGGTATTCCGGACAAAATGTGTGTCATCTCCCTATGAAAGATTTCTGGCCCAGAACTTATCCCGAATGGAAGTCGTTTGAAACAGTACCTCCCATAAGGTGTTATAAATGTTGCAAGGACCTGCGATTTTTCGTGTAGGACGATTTGGTAGAAACCGTTGTTGCAGTCGATCTTGCTAAACACTGTGGCTCTATCGAGCTCGGCCAGTAATTAGTCTGTGGTGGGTAAAGGAAATTTTTCCCGTTTCACACTCTAGTTTAGCTTGGTAAAGTCGACGCATAACCTAACTTTACCGTTAGCTTTTTGGACGGCGACTATTGGGGCACACAAATCAGTTGGTGATTTGACTGGACGGATTATGTCCTCGTTCTCTAGACGTTTCAGTTCTTCCTGAACCTTCTGTTTCATAGGCAACGGCAATCTTCTAGGGGTAGCAATGGAAAAGGGCTGAGCTCCTGCCTCCAAACGTATCTGGTACACATGTTCCAGTTTCCCTAGGCCTGTGAACAGTTATTAAAACTTTTTCTTATACTGGTGCCCTTCGCTTGTCACTCTATTAACTGCTTTCAATAGGTTGAGGGCTTTAATTGCTGGTCCTCCCAGTAGAGGTTCTTGCAGACTCTCTATAACATAAAGGTCTTGTTGCGAGCTTACTTTTTCCGTGGCCAGTGTGGCCTTCACACATCCTATGAGGTTTATCTCATGATGACCCGGTCCGTACAATCTTTTGTTTGTGGGTTGGATGAGTGGGGATTTTTCCTGAAGAACCAGTCCGGGATTACGGTCACATCTGCACCTGTATCCAGCCTAAAATTTATAATTTTGGTACAGGTCTTAGTGGTGACCTTAATTTTAGCCTGCCAATTTGTATTATCTTCAGTGGTAATTGTACCTATATTTTCGAGAGTGACAGAACCTAAAAAATTATTTTCTTCTTCCTCTCTTATTTCTCTAACCTTCACTCTATCGGTTCTGCAAAATTGTGCATAATGCCCTTTCTGCGAACAAATTCTGCAGCTTGCATCTTTTGCTGGGCAGTCATTTCTATTGTGGAATGGAAATTTTCCGCAGCGTGTGCATTTACTAGGCATTTTAGATTTCGGATGTGGTTGTTTGGTGAAGTTTGTCTTGTAGGTTCGCTTCGTAACCCGGTTGATTTGAGGATCCACTGCAATTGGCACCAGAGGAAATGGTCTGCGTCTGTTGTTTCGAAGTTTCGTAGGCTCTACCTATTTGTAGGCACTTGTCTAGAGTAAGCTGTTTATCAGACAGTAACTTTTCTCTGGCGGTATCGCTTCGAACTCCGACAACGACTTGGTCTCGAATAAGCCTATCCTGTAGCTGTCCGAAATTGCAGTTCTTTGCAAGTTGCCGAAGAGCAACTATATAGGTCTCGATACTTTCCGATACTTCTTGCTTGCGAAGATGGAATGTATAGGATTCGTAAGCTTCGTGTGTTTCGCCCACGAAAAAATCCTCAAACTTCTTCATCACCTTCTCTAGGTCCGTCTTTTCTTCCTCAGAGTTAAACTTCAACCCTTCATATATATCGTAACTATCCTCCCCGATAGTTGCTAAAAATACCGATGTCTGATATGAAGTATCTGCTTCTTTAGACAATCTACTAGCGATCGAATAATTGAGAAAATTTCGTTTAAATTTTCGCCAGTTATTAGCAACATTTCCAACGAGAGTCATTCGTTCGGGGGGTGGTATATTAGCAGAATATTGCTTTATGTCCGTGTGAGGCATTTTTCAAAAGTATACGATATATATGAGAAAAATAAATTTCTGTACTTACTGTTCTCTCTTTTCTTACTTTTTTTTGTGGGACCGTTTTCCGTAAGTCGTTTGTTTATCGATAGTAGAATTTTCTTTCTCTTAGAAATCCTTTGTTTTTCTTACTACGATATCCGATCTTTTACTTTGTTTTTGGTCTCCGCAAATTGTATCCTTTATCTTACACCATGTAATGTTATCGGCTGGGTTAAGTAAGTAGTAAGACGGAGAGAAGTATAGGATAAATAACAAGGTTTATTGGCGGTCAAAATACATTCTAACTGAGTCATCGCCAGGGGCCGTAACTCGTCCCCTTACCGGTGAATCGTCAGTGCAGTAACACTACAAAGAGAAACTTTCATGCTGAGCATTCCAGGAGTTCGAAGAAACGGAAGTGCAGGCTCTGAGTTTGAACAATGGTGAAGCAACATGAAAATTACGTATACTTACCTTTATCAATGCCCACGATTCAGATGACAGTAATCGCTGTTTCTATCAGGTAATCAATATATGTTGTTGGCAAAACATTTTTTCTCTTAAAAACATATTTAAGATGATATGTGTTGACAAAAACCAGCTGATAATGCCACAAAAATGTAATCGAATTTCTCACAAGATCTGATTTTTTTTAATCGACTTAACATAAAAATCTGACCTGATGGAGAGAAATGGATGCGATTTCTTGATTCAGCAGTGCAAAAATACCGTAAATCAGTTGTAAAAATCTAGACAACATTCAAAAAGTAACAAATCGTTGCCCAGAAGGGACATTTTCTGCCTTGTCGCCTTCTTCTCGTCTGCAGACAAGCAACCAGAACTGAATTTTTGTTATGAAACTTGATAATTACCCATAATCTTTCGCTACATTGATATTAAATCGCCACCTTCAATTACCTGAGTCTGGTAAGCTTAGCACCCAAGGCGGTTTGCCAAGTAATATTTTGACCAGTACAATTTGACCAACGATTTTTTTAGGCGATTAAGTTTCAAGGAAAACTGCATAAAATAAGTAAAGTAAAACTTTTATCTATAAATACGAAATTATGTGAGCTTAATGATGTGATATGGATTAATTATACTCTATTTTAGCCAAAAAGGTTATTTGGGGAGCTGAGAGAACATTTTCATTTTCGATAATAGTCATAAAACTTCATTAATATTTTGTTTTAAAATATTCGGCAAAGATTTAGTATAGTTAACACCCGAGAAATAAAAACCTAACAAAAAATATAAAACAAATAACTCTTACCAAACACAAGAAAATGTATTTTCTGCTTACCGACATAGTTTTTATCTCCTGAAAGTGTGTTAAGGTTGTTTTTGTTTTCAATATAATATTGCCTCTATATCCGTCTGGTTGCTGTAATTTGTGTCCTTTAGGTTTTATGTATAGTAGATAACAACTAAGAAATCGAAAATATAAATATTATACAACTAATAGCTCTCACCAAACGCATTAAAATTTAATTTTCGACCGGTCTGTGTATTTTTAACTGACTGAAATCGTTTTGAAATGTTTCTTTATTTCCAAAGAAGTTGCAGCATCTAAAAGTTTCGGATATAACGTGGTCAGCCATTTCTGTTACAAGCCATCGATGATCAATAAAAATTTTGACACAAAAAATACCTACAAAAAGTTTCAGAACTGTAAAATTATGCAGGTCGATAGAAAATTAAATTTTGTTGCGTTTAGAAAAAAGTTAATTGTTGTATCTTTTGTTTGTTTTAAATGTTTAGCCTTTTAACTATACTGTATCATTGCCAAATATACACATATTAATATATATTGGTTTATATTAGTTTAGATTCATTTAGATGCATTTATTATATTTATTTATATGTAGCAGTTTGCTACAAGCTGTCGATTGGTTCAAGCAATTTACCTTGACCAATCAGTGGCCTTATCTTAGCCGAATCTCGGATGGCTAGCATAACTATATAAACACTTGAGCACGACGCCACTCTCTCCTTTTCTTTTAAATATACTTTAAAATGTTTGGTTTACAGACATTATTGGTGTTCCATTGGATTGCGATTACTATTATAAACATGTATTTCATAGTATTTAATTTTTCGTAAAAGTATCGAACGAATTGCATTTCGGATGCAGTTCGTCATTTCAAGTTCATTGATACAGTAATAACGCGGTTAAAAAATCGACTGTAAATTTTAATAATTGCAGACAGAAATTATTTCCGAATAAAAGCTTCAAAATCACACTCGAATTTGTTAATGCTACGACATCTTGTGTCTAACTCTGTTCTTGTGAGGAGCAAGTAAGTGGTGAGATACACACTGTTCTTAACATTTCCATCCATTTAATGGACACCACGGTGATATCTTTGTAGACGGGTGAAATTCTAAAGTTATTTTGAAGTCTTTAAGCTAGCAATTCTAAAGTAATTCTTGCTAGAAATAATGTTTATAGGCATTGTAAGTCAAGCATAATTGTACTTTTAGCTCCTAGACCAAAGAAAACCAATACTTTCTACCGCGCTACTATTGTAAAAATGATATTTTATTTTTTTGAATAAAAAACTAAATTGTAACGTTTACTCGTATTAAACTAGAGGGCCGTGCACGAGCGTTGCCCAGGAAAATTAAAGAAAACAAGAAATGCATGCTCACACCTCTGAACACCATATAAGTATTATACTCGATTTTTATTAGCATCTTCCTAGCAACATACTTACGTAGACGCGAGGAATGTACTTTTTAAACACAAATATTGGAAGAGCATCCTCACAGCAACGTAATTATCTAGAAGCGAGGAAATTTATTTTTTTGGCGGGGGGGGGGGGAGGGGGTAAATAATTGTGTATATACCAAGGCAATCCATAATACAGGCTTGGCAAACATGCGACTGTGGTCCACGACTGGGGGCGTACATGTGAAGACCAAAATTACTACTAAATAATAATTACTAAGAAAAGTTTTAGTAAGAAATTTCTTAGTAATGTCAAGTAATTAGCAACTATACATATTATTAGGAAGCAGCTTACAATCATTGATTTATTTCCATCAAACCAAATGTAAAAAGTACAAAAATATAAAGGAACTAAATTCATATAAAATCACTTTATTCACCATGAATTAGACACATTTTTTGATATTTAAAAAATCATGAATCAATTTGTTGATATTGACTACTTGATTACAGAAAATATGATGACACAATAAAATCAGAAAGTAATTTCAGCATTTTACAAAATCAAATACTTTATGAACAAAATAATGTTCGGAGAAACAATTTTGATACATTTTTACAAAATTTGTTATGTAACACAAAAAATAGACAAAAACGAAGGGCAAACAGACTGGGAGTCCATGGCTGAAGACCGCAGCTGCTGGAGAAGAACTGTAAAGACATGGTTCAAGGGGAGTGTTGAGAGGAGATACCAATTAGCACAGACGACAGAAGACTGTAACAGAGCTCTCGCAACCAGACACCACCTACATATGTGGAAACTGAAACAGAGCCTGCCGATCTAGGATAGGCTTGCACAGTACCAAAGATGCTGCAATTTGACAACGGAAAGGTTGTCTTCCAGGGACACAATTACGATATTCACTGTCTAGCAGTCTTTCTGGTCGGTCACATTGACACTCTTATAGGAGCTAATCTTCCATAAACTGACAGACTAATAATCTCTGACAAAACGGTCGTAAAATGCAAAGACAAGAATGCCCTATAAATAAGAATGCCCTATAAAAATGCTTTATAGATAAGAATGCCCTATAAATAAGAATGCCCTATAGATAAGAATGCCTTATAGATAAGAATACCCTATAAATAAGAATGCCCTATAGATAAAATGCCCTCTAGATAAGAATGCCCTATAGATAAGAATGCCCTACAAATAAGAATGCCCTATAGATAAAATGCCCTCTAGATAAGAATGCCCTATAGATAAGAATACTCTATAAATAAGAATGCCCTATAGATAAAATGCCCTATAGATAAAATGCCCTATAGATAAGAATGCCCTCTAGATAAGAATGCCCTATAGATAAGAATGCCCTATAAATAAGAATGTCTTATAGATAAGAATGCCTTATAAATAATAAATGATATGCATTGATTTATGTGACCCACACTGTTGGGTATGAGTTGCAAAAAGTTTTAAAAGTGCAGAAAGGAATAGCAAAGGTGGGCTGCCGAAAGTCTTTTTATTGGAGAAGTATATTTTCAAGTGAACATATACTTGTTCGGTGTTTAGCCGCCAGGGGCAAAAGAGAAAATGTCTTTCTTTGTGGGTGCCTGATTGCTCGGCAACTCCCTAAATGTCGGTTGTAGTGATTCAAAGGTCTGGTCGAAATTAATACGCCCATGAGTCTGATTGATCATCGTGTGACCAAACAACATCACTGGGGTTGCTCTCCACAAGAGGAGAGAAACGTCAATGTGTTATACTGTTAAACCCTGTCGTGGATTAGAGCGCATAAGAAGACATACAATTAACCCATCTATTTTCTTTAATAGAGATGGTAATGCATGGGATGGGGTTTTTATTTTACGTTTGCAACTGTGATGAATTCTAATAACACGAAAGCTCAGTTTCTTTATATACTAGCTGACAAAGAATACAGTTTACACTTTAGTTTTATAAGTACCCCCGTGACAGTTATATAATTACGATCTATTTTCTTTTCCGCTAGCTTGTTCTCACGCGCAGAGTGATTAATATGTTGTCTGTTCAGAACACTTTAGTGTGAAAGTCATTTCCACTGAACTTTGTCAGTGCAATTTTTCCCGCCCTCTAAAAAGAAATGCGCTGTTTAAGGGTCAAGGTGTCAAGACGACATCCTGTCTCGCCGTTAGCCACAACTTGGGATGAAATGAAAAACAGAGACTCATCCACAGGTTGCTAGTACATGTAAAACTACCAACTAAACATATTTTATCTACGTAACTCTTTCACGGCCATATCTCTTGTGCTGATATGTAAGGTGATGATGAGTGGGATGAAAGGGGTTATCCTTTCATCATCTCGTAAAGAAACGGAACAACGAAAAGTATTTCTGTAACTATAACAAAAAGGGGTTTTATTAACTCAAGGTTACCTATACCGTTTGGTATAGGTAGAAGAGTGGGACAGTGTCCGTCTGAGGAAGAGGGAGAATATAAGAGTTCTTAGGGCCGCTCGTGGATTTCTTCAGGTGAAGATGGTAGTAGTCGTCAAGTGGCGACGGCGGCGGAGAGAGAGCGTTTCTTCGTTCCTTACTGGTACTCTCTGCGATGTGTTCAAACTGGTGTCAGGAGGTCGTCTCATCTTTTCCCTCGAACCCTAAGGGGACATAAGTAGTCCCCTAGGGAACTAACGATATTACTGCGCCTTGTGATTTGATTGGACAAGTCAGCTCACAGGTACAGTGATTACGCATTCAAAAGTAGTCCCTATTGGTGACTGCTACACATGAAACTATGAATAAAATTGATTCAAATTTTACATGAAGAACTTTGTCCTTATAACAAAACAATAGTAAAGCCAGGGAGTGGTTATCCATGTAATAAACTATTCCTCATACGATTCACGACTTTTTTTTTATCCTACAAACCGAAAATTGAAGTAATATTTATGTAAAGTAAACTTTGTAAAGAATTTATGTTTCGAAATTGGACATTTTTTCAAGAAATATTTACTGAATTGTCTAAACAAAATAATGCTGTAACGGTGTGCGCACAGTTGATGTAACGGAATCGTTAAAATGCAATTTATTTTCTAAAAGATCATTAAATAGTCCGGTTGATATCGTCGGCACCCCCTCATGGATAAGAGCGCTTCAACCTACAGGCAATAAATCATCCGAAAGTACCTAATAATGCTTTGCTACGTAGATACCCGTTACCTTTGCAGTTATAATGGATTCTAAATAACACGAAAGGATCGTGTTATGTTATATCTGCTATCTCTTTCATTGATGAAAAAACAGACGTTTTGCATTTTACGTTTTGACAAAAAAGCACTAGGGGGGTGCTCCTTAGTCCTCATCGACAACCTTCCTAGAGCTGGAGTCTCGAACAAAATTTCCGGTTTGCAAACCTAAAATTTCTTAAGCAGTAGATAGACCCTGCCTATCGTTCAGCCTTTGCACTCCTTCTTTGTCTATTTTCCAGATGCAGATGTGTTAGAGCAGGGACATCTCAAAGACACCCAGTACTTGGCCTTGTTTCCTGACTAGGACAATGAACGCCGTTTCTCTTTCTCTCTATCTGGGCAACTTGGTGATAATCTTTTGTCACACACTCTCCTATGACTAGGCTGCGTCGCTCTTGTTCTGACAAATTGATGGTACAGGTTAGACAGCTTGTCTGGCTGGTGTTTCCCACTTGTAGTACAGGAGACCATCAACAGTTGTATTATATCGTGGGTAACTGTACGTACCATGTTGCGCATGGAAAGGGACCCTACAATTATCCCCGGGAGGCTTTTCCAAGCTCACAAACCCCATGGATCAAGTTTTGTCTAATGATCTTGTTGTGTTAGCTTGTTGGCACCAAACAAGCACCCACTTTGCCCTCCCTACTCTATCTAAAACCAAAATGACAGTACAAAGAAAAAGAAACAAAACTAAATCAGACACCCACTAAAAAACATCTTCGCCTTCACCCTTGGGACTAGCATTCACAAATATCCTAATTTGAAATATTTGTTTTAGAAAAATAAGTAATCAAATATATGATTTGATTGTTTTGGGGAAAATATAAAAAAGTTTTATTTCCTAAAATAATAAATTTCCGAAAGAAAAGAAAACCATAAATAAACTGAAGCATTTTATTTTATTTCCGGAAGAAAATAAAAATGTAATGTTTTTCTCGCGAAAAATCAAATGACAAAAATGACGACTAAACTTTTCATAATATTCATTAACACCAATTTGACTGCTTATTTTAAATCAAAACCGGGCGTCCTTAATACACGGAACGAATTTAGACAGAGCATGTCTTTCTGGTTTGACAAATATTTAAATAAATAAAATTAAACGGCACTTATGCATAATAGGGACACGATTGAATTCATTTTTAAAGAGCTCCAATAGTGTAAGTGACAGACAACGCTTTTTTTAAGTACGTAATTTCTCCGAAAATGGAAAATATGCATTTTTTTTAAATAAGAAGTAATGCAAATTTAATTGAATTTGCATTACTAATGAATTAATAGAACATTTATCGAAGAAATAACAATTTGTAAAAATCAACAGTATATTGATAGAACATTTATCGAGGAAATCACAATTTGTAAAAATCAACAATATATTGATAGAACATTTATCGAAGAAATAACAATTTGTAAAAATCAACAGTATATTGATAGAACATTTATCGAACAAATAACAATTTGTAAAAATCAACAGTATATTGATAGAACATTTATCGAACAAATAACAATTTGTAAAAATCAACAGTATATTGATAGAACATTTATCGAAGAAATAACACTTTGTAAAAATCAACAGTATATTGATAGAACATTTATCGAAGAAATAACAATTTGTAAAAATCAACAGTATATTGATAGAACATTTATCGAGGAAATCACAATTTGTAAAAATCAACAATATATTGATAGAACATTTATCGAACAAATAACAATTTGTAAAAATCAACAGTATATTGATAGAACATTTATTGTAGAAAATAGAATTTGAGAAAAATCAACAGTATATTGATAGAACATTTATCGAACAAATAACAATTTGTAAAAATCAACAGTATATTGATAGAACATTTATTGTAGAAAATAGAATTTGAGAAAAATCAACAGTATATTGATAGAACATTTATTGAAGAAAATAGAATTTGAGAAAAATCAACAGTCATCGGGGTTGGTTTAAAACATTTTGGATTTTTTTTTTCATTTCAAAACGAACAGTCATTTTGTTTGGATTAACAGATTTTTAAATTTTTTCTTCATATAGTTTAAAAATTAAATTATCGAAGAAATTCAAATTTGTGAAAATAAACAGTATATTGATAGAACATTTGTTGAAGAAAATAGAATTTGGGAAAATCAACCGTATATATTGTGATTCAAGATACTGCAATAATTTGGGCGCTTATGGAGACGATGTTGCAGTATTAGAGGGAAGTAACTTTTTCAACATCCAAGGGACATAACTACATCTGACTTAAAAAATCTAATGCATGTACGGATGGACAGAGGGGTAAAAAGTAACATTATTATTTTTTTAGGGAAGGGGGGGGGTCTACTTTTTTAGGTAATTACGTGTGCTTTTACAACCTGGAACCACTGGGATTATCTTTAAACGTATAGTTACCTTTAATTAGTAAAAACATAATAAATCGAAAATTGAAACAAGTTAATTAACGAAATAAAAATGAAACAAGGTTAGGTAAAAATAATGTTAAAATAAAATAACGTTAAAATAAAATAAGATTTGTTAATTAACGACATTATTTTTTTTGGGGGGGGGGAGGGGTGCTAAATAAATTTAAAAATTAAGTAACATTGACATTTCTATATGTTTCTTTATTACAAAATGAGATACGTTAAGCAATAATTAACATTGAAATTCCTGTATTTTTTTATTAAATAAACTAAAGAAAAAACAAATTTCTTATTTTTAAATGAAGGTTTTTGGTCCAATGCCAAAAGACATACGAAAAATGTTGGGGACCAAAACTGAGATGTTTCACCTTCATCTCATGGAGTTTCTTTGGCGGAAAAGAGAAAAGGGAGAAGTATTCCCGCGTATAATTCTTGCAATATGTGGTGATATAATTTCATTTTTCGATAATTAACAATTTATTTAATTTTTGTATTTGGTTAATTAACATTGTTTTATTGTCCCAGTTTATAATTAAGGTTATTTTCACCTAATATTGTTTCATTTTTAGTTCGTTAATTAACTTGTTTCAATTTCCGATTTATTATGTTTTTACTAATTAAAGGTAAAAAATGTGTTTAAAAATAATCCCAGTGGTTCCAGGTTGTAAAAGCACACGTAATTACCTAAAAAAAAAAAGTAGAATCACCCCTCTAAAAAATTCCCAGTGGTTCCAGGTTGTAAAAGCACACATAATTAACTAAAAAAAGTAGAACCCCCCCTAAAAAAATAATAATGTTACTTTTTACCCCTCTGTTCATCTGTACATGAATTAGATTTTTTTAAGTCAAAAGTAGTTATGTCCCTTGGATTTTGAACAAAGTTATTTCCCTCTAATACTGCAACATCGTCTCCATAAGCGCCATAATTTGCATATGTGGTGGGTTAAACAATATAAAAACCGTAACAAAAAAGCTTGTAATCCAATTGTATTTTTTATTTAAGTTTGGATTACATATATATTTTTTCATTTAAAAACGAACAGGTACCAATAAGAGAGTTGTCTGCCTATTGGAGCTCTTCTAAAATAAATTCGCTCGTGTCCCTATTCTGCATAAGTGCCAATTAAACTAAATTGCCCTTAATTCTGATAGTGATCGGTCAGGTTGTCGAAATGTATTTTTTTTAATTTCTTATTTTCTACAAAGCTGCTTTTGTGTGGTAACCATCTTGAATTTTCACCTCGACTCATATCGTGACCGTGACAGCCACGCTCGCATACATACGTCAGTAATCTTTTACAAATAAAGTATAAATATAGTAAAAAAAAAAAAAAAAGGTCAAATATTTGAATAAATAAAATTAAAATATATTGACCTTTACTTCTGAAATATATCGCCACTGTTATCGAAGTGAATCTCTTTATTTATTTTTTTATTTATTTTATTTTTAAAAACTTTTATTACAGTTTCTGCGAAGCTGCTCTTCTGGTCGCCATCTTGAATTTAACCTCAACTCACGCAAATACATCAGTAATCTTTTAAAAGTAAGTATAATGTTTCTTACATTTCACTTCTTTTTTTTCTCTAAAAGTGACCGGTAATGTTGTCGAAGTGGTTCTCTATATGTATTTTTGTAGATTGTTTCTAAATTTATTTATTTTAAAGACTTTTTAAAAATCAGTTTTTCTCAAATATCACTTTAAGCTTTAATTTGTCAGAAACAAAAATGGTTTGAAGAGGCAGATGCAAAACCACCCTTTTCCTTTGCGATCAATTTTATACTAATGGGTAATCATGTGAACCTTTGGAGGGGGAGGGTCAAGTGTGATTGACTATTGTGGAAATAAATCCAAATGTAAGAAAAGATCCACTTCAAAGTCAATACCCTGAAAGGGGCCGAGGCAGCAGTTGGGGGTGGGTTGCAAAAGGAATTGCTCCCTTAGCGACCCAACCAATAGGTCCGGTAACAATATGTAATGGGACAGAGAACGGTTTTCTCTGCAGGAGTAACGATCCAGTGTCTGGTCTATAGTGAGTCGAATTCTGTACTAATTCTGTTCACCACCAAGCTCTGGGACACAATAACACTTCTAACAGTTCTCATCAACTGATCACTCCGGTGAGAGGTAGAACCTCTATTTATAGGCTTGTAACAACCTGCCACCCCCATCTTAACATATATAAATATCACCTCTTTATCTCTGCTCATGTTGGTTTATTTGCCACCCTACTTGAAGGCCGGCACCCGCCACGGTATGTATCACTTTCTTTTTTTTCTTACACTATGCTATAAAAAGGATTGTTCTTTTTTTTTTCCTCTATTTTTTTTCTACGCTCGTTTACTATCGTCATACGGTTACGGTAGTTCCAGTTTTTATTAATATTTGTTACTAGACCTCAAGGGGATTCCTACCTTAGGTCGCAACTGACGGCAATATGTTGCAAGATATTACAGTATAAGTGAGGTAAGGTGTTTTTCAATTTTTTTTTATCTTTCTCTCTCTGCCATTGTTGCGTCAGGAATAAATTTTGTATTTCCTTAGGTCGTCTTACTAACTAGGTCTTTTACTGCACTCTTTCCAAGAGTCCCATAGCTCGAGTACGCTATATTAAAAAGCCTGAAAATTCGTGAAGTAAAATCTCATGAAAATTACTATTTCAGTTTCGTAAAAGAATCATTTACCCATCATTTTAGGTTTTCTTCTTTAAAACGAATGTAAAAATAATTCAGGGTTTTTATGTTTTATAACGATGTTAACGAAGCTTAAGCTCTCCATATTTAAGATATTAATTTGACTTGTTGAAATACATTTAAGTTGTTTATTTAAAAAAAAAAGGGAATTTGTACAACCCCCAACGTAGTTTACCCTAAATAAAATTAAGATTATATTTTCTTTTAGGCAATTGCATGTAAACAGCCTTAAAAAATATCTGCAAAGAAGAAAAAAAAACATTATTTCATAGAGGGGATAACTTTCTTATGGGCAATTTCATGACATATAATCCAGGCCTAACACCACCCCTTTCAGATTTTTTCTCATTTCAACACTATTTCATATTTACCTAAAAACTAAGAGAAATGTGCAATATCATAACCATTGGACTACTAGAACCTTATTTTCTAGGCCAATTTAAATTAGACTAAATCTCGTTTTTTGGAGCCAGATGATACCAAAATCCAACTACAGTAGTTTACAAAAACTGCAGTTTTGAAGCCAAAACTTAATCAATTGCTTTGAAAACTTCACCGTGTAAGGTTCTTAGGGCAACGATCCCAAAAATGATAGTTAGAAATGCTAAAAAGGAAGGAAAAACACGTTTTGGCCATGTTGGTTTGTGCGAACGTTTTGAAAAATACTACATAGAAAAGATTTAAAAATTGAAAAAAAAAACATAACTGATAGCATGAAAGAATAATCTTTATTTATAGAACAACATATGATTGAACTATTTAAAGCATCTAAAAAGGTTTGGGGGAAATCTATCCTGAAATAAAGAGATTTTTCAGTATTTTTAGTGAAAATCTGAAAAAGTTGTGTGTACAATTAGCAGTTTACACATGAAAATTTTACTGTAGTTTTTATACCTTTAAGATATCAAGCCACTGCACTATACTTAATGTTTGCTTTCTTTGAAATGGTATTGAAAGCCACATTTATCTCCCAAAAAGTCTATTTTTCTCGTTTTTCATGTAAATCCTTCAAATCTTTTGAATACTCAAAATTGAATTATTTTGCCATAATACTTCATTTTATTTTCTGATGAGAACATAATTCTCCCTTTCTAATGATGGATGATGGATTCTTCCATTCTTATTATGAGTAATGTTTTCTGAAAGTTTTCATTTCAGTGATTCACTGACAGTTATTCAATGACGGTATATTTTATTTTATATGTGGTTCAAAAATTTGGAATTATAGGACCGCAAGCAGTCATAAATCTATTAATATTGCCTTCTTCTCTCACAAAATATTGATGAATTTTCACAGATGAAGGAACCCTAGCGATTATGAATATTTAAGATTTTCCCAAAATGTTATAATTAGAATCTTTAATGTTCGCTCTTATGTCATGAATTCACTTTTTAATGGTAAGTTTCTTTTCAAAAGGATAATTTCATGGTTAAAATGTCAAGTAGTAACTCGATTTTTAATTTCAAAATTTGGTGTCATATTTCTTTCGAAAAGTTGCTTATTATCTCATAAACTGTGTTAAAACATTTATTTCAGATTGTCATTTTAGGATTAACATGGCAATGTAAATTCTTCAGAATTATCAAATATGATGCTACATTTCTTTGTGTTTTCGTAATTAAAATTAAATTCTTCAATTGAATCAAAAGCTATAAATGATGAGAAATTACAATTGTTTTATTATCATGAGAAGATAAACATGGAGATTACAAGAAAGAGGAAAGCACCAAAAGTGTCTGATCAAGTAGAAAATGATACTGAAGCAGAAGAATCTTCACAGGGGAACAATGTTCTTTTCAGATGTTCATGATGAGCAAATGCCATCGTAACCTGAAACCGACCATCAAGCCCCTATTAGAATTAGAGAATCAGTGCATTGGAGTCTGATTCTTCACTGCACAACATCTGTTGTTACCATTTACTTCATGATTCTTCACTACACAACATCTGTTGTTACCATTTACTTCGTGATTCTTCACTACACAACATCTGTTGTTACCATTTACTTCGTGATTCTTCACTACACAACATCTGTTGTTACCATTTACTTCGTGATTCTTCACTACACAACATCTGTTGTTACCATTTACTTCATGATTCTTCACTACACAACATCTGTTGTTACCATTTACTTCGTGATTCTTCACTACACAACATCTGTTGTTACCATTTACTTCGTGATTCTTCACTACACAACATCTGTTGTTACCATTTACTTCATGATTCTTCACTACACAACATCTGTTGTTACCATTTACTTCGTGATTCTTCACTACACAACATCTGTTGTTACCATTTACTTCGTGATTCTTCACTACACAACATCTGTTGTTACCATTTACTTCGTGATTCTTCACTACACAACATCTGTTGTTACCATTTACTTCGTGATTCTTCACTACACAACATCTGTTGTTACCATTTACTTCATGATTCTTCACTACACAACATCTGTTGTTACCATTTACTTCGTGATTCTTCACTACACAACATCTGTTGTTACCATTTACTTCGTAATTCTTCACTACACAACATCTGTTGTTACCATTTACTTCGTGATTATTTTGAAAGTTGAAAGAAAACATACAAAATGCGGCAACATCTTATAGACCATCAACAAACAAGAAAAAAAGCACTCATATCATCAGAGATTTTCCTGTTGCTTAGAAAATGGAGTTACTCTGTAGTTCCAGGCTGGAAATAATGTCGTACATGCTATGACAAAGTAGCTAATTTGAATGAAGAATCATAGTCTAGTACTGCAGGGAGTGAAAATGAAGTAGATCTTGCACAAGATTGTGAACAAGAAAAGCAGCGAGATAAGTTGAATGCAAATTTGGTTATTTTTGGTATTTCACCATTAAAATGCCATGGCCTAGCCAAAAGAACACGGGCCTTTGCAGCATTGAAAAAAAGAAATTCATAGCAAAGCAGCTTATCTAGATCTTTCGGTGGTGTTGATGAAGGGTAAGCTTGAAAAAAAACTTATCTACTTGCGAGTAAGTCCAACTTATGACACTAGTCCCTGCCAGCTGGTCCTGTAAGAAGGTTTCTGAGCAATTCAATGTGTCTGAATATATTGTGAGAGAAGCAAGACGACTCATTGTGACAAGGAATTATCGCACTGATAATGATTTACACCTGAAAAAAACTCATCAAAATGTAAAATATATTCTATTAGTACTATTTATATAGTTTTTTTTATTAATCCTGAAACGCTCATATACATATCGCTTATTTGTATCATGCTAGCTAAGAAATCTAAATATTTAATGTGGATGACATTAAATTAGAAGAGTCATAATAAAAAAACTAGTATTATTAGAGCCCTGCCATCCTATGTTAATTCACCCTAAAGGAAAAATAATATTCTACTTTTTAGGCGATTACATGTAAACAGCATGAAAACTTGATGGTGAAAATAAATTTTACAAAATATATTATTTTAGACTTCAGTTTCGCATATAAACTTAACATAAAATGATCACCAATTTCTTGACCAGATAGTATAATGTAACATTCTTGCTAGATGTTAGACATTTCTTAATTTTGAAGGATATCAAGTGTAAGTGTGAATGTTTTTTTCTGCTTTAAAACAAAATAAGTACTTACATATTTTAGGTAAAATTTAGATTTAATGGTCTTGTAGATTATAGCATTCATCTTTTCTATTTAAAAAAAATTATTTTTGAATTTACTTTTTATATTACCATCAGAATTGTTTTTCGTTTTTTGATATTTAAATTAAAAATTTTTTTCTTGTTTGAATCAATTTCAAAACTAGATTTAGTTCTTAACCACAGTACAACCTACATGTTTTTATTCGATGAATAAAGAAACCTATTACTTAGAGGTTATCCTAGTTCATTTAAGGGAAATAATCTTCTATTTTTTAAATCATGAAAACTATATAATTTATTACATGTTTATTTTTTCAACATAAAAATACCCAAGTTTGTAAATCCCTCTTCTAAAGCCACACATAACATTTATATTACTTAAAATATTTGGTTATATGTCCTTAAAACTCTATATCGTTTGGAATTGCGTGATTATTACGGCCTGCTGGGCCGGAAACAAATGATCAGAACTGATTCCTATTCTAAAATAATTACTATGTTTTTCTTTTTACGGCAAAGTTTTACAGGCTGGTTACATGTTATCACCGAAAAAAGTAGAATCTCATTTTTGAGGGGTGGAGGGGTATTAGCATCGGTGTAAGACTATAAGTTTATCTCCCTTTTATTTTATAAAAATTGAATTTTTCATTCTTCATTAAAATTAAATTCTTTGCCAAGTGCAAATACTATAAAATATGAGAATTTTAGATCATAGGTTAATTTTATAGTAATAGTACAAATAAAATCTGAATTTTAACATCATTTTCTATGAAGTTATATTTAACCGTAATGGAGAGAACTAATAGATATTCATGCACCATTCGAAAAATGTTACTTTAGATCAATAAATAGATATAACGTTTTGTAATTATATCTAGACTCATCTACAATTTTGACTTCAGACTTCCAGACCAATCAATGGACGGACAGATCTTCTGTTAACGGTTTCTGGTCGCATCTTAAAATATTGCACTTCAGATTCAGTGAGACAGAAAAAGTACCATATAGAAATACATGGACCCATCTAAAAATGATTTCTCAAATTTGTATCGTGGCAGATGAATATATTGTTGTGACCCTGTTTAGGGGCCAAAATGAAGACACGGGTTTAGGTGAACAATATATATTGAAGAAAAGATATGTATAGAGAACAAGAGAAGTGGTATATCAGTCCTGACTGCCAGGGTAGACTGGAGTTCAATCCAATTACGAGAAGCCTAAATGCTTCCCGTATTTTATTAGGAATGGACAAGTCCAACTGTTCGTCATATAGGTATGACATCATAACATCTATGAACAGAGCTTTTATCAATTAATAGATGCATTTAAAAACAATGCTTCATTCTTCATTTTACACTTCGATGGACAAGCATTCTTAGATAAACATGGACACATCTAAAATTCATTGAATTTGTGAGCACATAAAAAAATGCAGAATCACATTTCAGAGTGACAAACTAGCAGATGGCCAGTGCTTCTTAAAGAGATATTAAGATGCATCTACAATTACTACTTCAGTTCTTATCTCAATATGTGGACGCATCTCAAAATCATAATTCAAACTTTAGTGTGACAACTAGAGAAACAGTCAATACTTTTTATAGAGACATACGGCTGCATCTTAAAAGTACATCTGAAACTTATATAGTGTTTCACTAAACTCTAACATTCTTAGAGATACAGTAAAACATAGGACAGATACTTATAGAGATTCATGGTAATATCTGTAAATTCTTTAACTAACTTAAGCATGACAAACAGCCAGAATGGGAGAAACATAGGACAGATACTTATAGAGATTCATGGTAATATCTGTAAATTCTTTAACTAACTTAAGCATGACAAACAGCCAGAATGGGAGAAACATAGGACAGATACTTATAGAGATTCATGGTAATATCTGTAAATTCTTTAACTAACTTAAGCATGACAAACAGCCAGAATGGGAGAAACATAGGACAGATACTTATAGAGATTCATGGTAATATCTGTAAATTCTTTAACTAACTTAAGCATGACAAACAGCCAGAATGGGAGAAACATAGGACAGATACTTATAGAGATTCATGGTAATATCTGTAAATTCTTTAACTAACTTAAGCATGACAAACAGCCAGAATGGGAGAAACATAGGACAGATACTTATAGAGATTCATGGTAATATCTGTAAATTCTTTAACTAACTTAAGCATGACAAACAGCCAGAATGGGAGAAACATGTGGAAACTTTTTGTGATAATTCGTGAATGAATGTAAAAACTTGAGCAGGTCGGAGGTCCTTATAGGAATGCATCTAAAAACTACTACTTCAGACAGTAGCCCGACAGAACAATGCACTGACAACTTTTTACATCGATACGAGGATCATCTGAAATACTACTACAGTAAAACAACAGCATTCTTAGATAAACATGTGTGTCTCTAAAATGCTTATTGTCAAATTTCTCACGACTAAAAGGAAATAAGGTTTATTGAAATATAAGATATTTGAAGATAAGTAAGTTATGTTATTCTTGGTTTTATTTTGTTTCCACGTGTATGAAACAAAACACGTAAGGAATTATTTACTGATATGAACTGATTACAAATAAGAAAATTTAAAATATCTCTATGAAAATTTTTAAACCATAATTTAAAAATAAACTGATGTTAAGCTTATGAAAATGCTGTAAAAACAAAAACACTAAAGCAATTCTTGTATAGATGTAACGACAAAATGAGAAATTTGCATCACAATACATTTAATTCTTACCGAAATCCTTCTTTCTCTTGTATTCTCCAGTAGAACTGAATTTGATTGATATTACATTTTGCAAACAAATAAAATAGATGTAACAACAAAACAACTAATGATGCATCATCATATTGAAAGCCAAATAAAATACGTTTTTTCTATCTTCTGTAAAAACTAAATTAGATGTAAAACCGTTTTAAAATTTTACAATAAATAGAAGTCTTAATAAAATCTAAAATTATTCTTGAATTTAAATTTTCTTTATAGAGAAACACATAGTACCATAATTTAAAATTTTACAATAAATAGAAGTCTTAATAAAATCTAAAATTATTCTTGAATTTAAATTTTCTTTATAGAGAAACACATAGTACCATAATTTAAAATTTTACAATAAATAGAAGTCTTAATAAAATCTAAAATTATTCTTGAATTTAAATTTTCTTTATAGAGAAACACATAGTACCATAATTTAAAATTTTACAATAAATAGAAGTCTTAATAAAATCTAAAATTATTCTTGAATTTAAATTTTCTTTATAGAGAAACACATAGTACCATAATTTAAAATTTTACAATAAATAGAAGTCTTAATAAAATCTAAAATTATTCTTGAATTTAAATATTCTTTATAGAGAAACACATAGTACCATAATTTAAAATTTTACAATAAATAGAAGTCTTAATAAAATCTAAAATTATTCTTGAATTTAAATTTTCTTTATAGAGAAACACATAGTACCATAATTTAAAATTTTACAATAAATAGAAGTCTTAATAAAATCTAAAATTATTCTTGAATTTAAATTTTCTTTATAGAGAAACACATAGTACCATAATTTAAAATTTTACAATAAATAGAAGTCTTAATAAAATCTAAAATTATTCTTGAATTTAAATTTTCTTTATAGAGAAACACATAGTACCATAATTTAAAATTTTACAATAAATAGAAGTCTTAATAAAATCTAAAATTATTCTTGAATTTAAATTTTCTTTATAGAGAAACACATAGTACCATAATTTAAATTTTCTTTATAGAGAAACACATAGTACCATAATTTAAATTTTCTTTATAGAGAAACACATAGTACCATAATTTAAAATTTTACAATAAATAGAAGTACCATAGTACCATAATTTCATCGTTGCCATTTACTTTACACTTTACAATTTCCAGTTGATACGTAAACTGTAAAATGTACATATTCGTATTGAATAACTTAACATAATATAAATAAGTGTCTATATAGGTAACTTTGACTCCATTTAATATTGTAAGTGTAAAATCTCTATAATATAAAATTTCCTACATATGACATTGTATTTTTTTAATAAAACAAAGGCAAATAATAATAACAAAAAACTCTTGTATTTCTGTTAATATAATCTCTTTGTTTTTTTTCTTATTTACAGATGAAATCTCATACAAAGTGATGCCATATTTCTCTTTCTGAAAAGTAAATATATTTTCTGAGAAATCATTTTTGAAAATCAATACAGAAATACACATATGAAAAAAACTTATATATTTATGAATTAGAGAAATTTCATTTGATTGAATTTACATGCAAGTAGAGAGAAGAAACCACATGTAAATGTTAGAATCTGCTTTCTCAGTCAATGACATGGAAACAAAACTGGAAACCAAACCATATTGCTGTCATGTTTGTGGATTTGCATTTTCACAGGAGTGTGATCTAGTAACGCATGTACGAACACATACAGGTGAGAAACCATATTCTTGTAAAGTTTGTATATCTTCATTTTCACGGACACATGAACTAAGTAGACACATGCGAATACACACAGGAGAGAAACCATATTCTTGTCAAATTTGTGGTGCTGCATTTCCATGGAAGGAACGCCTAAAAACTCACATGCGAACACACACAGGAGAGAAACCATATTCTTGTGAGATTTGTGGTGCTAAATTGTCACGGAAAGATATACTAACAAATCACATGCGAATACACACAGGAGAGAAACCGTATTCCTGTAAAATTTGTAGATCTATATTTTCAAGGAGGGAACAACTAAAAAGTCACATGGGAAAACATACCGGAGAGAAACTGTATTCATGTAAAATTTGTGAATCTGCCTTTTTCTGGAAGGAGCAACTAACAATTCATATGCGGAAACACACAGGAGAGAAACCGTATTCTTGTGATATTTGTGGTGCAGAATTTTCACGGAGAGTTGAACGAAAAAATCACATGCAAATACATACAGGTGAGAAATAGTATTGTAAAATTTGTGGATCTAAATTTTCATGGGGGAACAACTAAAAACTCACATGCGAACACACACAGGAAGCCAATTGCTCCTAATACAACTGGATTATATTTCTTTCAGAGACCATGTTTTTAAATCATTCTTAAGGTTCTGGTATTTCGTTATTTTTTCGCATGCAACTCTATTGAGACTAAAGTCATTCAGAATGGTTACGTCTCTTTTTTTTTCATTTTAATTTAGTTTATCTAAAGAGATCAAGGGGCCTACTCTTGAGGCTAACACTTGATTTCCCTATGAGTAAAATCTATATCCGAGGGCTCTCTTAAGGATAGATGTTGTTCCTTTTAGGGTTGCTATCTGTACTTCCCTACAATTTGGTTTTCCGGGGATTGTTTCTAAGTATTTACTTAGATTTTTTTTCACCAGACCAGTTGCCCCCACTACAACCGGTATGATGTTTATTTCATCGAGGGACCATGTTATTTTTAGATCATTTTTGAGATCTTGGTATTTTGTTATTTTTTCCCGTTCGGCTCTATTGAGGCCGTAGTCATTTGGGACGGTTACATCAATGACAAGAGCAGTTTTTTCTGGTTTGTTCCAGATGACAATGTCTGGTTTGATGGCCTTGTCTTTTATGTATCTGCCCACCTGTATGTCTTTATCATAGAACACTGTCACTTTTCCATTCGATGTTATGGGTGGGGGTTCATGTTCCCAGATGTTCAGTGATCTTTCTAGCTGCATCTCTCCGCAGATCTTCTAATGTAGGTATTTACATACTTTGTTGTGGCGGGCAGTTTAATGGCCATCAGCCAAAAGGATCTTGCATCCAGACATTAGGTGGCTTGGACTTTCGATGGCAGAGTAGCAGAACCTGCACTGGTCAGTTTTTTGTAGACCCGCCATTTTCTTAAATCCATTAGTAAGTAGGCCTTGGTCTTGTGCTGCTATTAGTATCCGTTCCTCATCGAACGGGAAGTTGCCACTCTTGAGCCATTGTAGTGAAGCCTCCTTGTCGATATAGCTCTGGTTAAGTTCTTCAATGAACTTTCCTGCTCTTTTATTATTTCGCCATCCTTCTAGTCTGGTCTTCAGCTCCTTTTTCGTGTACTCCTCCCTCTTCTTGCACGCGATCAGGGTTGCTGGATTGTTATCATCTTCGCCAGTGTTTTCCAGTGTGTTTCCACTGAAATTATCGGCTAGTTTTGTTGTTGAGGTCTGCTGAGGAAGGTATTTGGTGTGATGTTCATTCACCATTCTCATTTTTTGATCACAGGAGCTCTTTATATATTGTCCCACACTGACCATTGAGGCTCGGTAGGCATGATTGATCTCAATGAGGCCCAGACCACCTTCTCTTCATGGTAAGTAAAGTCTGTCCATACACTGATGTCGGTAAATGACTTTATTTAAGGCAAGCATTTTCCGAGTTTTTGTGTCTAGTTTGTTGATGTAGCCTTGTGGCCAATCGATAATGCCGAACCTGTAGGAGACGACAGGTATTGCCAGTTGGTTTATGGCAGTTATTTTATTTTTTGATGAGAGTTCAGATGTGAGGATTTTTTTCAGGCGCTTAATATATTCTCTCTGTACCTTCTCTCTCATCTTTCCGTGCTCTAGCATCTCATTCTCTTTGATGTGTGTTTGCATGTGATTTTTTAGAGAAAAAATCTTTGAAACTTCAGATGTACCAACGTCACAACTGTTGTTTGTAAAAGACATTTTCCAACTCACCATGAAACCATGATTATCATAACTTAGGGTTAGACTAAAAATCCCCCATGAATCTTCGATTATTTGTCATCAAGTTTGGTACCAACAAAAGCAAGAACCACAAATAAAACGTTTTTGCTCCATAGAAAATTTCTTTAGTTGTAAAAAATTGTTGTAGTGTCAGATTTAGCCGGCGAATAGAGTTCTTGTAAGATCAAGAGGAGTCGACATCAGGATCCGTTGTCCTCTGGTTGTCTCTGCCTACATGTTGCAAGTAACAACGTATCAGGTGTGGAAATACAAGTCAATGGAGTAAAAGTGGCAATATTTCTTCTATCTCATTCCTTTGTGTGGCATGTGAAGTCGGGTAAATTTGGTCCAGAATATGATCTTCTATCATATATATATATATATATATATATATATATATATATATATATATATATATATATATATTTAATGAATAAACATTTTCCTGTGTTGCTATTTATTTGTCTTTTTTGTGTGGTTGTTTTTTCTCCTGCATAGCTTTGTATATATATTTAAAATAATTATTCGCTGTAATGAAACTTCCCAATATTAAAGCACATTTTATGGCTTAGAAGTATTTTTTAATCATTTTATAATTCATTTACATATAACCGTTTTAACTGTTTTATTAAGTTACTATAAATAATTTTTTATGTTTTTAAACTGAACTATCACTAAATTTAAATTAGGAATCTTAAATAATACTGAAATAGAAATGGAGTGAAGTCAATAAGCTTCGACATACTGACTTTGTTGGAGTAATGAATTCTTAACTCTCTTCTTTCCTTGCTGTGGCAAGACATCTTTTGCTATACTAGAAGCTATAAAGCAGTTCGTCAACTAAGTGAGAAAAATAAGCATGTCTAGATCACACTAGCCCAGACGTCTATCCCAAAGTCGGTCGCCATCTCCACACTGCCGCCACTCACAAAAGCCAAGACTGCTTTTATCACAGTCGTTTTGCTGCAGCGGCACAGAGCTGCAAGAATACCCTGTTCGTTTTCAAATTAGTGAAACTAAGGTCTGAGCATGGCATGATCTCCAGCGCCTTGATTAATAACTGTACATTATTTATTTAGGACTCCCAAGAACATTGCTTCGTAGATACTGGAGCTGCTTGCAGTATTTGGCTGCTGAAACTGAGAAGCTACTAGTGTCATCCATTTTGCTGCAAGCCGTTAATCAGTTCACTATTCCAACGTACGATTTAATTTCTTGCTCTTTGAACTTGGAATTTCAGAGGCATTACATGTGTCTTTATGGTAGCTAATTTTACTTACCTTATCCTCGGCTCGGACTTTTTGAACCACATTACAGCACGTTTGACCGTGAACTTATGGTGATGCACCTCGTAGTGAAACACTTTCAGCATTCACTCAAAAGTCGTCATTTTGTGACTGATCACCACCACCTGTCCACTTGCGTTCGCACTGCCTTTTAAGCCTGACAAATATTTTCCCTGTGAAACTTGGATTTTGTTTCACAATTTCCTAGCTATTCAGTGAATAGAATTCAGCGGCAGACGCCTTGTCTCACCTTCCTATAAGTTTTCTGTCATCATTTTCAGATTTTGACCTACAACAAATGGCCTGAGACCAGTCACGTTTTGATTCTTTTGATCTGTTGTCACTATATTTGCAACTGGCAAATCCACATACCTACCTGTGCACACTTCGGATACTCAGATTATCTGTGACACCTTATCAGATTCACCTCATCCTTTTACTTCACTGACTCATCGTCGGATTATCTTTAACATCCTCCACAATCTGGGAAACCACGGCTCAAAGCTACAGTGAAGCTGATTTTGGCTAGATTTTCTCTGGACAAATATGAGGCATGGTATCACTGTGAAAGGATAGAATTTGAATGCTTACTAGACACTGTCCTCGAGTGTCTAAGGTCTCTCCTGTACAGGCGTTTCTCAGGACTACCTTGCATGAGGATACGTCTCCTACAACTAAACCCTGATAAAATATTTAAAATAACAATATTCGAAGCCCAAATAATATCCCACAAGAAAAATATACTATAGCATAGTATATAACATAACAATTGAGGAGAGGAAAATTAATGTTCTAACTTCTTTACTTATTCAACATTTAATCTTTAATAGAATATTCGAATATCTATGTATCTCATATATTAATCAAGTGTTAGCCCCAGGAAAGGAGCCCCATGATTTCTGAGAACTTTGATTGAAATAAAATGAAACAAAAACGTGATCAAAGGTGCATAAGTATATCTGTGCATGGTTTTCCCCCCAAGAAAGATGGCCGATCTAGAGCCATTTGATGGAGGTTAATATCTTCTGGTAAAGAGATAGTGCTGATTGTTAAACATATAGTGCATCTGTCGCAGTGTTCTGTGAACCGGATATATGTTGTGTAAATATGCAGTCGGCTTCATTTTTTAGTGATGCATATGAATGTAGACGTTGCAAGTGTTAGATGCACGACCAAATGTAAAAAGGGATAAGCAGTTTTTAGTATTCATGTAATATGGTTAACACAGAAAAAATCTGGGCAAAATAAAACAAATAGCAAAATATACAAATTTTACTATATTATAAGCCTGAAATTAGCGACCATTTCCCATGCAAATTGACTGCGACTTTTTAATTAGTCGTGTTTGGCTAAGTAAAAGTAACAATATCAAATTGACAGATAATCAATCTTACCGTCAGTTTATGCACTTTAAAATTATACATGTAAATAGAAAATAACATTTTCTTGCGTTTGGTAAATCTTATTTGTTGTATATTTTGTTTGTTTTTGCTTTCTTCTTTGTTACACGAATGTCCAGTTCTTTTATCTAGTACAATTTAATTAAATAATAACGTAAAATTAATTTGTGATATTAAAAAAAAGGATTTTAGATGATGCACTTCATCCACCAACATTAAAATTGTCAAATATTGAAAGGAATAAAATTAAATTGACCGAAACTATGTTTGTTGGCAAAGTGGTGAAAAAATTTAATTGCTCAAAACATGTTCATGCCTTTTCTCTTTGTAAACAATAAAAAAATAAATGTGGGAAAAAGTGACAAAGTTGCTTGTATATTGATGAATAAAAATTTATTGAAAATAAAGAGAAAAAAAAGAATAAAAGAAAAGAAAACAGTTGACATGCATATTTGTTTATATGTCATAAAAACGAAAAATATTAACAAATTAAAATATTAACAAATTAAACACAGTTTAATGAAATACTTATTTACAAGGAGCTTTATAATAAACTAAGAAGCCTAATATCAGTACTGAAAGTGAGAGGATTGAAGTTCATTGAGCACCCTTACACCAGATGCTCCTATGGGAATCAATTCTAGGAAAGTAAAGATAGATGTGGAAAGTTTTCTTGTGTATTTTTTTGTTTACTCATCAGTCGGCGATCAAATTTTTCTTGAAAAAAGTTATGTCATTTTCCCACAGGAAAAACATTCTAGGCAGACGACACATTTTCATTAAAAAATGTTCTTACATCCGAGCAAAAATCTGGAAACCGGCTTTCTTCTTTTATTTTTTCAAGTAATTGTAGCGTTAGCTACCTTGTCGATTGTTATGTGAATCCATTAGTATTCAGCTCGCTACGTAAAAGTTTCATATACATAACAATGCAAGTAAAGAACATGAGATAAATAAGAGAAACACAAACTGTTGTGTGCACTTCGATCGCTTCGTCGTAAGAGGACTAAGTCCACGTAAGCATTCATTTATATACGCATGAGA